>CM072512.1:56441886-56656886 GCA_036898135.1 Oncomelania hupensis | reverse complement strand
CTTCCAGAGCCCTGGTTTCTTGTCTACTTTCATAACACCTACTGACATAGATATTAAAGAATGGTCTGTTCTGTACCCGGGGTGTATGTCTGCATCGACAGAAAAATTCAATAACGATTCTGACACTAAGAAGAAATCTAAGCGACTTTGCTGTAATGGACTACCTCTACGCCATGTAAACCGCTTTAGCTCAGGATTAAGTTCTCTCCATATATCTATCAAGTCTAGGTCAATCATCATCGCATGAACTTGCTCTTGAGCTTTACTATTATTATTATGTTTGTAATTACAATAATCTAAAGAAAAGTTTTGCACTAAATTCCAGTCACCTCCAATGATGATATGGTCAAATCTGAGCTCCAAGATACGCTGTTTTAAATCAGTATAGAAGTCTGGGTCATCTCTATTGGGACCATACAAACTTATAATCAAAAACTCTTTATCCATTATTTTTACAGAAATAATAATATAATTCCCGTCTAATCCCGTAATGACTTTATTAACTTTAAACTCTATATTATTATTAAATAACACAGCTACACCTCGGGAATTAGAACTAAACGAAGCAAAATAAGCATTAAAGCCCCACTCAGCCCTTATGTATTTCTCTAACTTAGGGTCAAGGTGGGTATCTTGTAATAAATAAATAGAATAAGCCTTTACTCTCAAATAATGAAACACATCACGACGCTTCTTGGAGTCTGCAAGACCCTGACAGTTCATGGACATCACCGTTATATTGTCACCCATCTAAACATGTGTGGAAAAATTAAATAGTCGAAACCCAGAGACACAAAAAGAAAAGCAAAATCTTAGAGGAGTTCAGCATAATAACATACAAAAAAGCCAATTTCAAACAATGAACGTAACAATAGAGTATGACAGTTCACACTCTGAAAAAACATGTATTTATGCTCCATGACCAAATTGAGAAAAAACAACAACAAACAAACAAACAAACAAACAAACAAAATCAAAAGAAGAAAAAACAAATGAAGACACCAAATGCCATATATATACAGACAGAGACAATCTGAAGGCGAGCAAGTGTAACTGTCCAAGACTAAAGTTTGTGATCTCCAACAAAGAAGTCGGCTAGGCGTACAGCTGATAGAGAGGGAGAAAAGAGACACTAGCAGTAATAGTAGTAGTAGTAGTAGTAATATAGGAGCTAAGATAAATAGGCTCCAAAAGAAAGAAAAAATATTACAGAAAATGAACATGCGAGTATACAACGTCAACCGGGCTTATGAAAATATCTCAATATACTCTAATCATTGGTGTTGAGATGGTTAAATTCAAATTTGCTAACTTAAGCAACATAAAGGTTAGGAGAACCCTCCATTTAAAAATAAAAAGACAGCAAACAGCAAAAACAACTAATATTAGTAGTCAAGCATGCATATATAAGTTTGACATGTCAACAAGCGTCAAAAAGCAGACAATACAGCGCCATGCATGAATAATTACTTGGAGTCCAGTAAGCAAAAGGTATTTACACAATACTTTCATAAAAATGTCATCAAGGCGAAACCAGAAAACAACATGGGCAAATCAATTCACATTGCTTTGTTCAATACAGTGTCCACATCATCACCAAATGTCATCTTCATTGTTTTACCATTCTTTAGTTTCACAAAGACCTTTCCGTTGTATGTCCATGTGGCAAGAGAAGCAGAGTGCCTGAAAGCTGCTCTTTCTAATTGATAATTAGCATACGTCAGGTCCTCTCCAACTGATATACCTTGACCTTTCAGCTTCTTTCGCGCTGCTAGAACTTGATCCCGCAGCCGCCTGTTGTGGAAGCGGACTACAAATGGTCTTGGTCGCTTTCTGCCAGCCTCCATCTTTCCCACTCTATGTGCTGCTTCCAAATCACCATTCCTTGTTGCCACTCCAAGATTATCGGAGAAAATCTGACAACAACGAATTTCACAATCCTCTGCAGTTTCGCCAGATTTCTCAGCAACATTGAACACACGGAGATTCCATCGCCTATCGTATTGTTCAATGTCGTTTTGCTGACTCTCAACGGTGCTCAATCTTTCTCGCAAAGTTTGGTTTTCTTCTTTCAACTTGCTGACTTCTTTTTTTAGGGAATCAGTCAACTGAGACACATCAAATAACTGACCTTCTAGTTTATCAATTTTTATGCTCAGGCCTTGAATATCTTCTTTCGTTGCCAGCGGTCGAAGCTTCCCGTCTATAGCTGCCAAAAGACTGTCATAATCCATTTTCTCCGGCTCTTCCTTTTCACTCGAGTCGGATAGACTCTGTGTATATTGTCTCTTGCTTTCTTGGTATACAATGGGGCTACCTTCACTCACAGACGACGAAGTAGACGAGAGTTTTCTCTTTTCTCTCTCTCCACCCTTGTCTTCAATAACGTCTTTATTCTTAGATGAAAATCCAGGAAAATGGGTGATTTTATACGATGAAGACATAGAGGATCGTTTTCTTCAATCCATTTCACGTTAGGCAAGAACTAAATCCTCTTCTTTTTTTTGTTTGAAAAATCAAATCACAACACCATTACTATAATGTCTTTGCTCGGTTGAAGTTTCAATCCACTACATAATTGGCCTGATTGTCAAAATCGCTCACATAGGCTATAGCGGAGAGCGCGTGCGACACGTCCTGTCGCTCCAACGGCCGGTGCGCCTCTCAAAATGTGAGTTATTTGTTGTCATCTTTTCATATCTGACTTGACTGCTCAGAAACTAGAACGGCATCCATGCACTTCCACTCATTCACCACTTTTACTGACGAGTCAGGCAGAGAAGTAACTCCTGACCAAGGGTTTTAGCCAAATACATGTATACCTTTAATTTACTGTGCTTTACCTCCTTCAACCATTTTACTTGTCTTTCTAATAACTACAAGGGAATTTCAGCCTGTTCCCGGGAAAAATTCAGGCATATCTGTAAATGACTGATCAAACCAGGGAGTATCAGAAATGCCTCAACGTTTTAGTGATTTCCGGAAAGGCCTGGTTTCCAACCTAGACTGTAGCATATTGGCTATACCATATGTCGCGAGCGTAAAAGGAAATGTATGAACGTTAAAATAATCATTTCTGATGGTGTAACAGATCTACAAAATATAAAGATCAGAAATGAGTTTTTTGAGAAGACTATATTATGAAATAATAATAATAATAATAATAATAATAATAATAATAATAATAATAATAATAATAATAATAATAAAGGATATCATTCGCTTTTTCTTTATTCGAAATCCAAGCGCGGCGATCTAAAGAGGACGCTATTACAGAAGTAGGAATAAAAATACATTTTACTTTTGAAATGTTAGATTAAGCTTACCATTATTGAAGGGAGGGAGGGAGGAAACCGGAGTACCCGGAGAAAACCCTCGGTGTCCTGACAAGCCTCGTACCTAACTCACATAAGTTCGTCCCAAACGGGATTTGATCCCTCGACCTTCGGCATAGGAAAGCAGCTCACTATCAACTGTTCTACCACCCCGTAGACTTGGCACCCCTTGATATTTGAGTAGTAGGTGAAATGAACAACCAGTATTTTGAGATAGATTATTGCTCCATCAATGATACGTTAAATATCACAGTATAGTGAGTGGACACTGCTAGTTATCGGTGACAAGAAGTTGAGAATGATGATGATGATGATGATGATGATGATGATGATGATGATGATGATGATGATGATTGTCATGAATTGGCTAGTTTTAACTCTGCTTGTTGACTATTTAGCCATGTGTAGTCTTTGTAACAGTAGAGAAGTTAGACTATTACACAGCAGCAATTAAATTACACAGCATACCACACACCGCGAGCCCGACCCATATCGCAGTGAGTCAGCACTTGAGTTTTGAATCGGACCGTTTTAACCAATCAGAGCAGGCTCAGTGGGTAGAGCAGTTTGACTGGGTCCGAGCCTAACACAGTTTGAATCAGTCGTGTGTGAGACGAGGTAGAGTCAACATCCCCACAGCTAGAGAAAGCTCTTCACTCATAGACCAGGAAGCGGGACTTAGGAATCTTAGAATTCTCTCAAGTCATCACGGGCCTGAACTTGTCAAACAGGTAAATGAACACCCTTCTGTTTCATCGTGATATATTTATATTATTGTTGAAATTATGTTTGTGGAATTTGCTATGCATAAATGTGAATTGTTAATCCGAATTTGCGGGACCACGTGGAAGAGCCTACCACGAGGCGAAACACGACCGGTTGCGCCGCCATGTTGTATCCCGTACGGAACCACTGTTGTTTAACTTATATGTATGTTTGCAGACCAGTGGCTGTACCACTGAATTTTTATAATATTATTAATTCTGTATGTGTATAGTTAGACACGATTGATATTTATGTATGTATAGGAATTTAGAGTGAGATTCCAGCGGACCCCGGAAGTAGCAGAATGTTCGTCGCTTATGTATAGAGATGTGGAACTATCACTGAGGGCTACTTTGGCTTTCAGTGAGACGCTCTGCACAAACCGATTATTCAGGGTTGTGCAGAATTTCGTCTCTTGTATTACAGACGAGCAGGCGAGCTATCCCGAGCTATCCCGAGCTATCCCGAGCTATCCTGTGCACCCCACTCCACAGAAACGACTAGTTGGTTGAGGAACCTCTACCGCACAAGACGGAAAGAGCTACCCTGAAGAAACACCCTGTCAGACCCCACAGCGTGGCAAGGGAACCCAACTACACAACTACAAAGGTGTACCAGAAGCTACCTCACAGAAGGACTTCGACCGCACCATCAGAAAGTTAAGTGTAATCGACAAAGGTGCACTTAAACTGATCATAACAGGACCACAGTAGTCCAACTCTTCAGAAACTGTAAAACGGACCACAGTAGTCCAAATCTACATGAGATATAATAGCAAGTGCCCGAGGAAGATATAACAGCTGCCTAGACTATCAGCGATCGAACTATTAGCAGTGACAGACTTTTTAAGTTAGATTAGTACTTAGAGAATCTTGTATAGAGTAGAAGAAATAAATGTGTGATTTTAACTGTTATCAAGTGGCTGGACTACATATGATTCATAGCCGTGTGAAAGCTAGTGTGACAGTATTCTTTTACCATTTTTCTATCTATTTCTGTACCCCAACCTTAACACAGAACGAGCTAAACAAATAAATTTATTAAAGTAATTCATAGGGTGACTTACTAGCAGTTCCCACCGAATAAACGTGAGGGTCCATAATTCCATTGTGCAGAGCCCATAAACCCCACGTGACAATGATGATGATGATGATGATGATGATGATGATGATGATGATGATGATGATGATGATGATGATGATGATGATGATGAAGAAGAGGAAGGAGGGAATGGAGAATCAAGATGATGACGGTACAACGACACCAACGGCAACGACGATGCCGATGATAACAACGACTTTTAAAAAAACGACGACGATTACGACAACGACGAAGACGGCGACGACGATGATTAGGAGGAGGAGGGGAAGGAGGATGAAGCAAATGTAGCCGCAAGCCATCGACACAGCCACTCTCACCATCAAAATGAATGTGCTAGACACACCATTGACCTGAACATCACCGGCACTTCCATTGAATGTTTTTCAGAGTGCACAGATGCAAAAATGAGTTGTGTATTGACAGTTACTACTTAGTAGCTGCACCGAGAAATTATTTAACACCTATGCAGAATACGCACCATGCCGTGACTCAAGACCTCAAACTACAATTTGAAGCCATGCCCAGTGCAAAGAGTACAGGAGGAAAGATAAATCAATAGGGAAGAGAGCCACGCCGATTAGCTGGGACGCTCAGACATTCTGGATACAACGCAAATCGAGTGGGGAAACGACGCCTAAACAAACGAGAGGGAAATAATAGAAAAACAGAGAAAGAGAGAGAGACAGACAGACATACGGACGGATAGACAGACAGACAAAGAAAATGAATGAATGAATTAATTCATTAATTAATGTCCGCTAAGGTCCCTTTTTCCCATCCCCGGTCGCCGAAGATTGTGCTCAGATGTCTGGGCCTCTGACTATGCGCCAAAAGGCTGCAAGAGGAGGCCTCGGGCGGCTTGAGTTAGATTCTATATCGTTCAGCACCTTGAGCAACTCTTGGACTGGAAAAGCGCTGTATAAAATTTATTAAATAAATAGTAAATAAATAAAACACACCGCTTAGGATGCCAGCCTAGCCTGCTAGCAGCTGATCACATGTCGATGTTAACATTATACTGCTACTCAGGCAGCGCAGTGCCCCTAACTCTCCCTACGAGAGTATAAAGCAAAGGCTAGTCTGTGCACGCATGCATTCCATAGCACGGACTTTAAAGATCTTGACGCTCGTGTACTAGAGGGAGGAGTGCCAGAGAAATAAATCTTTAAAAACACCCGGAAAATACTAGGTCCTATTCACCCTCGGCCAGATCAGGCTCGCTCAGTTATCTGGGATTTTTGGTTTAAACAGAGACAAGTAAACAAAGCATGGAGAACATAAAGGGCACACAAAAGCAAAGCTTAAATAAGCGCTACCCTTTGACAAAAGACAACAATGAAATTTCTGGCGAACAGGAACAAGTACAAAACAATAAAAATAGAAGCACATTAATTAATCTTCTCAACAATGAAAAGAAAACAAACATATAACAACAGACAAGAAATGCAATAACGTCGAACAAGAAAAAAAGTAATAAAGATATAAATGAATGAACTAACTAACGAGAAACAGATACATGCACCCAAGAGTACACTTTGCGCAATGTAGTAGCTGTCGAATAAAGGTTTAAAAAAAATGCCTGCAGCAACCTAAAACAATGAGAGAAAAAAAATCAGTTTGGAGGAGGAGGGGAAAAAAAGTTTAAAACAAAACGTCACGTGCAAGTAAAAAAAAAAGTAAAATAAAAACAACACACACACACACACACACCCACACACCCACACACACACACACACACACACACACCAACACACCCACAGACACACACACATAAAAATAGTTCGAGACTACGTATTTGCACGTGAACAGATATTTAGAATAGTGATGAACTCGTCTATTCCGTTCAAAGAGACAATGATCTGGTCAGCTTCACTCTGACACTCTCACACTTTTACCTTTTTTTTTCTCTTCTTTTTTTTTTCAACCTGAGAGCTATTAATAAACTTGTCGTGCGAAGGGATGGGGTGTACTACTAGGGAGAGGGAAACAAATGGGAATTGGTTTAACTGGTATCAAGGTGACCAATCAGAGATGATTTTGCATCATTGGGCTATTTTCTAAACCAAGCGGTCACTAGATTTGAGGAATGTGTGAACTTTGGAAAAAGATTTTGGCGTTTTCTTGTGGGGAGAGATGGTCACTGCCAAACAATGAGGTGTTGATGTTTCGAAAAGTAGGGTCTGGGGGGGTTTGACAATGCGCATCAAGCAGTAAGTTAGCGCATTTGGCTGTTTTAAGTTAGGTGATTTCTTGGGGCAGCTCTTTTGGGCCGGTAAAGCGGTTTATAGCTATGAACAGTCTTTGATACTCAGTTTGGAAACAGAGATCCTCCCCGGGTTGTAATATCTATGATGACTGGCGGCTGCATCGTGGAGGAAGCTCGGGAAGGTGGTGCTATCGCCTTTATGCTTGTCATATTACGTGACGTTCTGGCCAAAATTACTGGCACCAAGCTGCCAATTCTTTTCTATTGCTGTCTACTTGCTCGTGCTCAAGTACCTTGATCGAGTTCCCTGCATTTTATATTCTCTCCTTCATCTGCATCTTCTTCTTTTTCTTCTTTCTACTTCACCTTTTTTCCTCATTTTGCTATCCCTTGTTGTTGTTGTTGTTGTTGTTGTTGTTGTTGTTGTTGTTGATCTTCTTCTTCTTCTTCTTCTTCTTCTTCTTCTTCTTCTTCTTCTTCTTCTTCTTCTTGCTCCTCCTCTTCTTTTTCTTCTTCGGTAAAATATGAGTATGCTGTCAGGAGGAAGGTATTCGTGATGGATTTGCACATGGTTTTGTGCACATATAATAAATCAAACGTTTATTAAGATGAAAAGGTGAAAGAAGATGATGGTGGGGTAGGGTGGTGATGATGAGGGGGAGGATGAGGACATAGATGATGATGATGATGATGATGATGATGATTATGACGACGACGACGACGATGATGATGATGATGATGATGATGATGATGATGATGATGATGATGATGACGATGATGATGATGATGGTGATGATGATGATGATGATGATGATGATGATGATGATGATGATGATGATGATGATGATGATGATGATGATGATGATGATGATGATGAGATATATTACAACGACGACGACGACAATAACAACTACTTCACGACAACCATGACGACAATGATGTTGCTGGTGTTTACAAAAGCAAGCGGAAAAGAACATTGCTAAGGATAATGATGACCTAACTGATTGGCACAACCCGACACCAATTTCATTCTGTTATTTGGTAATTCGCGGATCTTACGGTGGTCATGCACTGAAAAAACAAAGCTATAGTGCACAAAGGTTGATTCAGATTAGAAATAAAAGCAGGGCTTAAAAAACCTTTTACCGGCGTTCAGCGTCCCCGTGTTAATAATTATTATCCTAACTCGTGCAGGCAGATAATGATAATCAATAACCGCGCAGCTGTCGGCGACATGTCTTTCTTTATCAAGATTTCCTGCCTACTGCCGCCGGGAAACGTAACGCCGTAATGCGTGGAGAAAATCGTTGTCCTGACATTACATTGCGCGCTGCGTTGCATGCATCTTGCAGCGTAAAAACCACAAACCACACTATGGAGATAGGTCAAGTTGACAACCAGAAATTACAAAAATGCGTTATCACAATATGTCTGCTAGGTCAAGTTAAAAACCAGAAATTACAATGCTGTATTATCATAATGTAACTGCTAGGTCAAGTTAACAATAAGAAATTATAAAACTGTCATTACTACGTAACTGCTAGGTCAAGTTAACAACCAGAAATTCTAATACTGTATAATTACCATGTAACTGCTATGTGAGGTTGACAATCAGAAATTACACAATTGTGTTAAAAGCACGTATGGCATGTGCTTTACAGAAGAACAAGAAGTCTTGGCTAGATAGACAGAGTACTCCTCTGACATTTACAAACACACACCAAACGGAGACTCTTCAGTTCCAGAACAGAGAAGAAGAAGACCTCCTCCCAATTCTTCGAGAAGAAGTTGAAGCAGCAGTGCAATCGCTGAAGAAGGGGAAGTCAGCGGAGTGGACAACATACCCGCAGAATTGCTTTAAGCAGGAGGAGAGGCGGGATTGACTCCCTCACCATTGTCTGTAACAAGATCTGGCAGAGTGGGGTGTGGCCTACACCATGGACCCAATCGCTTGTCATCAGTCTTCCCAAAAAGGGTACCCTTCAGGAGTGTGAAAACCACCGCACACAGCAAAGTCCTCCTGAAAATTATACTCAACAGGTTAAAATCCCAAGATTAACAAATTAGCTGAAGAAGAAGCAGGATTCGGGTCAGGGCGAAGTACCACAGATAATTAGCGAGGAGTACCTACAGTACCAACAACATCTATATCATTTGTTTGTAGACTTCAGCATTTTGCGGATGACATTGATGGATTGGCTGGAGAGGAACAAGAACTTGAACAGCTTGTACAGAGGCTTGACATCACCTCCAGAGCCTATGGAATGAAAATAAGTGCAAAGAAGACCAAAATGATGACCAACAACACCAAAGGCATCAACATGGACATCAAAGTCCAAGGCCAATCCCTCAACACAGTGCATAGCTTCAAATATTCATTCAGATTCATTCAGAAAACTTTATTATCTCCAAGGAGAAATTCTAACATGGATTTGCTGTCAGCAAAAGGTAATAAAATGTAACAGTACTATAAACATGTAAACATGTACGTGTACTCTCGCTTATGTACATATTAACAAGAACATTTCCGACACATTGTAAAACTTAAAATACATATCACACTACATGTCCTTATTGCACTTCAACATAAATAAATAAAACACCTACCCACAAACACACACACACACAAACACACACACACACCCACACACACATGGGTTAGACATTAGATTATATTACACCAAAATTATAAACGTTATAAAGCATCTTTAAAAAATATACAATCATCATACTCTGCGTATCATTCTAACTCTGACAATCACAGATTTTTATTTAGGAGCCATTGTATCCCGACAGAAAGTCCTTTCCAGGATCGCACAAACAACTACTGGACTGGCAAGGTTGAAGCCCATTTGAAAAGACAGGATCATCAGTCTACATTCCAAGTTAAGGCTGCTGCGCACCCTTGTCATCTCCATCTTCCTATACGCTTGCAAAACATGGAACCTCACAGAAGATCTACAACGAAGAATACAAAGCATGGAGATGAGAGGTGCTATAGAAGACTTCTGGACATTTCTTATACCCAGCACATCACCAACAACGAAGTGCGACAGACGATGGGTTTTGCAAGGCCTGGTGCTCTCGTGACGAGGCCATACCATCGGAGTTTCCGTTTCTTGACCACTGTGAGCAGGTCATCGTGTTGTCCAATGGCTTGTGTGACGGTCTGTCGGACTTCGTTGTTGGTGATGTGCTGGGTATAGGAAATGCCCCGAAGTCTTCTGTAGCATCTCATCTTCATCCTTTGTATTCTTCTTTGTAGATCTGCTGTGAGGGTCCATGTTTCGCAAACGTATAGGAAGATGGAGATTACAAGGAAGCGCATCAGTCTTACAATAATAATAATAATAATAATAATAATAATAATAATAATAATAATAATAATAATAATAATAATAATAATAATAATAATAATAATAATAATAATAATGTAAACGCTCTTGGTGATAAAACGTGCAAACAGTGTTGCGTCGATTATTTGGTGATGGTTGAGGTAACACTGCGGACAGTTATTACTGCAATGGTCATAAAAACTAAGTCTGTGGGCAGGGTCGCCACGTACAAATCGTGGCTAGGATGCTGATCAATAGTCATACACATGATTTTGTATCGTAATGCAAGCCGTGAGAATGATCATGTTTGCAGCGACAATGGTGCTGCTGCTGCTGCTGCTGCTGCTGCTGATGATGATGATGATGATGATGATGATGATGATGACGATGATGATGATGATGATGATAATGATGATGATGATGAAATAGTCAGAGTGACCCAGGTCGGTAACGTGATATTAAATTAAGCAACCTTTGAAAACAATATCCCGTTCGATATTATCTTGACAGTGAATTTCTATCAAGCTTTTGTGTATAATTCAGTGTACACTTTATCAGTGAATGTAAAAAGCTAGGTTTACGAAGAAGATTGTGAGGAATAATCAATGAACATTGAGGTTTAACATCCACACTCAGGACCGTCAGTCTACATTCCAAAGTAAGACTGCTGCGCTCCCTTGTCATCTCCATCTTCCTATATGCTTGCGAAGCATGGACCCTCACAGCAGATCTACAACGAAGAATACAAAGCATGGAGATGATTGCTACAGAAGACTTCTGGGCATTTCCTATACCCAACACATCACCAACGACGAAGTCCGACAGACCATCACACAGCCATTGGACAACACGATGACCTGCTCACAGTGGTCAAAAAACGGAAACTCCGATGGTATGGCCACGTCACCAGATCATCAGAGGTAGAAGAAGAGGGAGATCGAAAAAGAGGTGGGAGGACAACATTCGAGAATGGACTGGTTTGACACTAAGCGAAGCCATCAGGGCTGCTGAGGACAGAGAAAGATGGAGTACACTGGTTAAATGATCATTATGTGGTGCCCCTACGACCTCCGGGTTACGGGACAGGATAGGATAGGAGGATCCACACTCACCTTGGGCAATAGGGCAGATGGGGTTAACCACCTCATGGAAGAAGAGTAGTAACTTACATCAACAATGAACGACCACAGCAATTATTCTGATTCGATGGAAGGGTAAAATGACCACTTTTTTTTTCTTGTCCGCCACGGTGGGTCATCGGTATGCCAGGCGAACACTGACTTACGGTGGTGGGTAATTGAGAAGAAGAAGAAGAAGAAGAAGAAGAAGAAGAAGAAGAAGAAGAAGAAGAACAACAACAACAACAACAACAACAACAACAACAACAACAACAACAACAACAAAGATAGAAAGAAAGTAAAGAAAACTTCATCGTTCGTTCACTGTAAGGATTATTAATAAAAACGTATGAAACCAATTACCGGTTCAAAGCGTGTCTAGTTTTATTTCATATTACAGACTTCGTTGTGTAGCATTATAAAACTGTAACACATAGGTACGCTCCGAGTATGTTTATTAATCATTACATTACATTACATTACATAATTGTTGCTTTAGGTCCAGTGGACTCTTCCGAGCCAAATCAGGACCGGACAACCCCCAATCCGCATAAAAGATCTGCTGAAACAACCCTAGTGGGAAAACTGAATGCCCTCCACCAGCCAGTCACTTTACAATAAAGACATCCCACGCAGAGGACGCTGAGGCTGCACTCTAATTTATCGAACCCCCGTTTACAAAAACAAAATAGAATACAAACATCATTATAAATTATCAACAAAACATATACATATAAAATGCCTACATTGCTAAATAATAACATCATGGGAAGCCCTAGTGACCACCTGGCAGAAAGCGTACAATATTCCCAAGCTGATCCAACAGACCTCATACACAAACAAGGAGTCTTGTCCCGGAAGAGTTTTCAAGAAAAAAGGTAGGTGACTGGTCTAGCGAAGAAGAAGAAAGTATAGCAGATTGATAGAACAGAGCAGGACTGAGAAAGAGCAAATGAGAAAGACAACGACAGTGGGAATTTAAAGCACTACATTTCCAGAAAGTGGGGATACTATTTATACTGAAACCCCCGGCACCCCAACGGGGGTGTTTATTAATCAGCTGAGCGAACAATAGAGGAATATAAGACGAGCGTTCCATTTTGAACAGATGGGGAAAGAAGAGGACGAGAAGGTAAAGAAAGTAACACGTGAGGACAAGAATCTAAACCGAGACCAGACGTATGTGTGTGTGTCTGTGTGTGTGTGTGGGTGTGTGTGTTGTGTGTGTTGTGCGTATGTGGGTAGGGGTAGGAGAGTGTTGCTTGGGGTGGTGGTGGGGTGGGCAGTATGTGGAAGACATTGCAATTATTGAAAGTTTGTTTTTGTTTTTTATCTAGAGGACGAACATAGCTAGGCGCCCTCCCCCCTTTTGTTGTTGTTGTTGTTGTTGCAATCTGGCGAAATGCAATCAAGGTATAGGACAGACCTTATAGTAGACTTTGTCAGAAGGTGAAGTTAAGGTCTGTTTTTGTCCAGAATTGCTGAAGTCAACGTACTATTTTCCAACAGTTATAATTCTCGCCACTTCACTTTATACGACCGTAAGCTGTTCGCAAAATGCAGGAAAGTTCTATTTCCTTTCAACATTCTTCAACACTGATGATAGCTTTATCCCTCGTCGTTCGTCGTTGATCATGGGATAGTCATGGGTGGAAGAGAAAATGCAATTGCAGAAAGTTTTGAAATTAATTTTTTTGAGCAATAGAAAACTAGGCCATTTTAGATGCAGTGCCGAAAATTTATAGGACAGACACTAGCGAAGACTTTTGTCAAATGGTTCATTCATGGTGAAACTGTTTAACGTTGGAATAAAAATAGCGGCGCTGGGTCCAACATTGGTGGGCAATCTTGCAAGTGTCATCCTTTAGTTTTTTCAAGCACATTTATTATCTACTACATTTCCTCAGGTCCATGACCTCTGTGAACATATACAGAAAGTTGGCATATTAGGCATTTTGCTGTCGCGTATTGAAAGGAACTCGTTTGACCAAAGGCAATGTTAGTTGAAATTTGCTGAATTGGTCAAACTGATGAGGTTTTAGTACTGCTGGCTGGAAGACAATATGAAAAGGGACTAAAAGGACTGTGCTATGTCCACGATGACGATAGGAACAAATTTGCTTAGCCTAAAGAAATGTTGGCAGAAGACGTTGAGTTTGGTGAGATTGATACGCGTAAAAGTACTAGGACCTCAGCAGCACTGGCTGGAAGACAAAATAGAAAAGGGGGTTAACTTGGAGATGGGAAATTCACTCGGCCTAAGGGAAATCACTGTCAGCTATTCTTTAGGCCCAACCGGAAATTGGTGGTGTTCCAGGCAGCCAGTCACGATCAAGACCATCAGCGTGTTGTTTCAGAGAATCTCCGTCTGGAACAACAACGCCACAGACGGCCGGGAGACCAGCGAGTATCTTTGTTGGTCTAAGCTCAGCACATTTAGGTTTGCTGTTGGAGGGAGAGAGGCTTTTTTGCTCGAAGGAAAAAAAATGTTTCTACTTTGCTAAAATTAAATAATAGGAAATGTGGGTGAAGGTGGGAAATAAATCTATAGAAAATATTGCGTTATATTATGGTTTTGCTTTTTTTAATGATAGCAAGGAATTTTCTAAGTAATGGTATACAATACATTTTTTAATGGTGCACAACAATGAGAAATAAATGGATACATAAAATATCCTATCCCATCCTATCCTATCCTATCCTATCCTATCCTATCCTATCCTATCCTATCCCGTAAGTCGGAGGTCGTAGGGGCACCACAGATGATCGTTTAACCACCGTACTTTTTCTGTCCTCAGCAACCCTGGTTGTTTTGCTCAGTGTCAAACCAGGCCATTCTCGAATGTTGTCCTCCCACCTCTTTTTCGGTCTCCCTCTTCTTCTACCTCCTTGCACTGCGCCTTACAGAATGGTCTTTGCAAAACCTGATGATCTGGTGACGTGGCCATACCATCGGGGTTTCCGTTTTTTCACCACCGTGAACAGGTCATCGTGTTGTCCAATGGCTTGTGTGGTGGTCTGTCGGACTTCGTCGTTGGTGATGGTGAAGTCTTTTGTAGCACCTCATCTCCATGCTTTGTATTCTTCGTTGTAGATGTGCTGTGAGGTTCCATGTTTCGTAAGCATATAGGAAGATGGAGATGACAAGTGAGCGCAGCAGCCTTACCTTGGAATGTAGATTGATGGTCCTGTTTTTCCAAATTGGTTTCAACCTCGCCAGGGCAGCAGTTGTTTGTGCGATCCTGGAGAGGACTTCCTGTCGGGACCCATTGTCTGACACAATGGCTCCTAAATATTTGAAGCTATGCACTGTGTTGAAGGATTGACCTTGGACCTTGATGTCCGTTTTGATGCCATTGGTGTCGTTGGTCGTCATTTTGGACTCAGCACTTATTTCCATTCCAAAGGCACTGGAGGTGGTGTCAAGCCTCTGTACCAGCTGTTCAAGTTAGTGTTCCTCTCTAGCCAATCAATCAATGTCATCCGCAAAACGAAGGATGGAGATTGCTCTTCCCCCTATGCTGACTGTGCCTTCGTGATCTGCAAGGGCATCTGAGGTGATGCGCTCTGGGAATATGCTGAAGAGTGTTAAAGAGTAGGCATCCCTGACGCACACCGATTGTTGTTCTGAACCAGTTTCCGATGCCGCTGTTGTGGAGGACTGCACTGGTAGCCTTGGCAAACAGGCTTTTGATGACTTCAATAATTTAGGGCTGATGTTATACACTCTCATGGTTGCCCACAGAGCTGCATGCCAGACTCGGTCAAACGCCTTTTTAAAGTCTATGAACACATGATATAGATGTTGTTGGTGCTGTAGGTATTTCTCACAGATTATTCTGTGGGTGAAAATCTGTTCAGTGGTACTTCGCACTGCCCTGAATCCTGCTTGTTCTTCAGCTATGATTTGTTCAGCTTGGGGTTTCAACCTGTTGAGTATTATTTTCAGGAGGACCTTGCTGGGATGGCTGATGAGGCTGATGGTGCGGTAATTTTCACATTCCTGAAGTTTACCTTTTTTAAGAAGAGTGATGACACGCGACTGGGTCCATGGTGTAGGCCACTTCCCATTGTGCCAGATCTTGTTACATGTAATGGTGAGTACGTCAATCATCGCTTCTCCTTCTAGATCCCGCTTGAAGCAGTTCCGCGGGTATGTTGTCCACTCCCGCTGACTTCCCCTTCTTCACCGATTGTACTGCTGCCTCAACTTCTTATCGGAGAATTGGGAGGATTTCTTCTTCTTCTCTGTTCTCAGGACATACTAGAACTGACGGGTCTCTGTTTGGTGTGTGGTTGTAAAGGTCATTGCAGTACTCTATCCATCTGTCCAAGACTTCTTGTTGTTCTGTAAGGCATATGCCAGACTTGCTTTGGATCGTGGAGACCTTGGGCTGTTTAACACTTGTCAGCCGCTTCACAGTCTGGTAGACCTTCTTGCTGTTGTTCTTGTTCAGACTGTTCTCTATTTCCTGACATTGACATTCTATCTAGTTCTCCTTTGCTGTGCGCATGCCTTTTCGGATGTCATTGTTGATTTTTTGATAGGTATCAGCTCCCTGTGAGGTGTTCTTTTTCTTTTTCATCTCTGTTCGTTTATCACACAGGTCCAAAAGTTCAGGTGTGATCCACAGCTTCTTCTTTGGCCACGGATCTCCGTGTCGGAATCTGTCACAGCTCAGTTGAAGGTTGTGGTCATGGTGTTGACATCTACTTCACCAGCTCCCAGCACCATTTCCCTCCAATTGTGGCCTGAAATATTTCTGCCACCTCCGGGTCTTGCAGTTTGTCCAGGTCGAACTTCAGTTTAGTGCACTTTGCTGTGTTTAATCTCTTCAAGTGAAATCGGAAAGTCATCATCACGAGATCGTGGTCACTTCTGATGTTTGCGCCTGGAAAAGTGCGTGTCCTGCCAATGTTGATGCTTGATCTGAAGCGTTCCTTGACCATGATGTAGTCGATCTGGTTGTGATGCTCCCCGCCGGGACTGTGCCATATCCATCGTCTGGATTTTTTTGTGGTATCCAAGCGTGTTTGCCAGTACCAGATTGTTGTATCTGGCAAACTCCAAGAGTCTCAGACCCCTGTCGATGGTTGTTGCAGTGGGGTCCACCACGTGTCTCCCCAGTCGTGGTGAGCATCTTGGCAAACTTTGGCATTCCAGTCGCCTTCCACTATGACTATGTCCTTCTTCGGCACTAGGTCAAGGACAGCCTGTAGATTTTCATAAAAATCCTCCACTTCGCTGTCATCATAGTCTGATTTTGTGGCATAGGCCTGGATGATGGTGATGTTGAAAGGGGCTGCTCTCAGACGGATGGTAATGAATCTAGTGGAGACTGGGCGGCAACCCATGACAGTGGCTAGAATGTTCTTGTGGACCAAGAATCCAACGCCATGTTCGTGCTTGTCATCTCTACCGCTGAAATAAAGCTTGTGGCCTTTGTCGGTCGTTGTTTTACCTATGCCTTTCCAGCGCAGTTCGCTGATCCCTAAAACGTTCCATCGATAGTGGTCCATCTCGTGGGCTGTCACAATAGGCAAGTTTAGTCCCTGCATTAAGGCTTCTCGCCTTAAACATTCATCCTGCTTTGGCCTTTGTATCTTAAAGTCGATGCCTAGCAGACGACACAAGTCAAGACTGTTCTAAGCATAGGTTTTCGCTAAGGTAGGCTATCATAATCCCGCTGACCTATACCCAGAACCCCCCGCACGAGGCGCTAGGGTTCACGAGATTTCGCGGAGTTTGGCTGACCACAAGGTTAGGTAGAGCATTCTTTGTCTAACTCTCTCCCGAGAAGGAAGCACACGCTGAAACTCTCTCAGAAGACTATGCAGGTGATGGGTGAAATTCATTCATCCCATTATAGCCATAGCCTGACATTGTCAAAAAGTTAAATGATCAATCTTTTGTCTCACCGCGATTATTGATGTGATTATTGGATTATGTTTCTGAAATCTTGCCATGTTTTATAATTGTGAATGTTAGTAAAACTTTGCTTGACCACGTGGCTGACACACGCGACTGGTTTCGACCCCATGAGGTAGCCCCTACTGACCCACTGTTATTTCTCGCAGTGTCATTCTTGCAGACCAGTGGCTGTACCGGAGAAAGTGTATATTATTAATTACTTCTCCCTGGGTGTATTTTAGCCTTGATGTATATGTATAGGAATTATGTTGGAGATTCCAGTGGACCACGGACGTAGCAGATTGTTCGTCTCTTATCTGTATAAGTGGACGCGATCTCACTGAGGGCTGTTTCTGCCAAAAGTGAGATGCTCTGCACACCCTTTGTAAGCAAGACGTTGCAGAAACTCGTCTTATATTTTGCAGACGAGCAGGCTTCGTCCGAGGCAGGAGATAGACCACTGAGAGTCAACCCTAACATTCGGCCTGCACTTGAGCATCGAGCACTGCGCTACGATAGCTCAGTTGTCAACAAACGAGACCAGGCGACAAAAGCCCCGCACCTCAACGATCAAGTTAAGTGACACAGAAGAAGTGCACAAACACTGATCTATAAGGACTGTGCGATAGTCCACTCTTCCTGAAAAAACGAACATTAGGCAAAACCAGAACAAAGCCCAGTGATGAGACAATAGCAAATATCGAGAACAGTAGCAGAATAGATCCATCTAAGATCTACTCATTCTACGAACCACTCGAATGCCAAACATATAAATGAATTAAGATTAGTCATAGGGTGATCTAAAAAGCCGATCTCCGCAGACGAAAGACGAGGGGGTAATAGTAGTCAATCTATACATTTCATTCAGTACAAGAAGTAGGCTTTCGCGAACGACATCCCCTTCTCTTATGAGTTATGCAAGCTTCTAAATGCAGTTGCCAATCTAGATGAAATAAAACAGAAACCCGCTAGGATTTAAATTTTGCAATAATAAAAAAAGGATTATTTTTAAAAACAAAAAAACACTTACAGGGTATTAATCAAACATAGCAAGACTAAACAATGCAAAGCACACTTTTGAGGTAGACTCCTCAAGACTCAAGATTCAATGTTTTTTTCTCTTCAAAAGAAGAGATCATTGCCTTGAGTGGAGTCGTCAAGCACACAAGACGAGACAGTTATCAATCTGGGCATAATTATTATTTTGTTGACAACCCGTTGTTGCAACACATAATTTAGCAACACACGCCCATCCACATTTTCCAATCATCTGAAGGAGACAGTCAGAATAAACAACCATTTATGAAAACCCACCGCCATCCTGGGCTTTCGCTAACATCAACAATACATACAGCAAATTCATTGGCTGTTCTATATATCTTCAATATTCAAATATTTTATACCAATAATTTTCCACTAAAGGTTAAAAAAGAAGAAGTTGTGATCATGAGGACATTGCTGCTTTGTTTTCTGCTGCTGCGGCGGCTGCTGCTGCTAGAACAGTGCTAAAATCAAGAAGAAGAAGAAGGATGAGGAAGAGGAGGAGAAGAAGAAGAAGAAGAAGAAGAAGAAGAAGAAGAAGAAGAAGAAGAAGAAGAAGAAGAAGAAGAAGAAGAGAAAGAAAGAAAGAAAGAAAGAAAGAAAGAAAGAAAGAAAGAAAGAAAGAAAGAAAGAAAGAAAGAAAGAAAGAAAGAAGACGGGAATCTGCTTGAATGTTAATAATGCCGTGGTCGATTGGTGCTATTAGAAACGACAGTGATTTATAGAAATCGATATTGACAATTTACAGCCTCGCCTGTTTTTTTATACAGAAGGGCTGAAAAGGCTAAAGTGTCTCTCTCTCTCTCTCTCTCTCTCTCTCTCTCTCTCTCTCTCTCTCTCTCTCCCTTCTCCAACCCTCCCTGTCCATCTTTCACTGCGTGTCAAGCACAAATTTTACTGTTCTTTTTTCTTTTGTTTTTAAAAAAAACTGATCTTTCTTCTTTTTTTTCCTATCCTATCCTATCAATCAATGCACATCCTCTCCTCAACTAGCTGATCTTTGAAGCTGCAGCAGTTCTTCAAATAGCTGATCGTTGTAAAAGAAATCCATATTGGGGGTTACGGGTTGGAGAGGGAACAGAAAAGATGAGGAGGAGGAGGGGGGGGGGTAGGACCGGGAAGGAAGTGCAGGGGAGAGATAAGTGCGGAGACAGTGAGGTGGGAGGTGGGGGTATCGATTCCCTATCGACAGTGCCCAGCTTGTTCGGGGTGTTGATTAGTCTTCAATCGATCACATTCTGTCCTCCCTCATGCCCCCGCATACCCGAGGTTCAATCTTACCTCTCACCCCGACCCTTACCCTACTCCCTCCTCTCACCCCGAGCAAAGGCAATTATTATGGTGAGTAGGTCTACGGTGGTGTTGCTTTTTTATGTTGTTGTTTTGTCCCAGTACATCCGAAATCCCTATATACCTGAGTAAAAGAATGATTTTTGAACCTTAAAACATTGTGAAAGGAGAACCACTTGTTCTAAAATGTCCCCCCATAGTTTCAAAGCTTTACCAAGGTTCCGGGCAAAGGACCTGTAGTGTAAAATTGAAGATTTTTTTGCCGCAGATGTTTGAGTCTTGAGAA
Source organism: Oncomelania hupensis (assembly GCA_036898135.1). NCBI lineage: Eukaryota > Metazoa > Mollusca > Gastropoda > Littorinimorpha > Pomatiopsidae > Oncomelania > Oncomelania hupensis. Next base: position 56,636,498 of record CM072512.1, on the reverse strand, counting down.
AAACCGGCGACACATATATTGACTATCTGCGATAGTCTACTGTCCAACTTTTTTTTACACAAGTATAGTATAGGCCCTATTATATATTATTATTGTTGAAAATATTGACCGCGGTGTTATTCATTTTTACTGATATAGATTTATTTATTTATTTATTTATTTATTTATTTAGTTATTTATTAAATTATTTATTTATGTATTTATTTTTAGGATAATTTCAAGAAACCATTCGGTTGTTGAGAAAATGGAGACAACTATTATGATATATAGGACAAAAATAAGCAGCAAAATTTTTTTTCGGATTTAACAGTTTTTTTAACAAAATCAAATATTTAAAAAAAAAATTTCTAGGTTTGCTACTTTTGTAATTAATTTTTTGCCGAAAAAAATTCTCCATATTGTTAGAGGTCTACGTGAGTCGTCTTACCTAATGTCTGGTCCTTTGTTATATCTGGTCGAGAGGCAGAGATCCAAGCGAGGGACTTGAGCAACGAAGCAGCAGACATAATATTATATTTGGGAAGACACTGAGGACTCCAGACAAAAAATAGGCATAAACTCCTCGAGGCTAACATAGCGTGAATGGCTGCATACAAAGGCTGCGCCTTTTTTTGTGCGTCTACGACAATCAATATTAAATTCAATGTTTCACATTAGATTTATATAAATCGTTCAGTGTGTTTACATCACTACATCAAATCGGATTTGAGGAATAAAATGGGTGGGAAGTGTGAAGAGAGAGAGAGAGAGAGTGTGTGTAGTGTGTGTGTGTGGGGGGGGGGGTTGTGTGTGTGTGTGTGAGTGTCTATCAATTTTAACACCTACGTCTTCTATTTGGGGGTGGAGAGTGGGATGGTGTGCGGTCGAGAGGGTGGGCGGTTGGGGGGATGAGGCGTGGGGAGTGAAGCTAAAGTGAGGGAGGGAGGGACTGTGAACTATGGTTGAATAAATGAACTCTTTGTACATGTATATCTAACTAAATTGAATCATATTTCAAAGTGTTTTTATATGTTTTATTTGATTTTTTTAAATTGTTTTTTCGGTGTGAGTGGGTACTAAAATGGAGAACGGTGATGGTGGTGATGTTGGGGCGGGGGACGGGAGGAGGAGGAGTGTGGAATGGAAAGGAAGATCAAATAAACTTCAAGGGATTCAAACAATTCTTTGTAGCAAAATTGAATCAGGCATTAGAAAAGCGATGACCTGGTGCTAATTCTTAAACGGATTGGGGTAGAGAGTGCTCAAAGACCTAAATGGGATTTCAAGCAGAAAATAGCTTAATGGCTACTAATGGATGACGGTCCAAAATAATACTGGCAACGTCGTAAATTTGCTGAATAAACACACTTTCTCGCCTTGAGCAAAATGTGGACATTGACCTGTGACATTCTGAGACAAACATATGCCGAAGGCCTGTAAATTGCTTTTTTACAAGAAGAGACAAGTTTTGAATTAATGAAAGGCACCACATCGCAAAACCTACTTTTCAGTGTCAGAGCACCAACGAGCGCAGAGTAGGCATACTGAACACTATAATTTGAACTCAGTGTATGAAACTGTTAAACGTTGATTTAGTATACTTGCAAACTGCGAAATGTTTGGGCTGTGTTGTACATCACATGTCCCAGAGCTGAATGTGATAAAAGAGCTCTTATAAGAAGGACATTGAATTACTTAAATACTTGTTTTCTCAGCCAACATTTTTGGTTGCGTTCCCAAAATATATATGTAATGCACTGTTTTATTCATGAAAAGCGCAATTATAATTGGACAGAAATTAATCGAATCGAGTAGATATAACCGAGTACGTTGTCGAATTAAAATGAAATTCCTTGACTAATACCTCAATAAGACTGAAGTGCTTTGAACTGACCTGAATGGAACTAATGATCTAATCAGAATTGATGAATTGATGAACAATAAGAGAGTTTGGGAGTGGGGTAGGGTGCGGTTTGGGCTACAGAGTTGGAATTGGGAATTCTGATCGGGAACTGCTGCTGGTGGTGAAAAAAGACCTACGCGATGTTAACAAAAACAAGCTGTACTCACACGAGGCACAAAGGCAGTCCACATGCAGACGGAGGAGGATTCTCGAGCCGTCACTTCACCCCATGACGACGACGTCGACGACGGCGATGGCGACAGCTGTAGCAACGTCAGCAGCGTCGAACTCTCCTCCCGCCCCCTTCGCTCGACGCTCACCTCCTCCAGCGCCAGCACCGCGAGTTAAGATCAGTCGAGTGCTGAAAGTCCTGGTTAAAATATGCAGTCTGAATCTTACGCCCTTCTGTGCACCATTCAGTTCATCTTCATCCTTGCGATGCTACATTGAGTCTGTTTAATGTGAACAAACTGTGATGCGGAGGTCGACGTCATCAGCGTAGTCTCACGGGTATATTCACTGGCAACAAGGAATCACAAATGAAATCGAGTCACATCGTTTCTAAGTCCTGCTCAGAATTTGAGTCCAGCTTGGATATAGCTTTGCTTTTATGATGTGTTTAATGTTATGCTAGGTTTTCAACTTCGTAGACACAAATTGTGTACAAGCACAAAGTGGACCTTTAAACACCCACACCCACACCCACACACACCCACCCATACACACACACACACACACACACACTGACACTATTTCAGTCGCAGACACAATATCTGGAGTGATAATCCTTAAAACTCAAGTAGCGAACTGATGTGTTTTCCAGTAAATTGTCTTGTTATTACAAAGAACGCACATTCTGTAGCGACGTAGTAGGCTAAGCTATTTTCGGAAGATTTCAGTTTGGCGCTTTTTTGCTAAATATGATATGCCTTGTTCATCCTCCATAAAGAATTAACGCGATAGATGCTACAGAACTTTGCGAAACTGCTCTTCATTTTCCGTCAGTCATTAACATTCATCTTACTCACCATCTGGAAAATAACAGAAACATGAAAATAATTAAATCACCACAAAAACAAAAGTGTAATTTGAATCGGTGTATGCATGTATAAACGCCAGAGCGGTTGATTCACACTAATAAATCACACTAATATCGTGATGATAGGCAGGTGGACCAATAATATGGCAGCACTGGTTAAAAAGAAAAAGAAGAAGAAGAAGAAGAAGAAGAAGAAGAAGAAGAAGAAGAAGAGAAGAAGAAGAAGTGAAATTGGACTCGGTCATAAAAAAAATATATGTAGCGTGAACGATACACCAAAACGAAAAATGAAGTTTGCTATAATAATGGCAATCATTTTCACATTTTCACACGTTTGCCTTAAAAACGGGACATTTTCTTGAGCATCCTTTAAATACTATTTAATTAAATAGCATCGCGTTTCATTTATTCCATTTAAAGTCTGTTCAAATGTAGAATTAGATCTATACCATGCCCATCAAGATTCAGGAAGTGAATGACATGCACGAATGTGAGTCGTGACTAGTATAGAATGTGATGTCAGCGATGACTTTATGAAAGAGTGTTAATTGGAAGCTAAATATGGCAACATCTCTTTGGGTTGTGGATAGTATTGAATTAAAAAAAGCATAATTTTTAAAAGTATATTCTTTGCTGTGGCTTAGCTTTTGTATCGCCATTGTGTGACTTCAGGCTGCACACATGGAAATTAATGCAATCTGACAAGAAGCGCATTCATTGGGCACGAGAAATAGTTGCACTAGGGTCACTCAGCTTTAAAATTAAAGGTGTTTTTTTTTTCAAACACGCGTTTATATAGAGGAGAGGCAGGTTCCTGAACACAGCTTGTTTTAAACTGTTGGTTTAAATGGCAATTGAATATTAAACAACATGATAATACTCTGCAATGACGAGGGTTGATCCCAAATGTGTATATATGTGCGCGCGAGTCGAGTGTGTGCATGTGTGCTCGAGTGTGTGTGCATGCATGTGTATGATTTCTTTATTTGTCTATATAAAATGTGGTTTTCTTTATTGTATATATTTGAGGAATATCTGAGACAACAATTAATTAACAATTAATTTTTAAGAGGTAAATAATAAATTGGACCATGGAACTGGTAGAACCGTTACATGTTCTTCCGTTCAGAACTTTCAATGATGGGCTAATCTCATATTCTGCGTAATGACAATATTAAGAAGAAGGCAAAACTAAAACCAAACATTTTAAATAAACCCAACATTCCGAACCTAAAATGTATGTGTTCAAAGTTTCATCATCATCATCATCATCATCATCATCATCATCATCATCATCATCATCATCATCATCATCATCATCATCAACATCATCATCATCATCATCGTCGTCGTCGTCACCATCATTATCATCATCATCATCGTCGTCATTATCATCATCGTCGTCGACGTCGTCGTTATTATCATCATCATCATTATCATCATTATCCGTCGCCTATCGCTTCTCCTCCTCCTCCTTATTCAACCAATCATACGAATTGTCCAATCTCCCTACACTCCGGTTCAAAAATGAACGATGTGATGTTGCTCGCTTGCTCTGAGTGGATGTCCGATTTGAGCTGTGAAGAGTACTGGTTTCTGCCGTCATCATAATTACCTCTAATTATACACAATGATTATCTTTTATTGTACAAATGTTGGCCCCTTGGCAAGGTTTTCGAAAAAGTACATTTCAGCAGATACAGATATATCATGCGTCCCGAGCATGTCGCTGCAATATGGAGTTGTGCGCTGCACAAGTGAACATTGGATTAGGCTAGAGCCACTGAGCATCACAAAACCGCTATTTAATAATAATAATAATAATAATAATAATAATAATAATAATAATAATAATAATAATAATAATAATATAATTAAACATTTAATTATTCTATAAATTTATGCCGTCAGCATTGATGATGATGATGATGATGAAGATGATGATGATGATGATGATGATGATGATGATGATGATGATGATGATGATGATGATGATGATGATGATGATCATGATGATGATCATGATCATGATGATGATCATGATCATGATGATAAATATGCTGCTGCTGCTGCTGCTGCTGCTGCTGCTGATGATGATGATGATGATGATGATGATGATCATGATGATCATGATGATCATGATGATCATGGTGATGATGATGATCATGATGATAAATATGCTGCTGCTGCTGCTGCTGCTGCTGATGATGATGATGATGATGATGATGATGATGATGATGATGATGATCATGATGATGATGATCATGATGATCATGGTGATGATTATAACATAACATCACTACCACAATAACAACCACTCCCACCACATTAACAACAGCATCAACAACAAGAGACGACAACGACAACAAGAAAACTGACAATACCTAGAAAGAAAGCACATCCCGCTAAATCCTTTCACTTTGATTCGATGTGACGCTTGCATGTTATACCCGTTAAAAAATAATGTTAGTCACGTCAGAAGTGATGTAAAAATAATGTTAGTAACTTTAGTTAAACTTTGGAACTTCGAAACATCATATTATTTTAAGTAGTGATATCATTTCTTTTAATCACATTGATGCTGTTCCATTGGAGTCTTAGATATATTATGTTTTTTTTGCCAACAAAATAAGCTGTAACGCCATAATATTTCTTATATGTAAATAATAATAATTATAATATTTTCAGTATGTAAATAATACTAATTAAGTTTTATATCAGTCACTCATATTGCATTAATGATACTCCTTTTGGGGAATTTTAGAGCTCTTCCAGCTCTATGCAGACATGATGTTGTATAAAATCATGTGTAACATTTTCTGACAAGCCTGCAAAGAGGATCATCCAGTGCTGCGAGCAGCTAATTTATGAGCATCCTAATTTTCTTTCCAGAATTGTTGCAATGCATCATCATCATCATCATCATCATCATCATCATCATCATCATCATCATCATCATCATCATCATCATCATCATTATGCGCGTATGTGTACAGTATGTGTGTGTATCTCTGTGTGTGCTTGGGGGGGGTGTGTGTATGGGTGTGTGTGGGGGGGGGTGTTTGTGGGGGGTGGTGTGTTTGTGTGTGTGCAGAATGGCTGGGAGTGACTGACAACCCATTGACTAGAGTGTCAAGATCGAATAACAGACTTAAAAACACCGAAGAGAGTCAAACCAAGTTGAAGTGATGGAATCATCTGCTTGTACGTTGCAATTTTTTTAATTATCAGGTGAAAAAAATAATACACTATCTATTAAAAGACGGGAATCCTACATAGTGGTCTTCTTAACAGCTCTTACACCACCGTATGTTTTTGTTTGTTTGTTTGTTTGTTTGTTTGTTTGTTTGTTTGTTTGTTTGTTTGTTTGTTTTTACGTCTTTTCACTTAAAAGTGATTTTAGACAACATTAACAACAGTAAATTAAATCATAACTAAAACATAAATAAAGGAGATAGGAAACAATCGCTTATACTATTCATAATACTCAAAGCATAGAGACTACATTCAAAAAAGGCAAAAAAGGCGAGATACAACAATCCTCCGTGAAGAGGTATAGTTAGATTACCGTATGTTTTTCTCAGTCAAGTCAATCTTAATTCATTCCGTCACAAACTTCCAGTTTTATGAAAGTCATTGCAAAGCTTATGTGGGTTGTTTTTTTTTAACATAGTCCAATAATTACTGGAGGAGTTCCAGATACAGCTGGATTAGACCTGCGAGAGAAAACGTTCCAGAATTGTGTAAGTATGTACAAAAAAGTAGAAGGTATAAACGAAGAAAACATCAAAACATATGGAAAGTGATATCAAAATAAACTCGCTTAAAATATCCTATCTCAAACCAACTATTCAATGCGATTCATATGTCATTGGACATTGGCGGAAACTTTTTAATCCTCCAGGAAGTGGACGTTTTTGAAAAAACTGTTGGCCAAATTTAATATTTACCAACAACTCGACCAACTAAATAAACGCTATCGTCAGTTTGTCACACTATCCTATTCTATACTATCTGGTAACTCGGAAGTAGTTGGGGCACCACAGATGATCTTTTAACCAGCGTACTCCATATTTCTCTGTCCTCAGCAACCTTCATGGCTTCGCTCAGTGTCAAGCCAGTCCATTCTCAAATGTTGTCCACCCACCTCTTTGTTGGTCTTCCTCTTCTTTTGCCTCCTTTCATCGTGCCTTACAGGATGGTATTTGCAAGGCCCGATGCCATGGAGACGTGGTCATACCATCGGAGTTTCCGTTTCTTCACCACTATAAGCAAGTCATCGTGTTGTCCAATGGCTTGCATGATGGTCTGTCGGAGATGAACAAGGTTTAACGTTCTTTTGCATGAGCGTAACGGTCGAATCATTTCGTCGCCATTTTTATGATCAATGATGGTAGTCATAGACTTACATGATACTAATACTTTCATTATACTAAAACCTTTCATCCCAAATGATGGAGGTGTTGAGAAAACACCGAAAACTCTTGTTACATAACTAAGTAAGGTTCTGAGTTAAGGTGACAGCCTCTTCTCTTCATCATGAATCTGGAACCGGAAACAAACTTCTCCAATATGTAACTGCTAAACGACCACCCCGTTCATGAATCAAAGCTAGATCTTTACTATCTATTCGATTTTGGAAAAATCAAGACGTCAGACGACAGGCGCAGTTTCCATAAGAAAGTTCTGCCGTGTGATAACATAAAAAATGCAAGTCTATTACATGATCATACAGAACACAATGAAACGCATCTTCTGTGTAAAATATTAAATGATGAGATTTTGTGATCCAGATATTAAGTAACTCGTCAAAACACAGAGGAATAGTGTGTCATCAAGACAGATGATGTCGATGTTACATTTACGAGAAGAAGAAAAAAAAGCTGTGTCCGCTCCATTTGGCACTTTGATACTTAATAAACTAAGATCTATATGGCACTGATGTACGTACGACTAGCAAATGTTTCCGAAGAATAAAACAGCATTGTGCGATGGTAGGACCTAAGGCATAAGACATTAAAAAAAAGATCGGATTGGAAACATTAGGCCCTATTATTAACTAGGATAGTGCAAATAAGTTTGGTACGGTACGAGATGCCCATGGAAGTAATTACACTGTGCGTTTTCTCTAAACGTCTTGTTTTATAATTATTCTTCAACACCCTTTTCCCCTCATCTCAACCAGTAGGTACATTTAGATATACTGTCACTACTTTTGTTCGACATTAACCGGGTGGTCTGCAGACTCACCTTGTTAGCCACGCAAATCCATGCAAGGCACATGCTCAGTGTACGTTTCACAGCGTCACGTCGCTAGATTTGGAAACTTGTCCATTCAACGACTCTGCAACACGCTTTCGCCGCACTTTCAGACGATCCACTGAGTCGTGTGGCGTGCGGGCATCTTTTAGAGGTCAGCAACCGGGCAGAGGGCGATCGAGCCGCTTGGTTGTAGCGGAATAAATTGATCTCAGGCAGTCACGCACACACACAACTTCGTTCCCTGATCCCAAATGAGGTGGAAACGGTGAGGACCCTTCCCCTTTCAATGGCCTCATCTCCCACACACACCTCGATTGGGACGAAAAGGGGTTGGTGGGGAGGAATATATAAGCCTACTGGATTATGAGCGTAGACTTTCTCAACATCTAACTAAAACTTCTGGAGACCTGATGTAACCTTCACCACCCCTCCTTGCTCATCCAACACATTGTAACACACATACACACACACAACACAAAAACTTCACTAAGAAATCTTAGTCTTAATTTTTTTTAGCAAGCTAAAGCACAGATCCATATTTGAACACTTCTCATATTATATATACCACACACATACACTCACAACATAAAAACTTCACTAAGAAATTTTAGCCTGAATTTTTTTAACAAGCTAAAGCACAGAACCATATTTTAACACTTCTCTTCCTCCTCTTCCTTTTTCTCCTTCCTCGTCTTCCTCATCCTCCTACTTCTTCTTGTTCTTCTAGTTCTTATGCTTCTTTTTTTGTTCTTGTTATTCTTGTTGTTGTTGTTGTTGCTGTTGTTGTTGTTGTTGTTGTTGTTGTTGTTGTTGTTCTTCTTCTTCTTCTTCTTCTTCTTCTTCTTCTTCTTCTTCTTCTTCGTCTTCTTCTTCTTCTTCTTCTTCATCCTCTTCCTTATTTGATTCTTATTGGTAAAACTTACTTAGAGTTGGCAATGCCATCTTACATTCTTAAATCCACGTTGTTGCTCTTTTGTAGCGGAACCACATAACTAAACGACATGGCGGTCACTTCCTCTTTAAAATAAAACGTTTATTCTCTACCGTTATGCAAAATTCGCGATTCCTAAATATTGAAGTAGTTTGCTTTTAACTGCCATTTTTGCACTCACAACTTTGACACTCAATGTGAACATATTATTATATTTCAAACTATATTTTCTGCCCAGGCGGACAGCATGTTCAACCTCACTGATAGAAAGGGCGCTAATATGAAGAATACAGTGAGAAAATGGAGTTTTCTATCTGACATTTTTTTTAAATCCTGCATCAAACCGACTTCTATTAAATATTATATATATTTCACACTGTGAGTCACTCATGAGATCAATCTTACAAATAGTGAGCGACAGGGGGACTCAATGTTTGCTCTTTTTTTTGGGGTGGGGGGGGAGGGTGAGGGGAGGACGGGGTAAGGGTGGGGTGGGGCGGACTACCAGACACAACGACTCGCTGCACTGTCAACGAAGCACAACTTGTTGGTATATTCCATAGACACAGATAAGATACGATCATACTGTAACACAGGCATTGGTACACAAAGAATCATATGCTATTCGTTTTTGTCTAATCATCAGCACGGGGAGGCAATCGTTGTGATCTACAACTCGTGAGCGAGCCATATTGAGACAGTGTGGAAATTGATTTCGGATCGTCACGCGGGGACGGGAGTTTCGGGGGAGGGGAGTGGGGTGTGGAGAGTCTTGATAAAGTCGCCGATGAGGAGACTACACGCTCTCACCTGGAACTAACCCAACCTCCAAAGCACACCGCACACGACAACTACCAAACGACAGCTTCAGGACAACCCTGTGAATGGTGGTTTGGTAAACCGTTTCCCCGATTTGTACGAAACTGTGGAAACCGAAGAGGTACAGCAGCGAAGTTTAATAATAATAATAATAATAATAATAATAATAATAATAATAATAATAATAATAATAATAATAATAATAATAATAATAGATGCTATATATAGTTTGGCGCCATCAATGAACAAATTCCTGTCGGTGGGTCGGGCGGTAAGCTAGCTTGCAGATAGTTCGGATCATTGCCTAACATTCCATTTTTGTTTGGCTTCGTTAGAATAATAGCTGAGTCAAAACAACGCCAAAAAAATTAACATTTTTTTAAAATGCGGAATTTTCGGCTTTAAGTTTGAATGTCTGAAAATACATCTTAATGGTTTGCCATCTTGCATTTCATTTGATTTTTTTCTCTCTCTTGCACTTCGTGAAATTAGATTAAAGTCTGTACCTAATGCCTGTTTATTATCCTATCTCATGCGACAGAATTTCACAAATGTCCAACTTGGTTTAAAGTCTACATATAATCATCAGCTAGCTGCCTCATTACGACTAGTTGTGAAGGCGAACATACGCCATAAGCCAGCAGGCTCTGTCTGGAAGACGCTATCGACTGCTGTGAATGTGACCGAAGAAGACAGGCTTACATGGACTTAATACTAATGGCGTGTCGCTTACTATTAGGCTACTACAACATACTGCCTCTCCCTTTACCAGCCTACGTGGCAGAGTACTCCATTCCCAACATGCTGTCTGCATCAATGTTGTTGTTGTTGTTGTTGTTTTTTGGCGGAGGTGGGGGGGAGAGGGAGGAGGTGTCTTTCTCCTGATTGAAAACAAAGAAAAGGATTATTTTTCCCAATGTTGGTTTTATTTATTTATTTATTTTATCGTTCATATATAGCGCTTTACCAGCTCAAGAGCTGCTCAAGGCGCTGGCCGATAAGGATCTAACTCAAGCCGCCCGAGACGCCCACCCGCAGCCTTTGGGCGCATGGTCTGACGCCCGCACAACTGAGCAAAATCCTGGGCAGCCTGGGATGGGGGAGAAGGACCTAAGTGCATGCTGGGTGTGTTCTTGTCACCGGCACTCACCCGTCTAGAACATGAGCGTCAGGATCTTTAAAGTCCGTTATGATGGGAATGTATGCGACACAGACTAGACCTCGGTTTATACTCTCATCCGAAGGAGTAGGAAACGGGAGTAAAGTGTCTTTCCCAAGGACACAACACAATGCCCCGGCCTGGGCTCGAACCCGGGACCTTCAGATCCACAAGCCAAAGCTCTACCATTAGGCCACCGTGTTTTCCTCTCTCCTGACTTGAAGCACAAGCACAAAAGAAAAAGGTTATTTTTTTGGTCAACGTTAGCCTACCTCCATGCTTTCTTTCTTTCTTTCTTACATACAGTAGCGTTTTTCCAGTTCAAAGAGTTGTCCAAGGCGCTGGCCGATTCAGGATCTAACTCAAGCCGTCTCAGGCGCATCGTCTCAAGCCCAGACGATTAAGCGCAATCCAGGGCGACCGACGATGGTAGGGGCTGGGGGAAGGAGAGAGAAGAGACCTAGTCCTTGCTGGGTGTATATGTGCAAGCCGGCACACACCCGTTTAGGACATGAGCGTCAGGATCTTTAAAGTCCGCGCGAAGTCATTCATCCTAGACCGTAAATTTTGAAGAGGGTTAACTTATTATATCCTGAATAGTGGGTCTTTCGTTGGCCAAAAATAATGAGTTTTCCCTAGATCTTTGAGCAGCATTGCAGAAATTGCAATGGCATGTCATGCTACGGCTGCTACAATGGGAGCCAATTAATTACACTGCAGAAAAAAAATCGTCTTGGTTTAGAATCAGTGTCACGTGGGGTTTATGGGCTCTGCACAATGGAATTATGGACCCTCACGTTTATTCGGTGGGAACTGCTAGTAAGTCACCCTATGAATTACTTTAATAAATTTATTTGTTTAGCTCGTTCTGTGTTAAGGTTGGGGTACAGAAATAGATAGAAAAATGGTAAAAGAATACTGTCACACTAGCTTTCACACGGCTATGAATCATATGTAGTCCAGCCACTTGATAACAGTTAAAATCACACATTTATTTCTTCTACTCTATACAAGATTCTCTAAGTACTAATCTAACTTAAAAAGTCTCAGTCACTGCTAATAGTTCGATCGCTGATAGTCTAGGCAGCTGTTATATCTTCATCGGGCACTTTCTATTCGAATTCATGTAGATTTGGACTACTGTGGTCCGTTTTACAGTTTCTGAAGAGTTGGACTACTGTGGTCCTGTTATAATCAGTTTAAGTGCACCTTCGTGTTATGCACTTAACTCATGAGTGGGGGTTCGAAGTCCTTCTGTGAGGTAGCTTCTGGTCCACCTGTGTCGTTGTGTAGTTGGGTTCCCTTGCCACGCTGTGGGGTCTGACAGGGAGTTTTCCGGGTCGCTCTTTCCGTCTTGTGCGGTAGAGGATACTCCGCCAACTAGTCGTTTCTGTGGAGTGGTGCGCCCAGGATAGCTCGGGATAGCTCGGGATAGCTCGCCTGCTCGTCTGTAATATAAGAGACGAAATTCTGCACAACCCTGAATAATCGGTTTGTGCAGAGCGTCTCACTGAAAGCCAAAGTAGCCCTCAGTGATAGCTCCACATCTCTATACATAAGCGACGAACATTCTGCTACTTCCGGGTTCCACTGGAATCTCACTCTAAATTCCTATTCATACATGAATATCAATCGTGTCTAACTATACACATACAGAATTAATAATAATATAAACATTCAGTGGTACAGCCACTGGTCTGCAAACATACATATAAGTTAAACAACAGTGGTTCCGTACGGGATACAACATGGCGGCGCAACCGGTCGTGTTTCGCCTCGTGGTCGGCTCTTCCACATGGTCACGCAAATTCGGATTAATAATTCACATTTATGCATAGCAAATTCCACAAACATAATTTCAACAATAATATAAATATATCACGATGAAACAGAAGGGTGTTCATTTACCTGTGTGACAAGTTCAGGCCCGTTGTGACTTGATAGAATTCTATGCTTCTAAGTCCTGCTTCCTGGTCTAAGTGTGTAGAGATTTCTCTAGCTATCTAGCTGTTCACACTTCGGTGTATTCCTCCCAACTGACCAAAACTGTGCGTGGTTTGGACCCAGTCAAACTGGCTCGAACCGCTTTGCGTAAGCTCCCATTGGTTAAAATGTTTACGACTCTCGTAATTACGATGATGTCATGGCCTCAGCCAGCGTCAACTATCACTGTGTGTATGATCGGCAGTATGCTACCGCTACGCTTGATTACTTTCATCGTCTGCTCCTAACTTTGAAATTCTAATATTATATATACTAACCAAGCTAAATATTAATATAAGCAGAGTTAATACTAGCCAGTTCGTGACAGGCTCCCTCAACTGAAAAAAGGCGATGACTACTGGATTCGACCTTTTTCTACTACAGTGCCTAGTTTAACGCTGCACTATCCTAGGGTCCTATTTACAAACTAAGTAAGTTGCTCTACCTGAGCTGCAATGCTGTGCCAGGTAGCTATGGACACTAGTGACAGGGTATTACTGGGCGGGGACGAATTCTGGTGCTGTGGCCCTTAGTTGTGTTGGGTGGGCGACAGCTGCTGTGTCCTCCACGAGATGGCGACTGAGGTAGTCGGCTCCGTGGTTTTCCTTGCCGGGGATGTACTCGATTTGGAATGAGTATGCCTGAAGGGTGAGTGCCCATCGCATCAGGCGAGAGTTCAAAGACTTGGAGGCTGCCAGGAACGATAGTGGTTGGTGGTCCACCTGAACTGTGAAGTGGGTCCCATACAGGTAGAGTTGGAATTTCTGTATGGCCCAGACTAGTCCAAGGCATTCCTTCTCCGACGTGGCGTAGTGGGTCTCGGCGGGTCTCAATTTTCTGCTGGCGTAGGCGACAGGGAATAGCGTCTCTGCATTCTTGGGGTCGCGCTGTAGCAGTACTGCTCCGAGGCCTAAGTCGCTTGCGTCGGTGCGAAGAACGAATGGCTGAGTCAAATCGGGTAGGTGGAGTACTGGCGCCGATGTCATTCTGTCCTTGAGTGTTTGGAATGCTGTCTCGCATTCCGCTGTCCAAACTACTTTGTCCGGGGCGATTTTCCGGGTTCCATTTGTCAGTGGTACGGCGATGCTGTTGTAGTTGTGGATGAGCTTCTTCCGCGATGGCGATGGCCATCCATGTGTGTGGGCCGGGGGTCGCTGGTCGGTCCGTGTATTTCTTGAGGAGATTGATGTGGTGGTATCGGGCTCTCCCGTTCACCTCTACTTGGTAGACTGTCTTGGATTTCTTGGCAGTCACCCGGTACGGTCCTCTCCAAGCGATGTCCAGCTTGTTGGTTCCACTTGGAAGTAAGAGTAGCACTTGATCGCCGACTTGCAGTTCTCTGTCCTTCGCGTGGCGGTTGTAGTACTTCGCCTGACGGGCTCTTGCCTTCTTCAGTGCTTCACCAGCTTTCTTCCACGTTGCTTTGAGGGTTTCCTGCAGGTCTGCGACGTACTTGGTGGCACCTCTTGGTGTGTCGTCTATCTTGGCTTCCGTCCAACTTCTGCGTAGGGCTTCTAGCGGTCCTGCGAGAGGTCTGCCGAATAGCAATGTTGACGGGGTGTAGCCTGTGGCTGCATGGGGTGTTTCTCGGTATGCGAACAGTGCCGCATTCACGTAGGTGTCCCACGCTTCTGGATTGTCGTCGGCGACTTTCCTGAGTATGGTGAGAAGGGTTCCATTCAGTCTTTCTACTTGTCCGTTGCTGGCTGGGTGATATGGTGGTGTGCGAATGTGATGAACTTGTATCAACTCGAACACGTCTTGCATCAGGCGGCCGGTGAACTGAGATCCGTTGTCCGTTCTAATGCTGTCCGGGAATCCGACTCTGGTAAAGATGGCGATGAGTGCATCTGCAATCTTCTTGGTGTCTATCGCTGGCAACGGGACTGCTTCGCACCACATCGTACATGCGTCGACGAGTGTGAGTAGAAATCTGTTCCGCTTCTTGGTCATGGGCAGTGGTCCTACTATGTCTACTGAGACTTGCTGGAATGGTACGCCGACTACTACTGATGGTCCTAAGGTAACTGGTACGGTGTGATGTCGCGGGGAATATCGTTGACATTGGTGGCAAGATTTCACGTAGCGCTTGACATCCTCCGTGATTCCTGGCCAATAGTAGTGTGCGCTGATTCTCTGCACTGTGGCTCCAATTCCCATGTGTCCGCTGAGTGGCATGCTGTGGCCTAATTCTAGTACTTGGGCTCGAAGGGTGGCTGGTAGTACTAGTTGGGTGTGATCTCCATCTCCTTGTCGATGTAGAACTCCCTCTTCCATGTAGAAGTCTCCCTTGTGCGGGGGTGTGTGCGCCTTGGGTAGCTTCTGGAAGCACTTCGCTATCGAGGTGTCTTCTTTCTGTGCTGTTTTGATCTCTTCGAGTCCTGGATTCAGAGCGAACTCGGGCTGGGGTGGTTGGGTTTTAGCTTGGGCCCTGGTTTGCACTGCAGCTATCTCTACAGTTTTAGGGGGCGTGCCTAAGAACACATACCTACAACCTAGCACTAGATCATACAGGGGTTTCTGTAAAACAGCTGCTTGGATTCGTCCTGTGACGTACCTACTCTCTACTTCTATCCAAGCTATTGGGCAAGTAGTCGTCGGTTTCGTCAAGTCTGCTCCTTGTAAGTCGACTGTCTTGTCTGTCAAGTCCGCGCGCGATACAAGAGATTCGCTAACTATCGCGTCGTATGATAGACCTGTGTCATACAGACAGTTCGCTTCTTTTCCGTTGACCTTGACCGTGTCTGTCACCGATGGGTGATCTCCGATTGTGTGTGGCTTGTTACCGCTGCTTTGAGTTAGAACTCTGTGCGCTGGCCGGCTTTCGCGCTCTTCCCTACGTTGTGCGGCCAACTTGAAACATTCTGCGGTGGAGTGATTGTTTCTTTTGCAGAACGAACAATACCGTCTCTGTTCTGCGGGACCTCTTTTCCCGAATTCCGTGTTGGGTCCTTTATTTTGCCCAGGTCTGGGATTATTTGGCTTATTCGCGGTGCGCTCTTCCCGGGTAGGGCTTCGTTTCTGTGCCTCTTTCCCGTTAGGCTTTAGGTCTCGCCTGAAGCTCTTGGCTTCTCCGTGGGCGGCCACGTACCTATCTGCGACCTTGACCAGATCTTCCCGTCTTTCCGCGCCCTGTTCTACTGAGAATGTCCTCAGCTCGGGGGTCATGGTTTCCCGTAGCTGTTCCCATACTAACAGTTCTGTCAGTCCATCATACGTCTTAGCCGTGGCTGACTGGCTAATCCACTTATCCAGCATTGTGGACAACCGATCCGCGAACTGCGCATAGCTCTCTCCTTTCACTCTCCGATTGGTGCGGAACTTTTGCCGGTAGCATTCTCCTGTTAGTTCGAATCCCGTTAGGAGTGCCTCTTTTACTTTGTGATAGTCAGTCACTCTGTCAGTCGGTAGCTTACTGTAGATGTCATAAGCCTTTCCTCTAAGCCCTTGACTAAGCTTAAAGGACCAATGAGTGGGATCTAGTTTGTACTCTGTTGCTAGACGCTCAAACCTAGTCAGATAGAGATCTAGACCTTCTTCTCTCTCATTGAATGTTCCCAGTGGAAATGACATTCCTTGTACAGGGTTGGATGCTACCTCTAGCTGATCTGAGTGGGGAGGGGTTGAGGAAGAACTTGAAGCTCCTGATCCCAATCTTCTTAGCTCTAACTCATGCTGTCTTTCTTTTTCCTTTTCTTCCCTCTCTTTTTCTTTTTCTGCCCGCTCATACTCCCATTTCCTAACTTCTGCTTCTCTCTCTGCTGCTAATGCTGCCTTCTTCTGTTCTCCTTCTAATTCTAATTTCTTCTGTTCTCTTGCTGCTTCTAATGCTAGTTTCTTTTGCTCTGCTTCTAGTTCTGCTTTTTTCTGTTCTCTCTCTGCAGCTCTCTCTGCCGCTTCGAGTTTCTTCGCCTCTCTCTCTGCTGCTCTCTCTGCCTTAGCCTCCTGCTTCTCTACCTCTGCATTGATATACGCAATTAGGTCTCCCCCTGCTAAGTGTAAAGCTTCCCCTAATTCCTTGAAGCGCAATCTCAAGGCCACTGGGTCCGACATTGCCAAACGTGTCTATGAACAACCTCTGAATCACGTGGAATACCAAAACACTAGCAATATTGCAAGTCAATAAAAACAATGCAAAGACCATACAATTCGTAATCAATAATAGAATAAAACAAGAGTCAAATGGCATACAACAGTTATTTAAGCAAAACCTGCAAAAGAACAATGCAACATACAGGCACAAAAATATTTGAAGCAAAAAAGTTTTTAACTAAAGAATAGTGCACCCAAACTGATTAGTCCTTGTTACCACTATTCTAAGTTATTCTACTTCTACTGTTATCTAATTTTATTGTACTTAGGTCCGGTTATACCCAATTCCTATTATACACAGATCCTAGCTAGGCTCGCCAATTAAAGTGTCACGTGGGGTTTATGGGCTCTGCACAATGGAATTATGGACCCTCACGTTTATTCGGTGGGAACTGCTAGTAAGTCACCCTATGAATTACTTTAATAAATTTATTTGTTTAGCTCGTTCTGTGTTAAGGTTGGGGTACAGAAATAGATAGAAAAATGGTAAAAGAATACTGTCACACTAGCTTTCACACGGCTATGAATCATATGTAGTCCAGCCACTTGATAACAGTTAAAATCACACATTTATTTCTTCTACTCTATACAAGATTCTCTAAGTACTAATCTAACTTAAAAAGTCTCAGTCACTGCTAATAGTTCGATCGCTGATAGTCTAGGCAGCTGTTATATCTTCATCGGGCACTTTCTATTCGAATTCATGTAGATTTGGACTACTGTGGTCCGTTTTACAGTTTCTGAAGAGTTGGACTACTGTGGTCCTGTTATAATCAGTTTAAGTGCACCTTCGTGTTATGCACTTAACTCATGAGTGGGGGTTCGAAGTCCTTCTGTGAGGTAGCTTCTGGTCCACCTGTGTCGTTGTGTAGTTGGGTTCCCTTGCCACGCTGTGGGGTCTGACAGGGAGTTTTCCGGGTCGCTCTTTCCGTCTTGTGCGGTAGAGGATACTCCGCCAACTAGTCGTTTCTGTGGAGTGGTGCGCCCAGGATAGCTCGGGATAGCTCGGGATAGCTCGCCTGCTCGTCTGTAATATAAGAGACGAAATTCTGCACAACCCTGAATAATCGGTTTGTGCAGAGCGTCTCACTGAAAGCCAAAGTAGCCCTCAGTGATAGCTCCACATCTCTATACATAAGCGACGAACATTCTGCTACTTCCGGGTTCCACTGGAATCTCACTCTAAATTCCTATTCATACATGAATATCAATCGTGTCTAACTATACACATACAGAATTAATAATAATATAAACATTCAGTGGTACAGCCACTGGTCTGCAAACATACATATAAGTTAAACAACAGTGGTTCCGTACGGGATACAACATGGCGGCGCAACCGGTCGTGTTTCGCCTCGTGGTCGGCTCTTCCACATGGTCACGCAAATTCGGATTAATAATTCACATTTATGCATAGCAAATTCCACAAACATAATTTCAACAATAATATAAATATATCACGATGAAACAGAAGGGTGTTCATTTACCTGTGTGACAAGTTCAGGCCCGTTGTGACTTGATAGAATTCTATGCTTCTAAGTCCTGCTTCCTGGTCTAAGTGTGTAGAGATTTCTCTAGCTATCTAGCTGTTCACACTTCGGTGTATTCCTCCCAACTGACCAAAACTGTGCGTGGTTTGGACCCAGTCAAACTGGCTCGAACCGCTTTGCGTAAGCTCCCATTGGTTAAAATGTTTACGACTCTCGTAATTACGATGATGTCATGGCCTCAGCCAGCGTCAACTATCACTGTGTGTATGATCGGCAGTATGCTACCGCTACGCTTGATTACTTTCATCGTCTGCTCCTAACTTTGAAATTCTAATATTATATATACTAACCAAGCTAAATATTAATATAAGCAGAGTTAATACTAGCCAGTTCGTGACAATCAGTCCAGAATCAAACGATCTTACCACACAGTGAATGTATTTTGTCAATCATTCTGTCCATCGGAAGATGTCTCTGAGTACCGTTTCCGAAAAAAAAATCAGTCTATTCAAAGCATGAATCGTATTTATTTGTAATATAACAATATTAAATATAGGAGAAGTTTCCCGCAATAAATGTTTCTACTGCACGTTGAAGTGCAAGTTTTTGAGAGATGACTCCCAAAACATCTCTGCTGAGATAAGAAAGTATTCGTATTCGTAACATCGATAGTTTGATTATTTATTGTTTTGCGTTCAATTTAACCCAGAGCTCATTCTTGTCTCCACTTCACCTTGTACTTTAAAAGAAAAAAATTACGAATTCGAAACAATTTATTGTCCTCATTAATACACACGAGAATATTTTCTTGCGATGAACATCAGAAATATGAAATAAAATATAAAAATAAAATGCAGACACTTTGTAACGTAGTTTCAAGTAAAACTGATAATTCCGTTTCTGATACCTGTGTTACACTCCGTTTGACGTTGGTGTTTTTCTATCAGTAGTTGATTCAGCCCCGATGCTTGAATTCTCCTGATGAGTGTAAGTTCGGATTCGATTATCCACGCAGCCTGCTCACTCATCAACAAGTCAGGAGTCGTCGTATGAAGTTTTCCACTTTAATTTAGCACACATCAACAACTGCATACAATCGCTCAATCGCTTTTCCACTCTCAACTTTTACTTTCCAACTCACTAACAACAGCTATCACCTTTTTGAAACAGTGCGGTACATATATAGTCTCTTCATACTCCAGAACAATTTAGAACCCGGCAGAATGACGCACTATAACCAATCAAATAAAACTTCGTCATCACTGACTTACGTCATACATCTTTCTAAACATTCCAGGAACATTCTCAAACTTCGACATTTATCGGGAAGTTTCTATCGACAGTAAACACGCAAATCTAGAGAATTCTCCAATAATATCGACTAACGAAAATTATCAACGTTATACAAAGCTTCTTCTAACAACAATGCAAACTCAAATCAAAGGTAAATACACTCTATTATTGCATGCTTTGCAAAATAAAACGAACAGATCTATCGCGCGCACTTCACACATAATATCTTCGCACGCACCATCATGCGCGTTTCAACGTAACAACCTGGTTGCTCTTGTTTCGGGGATTTACAGACATGTCTGGAAATACTTTGAAATAGTTGGGAATCAGAACGAGCAAAAATGCCGGCCGGTCGGTCTGTCGGTCCGTTAGAAGCCATGTCTCAAGAACCTCTTAACGGATTTGGACCAAACTTCACAGTAAGACTACCTAGGTTAGTGGCCTGCTTCCCATGCCATCATATTGCTCTACCGCAAGGGTCATGGTCACTGAAGTCACTTTGTTGCTAAACCCTTTTGTTACAGTAACATTTTATTTAAACGGCTGCAGTGATTTTGTTGAGTTTTGGTAGCCTATATAGGTACATCAAATGATGGGCAGTAGCAGTCTGGTTTTCGGTCCGTCGCTCCAAATGTCACTTTTTTCTTCAAAACACAATCGTTTTTGCTTTACCTCAAGAATATCTGAACAGAAATTTATCATTTTCACTCTGCTAATAATTACATTAATGCTAAGCATGTTAGATTATTGGGTTTTGTACTATGTCAAATGTCAAGGTCTTGCGCTTCACCATTTTCTAAACACGATGTTCGCTGTATCTAAACCCTCCGTTTGTGTGTGAGGTCTGTTGGATCAGCTTGGGAATGTTGGACGCTTTCTGCCAGGTGGTTACTGGGACTTCCTATGATACTATTATTTGGCAATGTAGGCAATTTATATGTATGTTTTTGTTGATATCTTATAATGATGTTTGTATTCTATTTTGTTTTTGTAAACGGGGGTTCGATAAATTAGAGTATTTGCGTGGTGTTACGTTGAAACGCGAATGGTAGTACGTCGGAAGCGCGCACGATAGATCTAATCGTTTCGTTTTGCAAAGTATTCAATAATGGAGTTTATTTACCTTTGATTTGAGTTTGCATTGTTGTTAGGATAGGCTTTGTATAACGTTGATAATTTGCGTTAGTCGATATTACTGGAGAAGTTTCTGGATCTGCGTGTTTACTCTCGATAGAAATTTCCCGATACATGTCGAAGCAAGAGAAGGTTCCGGGTATGTTTAGAACAATGTATGACGTAAGTCAGCGATGACGATCTTTAATTCTGATTGGTTGTAATGCGTCATTTTCTAGAACGAACTGAGGTCATCTCGAGTTGAGAGAAAAAATTATATATTCGATGCTCCGTGTGTTGTAGTGAATAGAGTTGTTGTTGAAAGTGAATTGGAAAGTAAATTTGAGAGTGGAAAGGCGATTGAGCGATTGTATGCAGTTGTTGATGTGTGCTGAATAAAAGTAGAAAACTTCATACGTCGACTTTGTGATTTGTATGCTGCTTGAGCAGGCTGCGTGGATAAACGAATCTGAGTTACACCCTATCAGGAATTCAGCATTGGGGCTGAATCAGATACTGATAGAAAACACCAACATCAAACCGAGTGTAACATTTTGGGGGTCAAGCCGCGATTCACGCCATAGCCAAGGGTTTAACTGCTACAACAAGCGAGTCAACGTTACGAGAGGCAGTCATCGAGGGTAGCCGCCAACGAGTTGCGTCGAGAGGGGCCAACATACTGGGACTACATCACCGATAGATTCGGGTTGACTGCAAGGGCGTGTAGTCGCTGAAGAGTTGCTTCGTGAGCGAACAACAGATCGGGACTACGTGGCTGCCGTAAGACTACGTCGAAGGACAGTCTCGGAGCTACATCGCCAGTGTTACAGAGAGCGGCGAGCGGACGTCGCGTCTACTTCAGCACAGGAGCGTATACATCAACACCAGCGTGGTGCAGCGTCGCATACGACGAGGACAGCGGGGCCTGCGTCAGCGAAGGCGACTAGTGACAAGCATCAGCGCTACTGCAGAGAGCGTGCTGTTCTAGAACAGTCTAGAAAGGTACAGCACAGTCAAGAACTTTCTAGAAAAAGAACTTTCCAGAAAAAGAATTTTCCAGAAAAGAACATTCCAGAAAAGAACTTTCCAGAAAAGCATTAAGATGGCTGACTTCTGGCAGAAAGGGATTGCACTGAATCTCAAAGGCAAACAGCTGACGGAGTACGTCAAGTCCCAGGAGAGAATAGAAGAAAGAGAATTAGAAGAGCAGCGTCGCCGAGAAGACAGAGAAGAGCGGCGTCAAGAAAGAGAAGAGCAGCGACGGCGTGAAGAAAGAGAATTAGAGGAACAGCGTCGGCGTGACGAGATGGAAGAGAGACGACTAGAAGCTGATCGTCAATACCAGCTAGAGTTGGCGCGTATCCAAAACAATCAGCATGCGCCACAAGTCGTCAGCGACCACATGGCTCCAAAATTGCCAGCCTTCGTCGACGGGAAGGACCAGATCGACAGTTATTTGGCGAGATTTGAAAGGTTTGCCAAAAGCTCTAACTGGCAACCTCAAGACTGGGCGATTCGACTAAGTGCACTTCTGACGGGGCAAGCACTCGACGTCTACACCAGATTGTCGGACGATGACGCTAAAGACTACGACGTCTTGAAAGAGGCCCTATTGCAGTGCTACAACTTTACAGAGAAGGGCTACCGTAAACGCTTCCGTGAATGCCGGCCCAAGTCAGACGAAACGCCAAAGCAGTTTGTGGAACGCCTGTCGTCATATCTACACAAGTGGGTGGAGTTATCAGGCGAAAGGAAGTCTTACGACAGTCTCCATGACCTGATCGTGAAGGAACAATAAATTTCTCAATGCCTGTCACAAGGACCTCGCGATCCACTTGGAAATACAAAAGTTGCAGACGCTAAAAGACGTTGCTGAGGCTGCTGAAAGATATCTCATCGCTCATGGGAAGACCCTGGGGCCACCCAGCGCGACGAGACATTTTCAGAAAACTGGAAACCATGTGAACCAGATCCAGGGGAGCCAGACGAACCAGAAACAGACGGACTCCACGCCACCTCCCAGGGAAGGGCATTCAAGAGGCTGTTTCACCTGCAACGCTACAGACCACAGAGCGGCTAACTGTCCTCAAAACAAAAGTAGCGGACAGCGGAGCAGTACGGACAATTCAGCGGCGGGCAACCGGCAGAGGCGGTTCTCCAATCAACGGCAAAACAGTAGATCTGACCATCAAGTGTGCGGCGGGAGCGTCATTCTTCCGAGTGAGACCAAGCGCACAGCTACTCCTGCGGACGTGCAAGAGTGCATGACCGATGGCCAACTCCTCCTTGCCAACGGAAAATCCATCCCCGTCGTCGCCAGCGCAGCTGTGACCGTACAGAACATGCCTGTTTCCAAGGGACGCGTCGGAAATCATGAAGTGACTGTTTTAAGAGACTCTGGTTGCAGTGGGGTCATTGTCAGAGAAGATCTAATCGCTAAAGAACAGTTCACTGGCGATTCAAAATGGACACTTATGGCCGACAGCAAATGTGTGAAAGCGCCAGTTGCAAAAATTCTTGTCAACACCCCTTTCTACATAGGCGAAGTCGAAGCGGTTTGCCTGAAGAAGCCGCTGTATGATTTGATGATCGGGAACATCGATGGCGCGAGACGACCCGACGACCCCGATCCAGAGTGGAGTCCTGCCTCAACTCAACACGTCGAAGTTGTGGAGGAGGATCCATTGCCGTTTCCCGATGGAGACCTTACAGAGCTGCTACGGGACAATGTGGTTACTCCGGCTCAGCCCTGCCGACCAGAGATCGTCGGTGCTGTTACTACCAGGGCCCAGGCCAAGAGAGACAAGACGTCTACGCCACTGAAGGTCGCCGACAACTCTAAAGCTGCCATCGTGGACAGAGATAAGCTGATCCAGCTCCAGGAAGCTGATAGTACTTTAAACAAGTACAGGAACCGCCAAGACCACGTGACCAAAGGCAGTGGTACGGTCTATTTTGAGGTGAAGGCCAAGATCCTGTACCGAATCTTCCAGCACCCGAGGGTCAACGGAGGGAAACCACTACGTCAAGTCTTGGTACCGTTACCCCTAAGGCGCCAGGTGATGGAAGTAGCGCATGACTCAATCATGGGAGGCCACCTGGGTATCAAGAAGACGTCGGATAGAATCCAGGCGGTGTTCTACTGGCCAGGACTTCATGCGGACGTCAGCCGTTTCTGCCGATCATGTGACATTTGCCAGAAGACCATACCTCGAGGAAGGGTCCCGAAAGTGCCTATGCAGAGGATGCCTCTGATCGACCGACCTTTCAAGTGGGTGGCCTTAGACTTAATCGGCGAAATAAGACCACCGAGTGAAGAAGGTCATCGATGGGTACTGACTTTAGTGGACTAGGCGACTCGGTACCCAGAAGCAGTGCCACTGAAGAAGATTGACACTGAAACTGTAGCAGAGGCACTAGTGGACATGTTCAGTAGACTTGGAGTGCCTGAAGAAATTCTGACAGACCTCGGGACGCAGTTCGTCTCTGACTGCATGAAGGAGGTCAACAGACTGCTTAGCATCCGGCATTTGACTACGACGCCCTACCATCCAATGTGCAACGGGCTTGTCGAAAAGTTCAATGCTACGCTGAAGTCCACCCTGAAGAAACTGTGCAGCGAGCAGCCCAGACAATGGCATCGCTACATCAACGCCCTACTTTTCGCCTACAGAGAAGTACCGCAGGAGTCCACCGGCTTTTCTCCGTTCGAGCTGCTGTACGGAAGAACCATCAGAGGGCCGATGCACATCCTGAAAGAACTGTGGACGAAAGAAGTAGACACCCCAGAGGTGAAGAACAGCTACCAGTACGTGTTTGAGCTACGGGAGAAGCTGGAGCAGACTCTCGAGATAGCCAGAGAAAACCTGAAGAAGTCCCAAGACTGTGGAAAGCACTACTATGATCGTAGGGCTGTGAGCAGGAAGTTTTTAAAAAAAAATTATATATTCGATGCTCCGTGTGTTGTAGTGAATAGAGTTGTTGTTGAAAGTGAATTGGAAAGTAAATTTGAGAGTGGAAAGGCGATTGAGCGATTGTATGCAGTTGTTGATGTGTGCTGAATAAAAGTAGAAAACTTCATACGTCGACTTTGTGATTTGTATGCTACTTGAGCAGGCTGCGTGGATAAACGAATCTGAGTTACACCCTATCAGGAATTCAGCATTGGGGCTGAATCAGATACTGATAGAAAACACCAACATCAAACCGAGTGTAACACGTGGGATGTCTTTATTGTAAAGTGACTGGCTGGTGAAGTGCCTTCAGTGTTACCACTAGGGTTGTTTCAGCAGATCTTTTAAGCGGATCAGGGGTGAGTCCTCTTTCAGTGAAGTTGTGCTCTTGATTTTATGGTCCTGATTTGGCTCTTTGCAGTCCGCTGGACCCTATAAGCAATGAAAAACTAACTAACTAGCTTTATCTAAAAATTGTCGTAGCCGATTTGGAAAATGTTTAGCTTGCAGGTAGTTCAGGTCGTGACCTATCATTCCATGTTTTCCTCTAGCTTCGTTAGATAAAAGCCGAGTCACAGCAACATCGCCAAGAAAATTAACACTTTTGAACATGTGTATTTTTCGACCATGTGTGTCAGAATGTCTGCAAATATGTATCGATGGCTTGCCATCATGTTTCTTAATCTTGCTGCCGTTGCGATCACTGTTTATTTATTGATGTAGGTATGTATGTTGTTCTTACATAGCGTTTAACCACCTCAAAAGCATGCGCAGCCCGAAACAGCACACAAACCGGCTTCTTGCTGCATCGTCTAACGCCCCAAGACCTCCCACTGTACATTTCCTTGCTCTTAAATTATTATAGTTTCAAAGTTTCTTTTTGTTTTATTACATTCTTAAAGCTTTTGCTGCCTAAATAGTTTGTGACTTTGGCAGATAAAAATACAATTACTACTAGGTTACTGCTCTTTAAAGTTCGTGCGATAGAATGCGTACACGGGCTAGACCTCGGTTTAAACTCTCATCCGAAAGAGTAGGAGGGATAGGGAGAGCTCTGCGCTTGTCTGCTATCAGGGTCATGTTTTGTTTTTGTGTGTGCTTTTTCCGGCACTCCAGGCAAATCATTAATCTGAAAATTCGAACGACTGCCAGTCAGTTGTTGGCCATCACATCATCACTAAGCAAACGACCGCCCACCACCTACGCCTTTCTTCCCCCAGCTGTTTTTTTCTTCTTCTTTTTCTTCTTCTTTTGATATTGTTAGTTCCTTTGCTGTGCAGTTACCGTTATTATGCACTTATTGTATTTAGGTTGTAACCGTTAATTTTAAGTCTTATGTGTGTCTGTGGAGGAGTGCAAACAAATGAATATTAAATCTAAAGGTGTGAGTGATTGAAAGAAGGACTGATGGTAATAAGATTAGCAAATTAATGAAAAAAACAACAACAACATTTCTTTCTGTTTACCAAACATGGAATCTGAACCTGAATCTGAATCTTCTTCAAAATGCACTTTTCGGTGAAAGGGGGTACGTGACAGTTTGCATAATGTCATCTGAAGTTGCCTTCAGCAATCGAGGGCTTCTCCTTATTTTCAAGGTGTAATCATATTACGACTTTCCAGTGTTACGGTTCTTGTTATCTTCCACGCATAATTACATTAACGTAACGTTAAGCCATAACAATGCCCAGACTTTCTTTTAAAAAGTTAACTTGATGATGGAACTATAGACTAGGTGTGTGTGTGTGTGTGTTAAAACATGAGTGTTTTGTCTCCCATAATCATTGTTGCGAAATGAGGATGGTGAGGGTGTAAGTTGATGGGTGGGGTAGGGGAAGCGGGGATACTGTGAGAGTAGGGGATCCAATATTTTTCCTACCACTCGAAACGTCTAAAACATGTAAGGTATAAAGCGCAAAAACGGGGAACAAGTGGGCTATAATGGAGTAGAGGGTGGTGAGAGAGATGGGTAGAGAGAGAAAGAGGAATATGGTGATAAACATTCATACGTTCAGCTGCTTCATGACGTCTTTCAAATCATATTAAAATTACATTTTCAAATGCAATGATTGCCGCGTGTTTTATTTAAATTAAAATGTGTGCAGCGTGTTGTGCCGACATTAATGAATCATTTATTAATTTTGCCCCAGGTCTGAGAAAGTCGTTTGACATCGCAACGCTGCTCAAACGCATTCTTGATTTTATATTAACCCATTTGTGTCAATACAAACAAACAAACAAACTAACATTTCTTCAAATTACTTTTATTATTTGTCATTTAATGTTTTTAAAGGCCCACAGTCTCAAGTATTTTAGTATTTTTTGTTAAATGTCCTGGATAAAGAGTAAATGAAGAAACAAACAAAAACAAGCATTTTTTGTTAACAGGTGACAGCACATCAAACTTTGATTAAACAGTTGAGATACACTAATTATTATTATTATTATTATTATTATTATTATTATTATTATTATTATTATTATTATTATTATTATTATTATTATTATTATTATTATGCTTGATCTGAAGCGTTTCTTGACCATGATGTAGTCGATTTGGTTGTGATGCTCCCCGCCGGGACTGTGCCATGTCCATCGTTCTGGATTTTTTGTGGAGACCAAGCGTGTTTGCCAGTATGAGTATCTGGCAAACTCCAAGAGTCTCGGACCCCTGTCATTTGTCTCGTTGTTGCAGTGGGGTTCACATGTGTCTCCCCAGTTGTGGTGCGCATCTTGGCCAACCTTGGCATTCCAGTCGCCTTCCACTATTACTATGTCCTTCTTCGACACTTGGTCAAGGACAACCTGTAGATTTTCATAGAAATTCTCCACTTCGCTGTAGTCATAGTCTGATGTTGGGGCATAGGCCTGGATGATCGTGATGTTGAAAGGGGCTGCTCTCAGACGGATGGTAATGAGTCTACTCATGACAGTGGCTAGACTGTTCTTGTGGACCAAGAATCCAACGCCGTGTTCGTGCCTGTCATCTCTACCGCTGAAATAAAGCTTGTGGCCTTTGTCGGTCGTTGTTTCACCTATGCCTTTCCAGCGCAGTTCGCTGATCCCTAAAACGTTCCATCGATAGTGGTCCATCTCGTGGGCCGTTTTCTCTAATTTTCCCTCTCTACATCATGGTCAAGAAACGCTTTAGATCAAGTATCAACATTGGCAGGATACGCACTTTTCCAGGAGCAGACATCGGAAGTGACCACGATCTCGTGATGATGTCTTTCCAACTCCACTTGAAGAGAATATACACAGCAAAGTGCACTAGACTGACGTTCGACCTGGACAAACTGCAAGACTCGAAGGTGGCAGAAATATTTCAGGCCACAATTTGCACCACTGCTCATTTTGGGAGCTGGTGAAGTAGATGTCAACACCATGACCACCACCTTCAACTCAGCTGTGACAGATGCCGCCACGGAGATCCGTGGAAAGCACCGGCCAAAAAAGAAGCTGTGGATCACACATGAACTTTTGGACCTGAGTGATAAACGAAGAGAAATGAAAAATGAAAAAAAACACCTCACAGGGAGCTGATGCCTACCGAAAAATCAACAATGACATCCAAAAAGGCATGCGCACAGCAAAGGAGAGCTGGCTAGAAGATCAATCCCAGGAAATAGAGAACAATCTGAAAAAGAACAACAGCAAGAAGGCCTACCAGACTGTGAAATGGCTGACAAGTGTTAAACAGCCCAAGGTCTCCACGATCCAAAGCAAGTCGGGCATATGCCTTAAAGAAGAACAAGAAGTCTTGGACAGATGGACAGAGTACTCCTCTGACCTTGACAACCACACACCAAACGGAGACCCATCAGTTCTAGCATGTCCTGAGAACAGAGAAAAAGAAGAAATCCTCCCAATTCTCCGAGAAGAAGTTGAGGCAGCAGTACAATCGGTGAAGAAGGGGAAGTCAGCGGGAGTGGACAACATACCTGCGAAACTGCTTGA
Organism: Oncomelania hupensis; assembly: GCA_036898135.1. Lineage (NCBI taxonomy): Eukaryota > Metazoa > Mollusca > Gastropoda > Littorinimorpha > Pomatiopsidae > Oncomelania > Oncomelania hupensis. Next base: position 56,607,525 of record CM072512.1, on the reverse strand, counting down.
AGCAGGAGGAGATGCGATGATTGACCACGGAGTGATCTAATTCCGTGGATTGACGCACTCACCATTATCTGTAACAAGATCTGGCAGAGTGGGTAGTGGCCTACACCATGGACCCAGTCGCTTGTCATCACTCTTCCCCAAAAAAGGTAACCTTCAGAAATGTGAAAATTACCGCACCATTAGCCTCATCAGCCATCCCAGCAAGGTCCTCTTGAAAATAATACTCAACAGGTTGAAACCCCAAGCTGAACAAATCATAGCTGAAGAACAAGCAGGATTCTGGGCGGGGAAAAGTAGCACTGAACAGATTCTCAACCTCAGAATAATCCATGAGAAATACCTACAGCACCAACAACATCTATATCATGTGTTCGTAGACTTCACAAAGGCGTTTGACCGAGTCTGGCATGCAGCTATGTGGGCAACCATGAGAGTGTACAACGTCAGCCCTAAAATTATTGAAGTCATTAAAAGCCTGTATGACAATCCTACCAGTGCAGTCCTCCACAACAGCGGCATCGGAAACTGGTTCAGAACAACAATCGGTGTGTGTCAGGGATGCCTACTCTCTCCAACACTCTTCAACATCTTCCTAGAGAGCATCATGTCAGATGCCCTTGCAGATCACGAAGGCACAGTCAGCATAGGGGGAAGAGCAATCTCCAACCTTCGTTTTGCGGATGACATTGATGGATTGGCTGGAAAGGAACAAGAACTTGAGCAGCTGGTACAGAGGCTTGACACCACCTCCAGAGCTTATGGAATGGAAATAAGTGCAGAGAAGACCAAAATGATGACCAACAACACCAATGGCATCAACACGGACATCAAAGTCCAAGGCCAATCCCTCAACACAGTGCATAGCTTCAAATATTTAGTTGCCATTGTATCAGACAATGGGTCCCGACAGGAAGTCCTCTCCAGGATCGCACAAACAACTGCTGCCCTGGCGAGGTTGAAGCCAATTTGGAAAGACAGGACCATCAGTCTACATTTCAAGTTAAGACTGCTTCGCTCTCTTGTCATCTCCATCTTCCTATACGCTTGCGAAACATGGAGCCTCACAGGAGATCTTCAACGAAGAATACAAAGCATGGAGATGAGATGCTACAGAAGACTTCTGGGCATTTTCTATACCCAGCACATCACCAACGACGAAGTCCGACAGACCATCACACAAGCCATTGGACAACAGGATGACCTGCTGACAGTGGTGAAAAAACGGAAACTCCGATGGTATGGCCACGTCACCAGATCATCAGGCCTTGCAAAGACCATCCTGCAAGGCACAGTGCAAGGAGGAAGAAGAAGAGGGAGACCGAAAAAGAGGTGGGAGGACAACATTCGAGAATGGACTGGTTTGACACTGAGGGAAACAGTCAGGGTTGCTGAGGATAGGGAAAGATGGAGTACGCTTGTTAAACGATCATCTGTAGTGCCCCTACGACCTCCGAGTTACGGGATAGGATAGGGAATAGGATAGTAGTAGTAGTAGTAGTAGTAGTAGCAGTAGTATACAGCTGATATATAATAATAATAATTATTATTATTATTATTATTATTATTATTATTATTATTATTATTATTATTATCATTATTATTATTATTATTATTATTATTATTATTATTATTATTATTATTATTATTATTGGATCATATACGCGCCTTCTTAAATCAGAATCAAAGCGCGTCGATCTGTAATAACATACACACTTGTTACAGCAGCCCAGGCACTCCCACATACACAACCAGCACACATTCATCACTCAAATATGTGGTGTAAAGGCTAGTCGCCATTTGAAGACAAAAGGGAAATGGAAATTTAATTTTTGAAATTTTAGATTGACTGCATCCAATACCATTACTGAAGGGAGGGAGGAATCCGGAGTACTCGGAGAAAACCCTCAGTGACCTCAAAAACCTCGTACCTAAGTCACATAAGAATGACCTCTTGCAGGAAGGGAATTGAACCCGGGACCTTTAACATAGGGAACCGGCGACTAACCAACTGCGCCACAGGCCGTGGTCATGAGAGAAGAATATAATACAAGAGAGAGAGAGAGAGAGAGAGAGAGAGAGAGAGAGAGAGAGAGAGAGAGAGAGAGAGAGAGAGAGAGAGAGAGAGAGAGAGAGAGAGAGAGAGAGAGAGAATGTTAACGAAATATGAGATGGCCAACCATTTGACTCTTGTTAAATATTTTAAACGATTTTCCGAGATGAATCCAACAAGAGTAGTCCGAGGTAAATCGATAATATTTTGCTTCTAAATTTCTAGCTCGCCAGTAGAGATTCCCCGCAAGATCTGCAGTTCGTGTCTTGTTCCTGCAAAGGTCCTCCTCCTAATCGATGTGACACGCTAACTCGTTATTCGCCGTACTGACAACTGTAGCAGAAACGAGAGGAGATGAAGAAAGAAGGCTTTTACCGCACTGAAGTAGAAGTAACACAAGATCCCCATTTATTTATTTATTTATTTTAACTTTTTACTATTGTAGAGAATATTAGCTGGTGATTGTCTTCCTCCCACTTCTCTCAATGAAACATAGAACAAAAGTTTCAGTTTATTTTTAATCATCTCTCTTTCTCTTTCTCTCTCTCCAATATTTTTTTTTAAAAATAAAATTAGTAGTAGTAGTAGTAGTAGTAGTAGTAGTAGTAGTAGTAGTAGTAGTAGTAGTAGTAGTAGTAGTAGTAGTAGTAGTAGTAGTAAAATATTGCGGGCTTCCAATGTAAATGTGAGGTTACGTTAACTCAGAGATAAAAGTGACGACACAAAAATTAACGAATTGAAAGTTAAGCGCTAACACTGCAGACTTCGAAATGTCAAGGTTGATTACTTGGGATGTCGAAAACAAATAACATGATCTTTATGCACAGGCAAGCGCCTCTCTACTCCTTCAGATGAAAGTATAAACCGAGGTCTAGTCTGTTCACGCACGCATTCCAACAAATGGACAGTAAGTTTACAGATTCTGACGCTCATCAGTGTTCTAGACGGGTGAGTGCCAGTTACATCAATACACCCAGTAATAACTAGGTCTTTTCTCCCTTGTCCCAGCCCGGTGTCACATCCTTCAAGTTCCGGGTCTCCTAGTTTATCCGAGCGCATTTGCGCATGCGCTAGGTCATGTCGGGCAGGCTTTTTCACGAAGTTCTTAGGCGTCATAACCCTAACCCTAACCCAAACCCTAACCCTAACCCTAAACTCTTAACTCTAACCCAAACCCTAACCCTAACCCTTACAAAGACTATGATAGCACTGTGCGCATGCGTCGAATTTTGTAACGCGTCGACCAATCAGAATGCTCCCATTCGCTCCCAGCCCAGCTAAGATACTAGGAACTGTGAGGATGTCACACCGGTCGCTCAGGTGTATGCTCAGTTACCCCAATTGGGGTTCCGGGGGTTTCAGTATAAATAGTATCCCCACTTTCTGGAAATTTAGTGCTTTAAATTCCCACTGTCGCTGTCTTTCTCATTTGCTCTTTCTCATTCCTGCTCTGTTCTATCAATCTGCTATACTATCGTCTTCTTCGCTAGATCAGTCTCCTACCTTTTTTCTTCAAAACTCTTCCGGGACAAGACTCTTGATTGTGTATGAGGTCTGTTGGATCTGCTTGGGAATATTGGACGCTTTCTGCCAGGTGGTCACTAGGGCTTCCTATGATGTTATTATTTAGCAATGTAGGCATTTTATATGTATGTGTTTTGTTGATAATTTATAATGATGTTTGTATTCTATTTTGTTTTTGTAAACGGGGGTTCGATAAGTTGGGGTGAAGCCTCAGCCGTCCCCTGCGTGGGATGTCTTTATTGTAAAGTGACTGGCTGGTGGAGAGCTTTCGGTTTTACCACTAGGGTTGTTTCAGCAGATCTTTTATGCGAATCAGGGGTTGTCCGGTCCTGATTTGGCTCGGAAGAGTCCGCTGGACCTAAAGCAATAATAATGTAATGTAATGTAATGTAATGTAATGTAATGTATGCTCAGTTGTCTGGGGCGATTGACGCACTGCCCCAGGCTATCATTTGGCGCCTCGTACGGCTTGAGTTCGAACATGTTTCGGCCCAACCCTTGAGCAGCTCTCGAACAGATAAAGCGCTACATACGAGCAATTATAATATAATACCTATTCATGCAAAGAGCACCTGAGTGAGAAATATGAATATACAAGGTATTAAAGGTGATGTCAACATTTAAACAACCAAATAAACTGCCAATGACAACGGCATCAACAATAACAACAACTAACAACAACATCAGCATAATATATATATTTTACAAGACATTCAAAAAAAGCTCCAGCAGCAATTGTAGCAGCAGCAGCAGCAACAGCAACAACGACAATAAAATCGACAAGGACAATAAAAATTACCACCACAACCACCACCAACAGCATCAACACCACTACCTCTTCCACCACCACCAATATGCAAAAAAAACGCAAAGTAACAATCAATATCCGAGCACGTACCAACATCTTTCAGTTTCCAATGAATGTATCAAGTATTAGATGTTGTTTCATCACAATACACCTGTGCATTTTCACCTCTGCATTCATGAATTTAGTTAGCAAAACGGTACCACACACGTTCCTATCATTTGCAACAGCTGTAAGCTGCGGAAAGTTACTATATACAATAAAATGTCGCTCCGAGCGCTACAAATCGAATACAATATAGAGCGAACAAAAAAAAATCGTTTAGAAACTTACAGTAATGTTAGACCAACACGCTCAAATGTCACCAATTATTTAACAACATGAAATGACTGTACAGAAACGAATTTTAAAAAATAAATTGTATAAAAGGTCCTACGAGAATGCTCTGAACGACCTCATCACAACAAGTCGATTGCAAGAAAGGGCATTATCGCCACCACAAGTCATCCACAATGACGTGTATCACGATCATCACCAGTGCCTCGGGAGACTGCCGCTGGGTGGGCCCTTTATAACGAGAAAGAAATGAAGAAGACAGCAAAGTGCAGAGGCCAACGAGGCCACAGGCGGAGCCTGGCAGAGAACTAACTGTAAAAGCAAGTTGAATCTGTGTGAGCTTTCAGAAAGCCGCTCGCACAGGCGCCCAGAGAGAGAGAGAGAGAGAGAGAGAGAGAGAGAGAGAGAGAGAGAGAGAGAGAGAGAGAGAGAGAGAGAGAGAGAGAGAGAGAGAGAGACAGACAGACAGACAGGCAGACAGACAGACAGGCAGGCAGACAGGCAGGCAGACAGAGACAACGAGAGACAGAGACAACGAGAGAGACAGAAAGAAAGAGAGACATGGAGAGAAAGATATAGAGACAGGGAGAAAGATAAAAAAAAAAAGAGAGATAGGGAGAGAGAGAGAGAGAGAGAGAGAGAGAGAGAGAGAGAGAGAGAGAGAGAGAGAGAGAGAGACACTATAGGCTTCGGGCATCTCTCACGTGTATTCAGATACGTGCGCCTGTAGACGCTCAGCTCTGTTATTGATTGGATTTGGGTCTGACTCTGATAGGGCGGCGGCGCTCCATCTTGGCGCCCTAGGTCCTCGCTAGTTGTCGCTGAGTATCCAGTCTCCAGTTTAAGCGGCTTTGATAGTTTCCCTCCGTGGGTCTGTGATGCTCTGTGCTTGAAACCACCAAGGCCAATACTATGGTACACTCAATCCAGAAATCTCTGAATAAATGAAGCCTCGTAAATTGATTGTCAACGTCCCCGAATGAACATTGAAGTTTAACGTCTACACCCACCATTGGCGATATGGCAGACGGGAATAACCATCCCAGGGAGGAGCGGATAGGGACCTAAATCAACACTGAACATTCAGAGCAATCACACTACTACGATGGACAGTGAACATTGCCACTTTTTTATGTTGCCCACCACGGGATTCATCAGTGTGCCAGGCGATCGCTCTACCACTGAACTACGGCGGTCTCAAACACAGTGAGAGCTTGTTGCTTACTTCAAACTAGACAGCATATTCATAGAAGAGTTTTATAAAAACCACATTAATGAGGTGAAAGCTCTCCAATAAGCGTGTACGCAGCTTAAGTAGACATTCCGGCCTTTGAAGAGTCTAACTCCACGAGCTGTCTAGTTTTCATTCTACTGGACCTTTTCGCCACCTCAACGATTGTATCATTAATTTTATTTCAAGACTCCAACAGTCGCCCTCCATTTTACCTTAGATATTCCGACTCTTTATAACAATACAATACACTATATAACAATAACGTCACTTTACAAATTGCCTTCTATGCAGTAGCCTAATTACTCCTCAAACGATACAACAGGTCGACACGGTGTATCAATCTCTGAGTGATTATAAAGCTGCGAAATATCATCTGCGATATTTAGTTTATAAATCAATGCAGTTCTGATAATATGCTGGGTTTGATAATCCAGTTCGTACTTAGCTCTTGCAGAATAGGACGTGAGACCTTGTTCTTCATTCTCCACAGTTGCCGTTACTGTGATGTGCGACTGAAAATTCGCCTCTTTTCCCCTCGATTCTATCGCTGCCAGCCAACAAATTTACGCACATTTTACCCCTATAGACTTCTCGATCCCACACTAAAAAATTATTGCCTCCAGCTACTTTATCACTGGCGATTAATCAGCTCTTCCATAACTTACCAACCAAAGTATCAATTACCTTCCTTATCACCGTGTGTCTGTTGCCTTCCTTTTTTCGCCTTTCGTCACCCTCTAGTCTCCAAATCGCTCTACAGTTCAGAATCAACCTCCTCTTTCATCGTTGTCGTCGTCTTCGTCACCACACCGTTGATCTAACCAACGAAACGAATTTTTACGAAGCCCAGATGATACGATATCGAAACGGCTTTCTATATATATGGCACATAGTTTATAATGCAAAGGAGAAGGAGCAGAGAAGACGAGATAGATCCTTCCTTCCATTCCCTCATTCCACGGAGGACAGCAACTAATATGGATTTTATCCAAGAAGCTATCGATAAACTCCAACCCATCTGTTTATGCAAAGCCACCTTTATCACATGTGGGTTTCCACAAACTTTTTGTCTCACTCCAGTCAGCTCGCCTTACTCTTCGCTGGGCTTCTCTGGAATTCCACTGTGCACCTTTGGGTCCGCGACTAGGAACTTTGGAACTTTGTCCTTTTATTAGCAAAACCACATATAACTCCAAACATGAAACAAGGCTCATAGCCCAGAGGGCATTTTAGCCAAAAGTAGGGGAAAAAAGGGGGGAGGGGAAGTGACCGACGAGCATGTAAGAAAAATATAATCAGTACCCGTAGAAAGTCTTGTCAGTTTGACCTTATTCCTGCTAATCTTTTCTTCGAGTGTCTGGATGATTTAGTTAGTCATTGTTTAAAGGGTTCAGCGAATTGCAAAGAGCCGAATCAGGACCACAGTGTCTGGATGATGTCATTCCTTTTATCACAAATGTCATGAGCACTTATCTCTTTTCTGGCTGTGTCCCTTCTACCTTCAAATATGCCTTGGTAAATCTATTTCTGAACAGTCCAATCTTGATCCTGAGGTTCCATACAATTACCGATCTTTCTCCAACCTGCCATTCCTTTCAAACGTTTTTGAGCGCATTGTCCTCGCACAGCTCATGTCGCATCTCGAAGAACACAGCCTGCTTGAGTCGTTCCAGTCGGCCTATAAAAAGAGTCATAGTACAGAGATCGCATTATGAATCCATGGAGTCTCCTCTCTGAAAATCCTTAACGGGAAGAGAGGGGACTATAAACTGATTAAAAAAAAGATCGCATTATTACGTGTGGTCAATGACCTGCTGGGGACGGCGGAGCAGTGTAAAGTTTCGATAATATTGCTATTCGATCTGTCCGCTGCGTTCGACACCATTGACCACGAAATCTACTGCGCCCGCCTGGAACAGACCTTCGGCTGTACTGCAACTGTTCTGGCATGGTTTCGCACTTATCTGTCTGATCGCACTCAGGCGGTCGTGATAGACAGTGTCAGGTCCACACCCTCACCCTTGAAGTATGGATTTACGCAAGGCTCTGTGCTTGGCCATGTCTTGTTTACCATGTATACACAGTCCTTGAGCTCGATCATACATGCTTTCAATCACGCATATAACTTATTTGCTGATGATTCGCAACTTCACAATTTTTCTTCTCTTTCACAAATTCCTGCACTAGTTCAGGATTTGTCTGAGTGCATAAGCTTGTCGCCAACTGGATGATTGAAAACAAACTAAAGATGAATGATGACAAGACTGAGCTCATCATCCTGATTGGTTCAAAGCCCAAGTTGCGGCGGACTTCCGCATATTCAATGACTGTTTCTGGACACCAGATTCAGTTCTCCAAGTCTGTCCGCAACTTGGGAATCTATCTTTACGAAAGCTCCTCAATTGAAACCCATATCAACAACCTGTGTAGACCCCTTAACTTTCATATTCGTAGACTCAGCAAAATACGGCAAAATCTCTCACAGTAGAAGCCACTAACACATTTGCTGACTCGTGGAACTCTCTGCTTTCAACACGGCATTTTCAAAACAAATATGAAAATCTACCTCATCTCTAATTTTCTGGGACGCTTAGTGTTTTCTCCTTAAACCTTCTTCTAAGTTCTTTCTTGTTATTGTTGGCAGTAGTGGTAGCTGCAACAGTGGTAGTGGTGATTTTGGTGGTATAATCATCAGCTGCATCAACAACATCTATATCATGTGTTAGTAGACTTCAAAAACGCGAAGTCATGAGAGTTGCTGAGGACAGAAAAAGATGGTGTACGCTGGTTAAACGATCACATGTGGTGCCTTAACGACCTTCGAAATTCGGGATAGGATAGGACAGGATAGGATAGGATAGGATAGGATAGGATAGGATAGGATAGGATAGGATAGGATAGGATAGGATATTTATTTATTGATTTATCATTTTATATCTTGTTGTAAACCATATCACCATGTCATTTAGTGAAAATGTTCATACTACATCTTAAATTTCTAAACATTGTTTTCATTTTAGATCCCTGTTCGCATCATTTAACTGCATTTAACATTATTATTATGTCTTTAAATGATCAAAACAAGTTTTTTACACTGTTTCGACGATTCATGTACAGTTTTGTATTTTACTGTTTTGTTATATGGGCTATATCTTTTTGCGTGTTTAAACTGTAATGTCTAAATGTATTGTTTTATTATCTATACTGCATTTATCTGGATGTTTATACTATAAAGTCCTCTTAGACAAATGTACTTTTTCTTGTTTAGCTTTCGCACGCGAGTGTGTGTGAGAATGCGACTGAGCTCTTAGAGCACACTGTTACTATATGAATTTACCCTGAATTATTATTTCATTATTATTAAGTCTGTTGATGGCTGTAGCAGTGATGTTGCTGGTGTGTAAATTACGTATCGCGAAATGTCCTTAATGCTCAACAAACTAAGGTAGACTATGTCATTTCACTTCACTTATTGTAGTTGCTCTTTCATAGCGCTTTTTTCGCTTAAAACCTGTTCAAGGCGATGGCAAAAATACGTTCTAACTGTAACTGCCCGAGGTGCCAACTCATAGGCACATCGTTTAACGCCTTAGAAATCTGAGAACAATCCTGAGCAATGGAGGGAAAGCTTATTTATGTAACTGGTACTCACCCATCTATGACATAAGCGTCAGGATCTTTCAAGGCCATGCGATGGAATGCGTGCGTACAGAGACCTCGGTGTATACTCTCATCCGAAGGATTAGGGGGCACTTGCTTGTGCATCAGAGTCATGTTATATTTTGGGCACCCTGTGCTCTGAAATGTCAAACTACTGCCTGCATGTTATCACATTACATGCAATGCTTCAATCGTTTTGCCGTCGCTTTCATCACTGAACCGACTGCCTTCCCCCCTCCCTCCCTCCCAACCAAAAAGACGAACATTCATGTGAGATAGTTAAGGCATTTTTTTTTACAAGAATGATTTTTTTTTTCAGCTAATGTAGCCTGCTTTATATATGTATTAATTTGTTTTTAATTTGGCTTTTCCCCCTCACTCACACACACAAGTAGTCGGCTTACTTTATAGGTCTAATGAGCTACAATTTGAAAGTATTTACACTTACGTAGTCATTGAGATCTGTAATTGCACTCCTCTGTATACTCCGCCACAAACTGTCCTCTGTTGGTTTTAGATCTTTTTTCTGTCTTTGGACCAACTGCCTGGAATTCATCATCACTTTCTCTCCGCAGCATAGCGAATATCAACACCTTCAAAACTAATTTCTTCTCTAAAGTCTTCGCTTGATCTATTCTGTCTTCAAACTGTTTCTACCATATTGCCTCATCCTTATCGTGCGTGCGTGCGCGTGCACGTGCACGTGCGTGTGTTTGTGTTTGTGTGTGCATGTGTGGGGAATCATTTTGTTTATTATAGCCTCTTCCCCAGTCCGCTTTGATTTCGCCTGCTCCCAGCCATGTGTGTATATGTATTGTACTAATGTTTAATGAGAGTGTAAATGCGAGAAGGTACGCAATGAACTGTTCCTCACTAGGAAAAGGGCCTTATAAAATCCTTATTATTATTATTATTATTATTATTATTATTATTATTATTATTATTATTATTATTATTATTATTATTATTATTATTATTATTAATTGTTACAAGCCATCGCTTACATCTACAAATTTACACTCACGAACATGTAAGCGTCAAATCATACTTACTGCACAGACTCACACATAACATTCTTTGGGAATTGTATCTGCATGGAAACAAAAACTGTTTAGTATTATAATGATATTCTACCTTGACTGTTACACGTATTTATCAATAGATCGATTCAGCCCCGTGGCTTGATCTTGATAGACTATGTGTAACTCGAATTCGTTTATCCACGCAGCCTATTCACTTACCAACAAGGAAGGAGTCTTCGTATAAAGTTTTCAACTTTATTCAGCAAACACCAACAAATGCATTCAAGATCGCTTTTCAAAAATCACTTCAAACATATTTTTTTTTAATATACATAAGTTTTAGTTAGTTAGTTAAAATAGATTAACGTCCCGGACACATAAGCGTATAGGGGACGAATATATAAGCAGACAGTGCATTACTTATATAGCTTCTCTGCAATCCCGAAAAGCATCGAACACTCTAATATGACGCAATAACACCCAATCAAAATAAAACTCGTCACTGGAACTAGCACTGTCTTACGGCATAGAACATTCCTCGGTTACGAAGAATCGCTTAGCTATTACACGGCAGATCGGGAAACTTCGATCGATAATAAGCAAGTAATTCCAGAAAATTCTCAACAATATCGACCAACGAAAATTATCAACATTATAAAACGCTTCTTCTAGCAATAGCGCAAAATCAAATCAAATGTATAAGCTGTCATTGCATGCTTTGCAAAATAAAATGATCGGAACTATCGTGCGCATCTAATTCGTAACAGTGACTTTCTTTGCCCGAAAGCAAACTTGTTTTTTCCAACCTAGTTCCAGTCATTCGCCCAAAATGGCAATCACCGAAGTCGAACGAAGCTCTCATAGGCCTATGTGTTACGAATTGATGCTTGCATGACTACGACTAGTTGACATTGATCGCAGGTGCTTCTAATTCTGTTCGATTTACACAGATTAGCATTTTGCAACAGTATACTTTGTTAATATGAGCATACTTATTATCGACCATATTTAATAGTTGCGTTCCTAGATTTGCATTTTGTTAGTTCTCAGCAGTAGGCTAATAATAGCATTCCCCATTTCCTGCCTAGAACCAAGTAGACACTGTTATATACATAGGCTTAATCTACATTATACATTATATATTATAAGTCAGTCTCCGCGCAGCGAAGAAGCTCACTAGCTGACTATAATTATTAGACCTGTATTGTAAGTTTTATACGTAAATAAATGTATGAACTATATCTATTCTAATTAATAATATTTAGGCCTATACTTTATAATATTCGAATCTTGAAATTTCCGGAGAAGGATGAGTAGGCTAAGCGAATTTTTTTTTAAACTCGAGATCAGAGTTAAATTAATAGTTAGTTATTCATTCCTTACAGGGTCCAGTGGACTGCAAAGAGCCGAATCAGGATCACAAAATCAAGACAACTCGAGATCAGAGTTAAATTAATAGCTAATTAGTTATTCCTTGCTTACAGTGTCCAGTGGCCTGCAAAGAGCCGAATCAGAACCACAAAATCAAGACCACAACTTCGCTAGTAGTAGTAGTAGTAGTAGTAGTAATAGTAGTAGTAGTAGTAGTAGTAGTAGTAGTAGTAGTAGTAGTAGTAGTAGTAGTAGTAGTAGTAGTATACTTATTTAGTTAAATCTTTAATTTATTTATTTGTTTCGTTTGTTATTATTATTATTATTATTATTATTATTATTATTATTATTATTATTATTATTATTATTATTATTATTCCTATTTTAAAAAAAAAAAAGAAAAAAAAAAAAAAAGAATAGTGTGCTGCTGTGCGTGCTCAATGGTGTATGGTCAGTGACGTTTTGTTTGTTTTTGCTGAAGTTGGGTGTAACCCGAAATATTCAGATGGTGTTACTGGTTTTTTTTGTTTGTTTTTTTATTGATTTACCAACGTTTTATGATGGTTTATGGAAATTTCCGCCTGCCACGCAATATTTTTTTAATACGTGTTTCTCATTAAAATACATATCATTGAAATACATATAACAAATTTACTGTATCAGTTAAAAAGAATAATATTAGTTAAATAAATAATTGCTTTGGTGCTTGCAATAAAAACGTCACTTTTTTTTTAGACCATTATAAACTTGCTTTGCCTTGTTGTGCTGAAGCGACATAAACGTATCCATAGCGCTTAGATGTGAAATCGTTGTATGTGTGCATTAGATGCTATAAATTACATTTACTCTTTATTACTAATTGTGTTAGTATATTATTCATCATCAAATAATAATAATACTAACTGCTTCAAAATGCGAATATCGACTTGACTTACAGCTTGAAGCTGTACAGGTCGAAACAGAATTAGATCTAGAAGCAACAGCGGCTATTTTTATGCACGGATGTTTCACCACAGACTCTTTTTCTTTCAAAGTCTTTCGAAGGCACAACAACAAAAGTTTTACATATTTAGGAAACCAAAATAACTAATCAATATGAAGCAATCAATTTGAGGCCTACGAAAGACGAGACTTCCCAGCCTGTTTTTTCACGTAGTCCTGCCAGCATTCGTTCGTAAAACATCGGATAGCTTCGCTCGACTCGGAGAGCTTCGTTCGATTTCGGTAATTGCCTTTCTCGGCGAATTACTGGAACTAGTTTGGAAAAAACAAGTTCGCTGCAAACTTGTTTTTTCCAACCTAGTTCCAGTCATTCGCCCAAAATGGCAATCACCGAAGTCGAACGAAGCTCTCATAGGCCTATGTGTTACGAATTGATGCTTGCATGACTACGACTAGTTGACATTGATCGCAGGTGCTTCTAATTCTGTTCGATTTACACAGATTAGCATTTTGCAACAGTATACTTTGTTAATATGAGCATACTTATTATCGACCATATTTAATAGTTGCGTTCCTAGATTTGCATTTTGTTAGTTCTCAGCAGTAGGCTAATAATAGCATTCCCCATTTCCTGCCTAGAACCAAGTAGACACTGTTATATACATAGGCTTAATCTACATTATACATTATATATTATAAGTCAGTCTCCGCGCAGCGAAGAAGCTCACTAGCTGACTATAATTATTAGACCTGTATTGTAAGTTTTATACGTAAATAAATGTATGAACTATATCTATTCTAATTAATAATATTTAGGCCTATACTTTATAATATTCGAATCTTGAAATTTCCGGAGAAGGATGAGTAGGCTAAGCGAATTTTTTTTTAAACTCGAGATCAGAGTTAAATTAATAGTTAGTTATTCATTCCTTACAGGGTCCAGTGGACTGCAAAGAGCCGAATCAGGATCACAAAATCAAGACAACTCGAGATCAGAGTTAAATTAATAGCTAATTAGTTATTCCTTGCTTACAGTGTCCAGTGGCCTGCAAAGAGCCGAATCAGAACCACAAAATCAAGACCACAACTTCGCTAGTAGTAGTAGTAGTAGTAGTAGTAGTAGTAGTAGTAATAGTAGTAGTAGTAGTAGTAGTAGTAGTAGTAGTAGTATACTTATTTAGTTAAATCTTTAATTTATTTATTTGTTTTGTTTGTTATTATTATTATTATTATTATTATTATTATTATTATTATTATTATTATTATTATTATTATTATTATTCCTATTTTTAAAAAAAAAAAAAAAAAAAAAAAAGAATAGTGTGCTGCTGTGCGTGCTCAATGGTGTATGGTCAGTGACGTTTTGTTTGTTTTTGCTGAAGTTGGGTGTAACCCGAAATATTCAGATGGTGTTACTGGTTTTTTTTGTTTGTTTTTTTATTGATTTACCAACGTTTTATGATGGTTTATGGAAATTTCCGCCTGCCACGCAATATTTTTTTAATACGTGTTTCTCATTAAAATACATATCATTGAAATACATATAACAAATTTACTGTATCAGGTAAAAAGAATAATATTAGTTAAATAAATAATTGCTTTGGTGCTTGCAATAAAAACGTCACTTTTTTTTTAGACCATTATAAACTTGCTTTGCCTTGTTGTGCTGAAGCGACATAAACGTATCCATAGCGCTTAGATGTGAAATCGTTGTATGTGTGCATTAGATGCTATAAATTACATTTACTCTTTATTACTAATTGTGTTAGTATATTATTCATCATCAAATAATAATAATACTAACTGCTTCAAAATGCGAATATCGACTTGACTTACAGCTTGAAGCTGTACAGGTCGAAACAGAATTAGATCTAGAAGCAACAGCGGCTATTTTTATGCACGGATGTTTCACCACAGACTCTTTTTCTTTCAAAGTCTTTCGAAGGCACAACAACAAAAGTTTTACATATTTAGGAAACCAAAATAACTAATCAATATGAAGCAATCAATTTGAGGCCTACGAAAGACGAGACTTCCCAGCCTGTTTTTTCACGTAGTCCTGCCAGCATTCGTTCGTAAAACATCGGATAGCTTCGCTCGACTCGGAGAGCTTCGTTCGATTTCGGTAATTGCCTTTCTCGGCGAATTACTGGAACTAGTTTGGAAAAAACAAGTTCGCTGCAAACTTGTTTTTTCCAACCTAGTTCCAGTCATTCGCCCAAAATGGCAATCACCGAAGTCGAACGAAGCTCTCATAGGCCTATGTGTTACGAATTGATGCTTGCATGACTACGACTAGTTGACATTGATCGCAGGTGCTTCTAATTCTGTTCGATTTACACAGATTAGCATTTTGCAACAGTATACTTTGTTAATATGAGCATACTTATTATCGACCATATTTAATAGTTGCGTTCCTAGATTTGCATTTTGTTAGTTCTCAGCAGTAGGCTAATAATAGCATTCCCCATTTCCTGCCTAGAACCAAGTAGACACTGTTATATACATAGGCTTAATCTACATTATACATTATATATTATAAGTCAGTCTCCGCGCAGCGAAGAAGCTCACTAGCTGACTATAATTATTAGACCTGTATTGTAAGTTTTATACGTAAATAAATGTATGAACTATATCTATTCTAATTAATAATATTTAGGCCTATACTTTATAATATTCGAATCTTGAAATTTCCGGAGAAGGATGAGTAGGCTAAGCGAATTTTTTTTTAAACTCGAGATCAGAGTTAAATTAATAGTTAGTTATTCATTCCTTACAGGGTCCAGTGGACTGCAAAGAGCCGAATCAGGATCACAAAATCAAGACAACTCGAGATCAGAGTTAAATTAATAGCTAATTAGTTATTCCTTGCTTACAGTGTCCAGTGGCCTGCAAAGAGCCGAATCAGAACCACAAAATCAAGACCACAACTTCGCTAGTAGTAGTAGTAGTAGTAGTAGTAGTAGTAGTAGTAGTAATAGTAGTAGTAGTAGTAGTAGTAGTAGTAGTAGTAGTATACTTATTTAGTTAAATCTTTAATTTATTTATTTGTTTTGTTTGTTATTATTATTATTATTATTATTATTATTATTATTATTATTATTATTATTATTCCTATTTTTAAAAAAAAAAAAGAAAAAAAAAAGAAAGAATAGTGTGCTGCTGTGCGTGCTCAATGGTGTATGGTCAGTGACGTTTTGTTTGTTTTTGCTGAAGTTGGGTGTAACCCGAAATATTCAGATGGTGTTACTGGTTTTTTTTTGTTTGTTTTTTTATTGATTTACCAACGTTTTATGATGGTTTATGGAAATTTCCGCCTGCCACGCAATATTTTTTTAATACGTGTTTCTCATTAAAATACATATCATTGAAATACATATAACAAATTTACTGTATCAGTTAAAAAGAATAATATTAGTTAAATAAATAATTGCTTTGGTGCTTGCAATAAAAACGTCACTTTTTTTTTAGACCATTATAAACTTGCTTTGCCTTGTTGTGCTGAAGCGACATAAACGTATCCATAGCGCTTAGATGTGAAATCGTTGTATGTGTGCATTAGATGCTATAAATTACATTTACTCTTTATTACTAATTGTGTAAGTATATTATTCATCATCAAATAATAATAATACTAACTGCTTCAAAATGCGAATATCGACTTGACTTACAGCTTGAAGCTGTACAGGTCGAAACAGAATTAGATCTAGAAGCAACAGCGGCTATTTTTATGCACGGATGTTTCACCACAGACTCTTTTTCTTTCAAAGTCTTTCGAAGGCACAACAACAAAAGTTTTACATATTTAGGAAACCAAAATAACTAATCAATATGAAGCAATCAATTTGAGGCCTACGAAAGACGAGACTTCCCAGCCTGTTTTTTCACGTAGTCCTGCCAGCATTCGTTCGTAAAACATCGGATAGCTTCGCTCGACTCGGAGAGCTTCGTTCGATTTCGGTAATTGCCTTTCTCGGCGAATTACTGGAACTAGTTTGGAAAAAACAAGTTCGCTGCCCGAAAAACATCTGCTGGAGAATCGATTTCGAAGCAGACTCAAACTATGTTCCCTCTGTGTACGTGATCTACGCGGTTATTCGAATTAGCCATCCAATTATGTTCATCGATCCACGAGCAGAAAGAGTAAGCAGTGGTGGGGGCGGAGGGAGGCGGTTCAATCTGAGACTTGACGTATTCCGTCAGCTGCTTGCCTTTTAGATTCAGTTCAATCCCTCTCTGCCAGAAGTCAGCCATCTTGATGCTTCTGGAAAGTTCTATTCTGGAAAGTTCTTTTCTGGAAAGTTCTTTTCTGGAAGGTTCTTCTTCTAGAAAGTTCTTGACTGTGCTGTACCTTTCTAGACTGTTCTAGAACAGCACGCTTTCTGCAGTAGCGCTGATGCTTGTCACTAGTCGCTTTCGCTGACGCAGGCCCCGCTGTCCTCGTCGTACGCGACGCTGCACCACGCTGGTGTTGATGTATACGCTCCTGTGCTGAAGTAGACGCGACGTCCGCTCGTCGCTCCCTCTAATACTGGCGATGTAGCTCCGAGACTGTCCCTCGACGTAGTCCTGCGGCAGCCACGTAGTCCCGATCTGTTGTTCGCTCACGAAGCAACTCTTCAGCGACTACACGCCCTTGCAGTCAACCCGAATCTATCGGATGTAGTCCCAGTATGTTGGCCCCTCTCGACGCAACTCGTTGGCGGCTACCCTCGATGACTGCTTCTCGTAACGTTGACTCGCTTGTTGTAGCAGTTGAACCCTTGGCTATGGCGTGAATCCCGGCTTGGCCCCCAAAATGTTACACTCCGTTTGATGATGGTGTTTTCTTTATCAGTATCTGATTCAGCCCCAATGCTGAATTCCTGATAAGGTGTAACTCAGATTCGTTTATTCACGCAACCCGCTCAAACAGCATACAAGTCACAAAGTCGACGTGTGAAGTTTTCCACTTTTATTCAGCACACATCAACAACTGCATACAATCGCTTTCCACTTTCAACTTTTACTTTCCAACTCACTATCAACAACTTTCATAGCAACTCTTTTTACAACACACAAAGCATGGAATATATAATTTTTTTCTATCCTTCGAGATGACGACAGTTTGTTCTAGAAATGACGCATTACAACTAACCAATCAGAATTAAAGATCGTCATCACTGACTTACGTCATTCATCTCTCCACACATACCCCGAACCTTCTCTTACTTCGACAATCATCCCGAAACTTCGATCGATAGTAAACAAGGAGATCCAGAGTATTCTCTAACAATATCGACCAACGAAAATTATCCACGTTATACAAAGCCTCTCCTAACAACAATGCAAACTCAAATCAAAGGTAAATAAACTCCATTATTGAATACTTTGCAAAACGAAACGATTAGATCTATCGTGCGTGCTTCCGACGTACTACCATTCGCGTTTCAACGTAACATAACCCCCCACTCAAGAAGAAATTTACCCAATTTCTTTCAACAACGTTGAAACGTAATGCACAAACAAAGTTCAGAATTAAAACTTATTTCAGACTGCCTGGATATTGTCAATGTTCACAGTTCATTCACACAGAGTCAAAGTTTCTCATCTGCAAGTCTTTCTGGATACTGTCAATGTTCACAGATCATTTACCCAATCAACGTTTTTCATTTTCAAGTCTGTCATTACCAATATCCTTAGTTCGTCCACACAGTCAATGTTCTTTCGTTCGCAAGGAATCGACGCCCTCGTCAGTTGCGGTCGTCATCGGCCCAGGGTCAAAGACGATGATCACGTGGGCTTCCCCGGAATCAGTGCGTCCTCCGTTGTCTCCTTCTTCCATCGGATGTCCGACGCAGTCGACGTTGTCAGCTCCCAGAATGCATTCGCTGGGTCTCACGGTCAGGTTGGCTTTTGCGGGACGGTGGAACAGCTCCCTCAAGGTCTGCAGATGCTCCTTCCAGGTCTGGGTGTGGACTTCATGTTCGACCAAAGTCGTAGAGCCTGGGACACCATTGAAGTTAGGGGGAAACTCGCCCATAAGGTCCTTGAGCTCCATCTTTTGACCTTCCGTCAAGCTCGGTCCTAGCTTAACATCATCGATGCCTTCTTTGCTGTGGAAGTCTCCCAGTTCCAACAGTTCCTCGCTGTCAGAGCTGTTGTCGATCTCAGCTGCTGTTGCCACATGCACAGTCTCTGATGGCCTTTCCACGTGCAGCTTAAGGAGGTTGGCGTGGTATATCTTGGAATGCTGACCGACCTTCACCTTGTAGTCGTTGATCCCCACCACGGTCTCCACTTCGTACGGGCCTTTCCACTGCATCAGCAACTTATTATGATCAGTAGGTAGCAGCACCAGCACTTTGTTGCCAGGTTTGAACTTCCTGCTCACGGCCCTACGATCGTAGTAGTGCTTTCCACAGTCCTGGGACTTCTTCAGGTTTTCTCTGGCTATCTCGAGAGTCTGCTCCAGCTTCTCCCGTAGCTCAAACACGTACTGGTAACTGTTCTTCACCTCTGGGGTCTCTACTTCTTTCGTCCACAGTTCTTTCAGGATGTGCATCGGCCCTCGGATGGTTCTTCCGTACAGCAGCTCGAACGGAGAAAAGCCGGTGGACTCCTGCGGTACTTCTCTGTAGGCGAAAAGTAAGGCGTTGATGTAACGATGCCATTGTCTGGGCTGCTCGCTGCACAGTTTCTTCAGGGTGGACTTCAACGTAGCATTGAACTTTTCGACAAGCCCGTTGCACATTGGATGGTAGGGTGTCGTAGTCAAATGCCGGATGCTCAGCAGTCTGTTGACCTCCTTCATGCAGTCAGAGACGAACTGCGTCCCGAGGTCTGTCAGGATCTCTTCAGGCACTCCAAGTCTGCTGAACATGTCCACCAGCGCCTCTGCAACAGTTTCAGTGTCAATCTTCTTCAGAGGCACTGCTTCTGGGTACCGGGTCGCATAGTCCACTAAAGTCAGTACCCACCGATGACCTTCTTCACTCGGAGGTCTTATTTCGCCGATTAAGTCTAAGGCCACCCTCTTGAAAGGTCGGTCGATCAGAGGCATCCTCTGCATAGGCACTTTCGGGACCCTTCCTCGAGGTATGGTCTTCTGGCAAATGTCACATGATCGGCAGAAACGGCTGACGTCCGCATGAAGTCCTGGCCAGTAGAACACCGCCTGGATTCTGTCCGACGTATTCTTCATACCCAGGTGACCTCCCATGATCGAGTCATGCGCTACTTCCATCACCTGGCGCCTTAGGGGTAACGGTACCAAGACTTGACGTAGTGGTTTCCCTCCGTTGAACCTCGGGTGCTGGAAGATTCGATACAGGATCTTGGCCTTCACCTCAAAATAGACCGTGCCAATGCCCTTGGTCACGTGGTCTTGGCGGTTCCTATACTTGTTTAAAGTGCTATCAGCTTCCTGGAGCTGGATCAGCTTATCTCTGTCCACGATGGCAGCTTTAGAGTTGTCGGCGACCTTCAGTGGCGTAGACGTCTTGTCTCTCTTGGCCTGGGCCCTGGTAGTAACAGCACCGACGATCTCTGGTCGGCAGGGCTGAGCCGGAGTAACCACATTGTCCCGTAGCAGCTCTGTAAAGTCTCCATCGGGAAACGGCAACGGATCCTCCTCCACAACTTCGACGTGTTGAGTTGAGGCAGGACTCCACTCTGGATCGGGGTCGTCGGGTCGTCTCGCGCCATCGATGTTCCCGATCATCAAATCATACAGCGGCTTCTTCAGGCAAACCGCTTCGACTTCGCCTATGTAGAAAGGGGTGTTGACATGAATCTTCGCAACTGGCGCTCTCACACATTTGCTGTCGGCCATAAGTGTCCATTTAGAATCGCCAGTGAATTGTTCTTTTGCGATTAAATCTTCTCTGACGATGACCCCACTGCAGCCAGAGTCTCTTAAGACAGTCACTTCATGATTTCCGACGCGTCCCTTTGAAACAGGCATGTTCTGGACGGTCACAGCTGCGCTGGCAACGACGGGGATGGATTTTCCGTTTGCAAGGAGAAGTTGGCCATCGGTCATGCACTCTTGCACGTCGGCAGGAGTAGCTGTGCGCTTGGTCTCACTCGGAAGAATGACGCTCCCGCCGCACACTTGATGGTCAGATCTACTGTTTTGCCGTTGATTGGAGAACCGCCTCTGCCGGTTGCCCGCCGCTGCGTTGTCCGTACTGCTCCGCTGTCCGCTACTTTTGTTTTGAGGACAATTAGCCGCCCTGTGGTCTGTAGCGTTGCAGGTGAAACAGCCTCTTGAATGCCCTTCCCTGGGAGGAGGCGTGGAGTCCGTCTGTTTCTGGTTCGTCTGGCTCCCCTGGATCTGGTTCACATGGTTTCTAGTCTTCTGAAAATGCTTTGTCGCGCTGGGTGGCCCCAGGGTCTTCCCATGAGCGATGAGATATCTTTCAGCAGCCTCAGTCACATCTTTAAGCGTCTGCAGCTTTTGTTCTTCTAAGTGGGTCGCTAGGTCCTTGTGACAGGCATTGAGAATTTGTTCCTTCACGATCAGGTCATGGAGACTGTCGTAAGACTTCCTTTCGCCTGATAACTCCACCCACTTGTGTAGATATGACGACAGGCGCTCTACAAACTGCTTTGGCGTCTCGTCTGACTTAGGCCGGCATTCACGGAAGCGTTTACGGTAGCCCTTCTCTGTAAAGTTGTAGCACTGCAGTAGGGCCTCTTTCAAGACGTCATAGTTTTTGGCGTCATCGTTCGACAGTCTGGTGTAAACTTCGAGCGCTTGCCCTGTCAGAAGTGCACTTAGTCGAATCGCCCAGTCTCGAGGTTGCCAATTGGAGCTTTCGGCGAACCTTTCGAATCTCGCCAGATAGCTGTCGATCTGGTCCTTCCCGTCGACGAAAGCTGGCAATTTTGGAGCCGTATGGTCGTTGGTGACTTGTGGCGCATGCTGATTGTTCTGGATACGCGCCAACTCTAGCTGGTATTGACGCTCGCCTTCAAGACGCTTCAGCTCGAACTCTCTTTCTTCTCGCCGGCGCAGGTCTTCTCTTTCTTGACGCTGCAGTTCAATCTGAGACTTGACGTACTCCGTCAGCTGCTTGCCTTTTAGATTCAGTTCAATCCCTCTCTGCCAGAAGTCAGCCATCTTGATGCTTCTGGAAAGTTCTATTCTGGAAAGTTCTTTTCTGGAAAGTTCTTTTCTGGAAGGTTCTTCTTCTAGAAAGTTCTTGACTGTGCTGTACCTTTCTAGACTGTTCTAGAACAGCACGCTTTCTGCAGTAGCGCTGATGCTTGTCACTAGTCGCTTTCGCAGGCCCCGCTGTCCTCGTCGTATGCGACGCTGCACCACGCTGGTGTTGATGTATACGCTCCTGTGCTGAAGTAGACGCGACGTCCGCTCGTCGCTCCCTCTAATACTGGCGATGTAGCTCCGAGACTGTCCCTCGACGTAGTCCTGCGGCAGCCACGTAGTCCCGATCTGTTGTTCGCTCACGAAGCAACTCTTCAGCGACTACACGCCCTTGCAGTCAACCCGAATCTATCGGATGTAGTCCCAGTATGTTGGCCCCTCTCGACGCAACTCGTTGGCGGCTACCCTCGATGACTGCTTCTCGTAACGTTGACTCGCTTGTTGTAGCAGTTGAACCCTTGGCTATGGCGTGAATCCCGGCTTGGCCCCCAAAATGTTACACTCCGTTTGATGATGGTGTTTTCTTTATCAGTATCTGATTCAGCCCCAATGCTGAATTCCTGATAAGGTGTAACTCAGATTCGTTTATTCACGCAACCCGCTCAAACAGCATACAAGTCACAAAGTCGACGTGTGAAGTTTTCCACTTTTATTCAGCACACATCAACAACTGCATACAATCGCTTTCCACTTTCAACTTTTACTTTCCAACTCACTATCAACAACTTTCATAGCAACTCTTTTTACAACACACAAAGCATGGAATATATAATTTTTTTCTATCCTTCGAGATGACGACAGTTTGTTCTAGAAATGACGCATTACAACTAACCAATCAGAATTAAAGATCGTCATCACTGACTTACGTCATTCATCTCTCCACACATACCCCGAACCTTCTCTTACTTCGACAATCATCCCGAAACTTCGATCGATAGTAAACAAGGAGATCCAGAGTATTCTCTAACAATATCGACCAACGAAAATTATCCACGTTATACAAAGCCTCTCCTAACAACAATGCAAACTCAAATCAAAGGTAAATAAACTCCATTATTGAATACTTTGCAAAACGAAACGATTAGATCTATCGTGCGTGCTTCCGACGTACTACCATTCGCGTTTCAACGTAACACCACCACTACTACTACTACTACTACTACTACTACTACTACTACTACTACTACTACTACTACTACTACTACTACTACTACAATAAACGGCTAGAAACATTAAAAGCAAATCTCATTAGGAGACAATAACAATGAAACAATCTTCAGAGGTTCAATAAGTTAAAAGCAAATTACACAACAACAAAAGTTTTACATATTTAGGAAACCAAAATAACTAATCAATATGATGTCACGTGGGGTTTATGGGCTCTGCACAATGGAATTATGGACCCTCACGTTTATTCGGTGGGAACTGCTAGTAAGTCACCCTATGAATTACTTTAATAAATTTATTTGTTTAGCTCGTTCTGTGTTAAGGTTGGGGTACAGAAATAGATAGAACAATGGTAAGAGATTACTGTCACACTAGCTTTCACACGGCTATGAATCATATGTAGTCCAGCCTTTTGATAACAGTTAAAATCACACATTTATTTCTTCTACTCTATACAAGGTTCTCTAAGTACTAATCTAACTTAAAAAGTCTCTTTCAATGCTAATAGTTCGATCGCTGATAGTCTATGCAGCTGTTCTATCTTCATCGGGCACTCGCTAGTATATCTCATGTAGATTTGGACTACTGTGGTCCGTTTTAGAGTTTCTGAATAGTTGGACTACTGTGGTCCTGTTCTGATCAGTTTAAGTGCACTTGGGATAACACACTTAACTGGCGGGTGGTGCGGTCGAAGTCCTTCTGTGAGGTAGCTTCTGGTCCACCTGTGTCGTTGTGTAGTTGGGTTCCCTGGCCACGCTGTGGGGTCTGACAGGGAGTTTTACCGGGTCGCTCGTTCCGACTTGTGCGGTAGAGGTTCCTCAACCAACTTGTTTCTGTGGAGTGGGGTTCACAGGATAGCTCGGGATAGCTCGGGATAGCTCGCCTGCCCGTCTGTAATATAAGAGACGAAATTCTGCACAACCCTGAATAATCGGTTTGTGCAGAGCGTCTCACTGAAAGCCAAGTAGCCCTCAGTGATAGCTCCACATCTCTATACATAAGCGACGAACATTCTGCTACTTCCGGGTTCCACTGGAATCTCACTCTAAATTCCTATACATACATAAATATCAATCGTGTCTAACTCTACACATACAGAATTAATAATAATATAAACATTCAGTGGTACAGCCACTGGTCTGCAAACATACATATAAGTTAAACAACAGTGGTTCCGTACGGCATACAACATGGCGGCGCAACCGGTCGTGTTTCGGCTCGTGGTAGGCTCTTCCACATGGTCACGCAAATTCGGATTAACAATTCACATTTATGCATAGCAAATTCTTCAAACATAATTTCAACAATACTACACATATATCACGATGAAACAGAAGGGTGTTCATTTACCTGTTTGACAAGTTCAGGCCCGTGTGACTTGATAGAATTCTACGATTCCTAAGTCCTGCTTCCTGGTCTAAGTGTAGAGAGATTTCTCTGCCAGCTTTCTAGCTGTTAACACTTCGGTGTATTACTCCCAACTGCCCAAAAATGTGTTAAGCTCGGACCCAGTCAAACTGGCTCGAACCGCTTTGCGTAAGCTCTCATTGGGTAAAATGTTCATATTCAAAACTCAAGTGCTGACGTCACTGCGCTGTGTGTGTGGCTCAGGCTCGCAGTGTGCTGTAATTTAATTGCTTCTGTGTACTGTACTAACTCTCTACTGTTACAAAGGCTACACAATGCTAAATAGTCGATAGGAAGAGTTTAAACTAGCCAATTCGTGACAGGCTCCCTCAACTGAAAAAAGGCGATGACTACTGGATTCGACCTTTTTCTACTACAGAGCCTAGTTTAACACTGCACTATCCTAGGGTCTTATTTACAAACTAAGTAAGTTGCTCTACCTGAGCTGCAATGCTGTGCCAGGTAGCTATGGACACTAGTGACAGGGTATTACTGGGCGGGGACGAATTCTGGTGCTGTGGCCCTTAGTTGTGTTGGGTGGGCGACAGCTGCTGTGTCCTCCACGAGATGGCGACTGAGGTAGTCGGCTCCGTGGTTTTCTTTGCCGGGGATGTACTCGATTTGGAATGAGTACGCCTGAAGGGTGAGTGCCCATCGCATCAGGCGAGAGTTCAAAGACTTGGAGGCTGCCAGGAACGATAGTGGTTGGTGGTCCACCTGAACTGTGAAATGGGTCCCATACAGGTAGAGTTGAAACTTCTGTATGGCCCAGACTAGTCCAAGGCATTCTTTCTCCGACGTGGCGTAGTGGGTCTCGGCGGGTCTCAATTTTCTGCTGGCGTAGGCGACAGGGAATAGCGTCTCTGCATTCTTGGGGTCGCGCTGTAGCAGTACTGCTCCGAGTCCTAAGTCGCTTGCGTCGGTGCGAAGAACGAATGGCTGAGTCAAATCGGGTAGGTGGAGTACTGGCGCCGATGTCATTCTGTCCTTGAGTGTTTGGAATGCTGTCTCGCATTCCGCTGTCCATACGACTTTGTCCGGGGCGATTTTCCGGGTTCCATTTGTCAGTGGTACGGCGATGCTGTTGTAGTTGGGGATGAACTTCTGGTAGAAGCCGCAGAGTCCTAGAAACGACTGTACTTCCTTTTTGGTCTTGGGCCTAGGAGCGTCGAGTAGGCGTTTCACTGTCTTCTCTACCGGTCGCAGGCTTCCTTGACTTATGGTGTGTCCCAGAAATTCTAATTCCGTGAATCCAATCTGACATTTGGTGGGTCTTGCCGTCAATCCCGTGTCTCTGAGGCGGGCGAGTAGTTGCTGTAGGAGCGTGACATGTTCTTCCCACGTAGGTGTTGCGATGAGGATGTCGTCCATAAACGAATGTAGGTGCTCGCTGCTCAGGGGTGCCAGGAGTTTTCGCATCATTGCGCTGAAGATGCTGGGTGCGTTGTGGAGTCCGAATGGAAGTACGTTGAACTCGAAGTGTCCTTCCATAGTGCTGAAAGCTAGGTACTTTCGGACTTGTGGTTGTACTGGTATCTGGTAGTATCCTTTGCTGAGGTCGATACGTGAGAAATACTTCGCTCGCTGTAGCTTGGCAAATAGGTCTGTCTGGTCCGGGAGTGGCTCTGGCTGGAACTGCGTTACCGCATTCAGGAGTCTGAAGTCGATGCACAGTCGATGCTCTCCGTTGGGTTTTCGCAACAATACCGTGCCTGCGCTGTAGGGTGAAGTAGACTCTGAGATGATTCCGGCTGCCAGTAAGGTGTCTATCTCTTCCTTGATGGCTCGCTGCTGCGACAGTGGCATCGGGTAGAGCTTCTGGCGGACGGGTGTTGGGTCGGTCACCGTTAGGGTTACTTCGACGAGGTCTGTCCTCCCTGGTCGGTCTGTGAGCACAGTCTGATGTTGTCGAATGACCTGTAGTACTTGCTGTCGCTGTTTAGCGGCTAGGTCTCCGTTGAGTATCACGTCTTTGTAGGTTTCTTTGGAGTGCAGGGGATACTCTACTGCATTGGTCTCCATGCTTTCTCCTTCTTCCGCGATGGCGATGGCTAACAAGTTGTGAGTGCTGGGGGTCGCTGGTCGGTCCGTGTATTTCTTGAGGAGATTGATGTGGTGGTATCGGGCTCTCCCGTTCACCTCTACTTGGTAGACTGTCTTGGATTTCTTGGCAGTCACCCGGTACGGTCCTCTCCAAGCGATGTCCAGCTTGTTGGTTCCACTTGGAAGTAAGAGTAGCACTTGATCGCCGACTTGCAGTTCTCTGTCCTTCGCGTGGCGGTTGTAGTACTTCGCCTGACGGGCTCTTGCCTTCTTCAGTGCTTCACCAGCTTTCTTCCACGTTGCTTTGAGGGTTTCCTGCAGGTCTGCGACGTACTTGGTGGCACCTCTGGGTGTGTCGTCTATCTTGGCTTCCGTCCAACTTCTGCGTAGGGCTTCTAGCGGTCCTGCTAGAGGTCTGCCGAATAGCAATGTTGACGGGGTGTAGCCTGTGGCTGCATGGGGCGTTTCTCGGTATGCGAACAGTGCCGCATTCACGTAGGTGTCCCACGCTTCTGGATTGTCGTCGGCGACTTTCCTGAGTATGGTGAGAAGGGTTCCATTCAGTCTTTCTACTTGTCCGTTGCTGGCGGGGGTGGTATGGTGGGGTGCGAATGTGATGGACTTGTATCAACTCGAACACGTCTTGCATCAGGCGGCCGGTGAACTGAGATCCGTTGTCCGTTCTAATGCTGTCCGGGAATCCGACTCTGGTAAAGATGGCGATGAGTGCATCTGCAATCTTCTTGGTGTCGATCGCTGGCAACGGGACTGCTTCGCACCACATCGTACATGCGTCGACGAGTGTGAGTAGAAATCTGTTCCGCTTCTTGGTCATGGGCAGTGGTCCTACTATGTCTACTGAGACTTGCTGGAATGGCACGCCGACTACTACCGATGGTCCTAAGGTAACTGGTACGGTGTGATGTCGCGGGGAATATCGTTGACATTGGTGGCAAGATTTCACGTAGCGCTTGACGTCCTCCGTGATTCCTGGCCAATAGTAGTGTGCGCTGATTCTCTGCACTGTGGCTCCAATTCCCATGTGTCCGCTGAGTGGCATGCTGTGGCCTAATTCTAGTACTTGGGCTCGAAGGGTGGCTGGTAGTACTAGTTGGGTGTGATCTCCATCTCCTTGACGATGTAGAACTCCCTCTTCCATGTAGAAGTCTCCCTTGTGCGGGGGTGTGTGCGCCTTGGGTAGCTTCTGGAAGCACTTCGCTATCGAGGTGTCTTCTTTCTGTGCTGTTTTGATCTCTTCGAGTCCTGGATTCGGAGCGAACTCGGGCTGGGGTGGTTGGGTTTTAGCTTGGGCCCTGGTTTGCACTGCAGCTATCTCTACAGTTTTGGGGGGCGTGCCTAAGAACACATACCTACAACCTAGCACTAGATCATACAGGGGTTTCTGTAAAACAGCTGCTTGGATTCGTCCTGTGACGTACCTACTCTCTACTTCGATCCATGCTATTGGGCAAGTAGTCGTCGGTTTCGTCAAGTCTGCTCCTTGTAAGTCGACTGTCTTGTCTGTCAAGTCCGCGCGCGATACAAGAGATTCGCTAACTATCGCGTCGTATGATAGACCTGTGTCATACAGACAGTTCGCTTCTTTACCGTTGACCTTGACCGTGTCTGTCACCGATGGGTGATCTCCGATTGTGTGTGGCTTGTTACCGCTACTTTGAGTTAGAACTCTGTGCGCTGGCCGGCTTTCGCGCTCTTCCCTACGTTGTGCGGCCAACTTGAAACATTCTGCGGTGGAGTGATTGTTTCTGTTGCAGAACGAGCAATACCGTCTCTGTTCTGCAGGACCTCTTTTCCCGAATTCCGTGTTGGGTCCTTTATTTTGCCCAGGTCTGGGGTTATTCGGCTTATTCGCGGTGCGCTCTTCCCGGGTAGGGCTTCTTTTCTGTGCCTCTTTCCCGTTAGGCTTTAGGTCTCGCCTGAAGCTCTTGGCTTCTCCGTGGGCGGCCACGTACCTATCTGCGACCTTGACCAGATCTTCCAGTCTTTCCGCGCCCTGCTCTACTGAGAATGTCCTCAGCTCGGGGGTCATGGTTTCCCGTAGCTGTTCCCATACTAACAGTTCTGTCAGTCCATCATACGTCTTAGCCGTGGCTGACTGGCTAATCCACTTATCCAGCGTTGTGGACAACCGATCCGCGAACTGCGCATAGCTCTCTCCTTTCACTCTCCGATTGGTGCGGAACTTTTGCCGGTAGCATTCTCCTGTCAGTTCGAATCCCGTTAGGAGTGCCTCTTTTACTTTGGGATAGTCAGTCACTCTGTCAGTCGGTAGCTTACTGTAGATGTCATAAGCCTTTCCTCTAAGTCCTTGACTAAGCTTGAAAGACCAATGAGTGGGATCTAGTTTATACTCTGTTGCTAGGCGCTCAAACCTAGTCAGATAGAGATCTAGACCTTCTTCTCTCTCATTGAATGTTCCCAGTGGAAATGACATTCCTTGTACAGGGTTGGATGCTACCTCTAGCTGATCTGAGTGGGAAGGGGTTGAGGAAGAACTTGAAGCTCCTGATCCCAATCTTCTTAGCTCTAACTCATGCTGTCTTTCTTTTTCCTTTTCTTCCCTCTCTTTTTCTTTCTCTGCCCTCTCTTTTTCTTTTTCTGCCCTCTCATACTCCCATCTCCTAACTTCTGCTTCTCTCTCTGCTGCTAATGCTGCCTTCTTCTGTTCTCCTTCTAATTCTAGTTTCTTCTGCTCTGCTTCTAATTTCTTTTGCTCTGCTTCTAAGGCTAGTTTCTTCGCCTCCCTTTCTGCTGCTCTCTCTGCCTTAGCCTCCTGTTTCTCTACCTCTGCATTTATATACGCAATTAGGTCCGCCCCTGCTAAGTGTAAAGCTTCTCCCAATTCCTTGAAACGCAATCTCAAGGCCACTGGGTCCGACATTGCCAAACGTGTCTATGAACACCCTGAATCACGTGGAATACCAAAACACTAGCAATATTGCAAGTCAATAAAAACAATGCAAAGACAATCAAATTCGTAATCAATAATAGAATAAAACAATAGTCAAATGGCATACAACAGTTACTTAAGCAAAACCTGCAAAGGAACAATGCAACATACAGACACAAAAATAATTGAAGCAAAAAAGTTTTTAACTAAAGAATAGTGCACCCAAACTGAGTCAATGTTACCACTATTCTAAGTTATTCTACTACTCCTACTGTTATCTAATTTTATTGTACTTAGATCCGTTTATACCCAATTCCTATTATACACAGATCCTGGCAGGCTCGCCAATTAAAGTGTCACGTGGGGTTTATGGGCTCTGCACAATGGAATTATGGACCCTCACGTTTATTCGGTGGGAACTGCTAGTAAGTCACCCTATGAATTACTTTAATAAATTTATTTGTTTAGCTCGTTCTGTGTTAAGGTTGGGGTACAGAAATAGATAGAACAATGGTAAGAGATTACTGTCACACTAGCTTTCACACGGCTATGAATCATATGTAGTCCAGCCTTTTGATAACAGTTAAAATCACACATTTATTTCTTCTACTCTATACAAGGTTCTCTAAGTACTAATCTAACTTAAAAAGTCTCTTTCAATGCTAATAGTTCGATCGCTGATAGTCTATGCAGCTGTTCTATCTTCATCGGGCACTCGCTAGTATATCTCATGTAGATTTGGACTACTGTGGTCCGTTTTAGAGTTTCTGAATAGTTGGACTACTGTGGTCCTGTTCTGATCAGTTTAAGTGCACTTGGGATAACACACTTAACTGGCGGGTGGTGCGGTCGAAGTCCTTCTGTGAGGTAGCTTCTGGTCCACCTGTGTCGTTGTGTAGTTGGGTTCCCTGGCCACGCTGTGGGGTCTGACAGGGAGTTTTACCGGGTCGCTCGTTCCGACTTGTGCGGTAGAGGTTCCTCAACCAACTTGTTTCTGTGGAGTGGGGTTCACAGGATAGCTCGGGATAGCTCGGGATAGCTCGCCTGCCCGTCTGTAATATAAGAGACGAAATTCTGCACAACCCTGAATAATCGGTTTGTGCAGAGCGTCTCACTGAAAGCCAAGTAGCCCTCAGTGATAGCTCCACATCTCTATACATAAGCGACGAACATTCTGCTACTTCCGGGTTCCACTGGAATCTCACTCTAAATTCCTATACATACATAAATATCAATCGTGTCTAACTCTACACATACAGAATTAATAATAATATAAACATTCAGTGGTACAGCCACTGGTCTGCAAACATACATATAAGTTAAACAACAGTGGTTCCGTACGGCATACAACATGGCGGCGCAACCGGTCGTGTTTCGGCTCGTGGTAGGCTCTTCCACATGGTCACGCAAATTCGGATTAACAATTCACATTTATGCATAGCAAATTCTTCAAACATAATTTCAACAATACTACACATATATCACGATGAAACAGAAGGGTGTTCATTTACCTGTTTGACAAGTTCAGGCCCGTGTGACTTGATAGAATTCTACGATTCCTAAGTCCTGCTTCCTGGTCTAAGTGTAGAGAGATTTCTCTGCCAGCTTTCTAGCTGTTAACACTTCGGTGTATTACTCCCAACTGCCCAAAAATGTGTTAAGCTCGGACCCAGTCAAACTGGCTCGAACCGCTTTGCGTAAGCTCTCATTGGGTAAAATGTTCATATTCAAAACTCAAGTGCTGACGTCACTGCGCTGTGTGTGTGGCTCAGGCTCGCAGTGTGCTGTAATTTAATTGCTTCTGTGTACTGTACTAACTCTCTACTGTTACAAAGGCTACACAATGCTAAATAGTCGATAGGAAGAGTTTAAACTAGCCAATTCGTGACATATGAAGCAATCAATTTGATTTTTACATGCACATTTATGATATTCATAACATGAATTTTACAATTACAATTATAATTCAGTTTGTAAAAAAAAAATAAAAAAACACCACCTAATGTGTACGTTATGAAAATTAAGGCTGTGACATAATTACCAACTTAGCATTAATAATATTGGTTTTATTTGATCTGATTGAATAAATGGTATTTGATCTGATTGAATAAATGGTAGCGTAATTTTGTTTTCTAACCACCAACTGTTGTCTGTTGTTGGATTTGTGTTGGGAGAAGGTTCCAAATTAAAGGTCCAGAAAAGGAAAAACTGGATTTACATTTATCAGTGTGTGGTAAGGGCAATAAATACCTTTTAAATCTGATGGATCGACTGTTTGGGGCTGCAGAGAGAAGGGACCTTTATGTATTCAGGTGATTGATTTGTGTGAACTGTGTACATAACCATTGCTTTGTTGTAAATAAATTGCTTATCCAAAGGTAATATTTGCAAAGTTTTCATTTTTTTTTTTGTTCAGTAGTCAAAGTTGGGTCAGTTGTGAATAAGCTTAACTGCTCGTTGGTTAAAAGAGTTCAAACTTTATTAAGTGTTTTCACTCGCATTACACCAGATCGATGATGCATAATTTATATGAGACAAGCAATGTGCGTAGAAACATAATTTTATAGCTTCTAGTCCAACATATTGCTATAGTTGCTTAAGTAGAAAAACATTTCTAGATTAAGTTTTGCTCACCTTTTTTACATGGCAGTGCCAGTTTAATTCTTCATCAATAGCTACACCAAGTAGTTTATGTTCACGGACTTGAATAATAATTGGTTTAGAATCAATGTCAAGTTTTAAGTTAAGAGGCTGTTTTTGATGCTTCTGTCTTGTTGTTATTACCATTGATTTTGCTTTTATGGGGTTGAGCAACATTTTGTTTTCTTTGCACCAGTTTTGCACATCCAACAGACCTTGCTAAAGTGAAAGATGGCCTATGGACTATGGAGAGATTTTTGTCAGAAGTATGTAGAGTATTGTCATCAGCAAATAATTCACATGATAAGAGAGAGAGAACGAGAGAGAGAGAGAGAGAGAGAGAGAGAGAGAGAGAGAGAGAGAGAGAGAGAGAGAGAGAGAAGAAGAAGAAGAAGAAGAAGAAGAAGAAGAAGCACAAATACATACGCGCACGCGCACACACACAAACACACACGCACATCTGCACACACATATACTATGTAACCGACTGACACAAACACGTCCAGACATACGCGAGCTCGCACCTATAAGCTTACACACACTCACACACACACACACGCCCACCCTCACACCAAAACACATAATGACTCAACGAAAATACGGCTAGGACTATTCGATTTCTGGCGCTACAACTCTGGATCGCTCCCTTGGCCTAAACATATTAAATTCTGTGTTTAAAAATTTTAATAAAGACAAACAGGACATAGCGAATTATAAAAAAGATGGTTGAGACCTACCTAATATTCAATGGAAGTTTATGCATTTTAGTCTAGACCAATGGTACTTTCGTGAGTTACTCAACTTATTTATTGAATTTCCACAGAGCCTCACCCTTCTCTCCTCATCACAGCACAAACTGCGCCTGCATCAGCTAAGACTGCAGTGGGTACTGGCATTTAGCAGCATTATTTATTATGCAGATAGACTATATATTTTAAAAACCATTCTTATATAGCGCTTATCCAACTCAAGAGCTATTTTAGGCGCTGTCCTATGGACTATATCTATATCACACCTCTACTACACTCCCTTCATTGGCTTCCTGTGCAAGCACGCATAGAGTACAAACTCTCTGTTCTCTGTCACAACCTCTTCACAGATTCTTGTCCTTCCTACCTTGCTGATCTACTGTCTGTCTACTCCCCTTCACGCACTTTAAGATCTTCTGCTGACACTCGCACACTCAAGGTTCCCGTCCCCCGCACTATGACATACGGCCAACGTGCATTCGCTTACTCCTCACCTAAGTAGTGGAATTCCCTTCCCTCCCATATCCGCAACATACAATCAACACAAGCATTCAAAAGGGCCCTCAAAACCCACCTCTTCAAATTGCATTATTCAGATTGATTTGTATCCCGCTGCCATTCTCTCATCTTTTGTCTATGTCTAATCCGTAAGTGTATAAACGGCTGTAAATATTTATACTGTTTTTCTTCCTGGGCCTAACCGGGCATATAAATAGCTGTGAATAGGTTTTTGCTATTCTATTTTCTGTCTTTTTTGTCATTTGTGTACATAGTTGTAAATAGTATATTTTTGTCTTTTTTGTAATGTATGTACATAGTTGTAAATAGTCTGTACCTTTACTGTCCCGTCTTTTGGTGTATTGTAGCAAAAGTGATGTTTCATCGAGTGCATGTATTTATATGTAATGACTATGTAAAGCGTGGTGAGTCTGGTCATAGGCTGGCGTACCCGCTATATAAAAATCCATTATTATTATTATTATTATTATTATTATTATTATTATTATTATTATTATTATTATTATTATTATTATTATTATTATTATTATTATTATATCTGAATTATAAAGATGGTACAGTCGATTCATTGCATGCTTCTCAGTCCCTCGAGTAGGTTGGTCAGTCAGTTAGTTGGGTCGCCCGTCGTTCATTGTAGCAGTACGCTGCCGCGTAAGAAGAGGTTTGGGATTGAGGGGGTGGGGTGGTTGGAATTAGAAGATATTTTTGGGAGGGGGAGGGAGGGAGAAAGACAGTGAGTAGTCGGAGGGGAAATTATTGATATACAATTATTGTAAAGGTTATTTGCACAACTTCTGCTGACAGTATCGTAGTAGCCTATGTTTTAGAATGTCTGTGTATGTGTCTGTGTGTGTGTATGCGTGTGTCTCTATCTATCTATCTATCTATCTATCTATCTATCTATCTATCTATCTATCTATCTATCTATCTATCTATCTATCTATCTATCTATCTATCTATCTATCTATCTATCTATCTATCTATCTATCTATCTATCTAACTATCTATCTCTCTCTTTCTCTCTCTCTCTCTCTCTCTCTCTCTCTCTCTATATATATATATATATATGTGTGTGTGTGTGTGTGTGTGTGTGTGTATGTGTGTGTGTGGGTGTGTGTATGTGTGTGTGTCTATATAAATATAATATTACTTTCTGGAAATTTAGTGCTTTAAATTCCCACTGTCGCTGTCTTTCTCATTTGTTGTTTCTCATTCCTGTTCTGTTCTATCAAAATGCTAACTATCTTCTTCTTCGCTAGACCAGTCACCTTCCTATGATGTTATTATTTAGCAATGTAGGCATTTTATATGTATGAGTTTTGTTGATAATTTATACTGATGTTTGTATTCTATTTTGTTTTTGTAAACGGGGGTTCGATAAATTAGAGTATAGCCTCAGCGTCCCCTGCGTGGGATGTCTTTATTGTAAAGTGACTGGCTGGTGGACAGCATTCAGTTTTACCACTAGGGTTGTTTCAGCAGATCTTTTATGCGGATCGGGGGTTGTCCGGTCCTGATTTGGCTCGGAAGAGTCCGCTGGACCTAAAGCAATAATTATGTAATGTAATGTTATTGCGCTTCTGGAAGGTCACGACTTCCTCATTTGCATTACGCAGAAAACTTCGCTGAGTAAAAATGCGGAATTTTCATCATTTTGACGAATCGTGATTCGCAAGTAAGTTTCTGTTATTTTTGCATCTATCGGGTCAATTGCTATAAACGTAAGCATGAATAAATGCTCTCAGCATTTGTTGTTGTTTTTGTTGCTGAGTCATTCAAATGATAATAAATTATTTGCAGATTGTCAGCATGGGTTCAGAAAACGTAGGTCTTGTGTGACACAGTTGTTAGAGGTTATGGAGGATTGACGGCTTTAATTGATGATGGGAATGATGTTGATATAGTGTATTGTGATTTTAGAAAGGCGTTTGATTCTGTGCCACATAAGAGACTGTTGTTAAAGTTGGCTGCATATGGTATAGGAGGAAATGTTCTTAAATGGATATCAAGCTTTTTGTTTGAACGTAAACAGTGGGTTAAAGTTGGTTCAGAAAGGTCTAAAGATGCTAGAGTTTTAAGTGGTATTCCACAGGGGAGTATTTTAGGTCCAATTCTTTTTACTATATATATTAATGATTTACCTAAGATACTGGAGAGTACGGTTAATATATTTGCTGATGACACTAAAATATATAATACAACATCGAAATCTAAGGTCATTCAAGATGAGTTACATAAGCTACAGCAATGGTGTGAGAAGTGGAAGTTATATTTAAATGTGCAGAAATGTAAAGTTATGCATGTGGGGAAAGGAAATCATGGATGCGAATATTCAATGTTGATAAAAGATGAAGTTTATAAATTAAATGTAGGCGATAATGAAAAAGACTTGGGTGTAACTTTCGATTGCAAGTTAAAATTTGACGCACATATTCAGAGAGTGGTAACTAAAGCAAACCAAATGTTAGGCATAATCAAAAGAGCATTCACATACTTGGAAAAAGAAACGTTTTTAAAATTGTATAAAGCTTTTGTAAGACCTCATATTGAATATGCTAACGTTGTTTGGAGTCCATATTTGAAAAGGCAGTCTGTAGCCATAGAAAAAATTCAACGACGAGCCACAAAATTATTATCTGAGTGTCGTGACATGACATATGAAGAGAGATTAAGGTTTCTGGGCCTTCACTCTCTGAAAGGACGCAGGATCAGGGGTGATTTAATTCAGACATTCAAAATAATTAATAATGTAGAGGATGTTAATACTAATACTTTTTTCTTACTTGATCAATCTAACAGAACTAGGAAGTGTGAAGGTAAAATTTTCATAAAATATTGTAGAACTAACCAACGAAAATTTTCATTTGCACATAGAGTAGCTAATTATTGGAATTCTTTACCAACAAATATTAAATTTGCACCATCTGTAAATAGTTTAAAAAACCACATAGACACTGATTCCAAATTTCAAAATTTATTCTATCAATATGACTAGAAAAGATTATTTTCAAATTATGCATGCAAATCATATTGCTAACTATATATACCATAAACAATGAGGGGACGTCTTTATAAGCCGCGAGGCTTTAGGCAGCGATGCCTGTCCTACACTACTACTACTACTACTACTACTACTACTACTACTACTACTACTACTACTACTAAATAGGTGTACTTGCGCCGATAAAACGGTGCTGTTCTTGAACTGCTTTTGCTTTGATATATAAAATGATGGAGGAGTTTGTGGTTCCGATTGAGATTTTCAACATAAGTTTTACATTATGTCTAGGTTTTAAATGGTTTTTTTTATGGGCATGTTAAGATGTAAAAATACATTTTTCTGGTGCATTCTTATGAATCCCTTGGTTTAGATGAGCCATAAAGCCTACTAGTTCGTAGGCCTAAACGGGTTAGTTAGTATGCTAGCGTAGGCAATGAACACAAGTTGGGGGCTATAGAAACTCTCTAATTTGTGATGGGTGGTTTCAAAAGAAGAAGACAAAATTACCTATGCTCTGTCCTAAACTTCAACTAAACTTTCTTTGGGAGAAGTATCTATTTTAGCCCATGATGAACCAAATCGTGCGTTTTCGAGGTAAATAGCTTCCGCAAATTTACGATGGCATTTATCTCCCCTGATATAGACGAACAAAATTTCATCTGCAACTAAAGGTGCTGCCGCTTCAGAACCGCAGGCATGAAGAAAAGTGTGTTATTTCCCGATTACGTAACTGGAACGAAATGGGTCACTGTTTATAGTTGCCAATATATTAAGGATATTTCGTCTAGATGTTTATAGTTGCCAATATATAAAGGATACTGTATTTCGTCTAGATTCATGGTGTGGCTGATAAATTGTAGGAAAAAAGAAGGCCCTATATTTGCTGTATAATAGACCATGGCGCTGATTAGAATAGACCTGGCGTTTCCAGACGTGTCGTAAGAGGCGACTAACAGGGGTGATGTCAGCACAGCATCATTGGGCGCAAGGCTTCTACACGGAAGTCACCGGCGGAGGAACCTCATGTTACTACAGGTTCAACGACAACGTGCTCGGGGCCAAGGCGAGCCACACTGTATTCGTGGATATCGGCTGTGGCCAACAGCCTTGAGAGGATTGGGCCCAGCCAGGTCTTTCTTGCCCAATACACAATGCATGATGAATAAAACCATTTACTCCATACCGGATCGATCGTCGCCCGGGTCAACAAGGACCGCGCCTTCCGTTGGCCACCAGGACGGAGGCGATAAGTGTGCTACTGATGGACAACTTAGCAAGAACCGCAACCCAAATAACATCGTCATAGGAACCTGGAATGTCAGGACCCTAAATGCGGAGGGAAAATTAGAAGAACTGGCCCACGAGGTGGACCAATATCGATGGAACGTTTTAGGGATCCGCGAACTGCGCTGGAAAGGCATAGGTGAAACACCGACCGACAAGCTCTATTTCAGCGGTAAAGATGACAGGCACAAACACGGAGTTTGATTCTTGGTCCACAAGAACATTCTAGCCACTGTCATGGGTTGCCGCCCAGTCTCCACTAGACTCATTACCATCCGTCTGAGAGCAGCCCCTTTCAACATCACCATCATCCAGGTCTATGCCCCAACATCAGACTATGAGACTATGACGACAGCGAAGTGGAGGATTTCTATGAAAATCTACAGGCTGTCCTTGACCAAGTGCCGAAGAAGGACATAGTCATAGTGGAAGGCGACTGGAATGCCAAGGTTGGCCAAGATGCGCACCACAACTGGGGAGACACATGTGGACCCCACTGCAACAACGAGACAAATGACAGGGGTCTGAGACTGTTGGAGTTTGAAAGATACAACAATCTTATACTGGCAAACATGCTTGGTCTCCACAAAAACTCCAGACGATGGACATGGCACAGTCCCGGCGGGGAGCGTCACAACCAGATCGACTACATCATGGTCAGGAAACGCTTCAGATCAGGATCAACATTGGCAGGACACGTACTTTTCCAGGAGCAGACACCGGAAGTGACCACGATCTCGTGATGATGTCTTTCCGGCTTCTATTGAAGAGAGTAAACACAGCAAAAAGTACTAGACTGAAGTTCGACCTGGACAAACTGCAAGACCCGGAGGTGGCAGAAATATTTTAGGCCACAACTGGAGGGCAATTTGCACCACTGCTCATTTTGGGAGCTGGTGAAGTAGATGTCAACACCACGACCACCACCTTTAACTTAGCTGTGACAGATGCCGCCATGGGGATCCTTGGAAAGCACCGGCCAAAGAAGAAGCTGTGGATCACACCTGAACTTTTGGACCTGTGTGATAAACGAATAGAGATGAAAAGGAAAAAGAACACCTCAAAGGGAGCTGATGCCTACCGAAAAATCAACAATGACATCCAAAAAGGCATGTGCACAGCAAATGAGAACTGAACTGGATAGAAGCTCAATGCCAAGAAATAGAGAACAGTCTGAACAAGAACAACAGCAAGAATTAAGGCCTACCAGACTGTGAAGCGGCTGACAAGTGTTAAACAGCCCAAGGTCTCCACGATCCAAAGCAAGATTGGCATATGCCTTACTGAAGAACAAGAAGTCTTGGACAGATGGACAGGGTACTGCTCTGAACTTTACAACCACACACCAAACGGTGTGTCCAGAGAACAGAGAAGAAAAAGAAATCCTCCCAATTCTCCGAGAAGAAGTTGGGGAAGCAGTGCAATCGCTGAAGAAGGAGAAGTCAGCGGGAGTGGACAACATACCCGCGGAACTGCTTCAAGCAGGAGGAGAAGCGATGATTGACGCACTCACCCTTATCTGTAACAAGATCTGGCGGAGTTGGGAGTGGCCTACACCATGGACCCAGTCGCTTGTCATCACTCTTCCCAAAAAAGGTAACCTTCAGGAATGTGAAAATTACCGCACCTCAGCCTCATCAGCCATCCCAGAAAGGTCCTCCTGAAAATAATACTCAACAGGTTGAAACCCCAAGCTGAACAAATCATAGCTGAAGAAATACCTACAGCACCAACAACATCTATATCATGTGTTCATAGACATCAAAAAGGCGTTTGACCGACCGAGTCTGGCATGCAGCTCTGTGGGCAACCATGAGAGTGTACAACATCAGCCCTAAAATTATTGCAGTCATCAAAAGCCTGTATGACAAGGCTACCAGTGCAGTCCTCCACAACAGCGCCATCGAAAACTGGTTCCGAGCAACAATCGGTGTGCGTCAGGGATGCCTACTCTCTTCAACACTCTTCAACTTCTTCCTAGAGTGCATCATGTCAGATGCCCTTGCAGATCACGAAGGCACAGTCAGCATAGGGGGAAGAGCAATATCCAACCTTCGTTTTGCGGATGACATTGATGGATTGGCTGGAGAGGAACAGGAACTTGAACACTTGGTACAGAGGGTTGGAAACGGTGGCACGGTGGCCTAATGGTAGAGCTTTGGCTTGCGGATTTGAAGGTCCCGGGTTCAAGCCCAGGCCGGGGCATTGTGTTGTGTCCTTAGGAAAAACTCTTTACTTCCGCTTCCTACACCTTCGGATGAGACTACAAACCGAGGTCTAGTCTGTGCCGCATACATTACATCATAACGGACTTTAAAGATCCTGACGCTCATGTCCTCGACGGGTGAGTGCCGGTGACAAGAACACACCCAGCATGCACCTAGGTCCTTCTCCCCCATCCCTGGCTGCCCAGGATTGTGCTCAGTTGTCCGGGCGTCAGACCATGCGCCCAAAGGCTGCGCGCGAGTGGGCGTCTTGGGAGGCTTGAGTTAGATCCTGTATCGGCCAGCGCCTTGAGCAGCTCTTGAGCTGGAAAAGCGCTATATAAGAACGATTAAATAAATAAAATAAATAAACCACCTCCAGAGCCTTTGGAATGGAAATAAGTGCAGAGAAGACCAAAATGATGACCAACAACACCAATGGCATCAACACGGACATCAAAGTCCGAGGCCAATCCCTCAACAGAGTGCATAGCTTCAAATATTTAGGAGCCATTGTATCAGACAATGGGTCCCGACAGGAAGTCCTCTCCAGGATCGCACAAACAACTGCTGCCCTGGCGAGGTTGAAGCCAATTTGGAAAGACAGGACCATCAGTCTACATTCCAAGGTAAGGCTGCTGCGCTCCCTTGTCATCTTCATCTGCCTATATGCTTGCGAAACATGGACCCTCACAGCAGATCTCCAACGAAGAATACAAAGCATGGATATGAGGTTCTATAGAAGACTTCTGGGCATTTCCTATG
This sequence comes from Oncomelania hupensis, assembly GCA_036898135.1. Classification (NCBI taxonomy): domain Eukaryota; kingdom Metazoa; phylum Mollusca; class Gastropoda; order Littorinimorpha; family Pomatiopsidae; genus Oncomelania; species Oncomelania hupensis. The sequence continues at coordinate 56,566,740 of CM072512.1, read as the reverse complement.
AAGTCCGACAGACCATCATAGGCTACAAACCATTAGACAACACGATGACCTGCTTACAGTGGTGAAAAAACGGAAACTCCGATCCTGCAAGGCACAGTGCAAGGAGGTAGAAGAAGATGGAGCCCAAAAAAGAGGTGGGAGCCGAGGACAACATTCGAGAATGGACTGGTTTGACACTGAGTGAAACAGTCAGGATTGCTGTGGACAGGGAAAGATGGAGTGCGCTGGTTAAACGATCATCTATGGTGCCCCTACGACCTCCGATACGGTGGATAGTTTATGATAGGATAGGAATAGACCAGGAAGAGCCGTCCGCCTCTCGTAGCGGTCATATGTTGTTTGTAGATTATAGTCACACGACACTTTCGCATATAGGTGACTACTGGACCGATTTATACTGACACCAGCGGGCCAGTTGTTGGTAAAGGGGAAAATAATATGATCACACGTTGACCAATCCGGGATTCGAACCAGCGACCTTTCGGTTACTAGCAAGACGCTCTTACCAACTGAGCTACCCGGCCCCACATCGGTCATATAGTAGTGTGTATCAGTTTATAGTCCCCTCTCTTCCCGATAAGGATTTTCAGAGAGGAGACTTTATAGGTCAGTGTAGTAGGCGATAAGCGATAACAACTTTACGTCAGCCAAGTTATTTTTAAACATTGTGTTGTCTTAGGCAACTGCATTGGTCACATTGCGAAACAAAAACGACCCACTACTGACTTGTCGCTGTTGTGCCACGGGATTTCATTGGGCCTATTAATCGTTTTGCACACGGCACATTGCTTGGTGCGACCAAGTGTCGAAGTACTTCCGGCTTCTGCTAATAGCTGTGATAATAAAGGTAGGCTGCTGCAGATTTTTGTTCGTTAAGATATATTTTTCTTTAAAAAAAATAATATTATAACACAGCCTTTTGTATATACATAAATTGTCTTGTGTTGAGAATTGAAATTTTTTCCATTTTATAACTTTGATCGGAAACTGAAATTTGTTAGCATATTTCGCCATCACGCCTTCAGACATTACTCGGTATCCCAAGTCCTGAGAACTCACAGTCACAAGATCCGCGTCCGGGACAGTGCAAAGTGCTGTTGTTGCAGTAGAATCTACAGGACAGTGAATATAACACTGATCTGCAAAGAAATGAAACTGTGTAGTTGTACAGTTTAACAAACTTTTATCAGTCTTTCGGGTGAGGGATTTGCTGGTTTCAACTTTCAAGAATACTTTGATTAAAAACTTTTAAAAGTATGTTTGGCCAATCCGTTAAACTAATAGAAGCAGATAGAGAGGGAAATGTTACCAAAATCTTCATTCGGAACACAGAGTTAGCATTCCTTTTCTGCAGGGCTAGAAATGGAGCTAGATCTTATTCTTCGGGATTCTGTGGAAGAACAAACTCTTCAACTCTAGATTTATTTATTTATTTTATGTAATTTTTGTAATAGTAATAGTATATTATTTATTATGTGTTCTTCTCATAGGTGGAGAATCCACAGTATCCTGAAAAACCAAAAGATTTATTGATTTATTTAATCATTCTTATAATTAACTTATATAGTGCTTTCCAGCGAAAGAGCTGCGCAAGGCACACCCATGGATGGCTGATACACATCAAGTCATCATACAGGATCTAACTCAAGCCACCCAGGGTGTCAGTTTGCTGCTTTATGCACATCATCTGACACCCAGATAACTGAGCACAATCCTGGGCAATGAGGATGGTGAAGATTGGACGTATAGTGCTGTAGAGCTTGGTCCGCCCCATTCTGGAGTACGGTCACTCAGTTTGGCAGCCACATCATAAAACACTATGTGCTGAAATTGAGGCTGTCCAACGCCGTGCTACCAAGCTCCTGCCAAGCATCAGAGACAAACCTTACAGTGAGAGACTTAGAGCCCTCTGTTTGCCCTCCCTTGAACATCGTCGACTGAGAGGGGACATGATTGACGTTTTTAAATACGTCCACGGCTTCTACGATACTGACAGACCACTCTTTGACTTTGAGTTTGCTAAAAGTAAATTAACTAGAGGACACTCGTTGAAGCTGATAAAGCAGCACTGCAGGCTGAACCTAAGAAGCAACTACTTCTCACAGAGAGCCATCAGCACATGGAACAGCCTACCAGAGACAGTTGTAACAGCCCCCACTGTCAACTGCTTTAAAAGCAGGCTGGATGTATTCTGGAAGGACCGCCCGGAGATATACGAACCAAGATGCCACTACTAGATTTAGCTAATTGCCACGCATGCAAGTCTAGCAGTTTTAGGATCTATGATTGTAAAGGCCAGTGGCCTATATCATTGACTTTTCAAGTTCAAGTTCAAGTTTGATGTTTGTATTGGCACTCACCTGGGGTGGCGCAGTGGATAAGTTGCCAGTTTCCTATGCCGAAGGTCGCGGGTTCGATTCCCGCAAGGGGCGAACGTATGTGACTTAGGAGTTAGGTACGAGACTATTGAGGTCACCGAGGGTTTTCTCCGGGCACTCCGGTTTCCTCCCTCCCTTCAATAATGGTACAGGATGCAGTCAATACTCAATATAAAAATTTCAAAAATAAAAAATTATATTTTCTTTCTGTCTTCTAATAGCGATCTCCCTGCCTTTACACCACCTGTTTGAGTGATGGATGTGTATTTGGTGTGTGTGAGGGTGGATGAGACAGGTGAGCGTGTATGTTGGTATAGATCGCCGCGCTTTGAGCCTGAATGATTTGTGGAAAGGCGCGTATAGCATCCTGTATTATTATTATTATTACTATATTAGAACATTAGCTTCCGGATCTTTAAGGTCTGGGGGATAAAATGTGTGCATGCACATACTAGGCCTAAATTTTTACTCTCATCTGAAAATGAAAGTTCTAACTCCACTTCTGACACTGTACAAGGAACTCTTAGTGCTCCCAATGAAGATTTATTTTATTCATAATACAAAAATAACTGTAAGCTGTTAGTGTTACTGTGTTATAACTTTAGTGCACTGCTGTGCCATCAGCCATGATAACAGTATACATAATTTATTATCTGACACTTGGAATGCAGTGGTGCTGCAGACTAAGAATTTTACAATTACTGGCAGGCTAGTAACATGCCATTAAACCTTTAGGTTAGTTGTAGTACTTGCGCTGTATCTGAGGTAGTTTTTTTACTTTCATAATTTCAGACTTGCTCACAAGATTTCGAAATGGCTGATGCACCACCACCATACAGCGCTGCAACTGGAGAAAAGAATGGACAGTACCCTCCAGGTAGCAACATCATTTATAATTTATTGTAAAGAAGGAAAAAAACTGTTGAGAAATGAATTACTCAATTAGTTTAACTGTGTAAATCATTAAATCTTTTTTTTTCAGTTTAGTTCTGTTGAAAATTTCCAAATTATGAATTTGCAATTATGAATACTCTACTTTCTAATCAAGTTTCAGGATGATGATGAGCAGATAATATGGAATGTGTTAGAGGTAGAAAAGGAATTACAGCATGGCGTACTCTGCTAGTAGTAGTAGAGTACGCTATGAATTACAGCAATTGTTGATTTGTTTCTTTTGTGACACTAAGTAAGTTACTAACGTAGTGTCACAAAAGAAGCAAATCAACAATTGCTGTAATTCCTTTAAAAAGTGGACCTTTGCTCAGAACCAGGCTTTACGGAAATGAAGAAGACTTAGTCACTAAGTCTTCTTCTTTTCCGTAAAGCCTGGTTCTGAGCAACGGTCCACTTTTTAAATCATAAGGACATAACGTCATAAGAAGTGCACATATGGCCATATCTCGTGAACTCATGGTGCCTTTCACACACAGAACAAACACAAATAGGCAATTATATTCATTACAATGTTTAGAAAATCAATATACTCCACATTACTCATTAGGCAAGTGTGAACATGTATATGCAGGACAGCAATAATACCACAAGACATAAGAAATTTTATTAATCCAAAAGATTACATTGCAAAACCAAACAAAATAACGCAAACAATGGAAAGTATAACAATCGTTTTATAATACTGTACCAGTTCATTGAATTATAAATATTTACGATACAATAACAAACGGTGACCACAAAGTGATGCACGGAGGTGCCAACCAGTACGGATTGACCGTATTTAATTCCGGCGAAGTGAATTAAATACGGAAATACTGTAGCTTTTATAAAAATACGGAGGAGAAGTTGTCGATCATTTATCTTTGCCAGCGGTGACCGGTGCTTCTGTACCAGTTTCTGGTCTCATAATAAAATTAACAGGAGTGAGATTTAGCGGTCGCCCGGTCGCCCGAGGCGACTTAAAACCGGCTCGGGCGACCTCATTTTATAATTGAGCCAGCCCGCCTGGCGACCTAAAAAAATGATACTACTTGCAGACTTTTAGAAGCTCGGTCCGAAGCGAGAGCGTTTTTAGGTCACTATTCGTCTGCTACGAGTATGAAGCATACGCGAGCGTTATTTCCCTTTGCCTACTTCCCTTTTGCGCCAAGCGCGCTGTCTGCTTTGTTTGTGAAAAAGACACTCGCTAAAAATTAGGCTACGTGTATTGTCAAGGTGACGGTTGTTGATCCGAAAATGTGGAACTTTATTTCTGGGGTCAACGAACCCCCGCCAAAGAAGGCGAAATCTAGTTCGGAGAAGAAAGAGCTTAACAAAGAGTATGAATCGAAGAGAAAAAGAAATTTTCAGACTGCATAGCTGAAACATTCAGATGGCGAAGATCGATCTTGGCTCATTTTCAATAAAGAAGTTGGTCTACTGCACTGTACACATTGCCGTAAATACGCGATAGTCGGGCTGCCTAAAAACCATGCGGGCTACCTCACTTTACTTACTAGCTAGCCCGGCGGGCTAGTTAGTCTCCTGGGTTAAATCTCACCCCTGATTAATAGTACTCCTGCACTCACTGAACGTCGCTGTATTCAACAAGCTGATGTTCATGGTGATTTTAGAGTAAAACAAGTGTGGTGTTCAACAAGCTGATTTTTTTCATCGTGAATTTAGAGGACTGAAAATAGCCTGCTGTTTCAGAGGGAAGCCTGTCGTTACTTTATAGTGTCATAGGCTGAGTTTTGCGGGGGGAAAAAAAAATACTGACATTGTGACAAGTGTTAAAAAATACTGACAAATGGGTCCGGAAATACTGACAAGAAGATAAGGGGGTTGGCACCTATGGATGCTCAAGATGCAATTACAACAATGATGATGATGATCATTTCAGATAAAGCGGTCGTTGCTGATGGCGATGATGATGACCCTGATGTTGACGATAATGATAAATATAACAAAGATATGATGACGAGAACAATTGTAATGGTGACGACAATGGTGATAATGTTAATGATTATCATGATGATGAACTAAAGATGAGGTATAGAAAAGATACACACAAGCCCACTCCCTACACCCTGTCAAATGCTTTAATGTGCTCAAACCCATGGAGGTACATTTCTTCAAAATTGTTTAATATTTTTTTCAAATTTCAAATTTCTAAGATCATGGAAATTGTTGTTTTGTTCTTTTCATGAACATTTAATTTTTGCTTCCTCAAGACTAATAGTGGCCTATTTTGACATTAATTGTTTTTATGTATAATGCTAATAATATGTCTTGACTGTTGCTATCAGCATTATTAGCCAGTGTGAGGTTCTTGTTTTAACAGGCCCAGGAGGTTTTGCTCAACCTCCACCTCCCCAGGCTGGATACCCACCACCCCAGGGTGGCTATCCTCCTCCCCAGGGTGGCTATCCTCCCCAGGGTTATGGTGGTGGCTATCAGCAGGGCCAGGCAACAAATACTGTGATTGTCACCCAGCCCACTATGACTGTTGTTCAGGTATATAGGAAAGCATTAGCTCATTGATTCAAATAATGTGAGTCTATCAGTGATGGAGACAGTTTTTAAGCTAGGGGTATTTATACCCTCAACCAAAACATGTGGGGGTTTTCATACCCTCATTGCAAACATAAGGGGGGTTTTATACCCCCTTTAAGTTTTTTTAGGGGGTACACCAACATACGTAATAAACACTTTGCATGGAAAGTCTTTTCATCAGTTTGAGTTTCTTCAGCCGGGCCCGGTTGCGGCTCACCTTTTTCTTCTCTTACCGAGCACTCAAAGCCAAAGGCTGACAAAAAAGTTTGTTTTTCTTTTCCTTCATCTTGTTTTAATTTTTTTTTAGCAATTAGTTTTGTCTGCTTTATTTTTCCTTTTCTTCGGCTTCCCCTCAGATCGCTGCTTGTCGGCCATGTTTAATGTTGGGTTGTTGTCAGTCGTATATAGCCAATCAAAAGCGTCGAGAAAAAATAGTGAATATTATCGTGCATATCATTGGCTGTTTCTCTGAAGCGACAGAATGAATAGGAGGGGGAGAGAGGGTGGTAGGCGGTTGCGCAGGATGCACAGGCACACGATCGAAATCAAGCGAAAGCTGTACGCACGACCGAAATAGTTGTACCTGATGATACCTCCCACCAACTTAGCTTTACGTTTTCATACCCCTTGGCACTGACTTTGTGAGTGTTTATACCCTTTCATTACATTTTTGTTACGTGATTTCCCAACTCAGTACGTGAAACACGTACGACTGTACGTGATCTCCATCACTGGTCTTATGTACACACACCTCCCAAAAAAATTCCCAGATTTGTGCAAATCTATGTGAGATAAACAGTCAAACACTAACATCGAAAATAAATGTCCATCCGTCTGTCCCCTGTCCGCCATCTCTGTGCAAAAACTTTAAAGTGGCTAAGTACTCAGAACCTATTTGAACTATCACTGTTTAACTGGGTAAGATGGTCTATACCCATAAATGATCAGTGAATAAATGACTTCATTTCAAGGTCACAGGGTCATCAAACGTTAGTGAAAAAAATAAAAATTTTCACAAAATGTCACTTTTTTTCCTAGGTTTATTAATATTGAACTTATGATTCTTTGAAGCATGATAGATATCAATGAGACACACATACCATACTGTGCAAATTTGGTTAACCTCACTCCAAGGTAAAGGTCACTTGAGCTGTTTAAAGTCGGTTAGTATAGATACTTTACAGTGACCTTGATCCTAAACTATGAGAAATATTAAGTCCAAACTTGTATTTAGAGATGAGAGATTCATCTTTCCTAAATGTTCCATTTTTGCATTGATCTTGAAGGTCAAGGTCATTTTAAGCCTTGCAAAAACATTCACAAAATAGGTCGTCATACATGTATATACAGTGGAATGGCTGTTTATTTAACCCACAGTATGCAACAGCATTGGGTTAATTGATCAGACATGCATGAAAGATCACATGAGGGTCAAGGTCATCCCAACATCAAGGTCACTAAAGGTCAAGGTCAATCCAAGGTCACCATAGTTTTGGGCATAATAACACTTTTGTAGTACTTTAATTGATAGTACATGAGTTATTTGTAGCCAGAGGTCAGTGTCATATCAAGGTCAAGAGCATAGAAAGATCAAAGTTGGTATTACTTTCTATTTTAATGCTACTATTTCATTTTGTTTTTTTCTGGGTACTCATTTTCATGTTAAATATTGTGAATTCCATAAGGAACATGAGTCATATGGGCTTTGCCCTTCTAGTTTTCTGTAGTAATTTATCCGGGCTCCGTAGATTGTTCATTCAAGTCATTGTGGCATGAATCAACCAAATCTTTCCAGTGTTATCTGTAGTTCTTTGTTTTTTGTGGTTTTTTTTTCAGGTGGTGGTGTCTTTGTTACAAGTAATTACATAATTATGTAATACTGATGTGATTGTTTTGGTATTATTTTGTACATATCTGTATGTTATGCATATCCTTAACACAATTCTGATGAATTGTTTATTTTTTTGGATCGTTTTGCTTGCATTGTACAAATTGTGTGCATGATTGTTATTCCTTTATTGCACAGGTGTTCCGAGAATCTCCTGTGAGAACTCTATGCCCCCACTGCCGAGCTGACATTGTCACAGCAACTACATATGAGTCTGGCACATTCTCCTGGCTCATCTGCGTCATTCTTTGCCTGGTTGGGTAAGTTCATATTACAGGGTGGAGAATTCTCCGCGAATCCGCGGATTTCCGCGAAAGGCATTTGCATTTCCGAGAAAAAAATATTTGAGTTCCGAGTGTGAGAAGTTGAGGGCTACCCTTTACTGGGCATAGCGGCCAAAAGCGGCCGAAGGTCTAAACAGGCAAAACGTCCAAAAGCGTCCGTATCAACCATGTGGTTATATTTTCGCGTTGTTTGAAAGATTGCGAGACTTCCGGCAATTGACTTCCGGTTAAATTCTGTTGTGAAAACATTCGACTGCATTTCCACAAGTTTTCTCTGTGATGCGTTCGTTTTTTCGATTTTTTTTTCAAATTTTCTTGTGTGTGTGTCTAAAATGGATGGTTTGGATTCTTCGACTGATGAAGAAGAGTTTACAGGCTTCCATTTATCAGACATTAAAGTGAGAGAAATGGACTTGGAGTCGGAGGAAGAGATCGGTACTGACATTAGACAATTAGTGTCAGTAGTGTGCATGCATACGATCTTTCAGACTGGCATGAAAGTGAAGAAGAGGAGGGGGCTTGTTTGGACTTTTAAAAACTTTTTTATTGTATACACATGGAGTAATCAAAAACAAGACATGACAAGAGAAGTATAAAAAGGTAGATAATCAAAAGAGATTTATTTCTGTTCATTTTGCATTTTATTTCATTTCAATCTATACACTAGTCACTAATACCTAAGATGTAGTGTTTTTACTAACGTACCCCTAAATATCTCTAAAATTATAAAAATTCTTGCCTGTTTACAGCTAAAAAATAGACAAACGTGTGCCCAGTAAAATTTGAAATGTGGAGTTTGTGTGTAACAGTGGTGGACCTCAAACTTTGTTAGGCCTACAAATCAAGATTCTTAACTTTTTTGAAAGACATGTGCATAAAACATTCTTTTTTTTTTTTTTTTTGGTTGTTGTTGTTTCTATTCATGTTTACTTTGTGCTTTTTGCTTTCAGGAGAGGCCCTAAATTACTTTCAAAATAGCATAAATTTATTTTCTTCCAGGGTGCGAATACCGGGGCTTGGCCCCTGGGCCCCGGCCGGATTTCAGAGATTTCTTGATTCAGTTGTTCTCCACCCTGATATTAGTTTGTAATGTTGTTGGTGTTACCGTTCTTTTGATTTTTTCAAAGAAAATATACATTGATAAGTAACTAGCATTTTGATCATGCTGAGATGATGCCTTTTACCAAACACTTTGTGTTGACATGTTTTAATTTATGGTGTTTTCTTCCAGTTACTTGGTTATGGTTGTCTTGGGTTTTTTTCTTCTTCTATTTTGGAGATAACACTAATCAGGAAATCAGTATTAATTAAATCATGACATTAATCAAGAAATCAATATTACTTAAATCACCTTGAAAGGCAGTTGCCATTTATTGATGTATGCTTGCTTATATTATGATTAAAACCCCATAATGAACACTGGTTGGCGTTTTGGCATTAGATGATTTTTTTTTCTATTTCCAGATGGCAACATGTATGTATTGTGTTTGTGGATGTCATTTGGACTCGATAGGATAGCAAATGTTATGTGTGGTGTTTGGATTTGCAGCACCAGGCTTTATAATAAAGGTGTTTGCTGTTTTGTTCAGTCATTGATGTATGCATCTGCCTGTTACAGATGTCAGCTTGGCTGCTGCTTGATCCCATTCTGCGTTGACAGTTGCCAGGATGTGATCCACACCTGTCCAAACTGCCGCCAGCACATCTCTCGCTGGAACCGCATGTAACGCATGATGCGCTTCTACTGCTCTTTGAGCATTTGCACAAGCATACATGATGGTGGAGAGTTTGGGAAATTGCAAAATTGTAGTCGTGATCAGCTTTTCAGATTAAGAAATTTGCAGTGGAGTGAGTACCAGTTGTTATTTGTTTTCAGGTTGAAAGTTAAAATATTCTTATTGGAGTGACAATTGTTTGGGAACTTTTTTTTTTAAGTGCATTAAAATAATGTACCAAATCGGGTAGTGTTCTGTGGAGTGTTTTGTTTACTTGATTTATATTTATCCTGTTTTATGTCAAGATGAAAAATGTGTCATCATATATGTCCCATCACAATTTTGTGACTATTTTTCTGTACATTTTGTTTTTTGGGGGAGGGAGGGGGAAGGGAATGGTATACAATAAACTCAAAAGCTGTGAAATTTGCTTTGTTCCTGAATTATTCAAGTAGCAACAGATACGTTAGAGACATTTGTTGACAGCTTGTTTGCCAAAATTTGATTTCTACGTTTGTTGGTTGTTGCTCCTTATTTTAATTCTGCATTTCTTGGATCAAATTTGAAACGAAAATGTTTATCTTTTTTTTAAATGCAACTTTGGTACTTCATGTTATTATCTATTTTGTCCAGTTAGCGTGTGATAGCTGTTCCTGGACGTTAATAACGATAAGTTGTTATTAGATGATTCATTGCCTTTGTTGGTATAACCTCGTGAAAGGCCGTAAGTTTGAATTTGGTTGTCCTAACCTGTTGTTTATAATAATTACTTCGCTAAGTAGATTATCATTGGCACCTTAGATGGAGTTGTTTACATTATAGTTTTATATAGGTTGAATTATAGATTGAATTGTTTACCTTATAGTTTTATAGAGATTGAATTGTTTACATTATAGATTATATTGATTGAATTGTTTACATTATAGTTTATATAATTGCTTGAAAATAAAATTGGTACAGGGAACATATGAATGAAAAATCCAGTACCTAGCTGCCCAGCATCAGTAGCAGCAGAGTCTAGAGATCACACAGTGAAAATCTGAATCCAGAAGTTATATTCCATATGATTTTGTCAGTGGGACACTTTTTTTTTTCTGAAGCGAAAAATCCCAGAATTACCTTGGGTTTCCAGCGTACCTTTTTGATCACTCCTCAGTATAACCATTAAATATATATGTAGATTATTCCATGAATAATGTACAGACCAATGATGTAAACAATGACTACACATTGCCAAGCCGAGGATTACGCTTGCCTTTCCATTTTACTTTGCTGCTGGTCAGTTTAACAATGAGCACATGGTGGTTCAGCAAGCATGCGCCACTAGCCCCTACTGTATGAAAAAGATAACTCACTGTAAACCGCTTACTGCCCTTTCTGGATTCTTTCCGCAACATGCCACCGTGGGGGTTGCTGAGGGTTTCAGTATAAATTATAGTATCCCCACTTACTGGAAATTTAGTGCTTTAAAGTCCCACTTTTCCTGTCTTTCTCCTTAGTTCTTTCTCATTCCTACTCTGTTCTGTCAATCCACTATACTATGTTCTTTTTCGCCAGACTAGTCACCTACCTTTTTTCTTGAAAATTCTTCAGGAACAAAACTCCTCATTTGTATGTGAGGTCTGTTGGATCAGCTTGGGAATATTGGACTCTTTTTGCCAGGTGGTCACTGGGGCTTCCTATGATGCTATTATTTGGCAATGTAGGCATTTTATATGTATGTGTTTTGTTGAGATTTTATAATGATGTTTGTATTCTATTTTGTTTTTGCAAACGGGGGTTCAGTAAATTAGAGCATGGCCTCAGCGTCCCCAGCGTGGGATGTCTTTATTGTAAAGTGACCTGCTGGTGGAGTGCGTTCAGTGTTACCACTAGGGTTGTTTTGGCAAATTTTTTTATACGGATCAGGGATGAGCCCTCTTTCAGCAAAGTTGTGGTCTTGATTTTGTGGTCCTGATTTGGCTCGGAAGAGTCCGCTGGACCTAAAGCAAGAACCATGTAATGTAATGTTTCGCAACATAATACCTAACATTATTTGGAAAGAACTAGTAGTTTTTCATGTACAACTGTTCTTCTGCGCTCTGATGTCTATTCTATATGATTTTTCATACTTCTCAGCGGCTAAAAGGTTGTTTGTTTTAGGCTATTGTTTTCTTTTTTAAAAAGGGACTAAATAAGCATTGCAACTAAACTTCAGATTCTGTGACCAGCAGAAGAGATTAAGGTAGGCCTCGGGTAGTCTCAGCTACGCAATGTGCAACTATTATCTTTATTTTTCATCAGCTCGAGAGACTGATGGGTTTGTTTTTTTGACCATAATGAGAATAATAAGGATTTTTAATGTACATGTTGTTTGTTTGCTTGCTTATTTATTGTTTTTTGAGTGGAGTGGGGAGGGGAGATGGGGGGTAATTTAAAAATGTGAACTTTTAAATTTTTTAATGCAACTCTTTATTTCTTGTGTACAAGTTTAAACTTTTCTTTTTGCCTCCTTATCCCTGGCATGCTGAATTACAGCCAAACCCTCAATCCCCATTTATATGTAAATCTCGCATTTATAAAACTGACCATTTTGAGGGCTATGGTAATATTTATTTTTTTCCAGTTTAAACTTGGCAGTGCTTCTATTTTACAAATATAAGATTATGATGTACCATTTACTTTATGGTTATTTTGGGGTTGCAAGTGCATGCATATACATGTTTGCAGGCAATTGCGTATATATGATTGTTTTAAAGAAGAGGTACAGTTTTAGTTGTTTTTTTTATAAGGGCTACATTTTGTTAAGCGCATTGCTGTACAAAGTAAGAACAAATTCATGAACTTGAACAATTCATGTGTTATATTTTTATTTTGTAGTTAATAACCTGGTTATGTTTTTTAAACATTCATATTCTTTTAATAGTCCCATAAGTTTCAAACTTACACCAGTAGCATGTTATTTTTAACCTGCGATTTCCTACTTTGTTATTTTGCATTGATGTTCACCAAAAATAATGGCAGTAGCATTAAAAAGAATTTTGTGCAACTGTAAGAATAATATTTTTATTTCTCTTTGTACATTTTGTTATAAAAGTGGGGAAGACCATGTGTTCGGCCATCATGTTTTACTTCTAGTTATTTGTAAGTGAAGTTTGTATTCTCATTTTCCTTCATTACATCTTGCCACTTGCAACAATTGTGTTTTTGTTAATAGACCATGCTCTGAAATATGAAGGGAAACAACTTTTGCCATCTTGTTCCGATGTTGCGTCCAGAGTTGTCCCATGTTGGGCAGACATTTGCAAACGAACACAGTTTCTCTCCTATAATTTTTGTTCTGTCCCCTGTCAAATCTTCCAGATCAACCAAAAGGTTGATTTCAGTTGCAATCCTGGCTAGCACAGCTAGTTCGGCCTTGCACTGTCCTGCAACCCCTAACCCACCCACCCACCTCCCCCCCCCACCCCACCTCCCATTCCCACCCCGTTCCCAAAGAAATGCTTGCAGCTCTGGGTAGCTTTCATAGTGTTCTGAGACAACATGCTCCTGATGATGTCCGCCCGGGTAACTCTAGGTTTTTTCTTGAAAACTCTTACAAAACTCCTACTCTGTGTATGGGGTCTGTTGGGTCAGCTTGGGGATATTGGACGCTTTCTGCCAAATGGTCACTAGGTCTTTCTATGGTATTATTATTTAGCAATGCATTTTATATGTATGTGTTTTGTTAATATTTAATGATGATGTTTGCATTCTATTTTGTTTTTGTAAACAGGAGGGGGGGGGGGGGGGGTGTCGATAAATTAGAGTACAGCCTCAGCTTCCCCTGCATGGGATGCATTTATTGTAAAGTGACCAGCTGATGGAGTGCTTTCAGTGTTACTATTAGGGTTGTTTCAGCAGATCTTTTATATGGATTCGGGTGAGTCCTTTTTCAACCAAGTTGTGGTCTGATTCGGCTCTTTGCAGTCCGCCGGACTCTATAAACAAGGACTAACGAACTAAAAACAAACAAAAAGACAAGTTACCTCCCATTTCCGAATAAGGCCTATTTGTACTTGTGTGTATTTTTTTATCAATTGATTTACATCAATTTTTTTTTTTTGTTGTTATAAATAACATTTTTTGGTTTGCACCTTATTACAAAACTGCTGATTGTTTAACATTTTTACAATAATTATTGGATAAATGCATTTTGTTCTGTATTTGGTGTTTAATTGCTGCATTAAAATGACGGTGCCTTTTTTGTGGCTGCTACAATTAGTGCCTTGTGGTTGTACCTTTTTGGGCTAATAATTGTTGAATTGTAAATTATTATTATTCTTCCAGTAGACAACATTTATTTCGTCCGAAAGTATATGATGTCCTGACATATTATTGTATTTGTTCTGCTGACATAAAATTAAAACATATATATACAGTAAGTCCTCGGGTTACGCCTGTCTCGACTTTCGTGGTTATGACGCTACTCCCCATAAAAATATAAATATTACGCGTCATTCCGTCTTACGCGGTTTAGCGTCGTAAGCAACTTAAACAAACGGGAGCTCGTTTTTGGCGAGCGGCGGAAGAATACGCTTTGTTGTGGTTATACGGCGGGAAAGACGGCGTTGCTTCCTACTCTGGCGTCGATTCATACGCTCAGTCACTGTACATACGCCATTTTGGTTGTTTACGCCGTCTATCTCTGTCACGTGTTTTATCGGTTTTTGCCCTTGGTTATGGCTCCCAAACTAAGTCAGACTCTTCTGATGGTAGTGCATCAAAGAAAAGAAAGGCCATCACGATTTAAGTTAAAATGGACATTATAAAGCGATCTGAAAAGGGAGAAACACCAACAAACATTGGCCGGTCGTTTGGCCTTAGTCGTTCAACTGTGTCTACCATTCTCAAAGATAAAGTTACTGTACAGTATATAGCACTGTATGTACAGTACAGGTATTTTTCTTTATGTTCCGACTTGCAATGAAATCGGGTTACGAAGCGTCCAAAGAACGGATCAAAGTCATATCTCGATGACCCCCTGTGTATGTAATTTTCTTTTATATATAATTTTCTTTTACTGATGCATGATTTTGATGAAAGGCTACACTCTTTTTGAAAATTTCCAGTTTGGAATACTGTCTTGAAATGTGATAGAAACTTTATTCCTTGATTTTTTGTTTTGTTTTGTTTTGTTTGTTGATTGAGTAATAAGTATAGCTTGGGCATTAATCTGCCCTTTTAATTGAACTGTGATAAAGTATTTCTGATAATCCCACCTCCCAAAATACCACTGCTTAGGGTTTGTGCCCCCACTTGCAGACAGTTTTGTTGACCTTTTAGTTTTTGTCTATTTACCTTACCCGATCGCAACTGGTTCACATGACAGATATTTTAGCATAAAGCCAACCGTCAGACATTTTTCTGCATGTATTTCAATAAGTGGTAGCAAGTTTTAAGTTAAAAGACATGAGTCTGAATGATCAAAGGGTGCATGTTAGCATATTGCAGACAGGCTGTTAATTTCCTTTGTGTATGGGATGATATCTAAATGAAAGTTTTGGATGACAGTACATGAACTAGTGAACACGAGTATAGCAAATTGTTAACTAAAAGTAAAATATATTGCATGAAAACATAGCACCGAAACAGGTTGGTTGATCACAAAGACGCTGGTAAAAGAAGTTTTTGTCATCGGTCTATCGTGATGTCTGGAAAGTGTAGTTGTCCACAGTTGGGATCTGACTGCAAATGGGGACACTTACAATATCTGTTATTACTCAGCAGCTGTTCCATAGATTAGAATGTTTACTGTGTTTCATATCCCTATCTTGTAAAACATGCTTAACTTTGTAGTGTCTATAAAATATAACTAATAGTCATTATACTACTATATGAGACTGGTTACGGATTCATTATTTGCACCTTACATTACTAACTTACAATTTCATTTTTGAATTGTTAGATTTGGATCTCTTTTGTAAGTGTACTTGGGATTAAATATTGTTTTGTACACCATTGCTTTGAGGCTGAGAGTTGCATGAACGTTTTATTGGCAGCTTTGACATTTTTTCTGAATCTGGATTTTCTTTTTTCCATGTTTCAAGCAATCTTCTATCTATCTTTCAAGCAATGTTCTATCAATCTATCTTCTTTGCTAGAGCAGTCACCTACCTTCTTTCTTCAAAACTCTCCCCAAACTCCTTATTGATGTATGGGGTCTGTTGGGTCAGCTTGGGGATATTGGAAGCTTTCTGCCAAATGGTCACTAGGGCTATCTATGGTATTATTATTTAGTAATTTTGCATTTAATATGTATTTGTTTTGTTTATATTTTATGATATTAATATTCTATTTTGTTTTTGTAAATGGGGGTTCGGAGTACAGCCTCACGAGTCCCCTGCATGGAATGCATGTATTGTAAAGTGACCGGCTGGTTGAGTGCCTTCAGTGTTACCATTAGGGCGTTAATGAATTATAGTCCCCTGACACTTAAGCATTATGGTTAAAAATGGGGACCCATTTGTTTCAGCAGATCTTTTATACGGATCAGGGGTGAGTCCTCTTTCAACCAAGTTGTGGTCCTGATTCGACTCTTTGCAGTCTGTTAGACCCTAAAAGCAATAACTAACACACACACACATCTCTCTCTCTATCTCTCCCACCACCATCCCCCCCACCTTTCCCCTCCCCCATTGCTTTGGCTATGTCTCTCACTATCGATGTGATATCCATTCATGGATTTACACCTAACAAAGATGAGAGGGACAGAGATGGATGCAGAATTACACAGAAATTCTGATTAATTCAGAATCATATTTTGAAACAAGGTGCAATAAGACTAAGAAGCTCAACACCGACACGTGAAGTCCTGTGTACTATAGGCATCTTGCTCTTAGCAGTTAATTGCTTACTGCTGAGCTGCCTGCTGGTCTTTGAAAAACTGCACTCTAATGCCGGCAGATGGCAGATATGCATGGCATGGCATGGTCCTAGGGTTCATGTTGTACGCTCTCATGGTTTCCCACAGATCGAGCTGCATGCCAGACTTGGTCAAATGCTTTCTTGAAGTCTACAAACACATGATAAAGATGTTGATGCTGTAGGTATTTTTCGCATATTATTCTGAGATTGAAAATCTGTTCATTGGTACTTCGTCCTGCCCTGAACCCTGCTTGTTCTTCAGCTATGATTTGTTCAGCTTGAGGTTTCAACTGTTGAGTTTTATTTTTAGGAGGACCTTGCTGGGATGGCTGATGAGGCTTATGGTGCGGTAATTTTCACACTCCTGAAAGTTACCCTTTTTGGGAAGAGTGATGACACGCGACTGGGCCCATGGTGTAGGCCACTCCCCACTCTGCCAGATCTTGTTACAGGTAATGGTGAGGGCGTCAGTCATCGCTTCTCCTCCTGCTTGAAGCCATTCAAGTATGTTGTCCAGTCAGTCAGTGGGTAGATTACCGTCCCCGGACACAATAGCGTATAGGGGACTTAATATGTTGTCCACTGTCGCTGACTTCCCCTTCACTGCTGCCTCAACTTCTTGCAGAATTGGGAGGATTTCTTCTTCTTCACTGTTCTGGGGACATGAACTGTATAGCATGTCCCCAGGTTATTTTTTATTTTATTTATATAATTATCCATTAACAAAGTAATTAAATTTCAATAGGTTATAAGCGAAACTGACAGTTGTGAAGATTTTAATGGAGGTGTGGGGAATTGTTTTTTACCCAGGACCATCGGGTATGGGACTGCCAAAGGGAGTGCACTCGCACACCAAGCACTGACGTAAATATTTTGCACACGGTCCTTGATCAATACAAAATATCTCGGATAAGTGGAGTCTTGACATCGGCCATTCCCTTTTTTGCTGAGTAAAAAGGTTTACGAACAGGTGAGAAACTCGGTTTTGTAGATTCTTTAGGAATAATTATTTTATTCTCATAATTACTTAATAGAATGCTCGGTTCACTACAACTTGTAGCACAAGTACAATTGTATCGTTTCCCGAACCAGACTTTACTAGTTTACAATTACATGTTGTTGTGATTCAACATCATGAAGAACATGTCTGCTATTTTGTTTTCCTCAACTCAAGTGGGATGACCAGAAAGCCCAAAATATATATTTGTGACGGCTCAGTTTTCTTATAAATTACACGTTTAATATTAGTTGTTTTATAAAATAGGAAAGAAAAATAAAAAAGGGAAATTTGAACACTACACAGTACACTACACTCTACAGTCTACTACTAGTAGTAGTACTAGTGAGTACTAGTACTAAGTAGTAAGTACTACTACTAGTCTCTTGAATCTGAATAATTGAGTGAATACAATGCTAGATAGTTTGTTTTTACCCCAATAAATTGCATAATAGTTAATACACAATGAAAAATACAAAGTTGGCACTGTGGTTTTGGTCAAGGTGAACAATGTGAAATTGACCAAGAGAATATTGTGGTTAATCTAGTTCTTCTTCTTCTTCTTCTTCTTCTTTTGGGGGCTGCCACCCTCAGCTTATTGAGGACTCTGCAGCCAAATGCTGGGTATATTCTTGTTACCGGCACTCACCCGTCTAGGACATGAGCGTCAGGATCTTTAAAGTCCGTTATGATGGTTGTGTTTATTGATCCTTGTATTGCACAATGCTGACATTGTATTGCCTAATGAATGACAAATATAGTTGTCATTGTCTTATTCTGATATACTATATATAACTCAGAAACAAATAACTTTAAAAAGATGCAAGCCTTTACAGAATCCCCCGGTCTTCTTCAGTGCAAATGATTAATGAGGGTAGAAACTTGCAGCTAAACTGCCCAACTATAACTTATAAGTGAGCTGTATTCAAGATAGAATGGTCGGTAGTTCCAACTCTTGATGTGCACAGAATTTTTGTTTGTTCTGCCTCTGGTTTAAATTTGAGTTGCATACTGAATCTCACCACACAAAAAGACTGTCAAAGAGACCCTTAACATTAACCTACGCAAGCCATCCCTGAATAGAGATCAGGTGATGGAACTACCAGCAACACAGTTTATGGTTCTACCCTGAATACAGCACACCAACAGTTGGGCAGTTCAGCTGCTAGTTTCTACCCTCATTTGCATTGAAGAAGACAGGTGGATCTTATCGAGGGGCTTTAGCATCTTTTGTAAGTTAAGTGTTTCTTAGTAAGAATCCAGAAATTGAACCCATCTTTTTCTACATAGTTGTCATTGTTTGTAGGGCTGTCATAAACTTCTCAACTTCAATTAAATAATTACCTTTATTCTCGGAAGATTCCTAGAAACTTGATATTAGTTTGTAAACAGTTTTTAATGTTTCAATTTCACGTATACACGCATTCATCAAAAGGCCTTAATACAATTACACAAGTTGAGACATAGAGTGATAAACTCGTAGAGATAAACTTGAAACACTGTTCAGAAGACAGTGCTTAATGCTTAACCTTAAAAATAGGATTTTTCTTTTATTTAACTTTTTGACTCACAGCACATTACAGTGTGAGTCTATGTATTCAACCCTTTACACCCCTCACCCTCTTCCCTCTCCCTTCTCCTTCACCCCAAAATCCAAATTTTTGCAAATGTGCGAAATGACTTAATGAGTCCTCAGTAGTCCAAAAATGACAACGAATTTTTAAAAAGTGTCTGTCCATCAGTCTATTCGCCATCTGTCTGTGCAAAACTTGCAAGTGGATTAATATCTCCGAATCTATTTTAACTATCACAACCAAACTTGATAAGACGGTGATCCATGAGACCTTATTTAAATGATCAGTGAATGAATGACTTCACTTCAAGATCAAGGTCACAGGTTCAACAAATGTTAGTGAAAAAATTGCAATTTTTTAAAAACAAAATTTCACTTTTTTTAAAATCTAGGTTATTAATATTGAACTTGTGATTCTTTGATGCATGATATATATCAATGAGAAACACATCCTAGGAACAATTGGTCAACATCACTCCAAGGTCAAAATCACTGAAGCTATCCAAAGTCAGTATAGGTATTTTGAAGTGACCTTGACCTTAAACTATGAAAGATATAAAGTTCAAACTGGTTGTATTTCATATGTTCCGTTCTTGTGTTGATCTTAAAAGTCAGTCATTTGACTATTTTTAGCCTTGCAAATTCATTTTAAAAATTGGTAATCTTACAATGGAATGGCTCTATTTAACCAATAGTATGCAAAAAAACCACCAAAAAACATTGGGTTATTTGATCATACCTGTATGTGAGGTCAAGGTCATCCCAAGATCAAGGTCACTGAAGGTCGAGGCCATTACAAGGTCACTGCTTTTTTACATAATACAACTTGCTGTAGTTTACATGTTTAATTGGAGCCGGAGGTCAAGATCGTCTCGAGAGCATAGAAAGATCAACGTCAGTATTACTTTGCAAAATAAAAGGCCACTGTTTCTTTTTTTTTCTTTTCAGTTATTATCATGTTAAACATTGCAAGTTTTATAAGGAGCTTGTGAATCATATGGGCTTTGCCCCTTCTAGTTTCTGCTGTAATACGCCTGTTCAGTTTTTCAATTACACCAAAGTTATCCTCTATCCTATCCTAACCTGTAACTCGAAAGTCGTTGGGGCAACACAGATGATTATTTAACTAGCGTCCTCCTTCTTTCTCTGTCCTCAGCAACCCTCATGGCTTCACTCAGTGTCCAGCCAGTCCATTCTCGAATGTTGTCTTCCCACCTCTTTTTCTATCTCCCTCTTCATCTGCCTTCTTGCACCGTGCATCATTAATTTGAGTATCTTACTTTTCATGGGTTCACTGCTGAGTGTTGCTATTATATGATTCTGGACGGTTCTCTTGTCTATAGATACAGCCTTACTTTCCAAGTTGTACAGTACAGCTGTCCTACATAGTGATTGAAAATTACAAACTATAATAATAAATATATTTTTATTTTCATTCAAATCCGGACTGAGTTTTCAGATTTTAATTTAATACATCAGCTTCAGAATATTTATATTGCTAAATATTACAGTTTGCATTCTGAAGTGTACAATTGAGTGTATGTGTTTGTGAGCATGTTTATACGGCGTTCTTTGGACAAACTAGTGCACATCTACATACGTTCTTTGGACATACCTCCTTGTTGGGACGTCCATTTATTGATCCGTTAGGGTTAGGGTTAGAGCACTTAAAAGTACTTAAAAAGGGGGTCGAAAAACGACCCATTGTCCACACAACGTATGTGGAGTTTGAGGAAAGTCCAAATAACGGTGTCTGTGCAAGTATGTGTGTGTGTGTGTGTTTGTGTGTGTGTGTGTGTGTGTGTGTGTGTGTGTGAGAGAGAGAGAGAGAGAGAGAGAGAGAGAGAGAGAGTGATCTTAGCTAAATAAAAGTACGTGAAATGATTTATGATGACCACTTAAGTATTAAAATTTATCTTAGCTTATGTTAATAAATAACATATGAAAAACTGCTAATGAACAGAAAATTACATTGATCTATCCTATCCTGTCCTATCTTATTCGTAACTCGAAAGTTGTTGGGGAAACCACAGATGATCGTTTAACCAGCGTTCTCCATCTTTCTCTGTCCCCAGCAGTCCATATCATATGGCTTCACTCCATGTCAAGCCAGTCCATTCTCAAATGTTGTCTTCCCACCTCTTTTTCTGTCTCCCTCTTCTTCTGCCTCCTTGTACCATGCCTTGCAGCATGGTCTTTGCAAGGCCTGATGCTATGGTGATGTGGCCATACCATCAGATTTTCCGTTTCTTTCAGACTGCAGATGTTCATTGAAATCTTCGACTTCGCTGTCATCATAGTCTGATATTGGGGCATAGATCTCGATGATGGTGATGTTGATGGGGCTGCTCTCAGATGGATGGTAATGAGTCTAATGTAGATTGGGCGGCAACCCATGACAATATGTCTTTGTAGACCAAGAATCCAACGCTGTGTTTGTGCCTGTCATCTCTTCCGCTGAAATAAAGTTTGTGGCCTTTGTTGGTAGTTGTTTCCCCTTAGCATTTCCAGCGCAGTTTGCCGATATCTAAAATGTTCTTTCGATAGTGGCTCATGGGCCAGTTCTTCTAATTTTCCCTCCACAGTTGGGATCCATTCCAGGTTTCTATAATGATGTTATCTCTTGTGTGAATCTTGCTGATACCTAAAATGTTCCATCGATAGTGGTCCAGCTCATGGGCAAGTTCTTCTAATTTTCCCTCCACAGTTGGGGTCCTGACATTCCAGATTCCAATGATGTTATCTCTCGTGCGAATCTTACTAAGGTGTCCATCAGTAACACAGTTATTACCTTTATGCTGGTGGCCAACGGAAGGCGCGGTCCTTGGTTACCCGGGATGACCGATCTAGTATGGAATGAGTGGCTCTATTCATATATCATGGTGTGTAAGAAAAGGCTGGCGGGACCCAATCCTCACCAGGCTGTTGGCCACATCTGGAATCCACAATTATAGTAGGGCTAGCCTTGGCCCTGAGCATGCGGCCGTTGAACTTATAGTAATGTGGACCCCACTCAGGCTGATGACTTCTCTGTAGACTTTCACCCAGTGATGCCATGCTGATATCAACCCTTTAGTCACCTCTTTTGACATGCCGGGAAACGTTGGGTCTATCCCATTCATTGCCAGAACCCACAAGGCTTTCATCTGAAAAGAAATAAATTTTTTAAAAACAATGGAAATGCCCTGCTCAGCTGGAGAAAAAATATCCTCAATCTCAAACAACATTAAAATAAACATGTATCATATGCATTCTCTAAATAAATAAATTTCAATAATCTATGTGTTCAGAATATATTGTTTATTTTTTTATTATTTATTAACATAAGGATAAGCTAATATAAATTTTAATATTTGTTTCAGTGTTTGTAATGGAGAATAAGATCATTTAAAATGTTACCCTCCGTGGGGGAGCCGGAGGTTTCGGTATAAATTGTGTCCCCACTTTCTGGAAATTTAGTGCTTTAAATTCCCCACTGTCGTTGTCTTTCTCCTTTGTTCTTTCTCATTCCTACTCTGTTCTATCAATCTGCTATACTATCTTCTTCGATAGACCGGTCACCGACCTTTTTTCTTCAAAACTCCTCATTTGTGTATGAGATAGTTGGGTCAGCTTGGGAATATTGGACGTTTTCTGACAAATGGTCACTAAACTGACTAAAGCTTCCAATGATATTATTAATATTATTTAGCAATGTAGGCACATGTATGTGTTTTGTTGATATTTTATAATGATGTTTAGATTCTATTTTGTTTCTGTAAATAGGGGTTAGATAAATTAGAGTATTATTATAACCTCAGCGTCCCCTGCGTGGGACACTTTTCTTTTATTGTAAAGTGACCGGCTGGTGGAGTGCCTTCGGTGTTACTAATTAAGCTCTTTGGTGTTACCAATAGGGTTGTTTAAGGAGATCTTTTATATGGATCAAGAGTGAGTTCTCTTTCAACCAAGTTGTGGACCTGATTTTGTGGTCATGATTCTGATCTTTGCAGTCCGCTGGACCCTGTAAGCAACGAATAATTAACTAATTTAAATTGTTCACAATTTCTTAATGTTGGTGGAGTTTGTGGTGTAGGTGACTTCTTACTGTTGGTTGTAATTTGTTCTTGAGAACAATTTTGCAAAGGTTTAATTTCACGTTCTGATTGGTCTATCCAGGAACATTTGAAGTATGTCTCAAGGACCTCCTCCTCCTTACCCAGGTGCTGAGGGTGCGTACCCTCCTCCCAATCCAGCATACCCTGCTGATCCCAAGCAGGGTCCCCCACCAGGAGGTCAGTACTCTGCAGTAAACATACTAGTTTATACTTTAGCCTATTTAAGTTATAGCCTTTTGTACATGTATGTAATAAATATATTTGTAGTGAATATACTATTTTGCTAGTCGAGCACAAACTTGCCAGGCACTAAAATTAAGCTAGTGGCTTTTTCCTTGTACATACTTTACGATGTTCTTCGGAGCATGGCTTTTCCCCCAATCACATTCTATGCCAAATCTGTATGGTTTAGTTCTGATAATTTCCAGCTGACTTTGTGATAATAGTTATGTGAAATATATATTTCTTTGTGGCTTGTACAAAATTCAATTGCAAATTTTGTATTTAAAGCTTATCTACTTTTACAGTATAAATTATCTTAATTACTATCTATGTCAGTATGTGAGCATGTTAACCCACTAAGTTCAGCTGTACTGCGTTAAAATAAATAAATAAATTGTGATGGATATAAATTGAATAAATTTAACAGTTGAAGAAGATTTGTGTTGTTGGGTTTTGCTTTGCTTTTATTTTAGACACAGTAAATTTTAGTGTATTGTTGGCCATTTTTGAATTGTTACTTTTAATTGTCAGCTATCATTTAAGCTATTTCAAAAGAAAATGCACTGCATCCAGATGGAAAGAATGTTACACGATTCTTAAATAATGCAGTACAGTGGAGTCCGGGTATAACGAATCTCAAGGGGGGGAATTTCGGGTTCGTTACAAGCGGGATTCGCTGTAGAGATTTGTACTGTAAATGGAAGTACACGCCGGTGATGAGTACAAATCACAACATACAGTACGTAGATCGATCTAGGCCTACGAAGTTTATCAACAATGACTTCATTCAAGGCTATTTATAGCAGCCAATGACAGTTATGACTTCAAGGCCTGGTTGACCTATGTACAAACTGGAATGCTTCTGCTGCTGTTCGCTATTGGCGATGAGCCAATTGAGGCAAAGTAGGCCAAGGGAATACACAAAAGGTTCGTTACAAGCGAGATTCGCTATTTGCCTAGCTGGATTTGTTCGTTATAGGAAGGGATTAAATAGTAAGACAAAGAAGGGAGTGTGTCGGGAAATGGATGGTAGTACGCTAATCGCGGGTGTTCGTTATTCCAAGGTTCGTTATAGGTGGACTCCACTGTATATTGATTTCACCAGAACAGACCTGCTTGTTTTCTACCTAAATAGCTTTTCAAGGAGCAGTGAATCAATGAACAATGCCAGCTAGCTTAGCTAAGGTGTCTACAGTAATATAGCTGGCTAAACAGTGTTGTTCTTTTTTTTCTTCTTTTTTTTGGGGGGGTGGGTGGGAAGGGGGAGGGGTGTATTGGAAAGCTGCCAAATGGTATTAGAATTCCACTTTGATAAGGCAATGGAGTATGTTTCTCTGGTGTAGACTTTCAACTGAATATTTCAGCTGGATAAATTGCAGCAAGTGAAAGCCTACAGGCTACACCGAAGAAGAAGAAGAAGATATTATCTAACTTAAAAAAAACCCACTAATTATATATATAAGATATGATTTGAAGTTATGAATATGAGACACTTCCTCAACTCACATCCAAGATGTAAATAAATATGATTTTTAACATTTTGGGTGGGATCTTTATTGTTTATATTTATTTTTTTTAATTAGTTTTATTTTATTATTATTTTTTAATGTTAATTATAATTTAACGTAGTTTTCATTTTTTTGATTTTGTATTTTATGTGTTTATCTGTTGAGTATGGCAAAATCTTGAACATTCTGTGCCAGCAAATACTACTATATTTCTTGTGCTGTACTGCTGATAGTGTATTGCAGTCTAGAACATAAGGACATATATACTGTTAAATAAAACTAGGACAGAAAGAGAAGCTGTAGAACTCTAGTGTTAATGAGTTTTCATATGTTTTTAGCTCACTGATATTGAATAAATTTTTTCTGTTTGTTTACAATGAATCTATTTGCCTGATTTTGCTTTCCTGTTTTGCTTCATTTTGTTTAAATACCTTTTTTAATTTTGTGTGCATGTTAATGCAATGATTTGTTCTGTCTTCTGTTTTATCAGCATATGGCCAATATGGTCCTGGGATGTACACAGGTATAGAAAGCAAAATGTGACACAATTTTTGGGTGACCACTGAGAAATTATAGTTGTTGAAATTATAACTGTAAACATCATCCCATCTAAGACCTGTGTTTCATGACATTATCCCTTACATTCTGACCTTGTTGTAGCAAGCAACTGTGCAAGGCAATGTGATTATGTATTTAATCCTGAAGAAACACTTGTGGCTGTACTGTGACAGTTTTCTTTTGAGAGAACCATACAGAAGACTGAGATATTGTATTAAGAGTGATTAAACTTGTTGACACTGCCATTAAGAAGGATATCAGCTGATATTGCCCCAGTGTTATTACTTCACTCAAGATTATTTTATGACAGCCATCAGTATACTGAAGAAACGTGTATCTTGCAGGAAAGCTTTTAAGCACAGTTTTGTGTAGTACTCAAGGGCTGCTCAAAGCTCTGGCACACCGCTACAGGATCTACCTCAAGTTGCCAGAGGCATCCACTTGCTAGGAGTATCATATGATGCCCAGGCATCCAGGCAGGAGGGGGGGAGGGGAGGGAGGGGGAAAGGGACCTAGTGCTAGGTGTGTTTGTGTAGCTGGCACTCACCAGTCTAAGACATGAGCATCAGGATCTTTAAAGTACATGAGAATTGAATTCGCAGTTTTTGTCAGTTTCATATTTTTTAAAAAGTAGACTATGGCAGTAAAACAAAGAGCTCATAATGCCTTAGCAGAAGAATATTTGCTATTTTTAAAAAAGTGCATTGTCTTGCATCAGTAAAACAAAACAAAAAAAGTACTTGGGACCATTAATCATCCTCTTCTTTCACTATATTCGGAGACTGTAAATAATGTGGTTTATTTATTGTGTGATAACTTGCAGTTGTACTATAGAAATAATTCACAGATTTCTGTTACTTTCTTTGTTCTGAACTCGGTATGTGTGTGTGCATGTATGTGTGTTAGTCACTTAGTGACTTTGGGGGATTATGTACATTTGTGTGATCAAAATTATGAACATTCAAGTCATGCATAGACACTACATCCCTTGTATTCTACAACAGTACCTTTTGCTGGCACACACATCCCTTTGTATTCTTTAATAGTCAGGCATGAAAACTTCCTTTTTTGGGCACTTCCTTAGTTTAAAATTTTTTCTGCCTATTTTTTTTTTTTTAACATATATATAAACCTAGACAGGTCGGTATAAAAGTAGAAGCCATTGATTTGTTGTTTCACCCAGCACAAGGGAAGTAACTACTGCATACAATGCCTCACACACCTACGTCACTTACCAAACATAGCACATGCATTCATTCTGAATCACTTCATGGAATTTCCTACCATGGCAATGGGAGTCGTGGCTCCTGTACGAGCCTATTATCTTTGACTACCGATTAGTTCTCTGCCCGTGGAGTTTATATCTTTTATTTCGAGCAGATCTAATCCCACCAATCAAACCGCATTTATCGGCGACACATTTCCTCGCCACTATTCAAGGATGTAAATTCCATCATTTTCATGTCCAATAATGGGTCCTATATAAAACACTCCCAACTGATTTGCAGTGAATTCTTCCTGGTCCTAGGTGCCACTATTGTACTTCTGCGAGCTCACTTTTTTTTTTTTTTTGGAATGCAGTCACATGAAGAAGTGCATCATCAACTTTTTCGATGTCATTGTGATTTTTCCAGAATTGTTTTAATTAATGTTTGTTAACACGCCATTGCATAAAATGGCCATTGGGGTTAGAAAAATATTGTTTTCAGTTGTATTTCTGTTCTTCCACACTACTGTTCTCACAGACCTTTACCCGTTTTAGCATTTCTGGGAGTGATCGACCGCCTGATACAGTGTGAAAATCTTCTTCGATTTAGCGCAAGATTAGTGTGAGGAGCAATCAAAACCATGCAGTTCAACTGCAACAATGGTCATGAGCATAGATTTTAGTCCCATTCTCATCAGATTAGGCAAGATCTTCGAGCCTTCACACCGGGAGCCGTGGGAGACTGATAAGTCTAGCAGAACCATCTCTCTCCTCTAGGCGTTTTGTAAATTTACAGCATTGATCTATATAGTGTCGATGTGAAGGCAGCAGTCAAGGCACACTCCTAATTAGGCACGTATTGTTTGCCCAGATTATACCAGATTGCACAATTTTTTAATCTATGTTTAAACAAATTTCCGGGAAAGAGGGCGAGAGGGAAGGAGTGGGGGTGGGGGGTGGGTGGGGGTGAGGGAGGGTGGTAGGAGGCGTGCCGTTGATCCCCTTCATTCCCAGTCCCTACTAAATGTCCAAGTTTTTTTTTTCACTCCAACTGTTTTCATGCCTGATTAGTACTCTTTGCTTGTTCTGCACATGCAGCAGAGTTATGATATCCATATCAGAAAGTCATGGGGATGAGTCATGGGCATGTGGTGTTGTTTTCTGTTGTTGATATTGTATCATTTAGTATCATTAGTTTAGGTTTTTAATTAATATTTTACAATCTATTGGTTGTCTATGATTGTTAGTGATAGTTCATAATTGTTCAGAAGCATGCAGTAGTCCTCGTACATTTAACGTGGAGTTCATTTTCACAGACGCCTTATAGATACCATCAGCATTGAAACTTTCACATGCCAGCAGTTTTAGTGGCACTGTATTAGAGATTGCATGCTTTTTCACGAAATATATTTTCTTCCATTGGTTGTGGCAAAATGACATAAAGTTCTCACCGCTGAACATTCATCTGTCATGGACGTTTAGATCTATATGTGTACGACTGTGTCTGAACATTGTGTATTGTATGTTTCTCTCTTAGATTAAGTGGTACCGTAGTGTGTGCATAATCAATACTCGAGTATAGTACTCCTAATACTGCATGACATAACACTTAAACGCTGCAGTGCTTTATGCGGATCACACGAATTTTATAATTTTAAACTACTTTTTCTTTTGTTTTGTTTTGAAGTGGATTATTCCAATGGTATATTTTCTTTTTTGGCAATAGAACGTTTTCTTTTGTTTTTATCTTGTATTTCTTTTTTAACATTAAAGACTCTGTTTGTGGTTATTTTATAATCTCTCTGTATGAAGGCTATGACTAACTAACTAATTTCTTAAGAAGTTGTTGTTATTATTAATATATTATTCGTTATGTTGTGTTCTGAGTTAAAATTATTTTCAGAGTTTATAGTCTCTGCATTTTCCATTCCCTGTTGCTTTTTATTTTTGCTTTTTTTTTTTTTGGGTTGCCTCACCATAATTATAGCTTTTTATTGATTCTGTTGCAAACGCTCTATGAAGGTTTGGTGCTTGTGAGTTGGTATTGCTGACATTATATGCATGCTTGTATTGATCGATTTTGCATTTTGACTCTTTTTCTTTCAGCCTATGGGCATCCTCCTCAAGGTCCTTATCCAGGTATAAATTATATGTGAAGCTGTTATGTTATTTAGATTCAAAGTACTTTTTTTGGTTGATCTTCATTCACTACCTCCATTGTGTTTTCAATGAATGTTCACAATCTTTTAGTATTCTGAGTTTTCAATGAATGTTTGAGTTCTTTAAGTATTTTGAGCGATATTGCTGATAATGAACACTTCAAATATACAAGTGTGTAATCAGATCATTAACTCCTTTGATGACGTGATTGCGACGGTTTCACACTCACCCCCAGCTATACTTGTAGCCTTGAGTGTGACATCACACTCATGTTCAAGAATTTTCAACAGCTGATTAGTGGTCAAAGGGGAGCAACCAAATGTTTCAAGATGTAGATGGATCATTCATACCTCTTTTTTTCCTTCCTTTAATGCCCATCTGTCATACTCAACAATTACAGATATATTTGGGGGTATTTTGTAGGACCGAGCTGTGGCATTGAAAGAAAAAATAACAAGTAGACAGAGCACCTAACTGAAATAAAATATAGCACCTAACTGAAATAAAATAAGCAGCTTATGGATGTGGAGCTATAGAAGGCGTTAGTTGTCCTACAAAGCCCAAAGGCATCCTAATGACGCACCAGGCCCAGGCAGGTAGATTAACGTCCCCGGACACTAGGCATATACAGGCCCACAAATCGCTGCTGCTTTAAGTAGTGGTCACACATCGCTTACGTTTTACAGCTTATGCGTTGAGTTAGGAGATTTTTAACGGACCGGAATTTTGACGGGTTGTCACATCTTATGAGTTTAGTGGCCAAATTGGCTTAAGTTTTATGACTTATGCATTTGTAGTGCACACCATCTCAGTCCCTATGTGAGCAGCCGAGTGGTGCCATGTTAGTCACGGCCCGGTTCGAATTTATAAACGCGTGTAGCTGTGCAATTTCACTACATCAACTACAAGGCACTTTTTCATGACATACTAATACTCTTTTACGATTTGACTAAATATAAAACAACTTTACTAATATTAACACGCATCAAGTGAATTCAACTGCCTTAGCAGTCGTGTAACAGGCCACCTTTGTTGTGTGAAGGTAGGAGCTTAGGTTGACCTCTAAACTCATGACGTCGCACTCTCGATTCTGATTGGTCCTCGTAAGCCCGGGTTACGTATTTTTTGCTGTAGAAATCAAACATATGCTATCCTTGTAAAATTTTTACGTTAGCCAGTATGAAAGGAAATACTAAGGAATTCATAAGCGCAACACAAGTGTGGCCGGGTGCTACAGGCCAATGTGTCCCGGTGTGACATCGTCAAAGTTCCTATTATAGTATCTTATTTGGGCTGGGAGCATTCTGATTGGTCGACGCATTACAAAATATAGGGGTTAGGGTTAGGGTTACGACGCCTAAGAACATCAATAGCCGGCCCGACTTGACCTGGCGCATGCGCAAAGACGCCCGGCTACAGTAAGACACCCGGAACTTTGACGACTTGACACCGGGCATTTAGTTTTTTGCTTCCCTTTAATTGTTAAGCTCTTTGTTTAGCCAATAATTTAGTTTTGAGTGTAAAAGGTGTGTTTCAAACATAATGATGCAGGATGCACCCCGTCCTCACCCAAACTCAAAGTGCGGCGATCCAAAGAGATCGTCACCACATTCACAGAAGTCTGAATTGAAGCCAGTATTTCTACTGCTGTAATCTCAGATCGTGCTGTGCATCTAACACCATTGTAATTGATCACCGAGAAGAAAACGTCCCGCTTGTAAAAAAATTGAATTCTACGATCATTCGAAAAAAAAATAACACTACATACCTGCATGTGAAACTAACATTATTAAAATGTGCATGTTTTGAGCTTGCCAGAGAAATAAGGTTTAACTCTGTAGAATAATATTTTAATATTATATGATTAAAAAAGAAGACAATTTAAAAATGCACGTTTCCTACGAATGACCGAGTTGAAAGTGCCAAATCTACAAAGAGTTAACATTCTACGGTGTATCATTAATTATGTGATCCATAACAACCTGACAGTATGTGTATTTTTAGCTCAATTGAAAGGCATAGTACTGATAATAGCTGTAAGTTAATGATAAAGCATGAGATATATGTGGCAATTCCTTTTCATGATTAGTTTTTTGTAATTGTGATTCATTGTGATGCACTGAAGTTCCTTATTTCTCATGAATGTCCCATCATTGTCAGGTTTAATTCTGGTCGGATTTGCATACAATTTTTCTATGATTTTTTAAATTCATCATAGCCATAGAATAATAATGTTAATTTTGGAGTTTCGTGCAACTGATTTTTAAAAGAATATTACTGTTAGCTGCTTTTTTTTAAAGCGCAACAGGAAGATTGTTCCCATAACCCAGTTAGAAAAAGAAAACTGCTTAAGCAAGGTTAGTTTACATGTACAAATCTTTCCTTCTGTTCTGTCACAGTAATTTACATGAGAATAAAATGGTGACATTACACTCAGCTTGGTATCCGTTTAATCTCACTTTGCAAATAATTTACTTCTTCATGCCCTGTCCTATTATTGGTTCAGAAGTCCTGCTGTGTTTGCTTTGCAAACATTCCTCCAAAGCCACACTTTTTTCTTGACACATAACGGCTGTCTGGATGGGATATACCTGTAACCTACATTTTTTCCTCTCTTACCCAAGAATGGGTTAGTAATAGCAATCTGTTTTTAAAGGGGTCTTCTATCGCAGGTACATGTATCTGTAAGATGAATGTTTATTTTCCTGTTGAAGCTTATCTTTACCCCTCTGTTTCCCACATCATCAGGTATAAATGAAATACATAATGCATGTCTGGTTGTCTAGCTCATACTAGTTGTATGATTTATGAGGAAATACATTCTTAAACATTGTAGTTATAATAATTATATCATCGTGACCCATTGTCCGCTATTTTCAGACCATTTCATTTTCTTTACTGGGAAAACCATTGTTTAATTGGCAACAGTCGATAATTTGAATTAACATTTACTATGATTTAGCATGATGACTTTTCTGCGCGTTTCTTTCCCCTGCCACTGGCTTTTTTATTCATATGCATAGCAAGTAATGTGAGTCTATGTACTCACCACCACCCCCTCTCACCCCCCCCCCCCCAAAAAAAAAAAGAAAAAAAATAAGAAAAGAAGACTATAATATAGATTCTTGGAAATCTGTGCAAATGGAAATCTGTCCTAAATGGTCCAAAAAGAGCCTTTTTTTTTTTAAGTCAGTCTTTCTGTCTGTCCACCATCTGTCTGCAAAACTTGCAAGTGGATTAATACACGTATCTCAGAACCAATTTCAATGATCACAACCAAACTTAGTAAGATGGTGTATACCTATATTATGAGAACTCATAAATGATCAGTGAATGAATGACTTCAATTCAAGGTCACAGGGTCAACAAATGTTAGTAAAAAAAATTCACTTTTTTTTCAAGTTTAATACTGAAATTATGATTTTTTGATGCACGATAGATATCAATGAAACACACAAACTATACACATTTGGTCAACCTCACTTCCAGGTCAAGGTCACTGGAGGTGTCCAGTGTTAGTATAAATACTTTGAAGTGACCTTGACCCTAAACTATAAGAGATATAAAGTCTAAACTTGTCTTTAGAGATGATAGATCTTTCATATATTTATATTTCATTTTTTGCGTTGATCTTGCAAAAACGTACAAAAAATAGGTCTTCCTATGTGGAATGGCTGTTTATTTAACCTATAGTATGCAAGAACATTGGGTTATTTGATCAGACAAGCATGAGGGGTCACGTGATGGTCAAGGTCATTCCATTGTTAGTGTCACTGAAGGTCAGGGTCATCCCAAGGTCCAGATTTGTTGACATAATACAACTTTTGCTGTTGTTTATTTGGTAGTACATGAGTGTATTTGGAGCAGGCGGCCAGGGTCATCTCAATGTCAAGAGCATACATAGAAAGATCAAAGTCGGTATTTGCATTTTAGTGCCACAGTTTCACATAGTTTGATTTTTTCTGGGCACTCATTTTCATGTTAAATAATTGCGAGTTTTATAAGGAGCATGCGAGTCATAGGGGAATTGCACTTCTAGTTTTTAATGACATATATTTTTAGCATGACTTACTTCACTTCATTCACTATTGGTCAGCCAATGTCCTATCTCTATGAAATTGTGCGAGTGGGTGAATGAATGTTTTGTGTGTTATTTTCTATGATCATATTTGTATAAAGTCGAATATATTTTGTGGGGAAAAAAATGTTAAGCCAAAATCTTGTCGCTTGTGGTCACATTTATTGGGTACCTCTTCATCAGGTGAAATATTACTCGCATATCATTTAACTCCATGTCAGCTAGTGCATCACCCATCCCACCTGTAGTCTCTTGCGATGAAGTGTACAGGATTATTGCCTTCTGCTACCTGTAAACCTCTCCTGCAGATAAGGCCTGTTACGACACTGTTGACCGTGCTGGATGTTGACGATGTAGGACCGCGGTGTCGGAGCGTCACGGACAACGGTTCCTAGAAACTGGTTATCTAGCCACACTGTTACGTTGAAACGCGCACGATAGTTCATGTGTGACGCGCGCGATAGATCTGTTCGTTTTATTTTGCAAAGCATGCAATAATAGAGTGTATTTACCTTTGATTTGATTTTGCATTGTTATTAGAAGAAGCTTTGTATAACATTGATAATTTTAGTTGGTCAATATTATTTGAGAATTCTCTAGATTTGGTTGTTTACGATCGATCGAAGCGTGTGGATAAATCTAGTGGTAACCACGAGACGCTTCCATCCAAAATAAGGTTGTATGACGTGAGACAGTGATGACGAAGTTAATTTTGATTGGTTGTGGTGCGTTACGCTGGGAGTGTTCTAAATTGTTCTGAGTGTGGAGAGACTATATATATAGTGCCGCACTGTTTCAAAAGGTGGTTGATAGTTGAGAATTGTAGAGTGGAAAAAGCGATTGAGCGACTGTATGCAGTTTGTTGATGTATGCTGAATAAAGTTGGAAAATTTCATACGACGACTCCAGCCTTGTTGATGATTGAACGGGTTGCGTGGATAAACGAATCTGAGTTACACCTATCAGGAGAATTCAAGCATTGGGGCTGAATCAACTGATAAAAATCAACGAGTGTAACACACACCTTCTGGCCTGGCGCTAGTGTGGGTAGCGGTCTTGCCCGTCATCGTTGGTTGTAATTGCGATGTTGACGTTCTTTTAATTTATCGTTCGCCGCTTGGAATCCGGTATGCGACCAGTGCGGTCGGAGTACGTCAGCGCTTGCTGGGACTCGTGAGCGCAACTGCCTGCCCATCAGGAGCTCGGCGGAACTGGATCTGCTTTCCAGCGGTGCCGTTCTGTAGGCCAGCAAAGTAAGAAACGGGTCGTGGGACATTTTCCACGTCTCTTTCATTGTTCGCGCAGCGGGCTCAGCTTCTCCGTTGCACCGTGGATGACCTGGGCTTGAAATAAAGTGCGAGAAGCCGTACTCTTGAGCAAACTCTTGGAACATTTTGCTAAAAATCTAAAAATGTAGTCAAGAACTGTGAGGGGTGTGAGAGCGGGATCTGCAAAAAAATCCACTTGGCTTCCAATTTGGAGAACATTTTAGCTCCGTTGAATCTAGCCAGAGTACTGTCTACGGAAGGCATAGGAAACAGCTCTCTTTCCACGCTCTTGTTGAGGTGTGTCAGGTCAACACAAATCCGTACCTGACCTCCTTCTTTTGGTACTACCATCATTCAGGGGTACTATGGCGTTGGCTCGTCAACCTTTCTGATGATCCCTTCTGTTCCATTTTGTCGATTTCACCACTTACAGCATCTTGTAATGCTGCTGGCACTCTTCTGAGGGCATATAGGGCATATGGCTTGGCATCCTGTTGGATTTTAATGTTATATTCTGTGTTCATTCTGCATAATCCTTGGAACATCTCTGCATATTCTTGTTTGAATCTTTGTTCTGTTTCGTTGGTAGTTTTGCTTGTAGTTGCATTCTGCTCTCTCAACACGGAGTTTACACTTGCATCATGCACCTCTGTGGTATCAGCTAACTTCAACAGCTGTAGGGCTTCTGTGCCAGGTCTGCCTAGTAGTGGCATTTTAAAGTTCTGGATGACATAGGCTTCTTCTTTAATTTCTTTGCTGTCCATGCTCAGATACACTTTAATTTTCCCCAGAACTTCGAGTCTGGTTTGCCCTGGTCCGAACAATTGTCGGCCTGGAGCTGTCAATCTTTTGCCTCCCGCCAGCACTTCAGGGATAGCGGTCACATCCGCTCCAGTGTCCAGTTTAAACTGGGTCGCTACTCCATTCATAAGTAGTGTGACACGCCAACCAGATTTGTTGACGTGGATCTCTCCCAACTGACCGACATCGGACTGCTCTTCTAGATCATTCATTTCTTGGACAGGCCCTTGCGGTGAAACTTGATGCACATGGAGTTGATAGCCGAACATGGACCACGACGTGAGTGTTTCCTGCCACATCGACTGCAATCGGTCAGGTCATCGAATACGTGGCACTGTTTCTTGACCCCCTCTTCCAGGGCTTTGTTGTGCACGCAATGTTTCCTGTTGTTGGCCAATTTTTTCTGCAAGTTTCGCCTGATCTAACACCTTTTTCAGTGTCAATTTGCTGTCAAATTGCAGTATTTCTGACAATTTTATGTTCGACATTCCTGCAACGATTCTATCACGCAGCAGTTCATCTTTCATGGCCCCGTAATTTCTTTTTTCTAACTGCCTTATCAATGCATCGACATACTCTCGTAGGTTTTCTTCTTGCTGATGACGTGTACGTTCATAGATGACGTTTAGTGTGACGTTGTATTTTCGTCCATCGCCAAGAGAAAGATGAAAGAGAAAGGTCAGCAAATCTTCAGCCTCCTCACCCATCACGTAGAGGAGTATGTCAATTTGTTTTTCTTCTGGCTCGCCATCGAGACCTGATACATTCACGATTCAGGTCGAATCGTTTGATCCAGACTGGCCACTGCCCTGTTTCTTGAAGTCAAAGCAATTCGGTTGTTCTGGATCTGGATCTGGAATAATACGTCACAGGAGCCTTGTTGGCTATCGTCGTGACGGGTTGTTGAATGTTCTTTGCCATTTTCAGACTTTCTTCAGTCAATCAGTGGTTTCCGTTTTTTTCCTCCAACTACTCTGTGTAGTGTAATTTTGTCAGTACCGACTCTTTTTTTTTTTTTTTTGGGGGGGGGGGGGGGGGGGAGGGGGAGGGGAGAGCGATTCCACTTCTGACACGTGTTTTCCCCAACCTGGTTGTAGCCGTCCTCTACCTGTGCGTACTTCCTGGATACATAGGTCTACCACATAGATACGGTTGTTTCCTGGATACGTAGGCCTATAGTTCAGATACACTTACGGTGGTGGTTAAAAGTTGGGTTTCTGTAAGAAACTGGAGCGGAATCCGTGGTTTAGGTTGGACAATATGTTGTGGTTTTCGAGTTGGTTCATGATGTGGCCACAGCTAATGTGCCCCAGGATTTTGCAAGGGCTGGAGGTCAGAATGGGGAGAATTATAAGGGCAGCAGCGCTTACGTCTTACCTTAAAATGCAAGATAGGCCACAGGCTGTGAAGTCCGTAGGCCTTGCCTCAATTACATACTATACATAGTATACTATGTACTACGGACTTAACAGCCTGTGGATAGGCCAGCATTGCTGAAGCATTCCTACTATGTTAACTTTTTTGCTTGCTTGAACTGTAACAAAGGAAGGAAATAAAGGATCTGTCATACAGAATTTCAGAGGCAAATTATCTTTTTTTGTGTAATGTCTAAATGTTACAAGATATAAATTTCTAATCTCAGGTGCATGCATAATAATTTTCTTGAATCCTGCATTTCATTTTTTTTCTTTTTCTTTTTTTTTGCCCATGTATTGATTTGATGTGCTTGTGTTTCACATAGTTTATATGTCACGTGTTTCCAGTCCATTATCATTTAGACAGTACTTCAGTTGATTTGCTTATAAGTTATTAATGATGTTTGTGTTTTCTATTTTCTTGTATTTCTTTGCTCCTTTTGAGAGCATATTATTTGTATTATTGTTAATGTGTGTGTGTTTTAATGAAGTATAAACAGTTATCACTTCTTCTTATTTATTTCATTCATTTATCCACTCCTGTATTTAAATATTACTTCCGATGTCTGCATCAAACAAAACAGAACTAAATCATAATGTTTCTCTAATATAAATGCATTTGTGAATGCATTGCGGGTCTGAGCTGT
Organism: Oncomelania hupensis; assembly: GCA_036898135.1. Taxonomy (NCBI): domain Eukaryota; kingdom Metazoa; phylum Mollusca; class Gastropoda; order Littorinimorpha; family Pomatiopsidae; genus Oncomelania; species Oncomelania hupensis. The sequence goes on along the minus strand of CM072512.1, from coordinate 56,529,570 downwards.
GTGTATGTTTGTGTGTGAGACAGAAAGAGAGAGGCAGACAGTAATTCGGCAGTTTACAGGCGGTCAGCCTTCAAAACTTATGTTCTTAATTTTACTTTATTAATTTTGCATAACATTTGTGAAAGTCAACCATTATTCCTGCATTTTGCTTCATAATATATGATGCAAATTGGGAATTGTAATATTGGCTGATTTTTTTACAAATTCTATTATCAGGCCAGCCAGGAGGTTATGGGCAGCCTCCGTACGGCCAGCCTGGTGGCTATGGCGCACCCCCAGGACCTTATGGTCAGCCAGCCTACAGTCAGCAGGGCCAGACTACTGTGGTGCTGACTCAGCCGGCCCTGACTGTTGTGCAGACATTCCGCGAGTCCCCAGTGCACACCAGGTGCCCCCATTGCCAGGCTGAGGTGGTCACTGCCACCATGTTCGAAACAGGCACTTTTACCTGGATTGTGTGCCTGATCCTATGTCTGGTCGGGTAAGTCTTGTTTGTAATTTTACTTTTTTTTTCCTGTGATTTTTTACTCTGTCATCTATATATATAAATTGCTTAGCCGGAAGTCCTTCTTCGCCTCTACTATAAAGTTTGTCCGGTATGGACGCTGATCTGGGCAGGTACTGGGCGCTACGGATAGGCCTGCTGTGTGCTCAGAACCAGCGAAATCGTTATAGCCGACATTTCCTTAACGAACGTTTAACCGTTTCTGAGATAAATAAATAAACAAAATGTCCACAAACTGCAATAGCCTCATTCCGCGCGCTTCCGATTCAACCCGGCCGTGTCAAGAACGTGACGTTTTGTAATACCGCAAATTTTGTTTTATTTCCATTCAAAACACTCTTGCACTCATGTCACCAATCTTACAAAATTTTGTGTTTAACTAATTAAATTTGATTAATTAAAAATCGATTCGAGGTTTCAGCATGTTTTCCCATATAGACCAAAAAATTGATGATTTTAATACCAAGCCTTGGTGGCTGACTTAGTATGACATTCGCCTACCGTGCAGGAGACCCAAGTTCGAATCTCCCGCGGGGCATATTTTTATTTATTTATTTATTTTATTTTTTTACTCTACAATATGGATATTTTTCTTTTTAATTTAGGCTTTTTACTTTTAACTTATTTATTATTATTATTATTATTATTATTATTATTATTATTATTTATAAACTTTTTAACTCTACAATATGGATATTTTTCTTTTTAATTTAGGCTTTTTACTTTTAACTTATTTATTATTATTATTATTATTATTATTATTATTATTATTATAATTATTATTGTTATTATTCTTCTTCTTCTTATTATTATTATTATTATATCTTATATCAAATTTTTTTTAAAACCTTGGTGTTTTTTATGATTTCTATTTGTATTATTCTATATTTATTATTATTATTATTATTATTATTATTATTATTATTGTTATTACCAAGGATCGGGATGGGGTGGTACGTGTAGGTAAAAGGGGGCTACGGGTATGTTTAAAGGGGCATGGGTAGGCATAACGGGGATACGGATATATATAAGGGGGTATGGTGATGGTATACGCTCAATATGTGTCCGGGGACACAAATCTACCTAAGAAAGAAGAAAGGTCTATTCCTTTCATCCATACCTGCGAAACGATCAACGGGGAAGTATCAAGGAGGGTACAGGTAGGTTACAAGGGGGGTACGGAAGGTATCAAGGGGGTATGGGGAGGTATCAAGTGGGTTCGGGGAGGTATTAAGGGGGTATGGTGAGCCATCATGGGGAGGGGGGACGGAGAGATATGGGGTGGTGGTGGTATGGGAACCTGTGTACCCTGGCTTGCCAGGGTACAAAACCACTAGTAAAATTAATAAAATAGCATCTTCAACCATCAAAATTGCACAGTTGTAAGCAACCCAACTTGCAAAATACCTTCTTCATAGTCAGGGGTCAATGCTCATGTACATTCGGACAGGAAATTCTGTCATTGTTCACCTAAATTTGCACCTAAAATCGAAGCACATGCATTGCTTTAACATGGGCTCAAATTTTTGTGACAGAAAATTAAATTTTTAAATACACCTGCTAGCACGGCCCTTAGAAAGTATAAAATGTATTTTTTATGTTGAATGTAGTCATGATCCAGTAACACTTGAGTATATCAATTTGGGGGAGCCAAAATATAGATAGTAATTACTGGAAAATGGTTTAACTTTTTTTTTTTTTAAGGTAGGGTCTGTGTGCAAAAATTTTCAGTTCAGTTCAGTTCAGAGGGACTCTATCAGCCTCACGGCTTTTTAAGTGTCCTTGTTTCTTATGCATGTTACATTTGCTGGTTTGTTTGGCAATTTACTTAGGGATTTACAATTAATAGGTGACAATCAGTCATCAATTACTTTTTTTGCTTCCACTATGAAACTAACCTTTCCAGGTTTTTGAATGTGTTAAGATGGTTAGCTTTTTTAATATATGCAGGTAATTTGTTCCAGAGTGGTGCAACTCTGTAACTTAAACAGTGCTTTCTGTTGTTAGTTTGACACGTAAATAATAATCATTTTTTGCATTTCTAGCATAGTGTCCATTATATTTTCTGCATTTCTAGTATAGTGCAATTTGGGAAGAAAAAAAAAGTGTTAGCATTAATTTTATCTAAGTTAATTATTTTATAGGTTTGTATTAAATCTCCTCTGTCTTCTAAATTTTAGGGTCGGAGGGTTGAGTTTCAGCAATCTTTCTTTGTAAGACAGAAGTTTCAAGGACTTAAATCAGCTTGGTTGCTCTTCGGTGTACTTTTTCCAATGCTCATCATTGTCTTTTAAAATAAGGCGACCACACCAAATTTGTATATTCTAGGCGATGTCTTACCAGCATTTTGTTTGCTTTCGCAATTGCAGCATTTATATTGCTTATCAAATTTCAATGCATCATCAGAGTCCACCCCAAGATCCTTCTCTTCAATACACTTGTCAACTGTCTGTCGGTTTCCATCTGTTGTCATATTATATTCATTGCAAGGGTTCTTTAAATCTACATTTAATACCTTGCACTTGGAGGCATTAAAGAGCAGCTACCACTTATCGGCCCACTTAACTAGAATGTCAATGTCTGGTTGCAATTGGACACTTTTACAAGACAAGTTACACAGTTTTGTGTCATCTGCAAAAATATTACAGACACTGGATGCTTCATCGGGCAAGTCATTTATAAAAATGATAAACAAAATAGGCAATAAAATGCTTCTTCGCAATTGAGGTATTCCACTATGGGCCTCTGATTAAAACTCATTACCAACTCTTACTCGCTGACTCCTTTCAGTCAGAAAGTTTTTAATCCACTGGATTACATTGGATACTCTATGACTTAAGTTTTTGGTCAAGAGTCAAGAACAAATGCGAAATTGAGTGGAAAGCTTTTTATTTAAAAATCCAAATATAATACATCAAAGCTTTTCCCATCGTCCAACATTTCAGTAAAATCTTCAATCACTTGTAATAGTTTTGAAATTTGAAATTAATGTAAGTTGTTAAGTATTGTATAGGCTTGTATCGGTTTGTATCAAGTCCCCTCTCAGTATTCTAAATTTCAGGGTCAGGAGATTGAGTTTCAACAATCTTTCGCTCTTCGCTGTAAGCTTTCCAATGCTGATGACTGTCTTTTTGACTCGCATGTATAGCAGTGTGAATCTATGTACTAATCCCAAGAAATTTTGTTCAAGATTTTTGCAAATCTGTGCGAGATGAGTCCTAACTAGTCCAAAAATTATAACAAATTTTGGTCAGTCTGTCCGCCGTCCGTCTATCCATGTAAAACTTTCAAGTGGATTAATATCTCTCAGAACCTATTTCAGCTTTCACAACAAACTTGGTAAGATGGTTTATACCCATGAGACATCATAAATATTCAGTGAATGAATGATTCCACTTCAAGGTCAAGGTAAAAAAAATGTTAGTAAAAAATTTTTAAAAAATTAAAAACTAAATTTCACTTTTTTCCTAGTTTTTTAATATTTAACTTTTAAGTTATGACTTTTTGATGCGTAATAGATATCAATGAGACACACATACTAAACAACTTTGGCCAACCTCACTCCAAGGCCAAGGTCACTGGAGCTGTCCAAAATCGGTTAGTAAGGTACTTTGAAGTGACCTTGACCCTAAGCTATGAGTATGAGAGATATAAAGTCCAAACTTGTATTTAAAGATGATAGATTGATTGTTTATTTATGTTCCCTTTTTGCATTGATCTTGAAGGTCAAGGTCATTTTAGGCCTTGCAAAAATGTACAAAAAATAGGTAATTGTACAGTGAATTGCTCTATTTAACGCATAGTGTGCAGCAAGTTAGAGTTATTTGATTATACATGAGCATGAGAGGTCATATGAAGATCAAGATAATGGTCATTGAGGTCAAGGTCATCCCAAGGTCACTGTTTTTTGGCATAATGCAACTCCCTGATGCATTTTATAAGTAGTGTCTCTTTTGCACTGCCTGTCCCTTTTTCCAAGTTTATAGTGGGAAATTTATAAATAAAAAAAAAAAGGATACAAACATGGTCACATTTTTTTATGTGATCAGATAAAATCAGATTAAATTAACTGTGTGTATTTTCTTCAGGAAAACTTGGGCTTTTGTAAACACAACCTAGGAACACTGTGTCCACTTGGGTTTTTAAAATGACACCAAACATTCTCTTCAAAGCCCTACTTGTTTAATTCAATGTATCCTTGGGGATGTAGTGTTTCTTTGGCATACAGTGCAACTCCCAGTTTTGGATTCATAATGCAATCAATCTTGGTTGAAATAAATTCTCTTGCAGGGTTCAATTTCTTGTTCAAATTAAAAGAACCTTTCAGGATGCTTGCTTTGACTGTTTCATTCCTAACCTTGAATTTTAATAAGCGGGGTTTGCCAGATGCATTTGAGTGATCCCTTTTACAAGCTCATCATCCATGAGATTCGAATTCATCTTTGCCATAGTACTTTTCACCTTTCTCATGTCACCTTTCACTTTTTCCTCTTCCCCTTCCTTATTACTCTCTGGCAATCCCACCATTATCACATTGAGTTTTGTCTTTTCCACCTCAGTTCACTCATCCAGTGCCTCTGCCAACTTTTTCTTAACAGCTTTCTCTATTTTCTCTTCAAGACAAACACCTGTGTAGCCAGGTCCAGGTTATGCTATTTAGATTTACTAGAAAATGAAGTAGTTTACAGCATTGTTAATGGTTGCCATTAGACAAGCAACATCCAAATTAAATTATTTGATGCTCTGCATTGAAATCTTAGATTTTTTTTGCATTGACGGGCATCACTAAATGTGGTTCAGTTCTTATCACATAACTCTAACACAAGTTTCAATTACATTAATGTGCATTTGGTTAAATTACTGGTGTATATATATAACTTTGCAACCTGAAATGGAGCCTTCCTTGTTTCTTTTAGCTGTGATCTTGGCTGCTGCCTGATCCCATTCTGTGTGGATGGATGCAAGGATGTGATCCACACTTGCCCCAACTGCCGCCAGCAGATCGCTCGCTGGAGCCGCATGTAAGGTGACAAGGAAGACTACCGCCAAACTCAGCTGATTTGAGTTGCCCAGTACAGCAAGAGAGAGTAGAGAGAGCAGAAAGCTTCACATTGATTTATCATTCTATCACCATCAGGAGATCAATATGGTAGAAAATTTGATCTGCAGACGTATCATTGAAGAACTGTTGCTCATGTGAAAGATATCAAAAGCAACAGCAGGATTTTAATGTTCTCTGCTGTAATTAGTGTTACCACAATCAACAACATTCGATTTTAAAAATTGCCTTTGTAGCATTCCAAGTACAGGCCAGGCACAAATCCTGCTTACTGATTGAGTGCAACATATTATCATTGATGTTGTTTTAATTTGTTGACAATCTTTCCTTTCATACAACCCATTTGCTAAAGTAGCTTTGTAAACTAACGAAACGACTTGCTTTCTCTTGGAGAAGGAATCTAGTAAATAACAGGTAGTTTGAGCAGCAGCTCATGTTTTATGTTTGCCTGGTTGACAATCAGGTTGAGAAAGATAAGCACTAAATTGTGAAACATTTTCCTTACAAATTATGGTTTTTATTTTGTCTTCGACTCTTGACTTGACTAAAAATGTTTTGCAGACTTTCAAGTGCCAGATCGTTTTTTGGTTGTAATGTTTGATCATGACTTGAGCTTAAAGAGACTTTTTTTTAGGCATTGTTTGTTTATAATTGCACTTTTGAATGCTTACAGTCGAGTTCCGTTTGAGGTGGGTATTTCTCCAAGCTGAAAGTAAGACACAATGCAAACTGTTTTATGGTCTTTTTGTGTTTCTTGTTAATCAGATCATCGCAGTGTTGTTACATTTTAATATAATGATGCATGTAATTTTTGGTCTTTGTCCAACTTCACCAAAATCTATTGTATTGGCGTGTTTCAACAAAAAATTGTTATCTATCATTGTATGTCATTTTACATTAGCTTTGGAAACGTTCACCATTCTGCTCGCTTACCTGTAATTTGCTCATTTATTCATGTTTTTGCCGAATTTGGGGAAAATTATTAACAGAAATTTATTTCAGCATTAACGTACTACCTTTATGTTAATTTACTACGTAGTATTTCCATTTCTTTATGGCAAGTGCTTTATAGGCCCCAATCCACATTTAGTATTTTTATAAAGTTCAAGGAAAATCAAAAGTCATACATTTGAGATGGAATCATTGGTGATGAGTTATGCATGCACAAGACAGGTTTGCTCACTTGCCTGTAGCTCAAGACTCTGCATCATTTTATATTATTTTATTCTGCTTTTTTTAATTTTTATTTTTTTTTTATATTAAGCATGAAGTGATTTTGAATAAAGAGTTTTAATGTGATTGTGTCTCAGTGATCCAAAAAGTGAAGTGTATCATGGCATGTACACTTGTTAGATGTCTTAAAAATCTTGTTCATTGATGCATAATTGATTCAGTGGCTTTATATATATTTTTTGTTGTAATCGGATGTACATTTCTTGCATCCATTCTTTAACCTAATGCTATGATATTGGATGAATTGTTATATTTTTTTTAAAGTAGTATTATTATTGAATTTTTTTTTTTAATTGTCTGGTCAAGTTTAATATTAATTGTGGTAGCCTAAATTGCAATACACCCAAAACTTCAGGTAATAAAAGGTTATATTCAAAATCTGTATTGGAAACACTGAATTATTGTTCCTTTAAAGTATTGGGTGTATTATACTGCATACACAATCACGAAGTATTGGGTATATTATCAAGCATTGATAAATTATGCTAAGGGTGTGTGAATTTTACAACCTTAGTTTTCTTTTTGTTCAGGGACATGTAGGCTTTAATTTGTACATCTTATGAATGTAAACAGTTTCAAATGGAATAGACTTCGAGCTGGAAGTTGATCTACCAATTTTGGTGTCCTGTCGAGATCGAATGGCTAGAAACTCTTTTTAGCTTTTCAGGAATTGTGATAATTACATTCTGGACATGTATTGAACCAACTGTAGTTTGTATTTTAACTTTAAAGCATTAGCTTATTTTTTTAATAATAATGTGCACCAATTTTTCTTTTGATGAACTTAGATTGAAACGATTCCATATAGCTTTGCATGCAAGCATTCTGAGTGATTTCATTCATCGATGTCCAATAATTGGTTACACCATTTACTTTTATACATTTCTCTTTGTGTACTTCACAAATAAAACCATTTTTCAATGTGAATCTAATTTTTTTTTGTTCTTTTTTTTCGGCTGTGTTTGTGTAAAGCAGAACACAATATTTCTTATGATGTCAGTAAATGTAAACTCCAAAACTGCAAGAACACCCAACACACATGAATACCTTGCAAAATTTAAGTTTCAGAAAAAGATTCTTTTATTTCGATAGTTATTTTGCAATATAAAATAGTTACTAAAAAAATCTTGAGTCCATTTTGCTCTTGAGTGTAGATATACAGACACACAAACTCTCAACATAACAAAAATAAATAAAAGTTTACTAAAAACAAATTAGTAATTAAAACGTGTATCCTATCCTATCCCGTAACTCGAGGTCATTGGGGGCACCACAGATGATCGTTAACCAGCGTACTCCATCTTTCTCTGTTCTCAGCAACCCTCATGGCTTCGTTCGTTGTCAAACCAATCCATTCTCGAATGTTGTCCTCCCACCTCCTTTTTCTGTCTCCCTTTTTATCTGCCTCCTTGCACCATGCCTTGCTGGATGGTTTTTGTAAGGCCTGATGCTCTGGTGACGTAGCCATACCATCAGAGTTTCCGTTTCTTGACCACTGTAAGCAAGTCATCATGTTGTCCAATGGCTTGTGTGATGGTCTGTCGGACTTCGTTGCTGGTGATGTGCTGGGTATAGGAAATGCCCAGAAGTCTTCTGTAGCACCTCATCTCCATGCTTTGTATTCTTCGTTGTGGATCTGCTGTGAGGGTTCATGTTTTGCAAGCATAATATAGGAAGATGGAAATGACAAGGGAGCACAGCGGCCTTACCTTGGAATATAGACTAATGGCCTTGTCTTTCCAAATGGGCTTCAACCTTGTCACGGCAGCAGTTTCTTGTGTGTTCCTGGAGAGGACTTCCTGTCGGGACCCATTGTCTGATACAATGGCTCCTAAATAACTGTGTTGAGGGATTGGCCTTCGACTTTGATATCTGTGTTGATGCCATTGGTGTTGTTGGTCAGCATTTTGGTCTTCTCTGCATTTATTTCCATTCCATAGGCTCTGGAGGTGGTGTCAAGCCTCTGTACCAGCTGTTCAAGTTCTTGTTCCTCTCCAGCCAATCCATCAATGTCATCCGCAAAACGAAGGTTGGAGATTGCTCTACCCCCTATGCTGACTGTGCCTTCGTGATCTGCAAAGGCATCTGACATGATGCGCTCTAGGAAGATGTTGAGTGTAGGAGAGAGTAGGCATCCTTGACGCACACCGATTGTTGTTCTGAACCAGTTTCCGATGGCGCTGTTATGGAGAACTGCACAGATAGACTTGTCATACAGGTTTTTGATGACTTCAATAATTTTAGGGCTGATGTTGTACACTCTCGTGGTTGTCCACAGAGCTGCATGCCAGACTCAGTCAAACGCTTTCTTGAAGTCTACAAACACATGATATAAAACGTGTTTAAATGCGATTTATAATATGTTCATAATTTAATAAAAGAATACTTCCATTATTTCAGAACATAATCCACAAATGTGGAGATCAAACAAGTATCCATATACATGCAATTTGTATGTAATCAAGTGGCTATGCAGATCAAGACTAGACCCATATAGATAGAGAACTCAAAAGTGTGGAGACTGAAAACTAGAAATAAAATGAACTTCATTTTTTGACTCAACGTGCATAGAAATGTGAGTCTATGTATTCACAAACACCCTCTCCCCCTCCATCCACCCAACAAAAAACATTTTCAAGATTTTAGCAAATCTGTGCGAGATGTGTCCTAAATAGTCCAAAAATGACATCAAAAATTGTTTTGGTGTCTTTCCATCTGTCTGTCTGCCTTCTGGGCGTGCAAAACTTTCAAGGGGATTAATGTCTCAGAACCTATTTCAACTATTACAACCGAACTTGGTAAGACAGTATATCCATGAGACCTCATAAATGATCAGTGAATGAATGACTTCACTTCAAGGCCAAGGTCACTGGGTTAACAAATGTTAGTGAAAAAATATTTTTCACAAAATTTACTTAGCCGAGTAGCGGAGTCAAATACTTTGCTCGGCTACAAATGGTGCAATGACTGGGAACAGGATGATGCTGGACTGTGGTAACTGTTGAAGGCAGTTATTGGAGACTGATTGGGCGTAGTCACTGGCAGTTCCAGACATACCTATTTTGAACTGGGAAACCATGAGGACATGGTTCGATTTGAGCTGTGGGATTTGTGGTGGAAGGGGAAGCGACTGTTCACGCTTGGGAGAGATGGTCTACCTTCCATTTGTTGGTTAGTGCTCCTGCTGTGCATAATCCTTTGGTATGGTCATTGGGTTATGCAGGACAAGGCGACACAACATTATATTCTCCCTGCCTGACCATTCCTCTTCTGCTTTAAGTGGTGAGCAGGACTACATTGTTGGCAGGCATTTTATGCAGGTTAGTTGCAGTGACCTGCAGAGAGTGTCGTGGCACTAGTAGACGGCAATCCAGTTTACTCTTAACATGCTTACCCGCCTTGCAAGGCAACAACTTTTATGTCTCACGCGGGATAAATGAAAATAACAGTTCAGGTTAGGCCATGTTCTCAAGGTGGTGACCGAGAGGCGGGAGTCGAATACTCTGCTCAGCTACACATAAATATTTGGTTCTTGTACATCTCCTGAGCATAAACACTGACGGAGTATAATTATATTCAGAGTTACTTGTCTGTTGAACCGACTCAAAATCATGAAGTCTAGAATCACCATAATAAATTCAAAAGGGGCATGCAGGAATTTTATATTTTATTTTATTTTTTAATTTTTGTTGTTGTTGAGGGAGCAGGTTAATTTCTGGTCATATTAGTTCATGACTTTGTAGCATTGGAGGTTTCTTACTTTATTCTTAATTTTTCTTTATTGACTCACAAGGTGTGTCTATGTATTTACACATACACACACCACCCTCATCCCAAAAAAAATTCCAGACTTGCAAACCTGTGTGAGATGAGTCCTAAATAGTCCAAAAATGACATAGAAAAAAAATGTTCGTCTGTCCATCTTCAAAAACGTTAAAGTCGCTAAGTACTCAGAGCCTATTTCTATCATAACCAAATTTTTTAAGATGGTATATACCCATACAACTTCATAAATGATCAGTGAATGAATGACTTCACTTCAAGGTAAAGGTCTCAGGGTCAAGAAATGTTTTCACAAAATTTTCACTTATTTCTAGGTTATTAATATTTACATGTTAAATATCAATGAGACACACACTACAAAAATTTGGTCAACCTCACTCCAAGGTTAAGGTCATTGGAGCTGTCCAAAGTCGGTTAATAAAGTTACTTTGAAGTGACCTTGACCCTATGCAGGGGTGGGAATTGTCCGCCATTTGGCGGATTTCCGCCATAAAAAAAATCCCATCCGCCAAAAACAATAATGCTTCCGCCAAAAAAAAAAAAAAAAAAAAAAAAAATGTACACTATTGCGGAGTTTAGACACAGCGCAACAGAAGTCTCACCGGAAGTGAGAGGTCGAGGTCGTTGTACTTAATCACCGCCATCATGTCTTTAAAGGCTATGATTGTACAGCGTGGTGAAACTTTTCAAGAAGGTTTTGGCGTCAAAAACAAATGGAGGTGGGATTGGTTGGAGTACGAAGTCAATGATGATCGGCTCAGCCTATCTATTCGCAAGCTGAAGAAGCCAGGCACGCGGGGGCCGGGTAGCTCAGTTGGTAAGAGCGTCTTGCTACTAACCGAAAGGTCGCTGGTTCGAATCCCGGATTGGTCAACGTGTAATCATATTATTTTCCCCTTTACCAACAACTGGCCCGCTGGTGTCAGTATAAATCGGTCTAGTAGTTACCTATATGCGAAAGTGTCGTGTGACTATAATCTACAAACAACAACAGCCAGGCACAGCATACTGCAGTTTGTGCGAGTGTGATATCAACTACAGTGCACGTGGGAGGTCAGCTCTCGAAATTCACTTCCAGTCTCTCCTCTCTCTCTCTCTCTCTCACTCTCTCGCTCACATAATCACTGTACATGTATACAGTTATATACAAAAATCCTTTTTGAATTTATGTTATTTTCTTTATGCAACGTGTCTGTTAGTTGTACATTGTTTATCAGCACTACATCACAGCATTATATTCTTTGGTCATTCAAACAAAAAAAAAAAAGAAAAAAAAAGACAAAAAAATAATGTTTTTCATATTTCAAAACTACTTACATTTTGCCATCAGAATACGCCAGATTGCACAGATTTTGTTCTTGATTTTGAAAATTTTCCAGGGGGGCATGCCCCCGGACCCCCCTAGTTTCCTTTATTTTTCACTTCAGCAATTCCCACCCCTGCCTATGAGAGATACAAGTTCAAACTTGCTGAATTTAGCAATGATAGATTGATCTGCTGCAGTTTATTATTGCTGCTGCTGCAGTTTTTTATCCCTGATCTTTTATATGTGTTCATTTTTTGTGTTGATCTTGAAGGTCAAGGTCATTTGAGGCCTTGCCAAAACATACAAAAAATTGGCCATTGTACAGTGAAATGGCTGTTTATTTAACCCATAGTATGCAGCAACATTGGGTTACACTGAAGGTCAAGATCATCCCAAGGTCACCGGGTTTTGGGCTTAATTAAACTTTAGCTGTAGTTTATTTGATAGTATATGAGTATATTTTGAGTCGGAGGTCAAGGTCATCTCAAGATCAAGAGCATAGATCAAAATCGGTATTACTTGGCATTTTAATGCCAATGTTTCATTTTGTTTTTTTCTTGGCACTCATTTTTATGTTAAATATTGAGAGTTCCATAAGGATCAAGTGAGTCATATTGGCTTTGCCCTTTTATTTTTAAATGTAGATTACATTACATTACATGATTATTGCTTTAGGTCCAGCGGATTCTTCTGAGCCAAGTCAGGACCGGACAACCCCTGATTCACATGTCATAAAAGATCTGCTGAAACAACCCTAGTGGTAAAACTGAAAGCTCTCCACCAGCCAGTCACTTTACAATAAAGACATCCCACGCAGGGGACGCTGAGGCTGTACTCTAATTTATTGAACCCCGTTTACAAAAACAAAATAGAATACAAACATCATTATAAACTATCAACAAAACACATACATAATAAAATGCCTACATTGCTAAATAATAACATCATAGGAAGCCCTAGTGACCACCTGGCAGAAAGCGTCCAATATTCTAAAGCTGATCCAACAGACCTCATACACAAATAAGGAGTCTTGTCCCAGAAGAGTTTTCAAGAAAAAAGGTAGGTGACTGGTCTAGCGAAGAAGAAGATACATAGCAGATTGATAGAACAGAGCAGGAATGAGAAAGAGCAAATGAGAAAGACAGCGACGGTGGGAATTTAAAGCACTAAATTTCCAGAAAGTGGGGATACTATTTATACTGAAACCCCCGTAACCCCAAAGGGGGTAAATGTAGATGCTGTTTTATTTTACATAGTATCAATATAGGGTATTGTCATACAGAAATGTTGCATGCACATTTGCAGTTATAGAATTGGACATGCGCATTTGTAGCTATAAAAGTATAATTATATAGTCATAGTCCCATGTGACGTGGTTCACATTCTTCACCTGAGAATTGGCCTGCGCATCTCTTGGTTGCGGGTATGCAGGTAGAGTCATTTCTTTGACTGCCTATTCCGTAGGCCTTGATCTGAAGTCCCTCTGCTTAGGACCATTCAGGTGAATCTTTTTATTCTTCTTTTAACAGTTATCTTTGTCAATGGCATATTTACTCCAACTGCCAAAGCTTAATTAAATGAATGAGGATGCATTTTTCAATACATACTGCAATTTTTTCACAGCTTTTTCAATATCTGTGTCTGTGATGCCATAGTAGGTCACTAACCGAACAGTAGTGTCCGAGAATGGAACACATTTGATTGCAATTTTCTCCCCTAGAGCCTTTTCCTCATCCTCTGTAACCTGTAACACAATGAATATGCCATTACAGTATAATTGATAAATTAATATAACTATAAAACAAACTGTAATATGTGTGTAAAAGAAATAAAGCTATTAAATCAGTGTTAGGTACTGCACACATGAATTTAAATTCATAATAATGAATTTACAACATTTATGATGATGTCCACTTCTTCTGTGCAGGTATTTATCCCAAAACATGCTTCTTTCTTTTTGACAAGAACTAAATAATTTTAAAGAAAAACTAGAAGGGCAAAGCCTATATGACTCATATGCTTCTTATGGAACTCGCAATATTTAACAAGAAAATGAATGCCCAGAAAATGAAACGGTGGCATTAAAATGCAAAGGATCGAATACCTACATTAATCTTTCTATGCTCTTGACCTTGAGATGACCTTGAACTGCAGCTCCAAATATACTCATGTACTATCAAATAAAATACAGCAAAAGTTGTATTATGCTAAATAAAATTTGACTTTGGAATGACCTTGATTGTCAGTGATCCTGAACTTGGGATGATCTTGACCCTCACGCATATCTGATCAAATAACCCAATGTTGTTGCATCCTATCCTATCCTATCCTATATGTTGTTGCATACCATCAAGATCAATGCAAAAATGGAACATATAGAAGATTAATCTATAATCTCTAAATTCAACGTTTGGACTTTATATCTCATAGTTTAGGGTCAAGATCACTTCAAAGTACCTATACTAACCGACTTTGGACAGCTCCAGTGACAATGACCAAATTTGTACAGCATGTTTGTCTCATTGATATCATACATCAAAGAATGGTACATTCAATATGAATGACCTAGAAAAAAAGTAAAATTTTGTGAAAAATTGTATTTATTATTTTTTTTTTACTAACATTTGGTGACCCTGTGGTCTTGACCTTGAAGTGAAGTCATTCATTCACTGATCATTTATGAGGTCTCGTGTGTATACGCCATCTTACCAAGTTTGGCTGAGTTAGTTGAAATAGGTTCTGAGTACTTAGCCACTTTAAAGTTTTTGCACAGACAAACGGTGGACTGACAGACGGAGGGACTGAAATTTTTTTAATGTAATTTTTGGACTATTTAGGAATCATCTCGTGCAGATTAGCAAAAACCTGGAAAGAAATATTTTGAGGGTGAGTGCATAGACATTGCTCTGCATGTGAGTCAAAAACAACTCCAATAAAGTTATTTTACATTTAATTTAAATAAATACAATAATTGATTCTGTATTTCATACCTTAGACAGCCTTTGTGAAATTTGCTCAGCCTTGATATATTTAGCTGTGTGCAGCATTACAATGTTAGTTTGTATATTCTTTACATCGACAGTCACAGCTGCACCATTATTTCCCAGGTCTGCTACAGCTGTTGACAAAGTCAAAAACCACATAGGCATCACAACAAAAACATTTTCCATTGTAATGTTAATTGCTAAAGTGTGACTATTATTAGCAGTATAATTACCACTTTTATCAGATCTCAGTCACTCAAAATTTACTATCTCATAAAACAGCACGGCTGCATGATCACTCGCATAACAAACTGTTCCAACAATGTTATGAATTTTACAACAAAGTTAATCTAGGCTGAATGCATATACTCTTGTGGCACAAATAAATCAGACTGAGCTATGCGAGATGAAAAACTACTAAACAATAAAATTCAAATAGTTTATGCCACAAAGTATTACAAATACTTGTCTCCTTTCAAATGATAAATGTGATACCTTTCTACAAAATAAGTTTCAGTTTCTACAAAATAATTGAAATAACACAGTGACCTTGCGCAAGAGTTTGTGCTCTTTCATGATCGTCTTTCAATGTAGGAACAATGTCTCTCAAGGCGATCCGCATTGGCGCTGCAATCACTCCTGCCTGTCTCATTCCCCCACCCAGTGCTTTGCGAGCCCAAAGAGCTCTGAAATGGCGAGATTCTATCTAAGTTATATTTTGTAGCTGTAAGAGTAAACCAATATAAAACCTCAGAAAATAGATTCTGGAACTAATAATACTAAATAGTTTCCAAGAAGTAGTTATCTTTTTATTTAGTTATCAATGTATTTTGTATGAAGTTCTAATATGAAAGGTTTTCAACTAATTATTATTTTCATAAATCTGAGTCAACATCAAAACAATGATTTTTGTGTTTCCTTTTCTCTCTCTCTCTATATATATACACAACAGCAATGCTTTTGACTGTTAAGTAGCCAATTACCTGTTAATAAAATCTTTTGAGCCAGCTAGAATGCTGCCAATGGGACAAGAGAGACCCTGAAAGAAATAGTTGTAAATATAAATTTAGCATTAACACAATATGATAAAACAACATGCAAAGTGGTAGAACAACTTGCAAAGATATGAGAGAGTATGTTTTTCTTTCTTTCTTTGTTTTCAATATATTATCTTTTGACAGTTAATTTTGCCCAAAATATGTAGGATAAGAAATGTGTAAAAAATGAAATCTAAACAACATCAAAATGTTATTTTTACTATAGCTACGAAGACAAACATCATATCTCTCCTCACACACACCACTGCCCCTACCTGACTCAATTCAAGTAATTTCCCTCAATCACCCCAAACGTCATAAAAAAAATAGAACAGTCACCTTGGAAAAACACATGCTGACTGAATCAAAGTGCTTGGTGATTTCGGAGGGTGGAACATCCAAGTAAGTGGCTGCATTCAGCACCCTTGCTCCATCCAAGTGCAATTTGAGATCATTAGAATCTGCTATCTCCCTCACCTTCATTAACAAATGTACATAAAATAAACAAACTTGTAAATCACAAGAGGACGATTCCTTACACAAATGATCATGCACTATTTAAAAAAACAACAAAAATACTTGTTAATCATAATATAAATCATTACCTACCTAGCTGCTACATACAGTCAAGTAAAGATAACTGTTATTTTAATATAACAATTCGTGTGAACTACGATTAAAATCTTTACACCTACCTGCTTGATATAGTCAATAGAGAGAACCGTTCCACCACATTTGTTCTGCGTGTTTTCTAGACATACAAGTCTAGTAAAAGGCAAGTGAGGATTATTGCGGATACGTATTTTCTCCTGAAGTTCTTCGATGTCAAGAGTTCCATCTGTATTGTTTTTAACTCCACGAGGCTGCATTCCTGCCAGCTGAAAATTATCAGTAAATCTTATTATAATAACTCTGAAATTATGTTGTTGTTTTTTTTCTTTCCAGAAACTGTCCAACAGTTTTGTTAGTGGATTAGTCGCCAGTTTCCTATGTTGAAGGTTGTGGGTTTGATTCCCGCAATTTATGTGACTTAGGTAACAGACTATTGAGGTCACCGATGATTTCATCCAGGTACTCCATTTTCCTCTCTCCATTCAATAATGTACTGGATGCAGTCAATCTAAAATTTCACAAATAAAAAATGTGATTTCTTGTCCGTCTTCTAATAGCGACGTTCCTTTACACCACAAGTTTGAGTGATGAATGTGTGTTTGTTGTGTATGTAAGAGTGTTTGTAACATGTGAGCGTTTATGTTGGTTACAGATCACAGCGCTTCGAGTCTGATTTAGGAATAAGGAACGTATTGCATCCAGTATTATTACCATCATTATTATTAATTTAAAGCCAAAAAAAAAAGTACTTACTGCAGCTATGCCTCCGACCTCATACAAGTAAATGTGTGATTTGTCTCCGAGCAGTATTTCTTCAAATTTCCTACTGCTATGTGTCAGCACTGATTAAAATGGGAAAGGAATAAATTCATCATTTAAATAATAATATAAAATTAACTTCAAGTAAACAAATAAAGGCAAACAAATATATATATATATACAAACACCATCATAATTCATTATACGTTTTTCATGATTTCTTGCTTATAAATTATAAGCAACATATATTCCTTGCATATATATAATCAAAGCATTTATATCATTTGTCTTGGGTATTATAATCTTCATGTGCCTTATGGGGTTTAACTCTAAGGAATACAAGTGCTGGACTTCATTTGACCATTGCTTGGAAAAAAATAGCAACACTTTAAAAAAAAAAAATCTTTACATCATTGTGAAGACAAGCATGTTTTTTATTGTCAATTTTATCTAATTAAGTTTTAAAACAGAGCCAAAGTTACCAGAAACAGGATTACAACCAGCTGCAAAAGTAGAAAAGTAATCAATATACAGATATTTTTTGTTTCTCATTTCATCTTAAAGGGATCAAGAAAAGGACTTTAAAATTTTTTATTTATTTATTCATTTAATTTTTTGTTGGGGTGGGATGACCTTTTGACACTTTATTGTCCCTTTTTGACTCACATGCATACCATGCAATGCGAGTCTATGTACTCACCCCCTCCCTACTCCGCAATTATTCCTCCCTCCTATCCCCTTTCCAAAAAACAAAACAAAACAAAAACTTGGATTTTTGAAAATCTGTGCGTGATCCTAATAGTCCAAAAATGACATTAGAATTTTTTTTTTTTTTAAATTCATCTGTCCATCTGTCTGCAGTCTGAACATGCAAAACTTGCAAACGGATTAATATCTCAGACCGTATTTCAATTATCACAATCAAACTTGGTATGATGATGTATATCCATGAGACTTTATAAAGGATGAGTGAATGAATTACATCATTTGAAGGCCAAGGTCACAGGGTCAACAAATGTTCGTGAAATAAAATAACAATTTCATCACAAAGTTTCACTTTAAAA
Organism: Oncomelania hupensis; assembly: GCA_036898135.1. Classification (NCBI taxonomy): domain Eukaryota; kingdom Metazoa; phylum Mollusca; class Gastropoda; order Littorinimorpha; family Pomatiopsidae; genus Oncomelania; species Oncomelania hupensis. The sequence continues at coordinate 56,511,228 of CM072512.1, read as the reverse complement.
AAAAAGTTAATAATATTGAAATGATTCTTTGAAGCACGATAGATATCAATGAGACACATATCTTATGCACATTTGGTCAACCTCACTTCAAGGTCAAGGTCATTGGAGCTGTCTAAGTCGGTCAGTATAGGTACTTTGAAGTGACCTTGACTGTAAACTACGAGAGATATTAAGTCCAAACTTGTATTTAGAGATGATAGATTGATCTTTCATATATGTTCCCTTTTTTGCATTGATCTTGAAGGTCAAGGTCATATTAGGCTTTGCAAAAACATTTTTTTTAAACAGCTCATAGTAGAGTGGAATGGCTGTATATTTAACACATAGTATGCAACAACATTGGGTTATTTGATCATACATGAGCATGAGAAGTCACATGAAGGTCAATGTCATCCTATAAAGTCAAGATCAAGGTCATCCCAAGGTAACAGTTTTGTTGTTGTTGCATAATACAACTTTTGCTGTAGTTTGATAGTACATGAGAGTACTTGGAGCCAGAGGTCAAGGTCATCTCAAGGTAAAAAAGTCCAAAAATATAAAAGTTGATATTACTTTGCATTTTAATCCCACCGTTTCATTTTGTTTTTGTGCACTCATTTTTCATGTTAACTTTTGTGAGTTCCATAAGGAGCATGTGAGTCATATGGGCTTCTGCACTTCTAATTATCGGGAAATTCTGGGGAAGGCATATATAGTCACAGCCTGTGGCGTGCCCAAACCCAACCTACCTAATACCAGTTGAACTTTTGAAATTTTGCTGCGGGAGCAACCAGAGTACCCAGAGAAAACCCCACAAGACGTTGCCCGAGTCAAAAGTAAATAATATTAGGAGAAAGTAAATAATATTAGGAGAAACATAATGCCTACACCAGGCCTTAGACCATGCGGCCACAATGCTCACCAGTTGTAAAACAAGTAAAAGAAAAGTAATTTAAAATATAAAATAAGCTACCCTCAGAAGAAAATGTTCAAATGCTCTTACATGCAGCAATGTTACCCATGGTTCCTGTTGGCACCAGTAGCGCTGCTTCGTGTCCTAACAGTGCTGCTACCTCTTCCTGCAATTCTAATATATTTATACAAGAATTAATAAATAAACAATACAGTATCTGTCGCAAGATGACTAGTTTTACACTGCTTACTTTACGTTGTAGCCTTGTTTAGTCATTGTAATCTTAGATTGTTAATGTTAGGCTGCAGCAGACGATGGAAGTAATCAGGCGTAGCAATGAAATACTGCCGGTTACACACAGTGGTAGTTGACGGTGTTACACTCCGTTCGATGGCGGTGTTTTCAATCAGTAGTAGATTCAGCCCCAATGCGTGAATGCTCCTGATGAGTGTAAGCTCGGATTCGATTATCCACGTAACCCCTTCAATCAGCATACAAGTCACTGAGTCTTCGTATGAAGTTTTCCACTTTTATTCAGCACACATCAACAACTGCATACAATCGCTTTTCCACTCTCAACTTTTTACTTTCCAACTCACTATCAACAACAACTCAAAACAGTGCGGCACATAATTATATAGCCTCTCTCTTTTCCCGAACACCCTGGATCAATCACGTATGACGCAATTTAACCAATCGCTTCTAACTTCGTCATCACTGTCTTACGTCATACATCTTTCTAAACATTCCAGGAACGTTCTCAAACTTCGACATTTATCGGGAAATTTCTATCAACAGTAAACACGCCAATCTAGAGAATTCTCCAATAATATCGACTAACGAAAATTATTAACGTTATACAAAGCTTCTTCTAACAACAATGCAAACTCAAATCAAAGGTAAATACACTCTATTATTGCATACTTTGCAAAGCGAAACGATTAGATCTATCGTGCGCGTTTCAGACATACTATTCCTTCGCGTTTCAACGTAACAGACGTAGCTACGTTAGGCGAGTCGATTACCAACCAATGGGAACACAGTTTAAAATGGAATCAACCAGGTCTGGCTGATTCAAATAGAGAGATAGAACGGCAGTTGAGTTGAAAACGAGGAGCGAAACCAGCTACACAGTTAGCAGTAATATCTCTCCTGAACAGACCAGGAAGCAGGACTTGAGAATCTTAGAATTCAATCAAGTAGCCACGGGCCTGACTTTGTCAAACAGGTAAATGAACATACTTCTGTTTCATCGTGATATATTTATATTATTGTTGAAATTATGTTTGTGGAATTTGCTATGCATAGATTTGAATTGTTAACCCGAATTTGCCTTACCACGTGGAGAAGCCGAACACGTGTTAAGCACGACCGGTTTGGACGCCATGTTGTATACCTGACGGAACCACTGTTGTTTAACCTATATGTATGTTTGCAGACCAGTGGCTGTACCAGTGAATGTTTATAATATTATTAATTCTTTATGTGTATAATTAGCCACGATTTATATTTATGTATGTATAGGAAATTAGAGTTGAGATTCCAGTGGACCACGGACGTAGCAGAATGTTCGTCGCTTATGTATAGAGATGTGGAGCTATCACTGATGGCTACTTTGGCTTTCAGTGAGACGCTCTGCACAGACCTTTTATTCAGGGTTGTGCAGAATTTCGTCTCTTATATTACAGATGAGCAGGCGAGATATACCGTGCGCCCAACTCAACAGAAAAGATGTTCGTCGCTTATGTATAGAGATGTGGAGCTATCACTGATGGCTACTTTGGCTTTCAGTGAGACGCTCTGCACAGACCTTTTATTCAGGGTTGTGCAGAATTTCGTCTCTTATATTACAGATGAGCAGGCGAGATATACCGTGCGCCCAACTCAACAGAAAAGACGAGTTGGCTGTTTAGCCTCTACAGCACAGGACTGAGAGAGCAACCCTGGAAAACACACTCCAAGACAACACAGCTTGTCAAGGACCCAAACTACACGACGACCCAGCGTGTACCAGAAGCTACCTCAACGAAGGGCTTCAAACCCGCTACACAAAAGTTAAGTGCCCAGGAATCCGTGCACTAAAACTGATAGCAAAAGGACCACAGTAGTCCACTCTTCAGAAACTATAGTAAAGAGGACCACAGTAGTCCAATCTTCATGAACTCTAGAAGTCAGTGCCCTATGAAGACATAACAGCTGCCTAGACTATCAGCGATCGAACCATTTGCTTTGACTCTTGACTTTTTAAGGTAGATTAGTACATCGAAGATCTTGTATAGAGTAGAAGAATTAAATGTGTGATTTTATCTGTTATCAAGTGGCTGGACTACATATGATTCATAGCCGTGTGAAAGCTAGTGTGACAGTGATCTTTTACCATTTTTCTATCTCTGTACCCCAGCCTTACCACAGACCGAGCTAAATAAATAAATGTATTAAAGTAATCCACAGGGTGACTCACTAGCGGTTCCCATAGGATAACGCGTGAGGGTTACAGCATTCCATTGTGCAGAGCCCAGCAACAAAGAAACCCCACGTTACAGTATCCTACACCTGATAGCCAAAATCAATAATTTTGTTTCCATTTATTAGTACTGGTGAGGAAGCCTGTAAAAAATAAACATAATCAATAAATAACATGTTCACAAGAGTTCACCAGATAATTATAAGAGAATAGTCTTGGTTATAATGTACAGGTAAAATCTAACACGAGTTATAATGTTTTGTTAAAATCCCTGACAGAGCACCAACTTACGGTTAACTGTTGGATCCTCCCCATACACATCATCTCCAAGCGGAGCTGTGATCATGGCTTCTTTCATGGCAGTTGTTGGCATTGAAAATGTGTCACTCCTCAAGTTAATTTCATAGGTGTCCCCAGGACTCTCTGTTTTTATAACTGTGCCATGGTACATGGACTGTGGCTGATTGAGACTGCTGCCTCTCATCATTTTGCATTGTTCAAGAAAGTTCTTATTTTTGGTGAGATGTCTTCTCCCTTCAAGCCAGCAATGTCTAAACCTGTCACAAAGAGTGTTGCATATAATTAATGTATTAAATTAAGTTTTATGCTTAATGAGAACTACCGCAGCGTTGACTGCTATACACAGCTTTGGCCTTTGGGTTGCAAACACAATCTACCGAGGCCAAGCAGTGGCACGGCTAACTAGCATATTATTGACACTATTAATTAGAAGGTTCGTCCGGGAAAGATTGAAGTTAGAAATATTGATTTTGGGGTAAAAATGCCTTTGTTATGTTAGAAAGCAAAAAATTGCACTAAATTCCATTCATAGCCATTGGTAACACGTCTTGCTCTCCTATGAATTAACCAATTATTATTATTACAGTGAATTATTTTAAATCTGTGCTGAAATTTCGTGTTGATCCTAATGTCAAAATACAAAACTGCTCAGTAAAAATGTAGTGTGCAGAACATGCTTTCAAGAACAACTACTGCTGAAAACTGTCAAGTTATAATAGTGATGCTGAACTCTTTATACGTACATTTTTATCGTTTGGACTTCGACTTTGGTCGACGATGCCGTCTGCTAGAAATAGGGGACATCAATCTGTTTTTGTTGTTTGTTTTTTTAAATTGCCGGCCTTGATCAAATGTATGGTACATGAAGTTACTCAAAACCTGTAGGGTCAAAAAAAAGAAAAAAAAAGATCTGTTTACGGTATCCCGACCGACCCTACATTTTTTGGCCCACCCTCAACATTTTTTTGAGATCGTCATGAAAAAAACAACACAACACTGGTGCATTAATTTCTTCATTATTAAATGGAAACAAAATATGAACAATTACTTGCATTTCACTGCTGCTAACATTTTATTAAAAACTGTCCCACTAGTATACTTATAATCTACCAAGAAATGATAGGAAAAGCAGAATATGATTATTCGTTAACTTTTAATTAATTTTTATTGATAAATTTATAAACTTAGTGCATCAAAAGCTAAATTTCCATGTATGTGTTATATCTCTTTTCAACTGCCACTGCTCAGGAGACTAGCACTGCAGACTCAAAATGTATAATAAATTTATTCTGGTATAGGTGTGTGTCAATGGAAACAAACTCACAAAAGAAAGAAAAATACACCGCACATACACTCAATTCTTTAATTCATTTAGGTAGGCAAACAACTAAAAATGTTTCACAAATTCATTTATTGAATACTATCAAAAATATGACATAATTTATAAACATCAGTATACACAACAGACAAAACAGAACACACTATGTTTTTTCTGATAGATGTGCCAAATCCAAACAGGTAAATACAAATACTAAAGTACAGTTTCAATACTAAAAGAAATACAAGATAAAAATTCAGTGAAAAAGATAGTCCTTTCCTTGATAAATTGTATCTTAGAAAAACGCCTAGCACCATAACTGGATTCATAACAAATTCTGCACACATAGATGCAATGTGGTAATTGTCTTTATCTGAGGTGTTATTTGTAAACAACAATACAAACAAAACAGATGTTATGGTATAACCTATTTCCTTTGTAGTTGCAACAGATTTACTCGGAGAAACTTCATAACGTACAGCATTGCACTAGCTCAGGACTGAGCATTTACTGGGGATTATAAACACAATTACAAATGTGACAGACTCATTGATTACTTATAATTTTATCTGTTAAATAAACCCTTGATACATGGCACTTTCGCAAACTAAGTTTCAATCTGTGGAAGCCACAGCCTGTCTGTAATACACATTCTGCTAGACAGTCTAAAAACTTGGCGTGTTTCTTTGCCATTACATAAAAAGCACATGAACTACAATAAAAATAATATTTTGTGCTTTAACATTTCAAAAATTAAAAATGGCAGTAGAACGAAGCAATTAAGACAGTCTCAAAATAAATATTAAAACATTACAATTAAAAGAAGAAACAATTGTTTAAATTAAATATATAAATAATTTATTTACAACTGATGAACATGTGAAGTTATTGCGAATCAGAATAAATAGTTAATAACTTAAATATTGAAATTATTAAAATGGGATCCCTGAAAATCATACATTTTCACAGATATATACAAGACAGACCAAAGAATTCAGCAAGTGCATGACACTTAATATTCAATATTATAAAATTTATTTAAAGGAAACGTCGTGTAAAGGTTGAACAGTAAAACAGAACAAACACAATATTTACAATCAATTGATTCTCTAGTAAGTTTAGCGGATAGTTTCAGTATTTTTAGTCAACATTTGTTTGAATCAGTCTTGAAAAATGAAAATATATATCTGGGTAAAGCAAAATGACTGACAATAATATTACAAATTAAACATATAGAACTGCACCAATAAATCCTTGCAGTGTGAATGGTAATTACTTGAATGAATGGACATTGAAGTTTAATGTTTATGCTCACCTTTGGCAATATGGCTGATGGGGGATAACTGTCACAGGGAAGAGGGGTAAGGACTTAAATCAACACTGAATCACCAGAGCAATCATATACTTCTAAGATGGACTGTGAAAATTGGCCACTTACAACTTGCCCACCACCAGATTTGAACCTGGGTCATTAGTGTGCCATGCGAACGCTCTACCACTGAGCTATGGCGACGGGACAGTAACTTATATTACAAATGAAAAATGTAGAACTTTCCAAGAATGTAAAGACAGAGCTACCAAGAATAAAAATGTATCTGTTCTTTTAAATGCAGTGCTACAAATTTTGGTAAACATCTGATTAAAACAGTTCTTATTAGTTATAGCATAGGTTTCATAATTATACTGATGTAGTAGCATGGCCTCTCATGAGCTCATGCCAGACAAAGATCTGTGGAAGAGACGTCGGTGAGTTGTGGTTTTCATCAATTTGCAGTCATCAGTGAGCGGACTGTTGAAATCACGCAGCACTGGTCGTTCAGGCGTCGGTGGGATGGGTGCAGAGAAACAGTCACGGCAAACAGCAAGGTATTTGTCTTCACCTCCAATCACTTCCACCTTCAAAAACAATCACATGTTGCACATTAAACAAATGTCAAAACACCTAAAGTAAAATCACTGGCACTGAATAGAATAGACCCAACGTTTCCTGGCATGTCATAAGAGGCGAATAACAGGGGTTATGTCAGCACGGCATCACTGGGCGAAAGACTTCTACACAGAAGTCATCGGCCAGGAGGGAGGAACCTAACGTTACTACAGGTTCAACGACCACGTGCTCGGGGCCAAGGCGAGCCACACTGTATTCGTGAATATCGGCTGTGGCCAACAGCCTGGAGAGGATTGGGCCCTGCCAGGTCTTTCTTGCCCAAGACACACTGCATGATGAAAAGAACCATTCACTCCATACCTGATCGGTCGTCTTCCGGGTCACCAAGGAACGCGCCTTCCGTTGGCCACCAGGACGGAGGTGATAAGTGTGCTACTGATGGACAACTTAGCAAGAACCTCACGAGAAACAACATCGACATAAGAACCTGGAATGTCAGGACCCTAACTGCGGATGGAAAATTAGAAGAACTGGCCCACTATCGTTGGAACATTTTATGTATCAGCGAACTGCACTGGAAAGGCCTAGAAGAAACAACGCCCGACAAAGACCACAAGCTTTATTTCAGTGGGAGAGATGACACGCACGAACATGGCGTTGGATTCTTGGTCCACAGGAACATTCTAACCACTGTCATGGGTTGCCGCTCAGTCTCCAGTAAACTCATTGACATTACCATCCGTCTGAGAGCAGCCCCTTTCAATATCACCATCATCCAGGCCTATGCCCCAACATCAGACTATGACGACAGCGAAGCGGAGGATTTCTATAAAAATCTAAAGGCTGTCCTTGACAAAGTGCCGAAGGACATAGTCATAGTGCAAGGCGACTGGAATGCAAAAGTTGGCCAAGATGCGCACCACAACTAGGGAGACACATGTGGACTCTACTGCAACAATGAGACAAATTACTGGGGTCTGAGATTCTTGGAGTTTGCCAGATACAACAAACTGATACTGGCAAACACGCTTGGTATCCACAAAAAATCCAGACGATGGACATGAAACACTCCCGGCGGGGAGCATCACAACCAGATCGACTACATCATGATCAAGAAACGCTTCGGATCAAGCTTAGCATCAACATTGGCAGAGCACGCACTTTTCCAGGAGCAGACGTCGGAAGAGACCAAGATCTCATGATGATGTATTTCCAGCTCCACTTGAGGAGAGCAAACACAGCAAAGTGCACTAGACTGAAGTTCGACTTGGACAAATTGCAAGACCCGGAGGTGGCAGAAATATTTCTGGCCACAATTGGAGGGAAATTTGCACCACTGCTCATTTTTGGAGCTGGTGAAGAAGATGTCAACACCATGACCACCACCTTCAACTCAGCTGTGACAGATGCCGCCACCGAGATCCTTGTCAAGCAACGGCCAAAGAAGAAGCTGTGGATCACACCTGAACTTTTGGACCCATGTGATAAACGAAGGCAGAGGAAAACGAAAAAGTACACCTCACAGGGAGCTGATGGCCTACCGAAAAATCAACAATGACATTCGAAAAGGCATGCGCACAGCAAAGGAGAACTGGATAGAAGATCAATTCCAGGAAATAGAGAACAGTCTAAACAAGAACAACAGCAAGGCCTCGACTGTGAAGCAGCTGACAAGTGTTAAACAGCCAAAGGTCTCCACGATCCAAAGCAAGTCTGGCATATGGCTTACAGAAGAACAAGAAGTCTTGGATAGATGGACAGAGTACTGACCTGACCTTTACAACCACACACCAAACGGAGACCCGTCAGTTCTACCATGTCCAGAGAACAGAGAAGAAGAAATCCTCCCAATTATCCGAGAAGAAGTTGAGGCAGCATTGCAGCCATTGAAGAAAGGGAAGTCAGTGGGAGTGGACAACATACCCGCGGAACTGCTTCAAGCAGGAGGAGAAGCGATGATTGACGCTCTCACCATTATCTGTAACAAGATCTGGCAGAGTGGGGAGTGGCCTACACCATGGACCCAGTCGCTTATCATCACTCTTCCCAAAAAAGGTAACTTCAGGAATGTGAAAATTACTGAAAATAATACTCAACAGGTTGAAAGACCAAGCTGAACAAATCATAGCTGAAGAACAAGCAGGATTCAGGGCAGGGCGAAATACCACTGAACAGATTTTCAACCTCAGAATAGTCTTCGAGAAATACCTACAGCACCAACAACATCTATATTATTATTATGTGTTCGTAGACTTCAGGAAAGCGTTTGACCGAATCTGGCATGCAGTTCTGTGGGCAACCACGAAAGTGTACAACATCAGCCCTAAAATTATTGAAGCCATCAAAAGCCTGTATGACAAGGCTACCAGTGCAGTCCTCCATAACAGCACAATCGTAAACTGGTTCAGAACAACAGTCGGTGTGCGTCAAGGATGCCTACTCCCTCCAACACTCTTCAACATCTTCCTAGAGCGCATCATGTCAGATGCCTTTGCAGATCACGAAGGCATAGTCAGCATAGGGGGTAGAGCAATCTCCAACCTTCGTTTTGCGGATGACATTGATGGATTGGCTGCAGAGGAACAAGAACTTGAACAGCTGGTACAGAGGCTTGACATCACCTCCAGAGCTTATGGAATGGAAATAAGTGCAGGGAAGACCAAAATGATGACCAACAACACCAATGGCATCAACACGGACATCAAAGTCCAAGGTCAATCCCTCAACACACAGCTTCAAATATTTAGCTAACAATGGGTTCTGACAGGAAGTCCTCTCCAGGATCGCACAAACAACTGCTGCCCTGACAAGGTTGAAGCCCATTTGGAAAGACAGGACCATCAGTCTACATTCCAAGATAAGGCTGCTGCACTCCCTTGTCATCTCCATCTTCCTATACGCTTGCGAAACATGGACCCTCACAGCAGATCTACAACGAAGAATACAAAGCATGGAGATGAGGTGCTACAGAAGACTTCTGGGCATTTCCTATATCCAGCACATCACCAACGACGAAGTCCGACAAAACATCACACAATCCATTGGACAACATGATGACCTGCTCACAGTGGCAGTGCTTCAGATTGTTTTCAGACATCATGGGCCTAATGACCCATGGCCATGCAAAATGATGGGTCAATTTTGAAAAAGATGGGTCATTGACAATCGAAGGTATTCGTATCGTATGTTCACCTAGTCCTTCTTGATTTTTATGACGCGCCAGGCTGGCGCATTCACGTTGACTGTTATGCGCCATTCTGATAAAATATGCGCCAATGGCGCGGGCGCACCAACAATCTGAAGCACTGCAGTGGTGAAGAAATTAAAACTCAGATGGTATGGCCACGTCACCATCATCAGGCCTTTCAAAGACCATGCTGCAAGGCACAGTGCAAGGAGGTAGAAGAAGAGGGAAACCAAAAAAGAGGTGGGAGGACAGCATTCGAGAATGGACTGGCATGACACTGAGCAAAGCCATCAGAGTTGCTGATGACAGAGAAAGATGGAATATGCTGGTTAAATGATCATCTGTGGTGCCCCAATGACTTCCGAGTTACGGGATAGGATAGGATAGGATAGGAATATGAGAATGACACAATTTATCCAAACTATGAAATATGTCTTTCAGAGAAGTTACATGATTTACACATGGAATCATGAGAGGCACGGTGATCTAATGGTAGTGCTTTGGCTTGCGGATCTGAAGGTCCCAGGTTCTAGCCCTTTCATTGTGTTGTGTCCCTGGGAAAGACACTTTACTCCCGTTTCCAACTCCTTCGGATGAGAGTATAAACCGAGGTCTAGTCTGTGTGTCGCATACATTCCATCATAACGGACTTTAAAGATCCTGACGCTCATGTCCTAGACGGGTGAGTGCCGGTAACAAGAACACACCCAGCATGCACTTGGTCCTTCTCCCCCACCCCTGGCTGGCCAGGATAGTACTCAGATGTCTGGGCGTCAGACCATGCACCCAAAGGCTGCGGGTGGGCGTCTTGGGCGGTTTGAGTTAGATCCTGTATGGGCCAGCGCCTAGAGTCTGGTCAAGTACGGCGAGATAAGTGCGCTATAAAAATCCTCAATCAGTGTTCCCGATTACGCACAGTAGTGCGTCAATTACGCACAAAATATGAAAAATGACGCAGAAAAATTTGCATGTGTGTGGACGCACACATTTTCTTCGAATCACTGAAGTCAAAAATACTACCAACGAGTGGCGAACTAATTCACGGCATAATCAGAATCAGAACCCAACTGAGACTGCCATTGCAGACGATTAAAGATTGTTTCATGAGTTGTCGTCCTTAAAAATCGCATTGTAAACTTCCTCCAAGCAATCCATTCACTGAACAGAAGAAATCTTCGTGAATCCATTCTTTGATTCCATCTAGGCTTAAATAAACATTTAATACATGTTTTAAATTTGTGGTTTTATATGTTTAGGATAACTAATGTGACGCTTTAACAGAGTTTAAAAAAAAAGAAGAAAAAAGTGAGGCTTGGACTTGTTTTTACATTTCTTTTTCCGATTTGGGGACTCTCAAAATTTGCACAAGGACTCTTAAAATTTTATACCTGGGAGTCCCAAGGACTCTCATTTTGTTGTTGAGGGAACACTGCTCAATAATAATCAGGGATCAGTATTCAGGGGAGACAATAATTTTTTTTTCTAATTCAAACTAAAAATACAAGATAAGAGTTAGACACATTTGGACTATAACAAAGAGTCAATAGTATAGTATAGTATGGTATGGTACAGTATAGTGTAGAATAGTATAGTATACTGTAGTATAGTAATGACATCATGGGTTATCAGCCTTTTGCCCTCTAGATAGGTGTGCATTTAAGAGCATACTTTTTATTTGTCACACTGGCACGTTTTTAAGCATCAGTTATCCGATGAATTTTGCCTACCAGAGGGAGGTGGTGTAATGGAATCTCCACCCTAGTCAGTGGAGTACACTATGTTAGACAAAAAATTATCTAGATCGTTTTTAAATGCATTTGTGGTACCAACTGTGACAACATCCCTTGGCAGATTGTTCCATGCGTGAGTAATTGTTAGTGGAAAAAGTGCTGGTATAAACTAGTATGAAGTCTTTTTTGTTCATTTATATTCATGATCTAGGGTTGCAAAGCTTTGAACCCTGCATAGTACGGACCTTGTGGCTTTGGGGTCATATAATGATGATGATGCCCACTTGTAAAGCACCAGACCCCAGCAATGAGTATGCTCGGTGCTCTAAAAAATAAAGGTAATAATGACAAACATTGTAACAACTAAAATAATAATACATGTTGTGAAGGATTTTAAACACCTCAATCATGTCTTCTCTTAGACGTCTCAAGGCTTGAAAGCCGAAGGCATTTTAAACTATTCTGGTAACCAATGTCCTTTACCCCTAAGATGCACCTGGTGCATATTTATTATTAATTTTGAATTCTATAAGAACTAAATATTGCATCAATGTGAATTGTTTATGTAATCACACTGTTTCTGCAAGTCATGTATTATTTGATTGCAACTGTACACTTGGATATTTGCCTGTCAGCTTTCAGTCCTCAACTTCTACGGATAACGTTGACTTTGATTTGTGTGTTGATTTGGCCAAAGCATTGATTGTTTCTCCTGTTGAACAGTTTCTCTGAGGTGGTTTGATTATAAACCTTTGTGTGTGTGTGTGTGTTTGCTACAGCTGCATGGTGAGGTTCTTCCCTCTTACACGTGCATAGCTGTCACACTCATCATTGTGTAGTTTTAATAGGGTGGGGGGTGTGGGGGTGGAGAGGGGGGAGGAGGGTTTATTGTCTTATCATTTCAATGGAAAAGACATTCAAATTTATAAATAAATAAATGCACTTGGGGAAATGATTTTGTACAAACTCAATTTTGATATGCTTTTTAAACTTAGGACTCCAAGTAAGGGACGAACAAGGGCCTTGACCAAATGGACCCTTATTTCCTTGCATTTAGATGTGATTTATCTTATTAATTTAACACCGCTGATATTCAGTTGGCCCTTTCTACAAATGTTTAATGTGGTCTTCGAAGAAGAGATCTTTATCAACAATACAATGACTCCCAGGTCTTTCTCACACTGAGTATTTTTCAATAATTTGGTAGTTTTGTCAACGTTCGTGTTCTTACCAAGGTGAATCACCTTACATTTGGTACTGTTAAAACTCAACAACCACTTATCGATCCACTGGACCAATTTATCTAAATTCTCTTGTCAAGATTTTGTACATGCCGTGGATATCTATTCTACCACAACATGCACAATGTGGTAGATCATTTTAAAATCCTCTAGGCAACCTTTCATGGACTAATAATATTCAAACTCAAAGAGTTTCAAGGAACATTACAAACCTGATTTTCCTGTGTCTTCCTGCGTGTAAATGAAGCAGGTTTGAAGCAGACAGTACAGACAGCAGTCAGTTTGGTCACTGTCTCTGAAAGTGGAATAAGGTTCAAAATATCGCCAAATGCCTTCCTTTGGAAGGTCCCATCTAAAGCTGCCACAATCATAATCCTTCCTTGATTGGCTAGATAATCCGCAAATGTCACCACATCGGGAAACTGCAATAAATTCAAGAAAGAAAAGTTGAGAGAATGTGGCGGTTGCGAAGTTATTTCCAGCATCATTAATGCACTTCATTAGTTGACATCACAGGCTTATGACAATCATTAATGCACTTTATTAGTTGACATCACATATGCTAATGACAAACAGAAAAAGCTTCATGAGATACAGTAATAGCTTTGACACTACTTGACATGACCCTATCAGGTTGACAAGTCGGCAATGGTGGCCAACAAACGTGACTTTATTTATTACCTTTTTTTAAAATTGTAAATATGGACAAACATAAAAACTTTATCCTTAGCAATCACTGCACTTCAAATACGCGTTTTTTGGCAACAGATTTGGAGCCTGTATAGTGTAGTCAGGGTGGAGAACAACTGAATCAAGAAATCTCTGAAATCCGGCCGGGGCCCAGGGGCCAAGCCCCGGTATTCGCCCCCTGGAAGAAAATGAATTTATGCAATTTTGAAAGTACTTTAGGGCCTCTCCTGCATTCAAAAAGCACAAAGTAAACATCAATAGATACAACAACCAAAAAAAAAAAAAGAATGTTTTATGCACATGTCTTTCAAAAAAGTTAAGAATCTTGATTTGTAGGCCTAACAAAGTTTGAGGTCCACCACTGTTATACACAAACTCCACATTTCCAATTTTACTGGGCACACGTTTGTCTATTTTTTAGCTGTAAACAGGCAAGAATTTTTATAATTTTAGAGATATTTAGGGGTACGTTAGTAAAAACACCACATAGGTATTAGTGACTAGTGTATAGATTTAAATGAAATAAAATGCAAAATGAACAGAAAAAAATCCTCTTTTGATTATCTACCTTTTTATACTTCTCTTGTCATGTCTTGTTTTTTATTACTCCATGTGTATAAAAAAAAAAAGCTTTAAAAAGTCCAAACAAACCCCCTCCTCTTCTTCAGTGCACTTTCATGCCAGTCTGAAAGATCATATGCATGCACACTACTGACACTAATTGTCTAATGTCAGTACCGATCTCTTCCTCCGACTCCAAGTCCATTTCTCTCACTTTAATGTCTAATAAATGGAAGCCTGTAAACTCCCCTTCATCTGTCGAAGAATCCAAACCACCCATTTTAGACACACACACAAGAAAATTTGGAGAAAAAAAAAATCGAAAAAACGAACGCATTTCACAACAGGAAAACCGGAAGTCAATTGCCGGAAGTCTCGCAATCTTTCAAACAACGCGAGAATATAACCACATGGTTGATACGGACGCTTTTGGACGTTTTGCCTGTTTAGAACTTCGGCCGCTTTTGGCCGCTATGCCCAATAAAGGGTAGCCCCTCAGCTTCTCACACTCGGAACTCAATATTTTTTTCTCGGAAAATCAAATGCCTTCCGCGGAAATCCGCGGATTCGCGGAAAGTTCTCCACCCTGTGTAGTGTACCTTTAAATTAAAAAAAAACAAACAAAAGTCCTTTAAAATCTACAGAAAATAATGAAACTGGGAACCATTCTGATATATATAGGTAATATTTGGCGGTAAAAGAGTTAATTCAGCAGCTCATAAAAAAGAACTGCAACAATGAATAATTATAATATTATAATTATATTTGCATTCATGTTTTAATCCCAGTTAAACTTTTATTTACAATACACTGACAGAGAAATTACTTCCAAATTAAACACCAAATATTGTCACCAAGAGCATGAAGTGTTTAATATACTTACAAACTGGCCTTCATCAATTCCAATGACTTCGTGCTTTAAAGCCTGCTTCAAAACTGGCATCAGTTTGTTGGTGGAAATTGCAGGCATGATTTGTCTGGAGAAAGAAGATAATTAATTGATTGTGCGTTAAAAAAAAAAACAACAACAACTTAAAGGTGCCTCATTTCATTTTTTGTATTTTTATTTTTTATCCTTACAAATCATGCAATCTATTCTTTTCAGACCATATTTCACGGCTGGATATTTTTAAGATTGGAGCAAGACTGGTCTAATGGATTATGGAAGGAACAAGTTTTCAATACCTGGACACGTCAAAACAAAAATGTATATCTAACAGCGCTCATAATCATACAGCTAGCAGAAAATACCTAACTAATAATATCCAAAGTAAAAATTTTGTCCTTTCAATTTTATTTAATAGAGCTATGTTAATATGCACTAACGGAGTACAGTCCCTTGACAGACAGTATAACAATAAAATAAACAAGAATTTTCGTGAAGCCAAACCAAAGTCTAACAACACAAAACAAGATAGAAAGAAAGCAAAATTCGTACTTGTCATGTGTAGACACTCCTTCTTCGTCATATCGTGTATCACCAGAATACTTGATGATGAGGCAAGCATAACGGGCAACTCTGTAGCGCTTCAAGCGTCGGATCAGCTCTGTCCTGTTGAGTAAACTCTAAAAATAATTTCTGAAATTCTGGTGTATAAAATTAACTATTCACACCTCAGCTATACTGATTATTTTATATAGCCTTCAATCAGTTCTCAAGGACTAACCATTGACAATGACCTGGCAACATTTCTGCTCATGAATACAATTTATGTTTCCAGGTGGAAGGAATTAGAGGAGTGGAGGTGAGAGGGGAGAAAAGGCAAAGTCAGTTGACAAACTTACGTTTTCCCAGAGAACATTGGGCCAATAACCAGCTGAAACAAAACAAATGAAACAGTAAAAATCAATTGTGGATAGAATTATATCTATGGTTCCCGGATCCCCATATTTCTTATACTAAGTTGCACAGTCCTCTGAAATTTTTATATTATAATTATAAGAGAAAAGTATCTGAACTGGACACCCAAATAAACACCCTTTTAGTTTATATATGTGCAAAAGGATTTAGTGCACTTAATTTCTAAAATGTCTTAATTTGTTCATTCAGTCCGATGACAATAAGACGGCCCAGGACGCTCAAGCACGAGGCATAGGAACACATGTTAAGTTCAGTACACAGAGGTGCCAACCACCTAATCTTCTTGTCAGTATTTCCGGACCCGTTTGTCAGTATTTTTTAACACTTGTCAGTATTTTTTTTCTCGCAAAACCCAGCCTATAGTATGACACTATAAAGTAACGACAGGCTTCCCCCTGAAACAGCAGGCTAATTTTCAGTCCTCTAAAATCATGATGAAAATCAGCTTGTTGAACACCATACTTGTTTCAGTATTTTTACTCTAAAATCACCATAAAAATCAGTTTGTTAAACACAGCGACGTTCAGTGGGTGCAGGAGTACTATTATGAGACCAGAAACCGGTACAGAAGCACTGTTGGCAAAGATAAACGATCAGCAACTTCTCCTCCGTATTTTTATAAAAACTACCGTATATATCCATATTTAATTCACTTCGCCGGCATTAAATATGGTCAATCCGTACTGGTTGGCACCTCTGAGTACAAAGAAACGGCAGTGAAGTAAAGCTTTGTAAAGGAAAGATACTTTTGTTTTTATGTCCACAAGCAAAAGAACACTCACAGTCACAGTGAAACATATATGTAACGGTGATTTTTAAACACTGGTTTTAGCCTATTATAGTTTATAACTCCTCTGCACAAGTATCTCAGTCAAAAGTAAAGCCAACCAAGACCCAAGTTAGGGTAATTTGTAATAGATTATAGATTAGGCACAAAAAAATCTGTTTACGGTATCCCGACCGACCCACATTTTTTTTGCCTGACCCTAAACTTTTTCTTTTTTTTGGGGGGGAGGCTGGAGGGGGGTGAGGGGGAGGGAAGTCTGGAAAAAATTATTTTAAAAGCCCCCCCAAAAAAATCGCCCAAAAAGTGGAAAAAGAGATTTTTTTTTAAAACGACAAACCTGTTTTTTTTCCCCCTATGTTACCGTAAACAGACACATTATTTTGTTTGGCCTTTAATTATAGGATTTAAACCATATTGTTAGGAATTGGATATATGTGGTACCTATATCATTATAAGGCGTCTCGATTCGCGGTCACATATTTACAAAGCCCAATTCGTTAAGTTGATAAGCTTGCACAAACCGTAGAAAAGTGACAAAGAAGCAGCAATCAGCAAGAGTCTAATAACTAAAGAAGAGACTTTAATTTCAAAGCCTGTTCTGTGTGCACCAAATGCAAATTTGCTTTTGGACTTTCAAAACTTTTTAAATTAAAGACAACGAGGTTCAATGTTTCACATAATAAGTACATTGTTAATCAAACACATCTAATATCAAATCCAATAACTGTGTCAAAACACAGAACTGAACCAAATACTGCATGGGTCAAGTAGTACTACAGCAGTACAGAGTATTATTATTATTTTTTTAATAAAAAATTACTGATCAAAAGTAATACCTCAATATGTCCACTTTCTTCGTTGGAAACCATGTCTTTTCCATGGGCAGGTTTCTTGTCGATAATCATAGGTGAATTTTCAATGTTGTTAGAAGACATTTTGATCAAGAGATCTAAAGATGCCAGAAAACAATCTGGGTCTCCTTGGTTTTGCAGGCCCTCTTTGGACTTCCCGCAAAAATTTGCGCGGGAACATCGAGTTACATGAATATAATTTATTCTTAATGCTTACCTTCATAGTGCTGGATGCTAATTTTAAATTCTTTCAAATATTTTTAGTAATAGCGTGGAAATTTATATATATTTCATTGTTTATTTTTAACACTGATGATAGTTTACTTATTTTAAAATATATTAATAGTGAAGGGATTTATTTGTATAAAACGACATCTGCCTGTGCCTATTTCCTCTGTCACGAAGCAAAGGCACTTTTTGTTATATTTCTTTGTTTCTCTACACCCTTATTTATCTTAAAATTCATTCTAATTCCACCATTTGTATCGGTTAAAACGGAATAAATTTAAAAATTTGTCTTTTTGTAGACTGACGGTAACTTCCTTTCGCAGCGTACCTTGACAACCAACATGGCGGACAACGAGGTCTGTTGATTTGTTTTGCTTTGCCTTCTTTATGTCATGACATTTTTCAGCTTTTCTTCATAAGTTTTTAATAATACGAATGTATACCGTATTTGTGAATGAATAGTTTGTTTGTTTGATTGTTTTAATGATGGAGTAACAGTTAGTAGGTAAATATTCTATGCTTGAAAGTTGAAGCATTCAATCATCAATGATAATTAATATATATCGCACATCAGTCATGTTACTAATATATTAATAAAACAATTTAAAGCAAACATAGAACTTTCTTTTACATATCCATGTGGTATTGAGGATCAGCTTTCCATTGGTACCAGTTTTATCAAAATCGGTGCATATTTGCAGGTTTTATGACTGTTTATTTATAAAAAGAGTCGAAAACGGTCACAATTCTGGCTTAAGATTCCCTATTAAAAAACTTTTTTTTTTAATCAGTAAAAAATTCGTATCTTTTTTTTTATTTATTAACGTATATAGTTGATCTTGGTATCATTTTCTTATTGTTCTATATATATAATTCAAGCTCTTTCCATTGATGTATTACATGACAGCTATTTTCATTTTGAAAAAAAAATTGTGGCCTACCTATAATTATGATGTTTGTAATTGGTGTTTTTTAGTGCCTTCAGTGAAATACGAATGTAATAAATTTTTGTATCACGAATTTTAAAATTTTAGGAAACACCACAAACTGAAGCTGAAGACGAACAGCCCCCTGCAGAGGAAGCGCCAGCACCTGCCCCAGAGGAACCTGAAGGTGATGCTCCAGCTGAGGGTGCTGCTCCTGAAGAGGCAGCTGAGGCAGAGCAACCACCTGGTGAGACAACTGATGAACAGGCTAAAGCAACAGCATCAGAAGCACCTCCAGAGGCTATTGAAACTGAGGCTGCTAATGCTGATGCAGATGCTAATGTTGATGCAGATGCTGTGGAAGCTGATGCTGTTGATGTTGCTGGTTTGCATGTTTTTTGCACAATCATATTTAACTTCACTTCACCTATTTATTTATTTATTTGTTTACTTATTTGTTTATTTATTTATTTATTTGTTCATTTGTCTATATTAGTTTATCTCAGCTCATTCATTTATTTATTCAATTTAGTGATTCAGTCTAAGGTTTTTATTTTTATTGCATTGTTCACATTTATGCTTTTGGCTGTTTGCATTATTATTATTATTATTATTATTATTATTATTATTATTATTATTATTATTATTATTATTATTATTATTATTATTATTATTATTAATATTATTATTATTATTATTATTATTATTATTATTATTATTATTATTATTATTATTACTGTTTAACTTAAATTATAATATTGTGCATGTTTTTAATTTACATGAAGTGTTTACTAATAGCATGTTGTGTTGTTAATGAATTTATATATTATTGTCTACATGTGTGTTCTTTTGTAGAATATTGAGTAATTACTGAATTGTCTTGCATGATGTATTATAAATTAAATATTAAATAAAATTGTATTTGGATTGCAATATTTTGCTCTCATAGTATTAATTGATTTATATGTTTAAAAAAAGAACTTCTAGTCAAACATTTTAACCATTTAGCATTAGCGAGTATATT
This sequence comes from Oncomelania hupensis, assembly GCA_036898135.1. Lineage (NCBI taxonomy): Eukaryota > Metazoa > Mollusca > Gastropoda > Littorinimorpha > Pomatiopsidae > Oncomelania > Oncomelania hupensis. The sequence goes on along the minus strand of CM072512.1, from coordinate 56,491,280 downwards.
ATTATGGAGAGTCTCTCCTTTCTTCATTATGTACACTTGTTAATTAACTGCAGAATATTTAAGCATCAATTCTTGCATGATTGTAAATTAGGCCAGAGTTCCCATAATTACACCCTCACTATATATAATCTGTGCACACAAATGAAAAAATAATGGATGATTTCTGAGTTTTGTGTACTTAACCTGTTTACAAATCATACTGGAACAGATATAGTTTGAGATCAGGTCAGGCATGTTACTTAATGAACCTAAAAGGTCCTTTTATTTCAGATGAACCTGTAATGGAGTATGTTTTTTGTAATAATTCTCTTAAGATTATAGTTGACTAAATACAAGGCAAGTATAGCAACAGACATTTAAAAACGTTTTACTGAAATGATCGGAGTATGCTGATTTACATAACTGTGTGTGGACTTTGTGTTCAGATCAGCCTTCGGAAGAACCAGCTGGTGAAAGTCAGCCTGAAGGGGAACCGGCAGAAGGTGGTGAGGAACCACCGGCAGAAGGTGGAGAGGAACCAGCTCCAGGCGAGGAGGGAGGAGAGGAAGAAAAGAAAGAAGGTGAAGAAGGAGAGAATGGAGAGAAACCTGAAGGTATGCAATGCAAGTAAAATCAATTGGTCATACTTATGACAAGCAGTGGCTGTGCTGCTTTAAAAGTTTAAGCTTTATGTTGATCAAAATTTATTATTTTTTTTATTAACTATGCATAAACATTGAAAGATAATGTGTCGTAGACTGTGAATGTGATAGTTTTGTTTTGAATTCTGTATATTATATTATTTTTTTTAAATAAAAAAGTGATAGTTTTGTTTTGAATTCTGTATATTATATTATTTATCGAGTTATGCTATCGATTCAACTGTGAGATAATAATCGTTTGACTGGGAGGAAAAACAAAACAATTGTCTATTCAAAATATAATTTGTAAAACATTATGTAAAAGTTGCATAAGAAAGACAAATATGCGAGAATCTAATTTTCATTACTTGTTATATTCATAAACTGATGATAGTGCAATGCAAAGTAATTATTATGAGAAAGGGGAATTGCATGTTTTTTTCAATATATCTTTTGCAATCCAGGCGAGGCTGCAGCTGAGGGTGAAGAGGGAGAAGAGAAAAAGGAGGAAGGAGAAGAATGGGAAGGAGAAGGAGAAGCACCAAAGAAAGAAAAAGAACCCAAACCTGAAGGAGAAGAGGGAGAGGAAAGTGGAGCTTCAGCAGAGAAGGCAGAAGGAGAAGAGAAAGAAGACGAAGCAGAAGGAGCAAAGTCTCCAGTGCCACAGGTCATATAACATTTTTTGCTGGGTTCATTTATGATTTCTGATTTGCACAGTGCAGAGATCTATTTCCTATATAGTCATATTTGAAGTACTTACACACAAACCAAACAATTGAATGAGATAAATGGTTTACCGCATCTTCATAAATTTTCTTAAGCATCAGGAAATTGTTGGATTGACATTTTCATTTACTAAATATCAATTATGAACAAGCCATGCAGTTTGATCTGAAATAGTCATTTTCTTCTTGAGACTACATTATGTTAGCAAAGAGTTTGAAAGGTTTAATCTGTCTCTTTGTTCAGAGCGATACATTTGCTGAGGGTGAGGAACCAGAAAGTGGAGCAGTGAAAGTTGGAGAAGAACTTTCCAGAGAGGCAACACCTTCAGGGGAAAGGCTAGGGGAAGGCCCTGAAAGGCTTGAGGCTGGAACCCCAGAAAGATTAGGTATGTCAGCATTTGTTTTTGTTTGTTTTTTTTAATAGAAATAGTGAATTCTTTAAAAGGGCATTTGGCTTTGGTTACATAGTAAATGTAAAAGTATAAAAATATTTTAAAGGACCCTTTCTTGCGGCTATTTCAAATTTGTCATTTTTTAATGAATATAGTCGGTAATCAGAACGGGCCAAATATTGGTTGGTCTGTCAATCAGTTTGTTTGTCCATTATCTGCCATTTTTCAAGAACCTTTGAAAGGATCTTGACCAAACTTCAAAGGAACATTACCTAAACTAGTGACCATCCTCCCTTGCCATCATATTTGCTGTCGCAAAGGTCATGGTCGCTAGGATCACTTTGATGTTCAACACATGTCGCTCAATATCTCAAAAAGGGTTGAACTGATTTTGTATGGATACATTCCTTAGCATTCAAAGATCGAGCGTCTGTATTTTCCTGAAGTTTGTTTTGACAATAAATGTTGATTATGTTCACCAGCAGAGGAAGAAGAGGTGGTCCCTATAGAACCTACGATGGAAGAGCTTCCACCGGAAGAGGAAGAAGAGCCACCACCTTATGACAGAGATGGTTTGATCGAAAGATACCATGTAAGAATAACATACACTGCCAATTAGCAATAGCTGAATTCATATCCATATAGTTAATATGCTGATTGTTTCCAGTGGCCGAAAATTATTTGTTAAATTTACTTGCTTTTAATTATTTGTCCTGTGTATAATCATAATGGAGAAAATTGCAGTGGGTGTAGACCACTCTATTCTCTATGATGATGTAGCTGTAGAGGTCATGGGCCAGATTGGTTTAGTTACCATGTATTGTGCCATTTATATAGAAATGGATATAACAGTTTGCCACGTTGGATTTGTTTGTAGACGGGATGTGTGAAAGAATGCAGTTGGCTCTGTAGTGTACGCAGTGTACTCAGATGTCAGGCAATAACATTGCCACCCATACAGGCTATGGTTCAAACCCTGTTGACGGCCTGGAGTAAAATAATGAAAATAATAATAAATAAATAAATTACATTAAAAATTTAACAATAATTTTTTTTAGAAATTACCCTGAGACACTGTATTCCTACTCCATCAAATGAGAGTATAAACCGAGGTCTAGTCTGTGCACGCACGCATTCCATCACACAGACTTTAATGTCCCTGACGCTAGCGCTCTTGTCTTAGATGGGTGAGTGCCGGCTACAAAAATACACCCAGCATGCACTAGGTCCCTTCTCCCCATCCGCGGGCATTCAGGATTGTGCTCAGTCCTCTGGGCGTCAGACTATGTGCCCAAAGGTTACAGGTAGGCGCCTCTGGCAGCTTGAGTTAGATCCTATATTGACCAGCGTCTTGAGCAGCTCTTGAGCTAGAAAATAATAAATAAATAAAATAAAGAGAAATGCAAGAACTTTCTGTCATCATCTACTGCTGTTGTAGTTTGTGTGCACAAAAATTTTTTTTTAATATACTTTAAAATGAAATGTTCATCTACTTAAAATAGAAATATTACTTTGTTTTATTTGCATTTTTGTGTGTGTTTTATATTTTTCTCAAGTTGGCATTAGCAGAGAGGGAAGCACTTCTTCAACAAAACTACCAGCTGCAGCACAAGCTAGCAGAATATTTCCGCAAGAAGAAGAATGACGAACGACAGGAATATGACAAGAATGTGACAGACCAAGAACAGAGATATTTGAAATACATGGGTAAGTCCATCATCTTTTACTCACTTCAATCATTGCTGTTGTGCTTCTACTCTCTTGATCAGCAAACTCTTTCAGCTTTTAAAAAACAAAAAGAAAGCTTAGCTTTTCCAAGCCCATAAAGCATTAGTGAAGCAGGTAGGGAACAGGAAGCACTTCTCAAACAGGCAGCAGGCAGAAAAAAAAACAAAACTAAAAGTAATTTAGTGAGAACGCAACTTCTGGAGACTTCTTATGTGTTTGCGTTTTCTGGTCCGTTGTTTCAGAAAATGTAAGGAAAAATGGAGTTCTATTTTATTCTGCTATTATTCTGCACTGCTTTCAGTTCTGCTGGAAGAAAAATAACGTATAGTCATGTATGTAATTTTATTGAGGAATCGACTTCCAGGGTTTACTTTTGGATTTGTTGCCTCCTTTCTTTCAGCTCAGCTGGACGAACTTCATGTGCAGGATGTGAACGAGCGAGATAACTACCAGCACCAGATTGAGGAACTGAACAACCGCTGCGAGGACAAGCGTGAGCGTGTGGATGAGGAGCTGAACAATTTCACGGAATTCAAGAAACAGGTGGCCCTCAACTCCATAAACAGTCGCTCGGGCAAACCCATTGCACCCAAGGTCTTTTAAAAATAGCAAATTTTAACATGTGTTTTGTTTTGTCATTTTTGTTGTTGTGTGCATATGTGTTTATTTTGGAGGGGAGGGAAGGGCTGGGGGAAGACTAAGGATTGACTGTATCCAGCGCAAGTACAATGAACAGCATTGGCAAAATAAATACATACATATGTAAAAATTGCATTTATTGACTCACAAGCATAGCAGTGTGAGTCTATGTACTCATGCAAACAAAACAAAACTCAAGATTTTTGCAAATATTTCCAAAATAAGTCATAAATAGTCAAAAAATTACATTAAAAAAATGTGTTTGTCTGGCCGTCTGTCTGCCGTCTAGACATGCAAAATTTGCAAGTGGATTAATATCTCAGAACCTATTTTAACTATCACAACCAAACTTGGTAAGATGGTGTATATCCATTGGACCTCATAAATGAACAGTGAATTACTTGCCTTCAAGGACAAGGTCATGGGGTCGACAAATGTTAGCTACAAAAAAAAAAGGCAATTTTTCACAAAATTCATTTTTTCAAATAATTCTACTTATTTCAGGATATTGAACAATACTTGGTGACAATGAACAAGAAAGAACAGGAGGTGGTTCACGTTCGTCTGGAGAACATTAAACTGAAGAATAAGCTGAAAAAAAAAGAGCAGCAGCTCAAATCAAAGGTAAGGGTTTTGGTGGAGTTGTCTACCTTTAGCTGCAAAATCTTCTGGCAATTGTTTCATCCAGTATATATAGTGTGCTAGAGAGCAATGCTTGCATGCTAACATTGAACTTGATATACATTTTAAAAGTGCAGGAATTATTTATAGCTATATTTTACTGTACTATTTACTGTTAGGAATTCATTTTTTGATGAGATGTGTGTGCACTATAATAGTACTACTTTCTGTTTGATTCATATGCATACCAGTGTGAGCATAATTATGTATTCATCTCCCACCCCCTTACCCCCTCTCATACCCCCCCCCCTCCCCTCCTCCAATTTTTTTTTTTGGATTTGGCAAATCTGTGCAGGATATCCTAAATAGTCCAAAAGTGACATTTTAAAAAAGTGTCCATCTGTCTCTCTGTCCGATATCCGCTCTCTGTCAAGAGCACGCATACCTTATTTCAAATTTGTAAGCGTATGAATCCTCCACACATACACAAAGGCCTTGTGTGAACAAAAGAGCTGGCCCCTTTCATCACTTTAACGTTATTTTGATTTGACAAGTACACTATAGTGCATATCTATGTAGCACACTGTGTTTAATTAATAAAAGGGATCCTTTTCACCTTTTATAAGACAGTTGAACTGACAACATCTATTATTTTGAGGAAATCATCGATTTTATGAATTTGTATTCATTTCCATTACTAAATATAATTATATATAATAATTATGTAAATTAGCTGTAGTCAATACACAGTCATGTAGCTGTGACTGTGATTGTTATTGTTGTTGTTGCTAAGGTTGTCATTTGCATTTGAGTATATATATAACGCCCTTCTAGTTACGGAAAAGGATATATATATATATATATAATTATATATATAATTTTTTTTTTTTTTTTTTTTTTGGGGGGGGGGGGGGTTGTTTGTTTGTTTGTTTGTTCATTACTTGGAGTATGTAATTTAATTCTAGTTCTAGTCAATACTCAGTGTTGTTGTTGATGAATGATCTCAGAGAATGATAGTTAATACTTCTTTTTTTTTGCTGGGTGTATGATTACGTTTTTCAGTTTTTGTTTTTCCTTTGTATAATGTCAGCGCTTTTGTCTGTTTGTAGGAAGAACTGGCAGAAGGTCTACACTTGATTGACTTTGAACAGCTGAAAATTGAGAATCAGACATACAATGAGAAGATTGAGGAGAGGAATGAGGTCAGTATAGTATATTTTGAACAGATCTTCTACCTCAGACTTTAGGTCTCATATCCTACCTCCTTGTCAATATCCTCTTTTCTGTATGTGAATGCATAGAATAAATCATGAGCTGAACCTATACACTATATGTTTAATGCTTGTAAAAATGTCTTTGTCAACAGACCATATTAAATAGCTATTTCATTGTCAGTCTGTATTTAAAAAAAAAACAAACAAAAAAATTTTAAAAAATTAATTATTAAAGAAAAACAAAATAATTCAAGTGACAATTCCTGTACACTAGATATTTCTATGTCAAACCCTATAGAAATGCCATTGTCAACATTCCTTATAAAAATAGATATTTTACTGAACAATCTTTATAAAAATGTCATTGTCAACACTAATAAAAAACAAAAAACAATATAGAAACAGAGGTGCCAACCAGTACGGGTTGACCGTATTTAATTCAGGCGAAGTGAATTAAATACGGAAATACGGTAGCTTTTATAAAAATACGGAGGAGAAGTTGCCGATCGTTTATCTTTGCCAGCAGTGCTTCTGTACTGGTTTCTGGTCTCAGAATAGTACTCCCGCACTCACTGTGTTCAACAAGCTGATTTTCATGGTGATTTTAGAGTAAAACAAGTGTGGTGTTCAACAAGCTGATTTTTATCGTGATTTTAGAGGACTGAAAATAGCCTGCTGTTTCAGAGAGAAGACTGTCGTTACTTTATAGTGTCATAGGCTGGGTTTTGCGAGAAAAAAAATACTGACAAGTGTTAAAAAATACTGACAAGAAGTTTAGGGGGTTGGCACCTCTGTAGAAATGTTATTGTCAGTATTCTTTTACTCTCATCTGAATTATTTTAGGGGTTGATCCTCATTCATAGTTGCACTGTATAGTGGTTTAGAGGGCAAGGGCTCACATGCTTTGTTTGTCACTGTACAGGAACTATTGAAACTGCGCAAGAAGATCACAAGCACGGTACAAGTGCTGACCCACCTCAAGGAGAAACTGCAGTTTGTGCAGGGAGAGAACCAGATCCAGAAGGGAAAGCTGCAAGAAGTTGAGTCCCTTGTCGCTCAGGTAAGCAACAAATTAAGGCTATTTCAATGTTAGTGTCATGCCGCAGGTTACGCAGAGTGTCATCCCATTTAATTTGTCTTGGATGAGATTGCTACTGCTTGTAGTAGATATAATTCCTGCCTTGGCTCTTTCCTTACACCTGCCATGCTTCAGGTAATACAAATATAATATATAAAGCTTGTATTGCTCAATACCATCCTGAATTCTTATGAAAATATATACTCTTTACAAAATGTTCATTTCAATTTCAGAAACGTGATGTTTTGTCCCGTACAAAGCAAGCTAGGGACTCACTTCGCATTGACAACAACCGACTGCGGCAAAGTTGCGGTCTCTTGGGCAACGAACCTCTGCTGCGGGACTTTGAGGATCGAAAGGATGAATCCGATGATCTGAGATCCAAGCTTGACCATCTGAAAATGCAGCACGCAGAATTGACACTGAACTGTAACCAGGTTCGCCGAAAGATTGAGCAAGCTCGCAGCATACGACAGTGAATGCGTTGATGTTGGACTCGCACTCAGACTTTGAATGAACACACAAGGGTTCTGTTTGGAATATTATTGCATTGTGGCGACACTGATTAAGGCAGGAGGGGAGGGGGGGGGGGGGGGGGGGGGGGGGGGGGGGGAGGTGCTGGTTTTGGAAGGTGGTGACTAATATTGTTGTATTGTACAAGGCCGACTACAGTTTAGTAATTTACACAATGGAAGAAATGGGAATATGGCAGTAGCTACATTGCATAATCTCTTTCTTTTTTATGAACAGCTTAGAGAAGGGATATTAAAGATTTGTAGAAAATTGTTTTAACACAAGGGACAAGGCAGCACCAGAGAAAGGGGGAATTCCATTTGGGAGTCCATCTCTTGCATTCCTGTACCTCTTCCAATCTAAATTGTGATATTTTTAATAATTATTTCAAGTATTTCAAGTACATATCAATGTAGCTGTGATTCTGACTGTTTAAGCCTTTCATTTGCTTGCCACATTTTATTTGCATGAAAATAACGTTGGGGTATTTTTTATGATTAAATTGTGTTGTGGTGAGGTTTTTTTTTCCCCACAAGTGTATATAGCTTGGTTTTACCATTCAGTCAGCATAAAATCTAATAAATATAGTAATTCCCTATTTCCAGAATTGGAGTGAAGTCTGTTTTTGTGACGATGTTTGTGAGCTATTGTTGCATGTTATTTACAGATAGTATGGATGGAACTTTGATATCAATAAAGCTTTAATGTAATGCCAGTGCTGCTTCTTTGTGTTAGTCTTAAGTTTTCACCAGGAATGTTATTTTATGTACTTGCATAATCTCTATCTGTCTGTCTCTCTATCTGTACAGCTGTCTGTCTCTGTCTCTCTCTCTCTCCATCTCTCGTTCACTCTCTCATTCTCTCTCTCTCTCTCTCTCTCTCTCTCACACACACACACACACACACACATCACAAACACGCTTACACACACACAAACACACGTTTATACATATTATACAATGCCCATTCATGAGTCACGGTTGCACTATTGAATCCAGCTGTCGTCATCATTTTCCATATATAGCTATGAGACTTTCACAATGGGTTTACATGTACCTATCCTATCCCGTAACTCGGAGGTCGTAGGGGCACCACAGCCCACAGATGATCGTTTAACCAGCGTACTCTATCTTTTCCTGTCCTCAGCAACCCTGATTGTTTCGCTTAATGTCAAACCAGTCCATTCTCGAATGTTGTCCTCCCACCTCTTTTTTGGTCTCCCTCTTTTTCTACTTCCTTGCACTGTGCCTTGCAGGATTGTTTTTGCAAGACCTGATGATCTGGTGACGTGGCCCTACCATCGGAGTTTCCGTTTGTTCACCACTTTGAGCAGGTCATCGTGTTGTCCGATGGCTTGTGTGATAGTCTGTCGGACTTCGTCGTTGGTGTACGCTTGATGTTATTATTTACAGACAATCTGATCTTCAATAAAACGAAAAAGCCTTCTTATTAATTAAGACTGATGGAATTGTGAACAGGATGAGGCACAGTAGTCTATGTTAAGATAATGTTGTTATGGACAGTAAGTAATAGATCTACGCGTTATGCCAATGCCATAACCAAATTCTGTTACGCTGCCCTCAAACAGTAGGTTTTAGAACCTGCTGGCCATGCTAGTGGCTGAGAGTGGGATTGAAGGGGTATGTCCTTTACTAACATTTAGGTCTACATGTAAGGCTTATACCAGTGAAACGCGACCTGGATTTATTCCAGCTCAAGCGCTAGACCAGAATAATAAGCTTATTACCTCCCAAAAAGGAGGCTGTTTCATATGAGCTTATTTGTCCATTTTTGCATAGATTAACGCTCGTTGTGTCAGTATAGTGTATCAATAAATAATGGGCAAATTCACGCAGAGAGAAGAGCTACAGAGTTTGACTAAACCGACAGTTATTGTGATTCATTTATTTCAGCTTATAATTTATGCTTTTCGTGTAATAAGTTTACTCCTGTAGGCACCCCTTGTTTCTATTTTACATTTGAATTGAGCATTCGTATATCCATATATTTTAAAACAAGAGGATGTGATGTTAAATTGAGCATTCGTATTACCAATTATTTTAAAACAAGAGGATGTGAGGTACACCCGGATGCTAGTTTCAATCGAATAATTATTGTTAAGACAATCAAACAAAGCGAGCGGCGGAATGATTTAATTTGTTCAATTTACAGGTTTCACCTTTTTTTTTCTTTCTTGGAATTAATTAACGGTTTCATGGAAAATGTAATCATTTTTGTTTTGTTGTCGCGTTGATTCCACGAATTTAGTTCATAGCCTCCCCGCCAAGCTTCCCACCACCAACCCACCCAGCTGACCCTCTCCAGCCTGTCAGCAAAACACCATCAACGTGGTGACGCTGCCAAAAAAAACTTTCTGATAGCTCTCTCTCTCTCTCTCTCTCTCTCTCTCTCTCTCTCTCTCTCTCTCTCTCTCTCTCTCTCTCTCTCTCTCTCACTCTCTTACTCACACACACACACACACGCACATCGCTACCACCTTCACCCCACTACCCACTCATGCACGCACATGCACAAACACACACATCACACACACACCCATACATACACCCATCCCACCCCCCACCCACCACCACCACTACCCATTTTCACACACAAACAAACACGCACACACAGACACGCACTCACACACATTTTTGTAGAAACGACGTTGTGATGACTGTCGTGAAACTCTACATACATTATTTTGACACACTTACCATCATTTTGACCTTATTTAACATTTTGCCATTTTTTGAAGCATTCCCTAACCCTAACCCAAACCCTAACCCTAACCCTTAACGTAACCCTAAACCTAACACAGCCCCAACCCTTACGGAACACTACCTTGACGTCAAAATAACGGGGCCGTCAAAAGAAAGTACGTAGAGTTTCAAGTGTATGTCAGAGTAACGTCGTTTCTACCTAGCCACACACACACACACACACACACACACACACACACACGCCCACCTACCCTACAGTGTGAGGTAAGCATTTTTTAGCATCGTTGTGGGGTACATACACTGCATAGCATATTTCACGTAATATTAGGTTATGCTGACTTTGGGCAGTTTTAACATAATTGCCGAGCATTGACGAATGTTTTTAATCAAGAATGACATCTCCCCCGGTAGCCCACGTTGTGAGGTAAGAGTATTTGTAGCATTGTTGTGACGTACACACAAAAATCCGTGTGGGTGTGTGTAGGTGGTCGCAAACCAACGGTTTTGGAGGTGGTTGAGATAAATGTATAGGCGATATGCTTGGGAGCTCAGCAAGCGGTTTTTGAGGTTGGCACTGTGGGGTCATAGGAAAATGTACCTCAAAAAATTTTGTACCTCACAACCCCGTCAAAAAGTCTTACACACAACCTCATAACCTACGGTACGTAAACGCACACACACACACACACACACACACACACACAACACACACACACACACACACACACACACACACACACACACACACACCCTGGTGCGCGCAATCATGATGCTACTTGGCTCTGTAACCTTGGCTGTAAGAGCGATGACGTTAACAATTAAGGGCATCGGGTTAGTTGCTAGGGGTTGGATTCTCTCTGGCACTCTGCCGTCAATCAATATGACGGCAAACGCAGCATATTCTGGCTTGACCCAGAGTTTACATTAAATAATTATTTTCGGTGATCAACCTGTCCGATAATACGATAATAATGTTACGTGCTCTTTTCAATCATTTGAGTGGTCAAATACTGCAGCTTGTAAGCGACTATGATACCTTCGCAGCGACAAAGGAATCCCTTCTCTCCAGCATCGATCAATATTCTGCAACGTGTTCCTCGGTGTTTTCCAAGAAGAGCTGGAGGGTTAAAATTGATTTTAATTTTAATTTTTGTTTTTAGCAATTTCAGCACTCTCTCTCTCTCAATCGCCCTCTCTCTCTCTCTCAATCGCCCTCTCTCTCTCTCTCTCTCTCTCTCTCTCTCTCTCTCTCTCTTTTTTTTTTTTTTCCTTCCATCTACTTCTCTCCTTCCGCCAGTCCCGTCGTAACGACAACTGTTAATGGATTCGAATGGACAACATTTTTATTATGATCTTATGCGTGCGTGTAAAGCAGCAGTAGATGAAAAAAAGGCTTCGTATAAGACTTGGTTAAAATCAAAAACAGAAAATAATTTCCATATTATGAAACAGTCTAAAATAAAATGTAATAAAATAATAGCTGAGGAAAAGTTAAAATTTTGGTCAGATTATTGTAATAATGAGGTAAATACCTGCAAAGATTCTGCCAAAGTCTGGAAAAAAATGTCTGAAATGCAAAATGTTTATAGGTTGCCCCAGTGTCCTATTAAACTAGAAAAAAACATTTTTCCAACTCATAAAGAAAAAGCAGAAGAATTTGGGAAAACGTTTTCTCACACCAGCCACTCTTCTAGCTTACCTAATCACATTCAAGAAGAAAGACAGAATAAAGAGCATAGCATAGAATACCAACAACCACAGCCTAATAATAATTTGTACATAAACGCTGATATCACATATCAGGAAGTGAAAAATGCTGTTTTAAAATTAGGTAGGAAGAAATCCGCAGTGGGTCTTGATGGTATTTCTTATAACTTATTAGCACATTTACCTGAACAATGGTTACATTTGTTCCATGAAATCATTAAGTTATGTTGGGCGACAGGTGTTATGCCAGATCAGTGGAAATCATCTTTAATCATTCCAATTCTTAAATCTGGCAAACCCAGGACAGTTACTTCTAGCTACAGACCCATAGCCTTGACTTCACATTCTTGCAAAATCATGGAAAAGGTGGTATTAGACAGATTGACCTATTATTGCTCAAAAAATATAAAATTATCCTGTAAACCAAGCTGCTTTTCAAAAGGTCGATCTACAACAGATCACTTGGTTAAACTCACGACACATATTAAGCAGCAGTTTGCTAAGAGAAAGGGTGTTTTGGCTACATTTTTTGATATTACCCGTGCATATGATCGAGTCTGGCATGCTCGTTTACTGTATAAGCTGAAAAATATTGGATTATCTGGTCATTTGTATACATACATACACACATTTCTAAGCAATAGAAACATTACAGTTAAAGTAGGTAACTCATATTCTTCTACTTACAGTACAGATATGGGGATACCACAAGGCTCAATAATTTCTCCTCTGCTGTTCAGTATTTTAATATATGACTTGCCCAAAACTATTAGTAACAGAGTGACCTTGGCTCAGTATGCTGATGACATTGCTATCTGGATGAATGTAAGTTTAAAACAGAATACTTCTCTTTTCGAAATAAAATATATATCTCATGTATACCAAACAGAAGTTAATAAAATAGCATATTTATGAACCAAAATGGCTTAGATTTATCTAAAGAAAAAACAAACATGATTCTTTTTAATAATTGTAGAGAACCAAGAATGCTACCAAAAAATTGTTATAGATAATGATGAAATAAAGTATGTCAATGAAGTTAAATTCCTTGGTGTATATCTAACTAAAAAATTAAAATGGAAGAGACATATAGAATACGCTTGTCAAAAGGCAGTAAAAAGCTATAATTTACTAAAAATAATAAGCCGAAAGGCCTGGGGACAAGATACCAAAACCCTCATACATATAGCTTTAGCCTTAGTCAGATCTAAACTGACATATGGACAGGAAGTCTTTTTCTCTGCTCCTAAAACTTATCTTAGGAGATTGCAAAGTCTAGACAGCAAGTCCATAAAATTAGCGTTAGGTGTACCAATACATACACAAACACTTAAAGCTTACAAGTTAGCAGGAGTCATATCCATTGAAGAATGGAGAAAAATTTCTTGTGCAAAATATATTGTACGAGCTGCATCTGTATATAATAATAATGATGATGAGATACATTTTAGGTCTGATCTGATTTTTTCAAAACGTGCACAGAAAATACCATTCTTAGAATCAATAGCAACTTTTACAAAAGATTTAATTGATGATTTATCTAATGACATAAAATCTTTTCCTAAAAATATTATTTCTCCAACACCTATGTGGGAGCTTGAAACTGCTCATTTTGACATACATTATAGTTTAGAAAAGAAGAATGAAAATGCAAATTTATTATCAAGTGATGTTCGTTGTCATTTGGAGAAAAATTATTCTCAACACCTTCAAATCTATACTGATGGATCGGTTTTTAGAGACAGGGGAAGCTGGAGCAGGCTATGTAATTCCAGCTCTAAAATTGCAAAAATGTTTCTCTTTGAGTTTAAATACTTCTATTTTTGCGTGTGAACTTATCGCAATCCTTATGGCATTAACTAAAATTTCAGATCTTTGCTTAAACGCATTTCAAGTTGTTGTATGTGTTGATTCGATGTCAGTTTTAGATGCTTTACAATCTTATGGTCATACTGAACGGGCATGAAATTATTTTAGAAATTCAACATTTAGTCCACAATCTCATTATTAATGGTACAAAGGTAAGCTTCTGTTGGCTACCTTCACATTGTGGTTTTCTGTTTAATGATAGTGCGGACAAAGCAGCAAAGAAAGGAGCTAAAAATATCAATGCTCAGAGTATTCAACTCAACTCAAAAAATCCCCTAAGGAAATTAAACGTATGATCGAAGAGAGGTCAACGAAACATGTTATATTTAATACACTTTTTCCTGTAGACTGTAGACTTTCGAGAACAGTTTTTACTATGGCTAACAGAATAATGTTGAATGCCATAAAAACAAAGTATTGTCCAGATGTCCATTGTGTATGCAATGAGACTTTTTCATTATATCATTTACTTTTTGGTTGCCGTCATTTTCTGCCTCTAATAACTGTGCATCTGCATGACATAAAAACATTAGATGATATTAATTTTCATCAAAGTGCATTGTTAGCAAAACTTTTGATGGCTTCTCCTGTGCTAGATTTGTGTAAATAATTATAATTTTATTTTATTTATTTTTATTTATTTATTTCCCCCCCCCCCCCCCCCCCCCCCCCCCCCCCCGTCTTATCATTTGGAAAAGACGTAAATAAAACAACCCCAACCACCAACCTAGAGCCCATTTCACAGCGTTGCAGATCCTACATCACAGTGTTTCCCCCACCGTTAGTCTTAAAATCATCATAAAAGACGTTAATCTACCCCCCAACCACCCTCCCCCAGCCCATTTTCAGCGTTGCCAGATCCTTTGACCCAAAAAAATCCACAACAAAACACCACTCCCCTTACCCCTTCAAAAAAAAACACAAAAAAACCCCACTCTTCAAAAAAAGCGTTTTGATATAAATTGATACATTTGTTCAGGTGCCTAATTAATAGCAGCAAGCTTGATTCTAACAAGAGAAATAAAAAAAATAGCACCGCTGTGAAAGTGTGTGTGTCCATATAAAGTAGATGTTTGATTACAAAACAAGGCATATACACCTAAATGTCAAAGCTTAGCGATCGGCTTGTGCAACGATTACCCACTATATCATCCATAAATGTGACAACTATGCAAATTTCCCAAATAAAACTCATTGTCACACAAAAATGAACAAACATCTTGGGGTCCAGTTTTATGAATGAATGTTAAGAATGAATAGTAGATTTATGCTTCTAAGTTATGTATAAACTTAGTGGAGTGAGAATCCTATTCGTTCCGTATACCCGTTCATAAAACTGGTCCCTCGCCATTTAAAAAAAAAAAGACAAAAAAAAAAAAAAAAGACTGTCAATCTGTGTTCGTAAAGTAAGAAAATCTCTCATTCATGCAGGGCAGCTCAAAATACATAATTACGACGTTGTTGAATAATGTGCATTATGAATTGTTCCTATTTAATGTTGCTACTTTCTGTTCGATCCAGGATTCCAACAGTAGCGGTTCCTCGTTACTAATTGCAATGGATTAGAGTTTATTAGGTCTATAATTTATGCATGATTGCTTTATTGTTAGGGGTTCCGCGATAAATTTACAGTGTATGCTCTGTTTTTAATTAGCTTACCTGACGTAAAGAACGATGCTAATAGACTAATAAGATATGCAAATGTAGGCCTAGTTGTTGTTTGTTTTTACTCCTTGTTGTTGGTTCTAAGAAATTTTGTAAAAAAATCGCGCAGAGCCTTCATTTTCGACGAGTTGTCCTGTTCTACTTTTGTTTTCTTCTCCTTTTGATGAAATGAACCTACGACCGCAATGGAATCGTGATACTGAATTGATTACAATTCATTCCTGTGAATTAAACGTATTTGTTTGGATTGTGTGCTTTTGAGACTGTTTTTTTTTTTAATGTACTTTATTGTTCGATTCTACTTTGGTTTTTCTGAAAACTCTAAAAGCTTGCATTATTCAATTACCCAGAAAATAATGTAAACAGTTTACGTCAATAAATTATGTCGAAATAAAAAGTAGTTATTATATTATTACAAAATAAGTAAGTACGTGAAAAAAACAACTACAAAGCCTAAAGCAGGCATTTAGAAAGCAATTCCTTATAGGCTAACTAGCTATAACTTAGCACTGTGTGTGTGTGTGTGTGTGTGTGTGTGCACGTGTATTCTTGTCTTTTTGGGGGTCTGAACCTGTAACACTCAGTTGACAGTGGGGCTGCAAAAAACAGTGAGGTCCTAAAATAGGGCCCCATTTTTTTTAGGCTTTATTTCAACTAAACAAATCAGTTTTGAGGTCCTGTGATCTTCCTGAGCAAATACCCCATTTTAGCCAATTTTGAGTTTCCGTGTGTTAGGGGCTTAACACTCCAAAGTGTGTGTCCAGACCGGCAAGCCAATTCTGCCCCTGGTGTGTGTTTGTGATCAAGGGAAGTCACTCTAGTCCCGGGTCATTGTGACAACTGGGGGCTAGAAAATGGCAGCCATTACATCATGCGTATTTGATCTCTACGCGCAAGTACAAATTGCGAGACAGTTGAAAAAGGTAAGACTTTTGATATGTTTTTAAAAATTACTGATATTTTATTGTTTAGTGACACTGTGTTGTAGTATAGGCGTTTGCATATATCCGCCAATTAAACTTCTACGCTACGCTGTATAGACTATTTGCGCCATTCACTGAATGGCCCATTGAGATGATTGACCAAAGGCAAATTGAATTTCCGTTTCAAAACTTGCTAGGTCTTTTCAATGTATTGTTTTACATCATATTAGTGGATTTTATGATTAGTTGATTTTATTGTTCCTGGAGACTAGTGGCACAAAAATATTCTGTAGACATTACTTTGTAGTCTAGTACAAGGTCTACCTACTATGAGCGAGGTGTGGACACACGCAGTGCACAGTGGTATTCACCCATTTTCAAGACGCAATTTCTTCAACCACAATGCACAGATTTGTTTAAAATATTACATTTCTAAAAGCACAATAGTTTTATTTGCCTTCCGTGTATCTTTGATCACTGCAATAACTACAATCGTACATTAGAACGCCGTGAATGCAGTGGCCACGTTTTTCATCTGGGTCAAGGTAGCAGAATGTTCCCCGAAAAAGCGTCACGGATTTTCCAGCTCTCAACCAATCAGAAGGAAGCTTATACTATAAGATTCATTCTGATTGGTTGAGAGCCGGAAAATCCGTGACGCTTTTTCGGGGAACACCCAAACGTTCTGATTCCTTGACCTTACCTTGATAATTCGTTTCGGGGTATCAACAATATTTAAAGAAGAAAGTGATACATCTGTTTTAATTTCATATTTTGCCTTCAACAAAATAAAATATTAATACGATACACACAGCTACGGAAAATAAGCTTTCCATCGGAAGAGCCGTAACGCGAAATCTGTGAACCCGGCAGCACTGTTCAATGGCGACCGAGTGGATGCTTTGTGTCTAACCTTTCTTTTATTTTTTGGGTGAGTCCTACCTGAGGACTGTGGCAGTGAAATCTGTTAGAATAAAATATATGTGTAAAATATATGTGTTTTATATTTGCACCCAACTAACATAAATTTTACTTGTATGTTGTTTGCTAGAACTCAAGATGTGATAAGCTACAGAACTTACAAGAGGTGCACTCAAATGGTAGGTAACCGTTTTTATTGTTTCAGTGCAGTAAATATTACTATTACTAGTATTAGTTAGCTACGAGATAGATCTAGACAGGAAGTCCAAAGTTTAAAGAAGCTATATTTTTCCCAAGGTGGCATTTAATCTGTAAGTTTCAACTGAGACATGTGGCTTGTTGTATTATTAGGCAAAAACTTAAATTGAAAGTAACTTATAGATCTGCTACTTGTATTAATTATCACCAATATGAAATTATTTTAATGGCTGAGTATAATTGCCATCTGATCAATGAGAATTTTGTCACTTGTAATAATTATAACGTATTGAAAGTTCTGATAAAATTTTCAGTAGAGATATTTAGAGCATAATGCACAATCAATGTGGATTAATAATATTGCAAAAAAAAAAATTAACAATTCACTAGAGAAAACAGCCCTTTTTTTCTTGCAGAATATCTAGGCATTAACAGGGTTTAGCCTGGCAGTAAAAGTACATGGGCCATTCGCCCCGCCTGAACCAAATCTTATGGGCTGACTGTTCGCGGTGTCGGTGTCGTAACAGGAAATAAAATATACCCTTTTGTTAACTTCATTATGGATGGAAATGTTTAGGCTTTCTTTGCATCGCCAAAACATGGCTTTTATTGCAAATGCAACGGATTTTTCTTTCTCCAGATTACTTGCATTGCGCACTTGGCAGGGTAAGCTATGATTGGCAGTTAGCGTCTAAAGTCTCTGTTTTGATGGCCCGCTTGTTATTGAAAACATAGCGCCATTCGACCCAGTGACAACAATATTTATGGATCATTTTAATAATAGACAAATGCGCGAATGGCGCATGACGCGTAGGTAAACAGCACCCTGCATTAATTAGTGGCTATTTTCAAATGCAATTAGTTGGTATACTACACAGCCAACACATTTATTTTGGTGGTAATTTTAAAACTCACAATCTGTGTGTACTGAGAACTGTGCTGACCATAACTGGGGCATCCCACTTGCAGCCTATTTATGTTTGGAGATCTCTGTGTTAGTGATAATTATCTAAAACGTAAAAGGCTGTACACTGGGAATGCAAGTTCTGTAATAACTGCTGGTGCAGACGTACAATAAATACTTCAGTTTGTGCTCTCTGGGTTTTGCAGAGGAATCAACAGACAGTGATGTTGCAGACAGTGAACAGGATTCCCACAATGTGGATGATATACAATCAAACCCACAGGTAATTTAAACAATGTGGTTGCTTTTGAAATTTTTTGGTCATCCTAATGTGCATTGTTATGGCGAAAGCTTGCAGCCTATTAAAAAGTTTGGCAATGTCAATGATGATTATATAAAAGGCTAAACCACCTCGGTGGCATAGTTGATAAAGCGTTCTTATCACCAGCAGCTGCATGTTCTTACTAAAGACTTTAAAATTGGTGCTAACAGCTGCCCTGTCAGGCATCTACAGGACACAGTGCTAAGACGTACTGGTTGTCAGTTTACATTGACAGGGTAAGGATTTACATTGACAGGGTAAGGATGTGAACCCGCAACCGGGTATATGTGGATCCTCCTTGTGTGGCAGCAGATTCATCTGTCTTGTCAGGTACCTCTTAAGCTGCAAAAAAGGCTGAATACTCAGAATGCAGTTATTAAACTTCTGTAATTAAAATGTGTATTGCTGTTGCTAACTTTCAATAAATGCTTCAATTTGTGTTTTCAGGGTTCTGCAGGTAAATACACATACAGGAAAGATGCAGGCAGTGAACGGGATGCCTCCAATTTGTATCATGCACCAACAACCACAGGTACTTTTACAATAATATACTGCACAAAATATCTCCAAAATATTATACTCTAAGCGTGGTGCCTCTTTACAAAACACTGTTAGGTAAACATGGTTGTTTTAGAATGTGTTTGCATCCATTAACTCCTTGACTGCGCCTGTCTATGTAGGGAGGCACACTGTAGCAGCGTGTCTTCCTATGTCTTCCTTCCAAGGGTTAAAGAACTATTATGGTGAAAACTTGTAGCATAGTATTTTTTTTTCTTTTTTGTATGTTTGGAGATGTCGATGATGATCATGTAATATAAATACTTCAATTTGTGCTCTCTGGGTTCTGCAGAGCAATCACCACACAGTGACGACACAGACGTTGAACAGGATTCCTGCAATATGGATCATGCAACAATACCCACAGGTAATTTAAACAATGTGGTTCTTTTTTAAGGTTGTGTCATCCTATCCTGCATTTGTAATGATGAAAACATTCAGGTTGTTTAACCGCTTGACTGCACACTGTGCACAATGTAGCAGTGTGTCTTCCTATGTAGACAATCGCACTGAAGGGGTTAAAAGTAAACCATACCGTGACATTTTGAATATGTTTAAAGAAAGTTGTTAGAGTTGTTTTGGCCAAAGTAAGAAAGGTAAGGAAAATGAGGAAGGAATATAGGGGAAAGGTGAAAACAGAGAAGGAACAGACCAATTCGTACAAGTAATGTCATTCATAAGGGCCGCCACCCTCCCCCCACACACACACCCCCACCCCACACCCTCCCCCCAAAAAGGGAAAAAAGTTTTTCTTTACTATATAATTCCATCAATGATGCTTTGGAATAGGCATGAGGCAGTATATCAGTTAGGTTTGTAATTATTATTAGCAGTATTATTGTAAGTTTTGGAGTAGTTTGTTTGTGGTTTAATGTTATTTTCTGACAAGGCAGCTGCTAGTACCATTTTTAAAGTCTTTGGTCTGACCTGGCCGGGAATCGAACCCATTACCTCCCACTCTCTTGGCAGATATGCTTTAACCACTAGGCCACCTAGGTTTTTTACTTTTTAAAAGCAGTGTTATATCATTGTTAGGTTGTTTGTTTTTTAAACCAGAAATGCTTGCTCTGATTTATAAATTAATGGATAGCAGAACATGTATGAAGATTTCAAATGTATTCAACTATGATCTTTTACCCTCTGACTGCATTGAGGCATGATCGTGGCTTTCCCGATGGACTACGTAGTGCCACGACCGTGACTTTGGTAGTATCAGTATCACTCATTCGACCACAACCATTACAGTATCCGGGGAAGGGCATGTGTTGTTGTTTTTTTTATAGATGGTCGTCTGCTGTGTATCCTGCAAGCGTGTGTGTTGATTCTGAGTGTTACTAATCAATGCCAAACTCCCTAAGATTGAATGTACATTTCGTTCTCGTTCTTTGACTTGAAGAGCATTTCCTCTAATAACCTTTTCATTATACAGAGCAGTGTTAGGGTTAAAGACTAGGGTTTGGATATTGTGATAATTAACATTTTTAATAACTTAAAAATTGTTGAAATGCAATGAATTGCATGATGGAGACAGCACAGATATGACAACAAACAACAACCGTGTATTGTCTAGTGTCAAGGTAAAACATATAATATTATTGTGTGATTTACAGATTATGCCCAGAGGAACCTAAACACTGGTCTTGCCACTACCAGCAAGGGCATCTGCGATGATGGACACTTTGCCACTTCCACAGTCACCAGCAAGGACATCTGCGATGATGGACACTTTGCCACTTCCACAGTCACCAGCAAGGACATCTGCGATGATGGACACTTTGCCACTTCCACAGTCACCAGCAAGGACATCTGCGATGATGGACACTTTGCCACTTCCACAGTCACCAGCAAGGACATCTGCGATGGTGGACACTTTGCCACTTCCACAGTCACCAGCAAGGACATCTGCGCATTCACCCCATTTCAATCGTTCTTCGCTGTTCCTCTTTGGATTCAACGAACATTTGTGCACATGCCTACTCAGCAGTTTTTTTCGAAAAGTGCTTTGCAGTGCCGACACGCTACAAGGTCATCAAGCTGGCGCCCTGCCTTTCTATACTTTGGTATCAAGGTTCCACGATTTTCATGCAAAACTTTGTAATTGTGTTGGAAGTCACCATCATCCTGCAGGTGGACGAATGCTTGTCTTCTTTCCTTAGAGTTCTTGGGCAGCTGCAAGACAGCAATCACTTCTGGTTCATTGCGATGCATGTTTTGCAGATGTTTTGACATCTTGTTCACCTTTTTTTGGCAGTACTTGCAAGAGTGGTGCTTATTCCATTTTTTACCATTCGTAGATGCTACATCAACACCAACCACCTGTGGAATTTCTGTAAGTGCTGGGGAAATCACACTACCCACATCTCCATCACTTTCCTCTGAATCTGGCACAATATCCCCACATCCCATTAAAGTTTGATCACCCTGACTCTCCTTATCAACAGGTAAAACATCACTGTCAGAACAATACTCATCACTATCAGTATCAGAATCTGAGTCAAAAACACTGTCAGGAAAATATTCAACATCACTGTCAGGATAATACTCATCACTGTCAGGTCCAGAATCATGAACAGAAAAGCAATCTGTATGTATCTGCTCATACAGGGAATAACCGGTGTTGTTGGAATGCATATATCTGTCAATTCTTTGCGAGACTTATGTAACTTGTTTTATCCATGTTTTTGAATTATAGTGGTTATAATCTTACTGTTGAGGAAGATTGTGGACACACAAGACCACCTTTATTTTCATTGCCAGGATTACATGAATGCGCTGTATGTGTGGTTTTGGATCACATTCAATTTCAATTTGATGTATGTAATGACCTGTAACCCTTTGAACGCGGCAGAGTTGTATCCCCCGTTGGCATACCGGGGGTTTCAGTATAAATAGTATCCCCACTTTCTGGAAATTTTGTGCTTTAAATCCCCACTGTCGCTGTCTTTCTCATTTGTTCTTTCTCATTCCTGCTCTGTTCTATAAATCTTCCATACTATCTTCTTCTTCGCTAGACCAGTCACCTACCTTTTTTCTTGAAAACTCTTCCGGGACAATACTCCTTATTTGTGTGTGAGGTCTATTGGATCAGCTTGGGAATATCGGACGCTTTCTGCCAGGTGGTCACTGAGGCTTCCTATGTTGTTATTATTTAGCAATGTAGGCATTTTATATGTATGTGTTTTGTTGATAATTCACCCCTTGGGTCATGAGCAATTTTGCCACTGTAGATTGTTCTAACCTATAAAGGGAAAAGTGAAAGCCCCAGTTAAAAACCTGTCTTGACTTTGTAGGCATGACCCATTCACTGCGGCAACAGTACTCCCGTTGGGGTGCCGGGGGTTTCAGTATAAATTGTATCCCCACTTTCTGGAAATTTAGTGCTTTAAATTCCCACTGTCGCTGTCTTCCTCATTTACTCTTTCCCATTCCTGCTGTCCTATCACTCTGCTATACTATCTTCTTCTTCGCTAGATCAATGACCTACCTTTTTTCTTGAAAACTCTTCCTGGACAAGACTCCTTGTTTATGTATGAGGTCTGTTGGATCAGCTTGGGAGTGTTGGACGCTTTCTGCCGGGTGGTCACTAGGGCTTCCTATGATGTTATTATTTAGCAATATAGGCATTTTATATGTATGTGTTTTGTTGATAGTTTATAATGATGTTTGTATTCTTTTCTATTTTGTTTTTGTAACCGGGGGTTCGAGTAGTTGGGTAAAGCCTCAGCCGTCCCCTGCGTGGGATGTCTTTATTGTAAAGTGACTGGCCGGTGGAGGGCATTCAATTTTCCCACTGGGGTTGTTTCGGCAGATCTTTTATGCGGATCGGGGGTTGTCCGGTCCTGATTTGGTTCGGAAGAGTCCGCTGGACCTAAAGCAACAATCAATCAATCAATCAACCATGTTGATAATTTATAATGATGTTTGTTTTCTATTTTGTTTTTGTAAACGGGGGTTCGATAAATTAGAGTATAGCCTCAGCGTCCCCTGCGTGGGATGTCTTTATTGTAAAGTGACTGGCTGGTGGAGAGCCTTCAGTTTTACCACTAGGGTTGTTTCAGCAGATCTTTTATGCGGATCGGGGGTTGTCCGGTCCTGATTTGGCTCGGAAGAGTCCGCTGGACCTAAAGCAATAATCATGTAATGTAATGTTATGTAATGTCTTCACAGACACATTTCTTTAGTGCTTACAGTGTGTCTCCTTAAATAAGTAGCCGCAGTTAAGGGGTTCATCTGATGTTTTTCGGATGTTTGTAAATTCATGCATACTTGCCCCAAATAAGACCTTTCAAACAAAAACAAAAAAAAATCAAAATCAGTTCTCTTTCAGAAAACCGTTAACAAAGTAGAGCAACTCTCCGTTGCAGGTGTCCAGTGTCTAACTAAAAATAGATCATAGACCTAATTAGACCTAATTTCCTTTACTAAATAGCAGTTTTAAAGAAACAAGATTATTGATTAATACATACATAAAAAGTAATATATTAAAAATACAATTATTCAACGAGCTCCACAATGTAGGTTGTTGTCCGTGAGTCTTTGACCAAAAGTGGTCAACACAGTGATAAATGTGGTTAACGCGGTGATCGAAGTGGCCTAATCAACACAGTGATAGGAGTGGTCAACGCAGTGATTGAATTGGTCATCACAGCTATAGAAGTGGTCAACATGGTGATCGAAGTAAGCAACACAGAGATAGAAGAGGTCAACGCAGTGGTCAATACAGTGATAGAAATAGTCAACACAGTGGTAGCAAATTCTTGATGTTCGTGGAATGATAGAAAGTGCTTCTACACCATGATTTCTATCACTCTACATTTACGGTCGCTATAATGACGATGGACAGCAGACCCTATTTTCCACAGACTAGAACCTACTTTGCAGAGCATGCTGAAAAATTGCACTTCATCAAGCAATGCATTTATTTTTTTTACAAATATGCATCAAGGAATGAGTGTCTGTAGTGTTGCTAATATCCCTTGGCAGTAGACAGTCTTATTAATCACTAATCTTGTTGCTTAAAAACTGCTATTTAGTAAAGTAATATATTATTTTTATATATGTATTATTATGCATCAAGGACCGAGTGGCTGTAGTGTCTGATTTAAAAAAACAAGTTGTTGTGCATTTACTTTATATAATTTGCTTTTCTGTGGCAAACTTTCAAAAATTTAAATTTGGCTCCAGTTTCAAATAATGCAAGACATGCTTATTGCAGAGGAATTTTTTTATTTTAGTTATTTATTTATTTATTTATTTATTTATTTTTTTTAAGGGGGGGGGGGGGGGATATTTAAGTCACTATTCTGTGGCAAACTCGCAACAGTTTTTAGTTTCAGTTTCAGATAATGCAAACAGCTTATTGCGATTGATTTATGTTCCCCCCACCCCACCCCCATTGATTATCTTTTACAGTATGCATTTAAAGCTTGTGGCAAACTTTCAACAATTTTAATTTGGTTCCAGTTTCAAATAATGCAAGACATGCTTATTGCAAAGGATTTTTTTGGGGTTGGGGGGGGGGGGGAGGGGTGTGTGTGGATATTTAAGTCACTATTCTGTGGCAAACTCGCAACAGTTTTTAGTTCCAGTTTCAGATAATGCAAACAGCTTATTGAGATTGATTTATATTTTTTGGTTCCCATTGATTAATTTGTACAGTATACATTTAAAGCTTTAAAGCCTTAAATGAAGAGTTTTGTCCTGGAAGAGTTTTCAAGAAAAAAAATAGGTGACTGGTCTAGCGAGGAAGAAGATAGTATAGTAGATTGATAGAACAGAGTAGGAATGAAAAAGAACAAAGGAAAAAGACACTGACAGTGGGATTTTCAAGCACTAAATTTCCAGATATGTGGTATACTTTCACCAATTTTAATTTGGTGCCAGTTTCAGATAATGCAAGACATGCTTATTGCAATGGATTTGGGAGAGGGGTGGGGGGGGGGGGAGATATTTAAGTCTCTATTCTGTGGCAAACTTGCAACAGTTTTAATTTAGTTTCAAATAATGCAAGCATGTGTGCATTATTTTGGTACTAAATTAAAACTGTTGCAAGTTTGCCACAGAATAGAGACTTCAATATCTCCTTTCCTCCCCCCCCCCCCCCCACACACACACAAATCCATTGCAATAAGCATGTCTTGCAATATCTGAAACTGGCACCAAATTAAAATTGTTGAAAGTATGCCACATATCTGGAAATTTAGTGATTGAAATTCCCACTGTCGGTGTCTTTTTCCTTTGTTCTTTTTCATTCCTAATCTGTTCTATCAATCTACTATACTATCTTCTTCCTCGCTAGACCAGTCACCTATCTTTTTTCTTGAAAACTCGTCCAGGACAAAACTCCTCATTTGTGTGTGAGGTCTGTTGGATCAACTTGGGAATATTTGATGCATTCTGCCAAATGGTCACTGGGGCTTCCTATGATGTTATTATTTGGCAATGTAGGCATTTTATATGTATGTGTTTTGTTCATATTGTATAATGGAGTTTGTATTCTATTTTGTTTTTGTAAACGGGGGTTCGATAAATTAGAGTATAGCCTCAGCGTCCCCTGCGTGGGATGTCTTTATTGTAAAGTGACCGGCTGGTGGAGTGCCTTCAGTTTTACCACTAGGGTTGTTTCGGCAGATCTTTTATGCGGATCAGGGGTGAGTCCTCTTTCACTTCTCTGGTCCTGATTTGGATCGAAAGAGTCCGCTGGACCTAAAGCAGTAACCATCGTAATGTAATGTAATAAAAGCACAGGATGTTGAAGAAAATTGTTTTATTCTTCCTTTCAGAGGGAGAGAGAAAGAAAGAAAGAGAGAGAGAGAGAGAGAGAGAGAGAGAGAGAGTTCACATGCAGCCTGTCTTCTAGCCTTTTATACACCTACACATGCACTCATGCATCACAATTATCACATTCATGTCAGCTGAATCAAAAGATATGTATGCACATGTTTATTATAACCGGCCATCGCCACAGACACATGGTCATCCGCATATAAATGCAGTCTACACATTGTATTATAAAGTTGTTTTTTTTTTTAAATATAAAAGAACACAACCAATGACAAACACAATAATACGTGACAATAATGTCAATGATGTTGAAAACAAAATGTATATTTTAGTGATGTCGGCAAATCGGCCATTCACCGATAATATTCGAAACTTGCAAAGAGTCATGTTTTGACCGGCCCGCTGTCCAAAGGTTTTACGCCTCAATCGGCCACCCTTTGTCCATTTTTTGTTTGCTTGTCTATTTCTGTTTCGTTGCTATTGTTTCTGGCCATATTAATTTCCTATCGGATAAATAATGGTGTTATGAGTTATGAATTATTGTCGAACATCACGTATCGGAAGCGCAAAGCAGACGACACAGTCATGCATCAGCAGAGAGATTTAGAGTAACTCCCCTTGTTGCGAACGGCAACAACACTTTTCGTTTTCTAAATGCCGAAACTTACCAGCGCTTCCTCTCGTTTGGTGTTGGAAAGAAGGAAAATATCTTTTTTTATGCCCAAGCCAAACTGGTACACAAATTAAACTAATACCAATTACTGTTTGCTCTAGTTCCCTACAAATTTGGCATAAAACCTGATATTGCCGAAAAACAAAGAGAAAGAGAGTGGAACAACCTCTCATGTCAGTACATTTTATTATTTTGTGTGTGTTTGTTTTATGTGTTTGCATCAGGGATTCACCTAAGTTCACAGTTCAGTTGAAGAGTTTATTAGTCATCCATTCTAGGTAAAGTGTTATATTGTTCTGTTGTTAATAAATGTAAATTAAAATGTTTCCCTCAGTGTTGTGTGTGGTATTAGTTACAACATTTTTGTTAGTCAAAATGGTGGCCGACAGATTTTCAAAATGTCCTAAAGGTTTGTGACAGAATCGGCCAAATGGCCTATGCTGAAAATGTCTAGCAGCATCACTGTAATATTTAAAAAAAATAAATAATAAATATAGATCTAACATAAGCTATTAACACACGCAAATGCCAATAAGCACACTTGTGTGGCATAACACTAAGAATGCAATGATTAATAAAATTTGGGTTTTGAACTTTGACTGTTAGCACATTATCATTCACAATGACCTCGCTAAAATTTAAAATGGTAACCTATTACACCAAAAGAACGATGGATTCGTTAAAATGGGGTTTTGAACCCCACAATTTTGTATCACACCAAATGAACAATGAATTCGTTAAAATGAGGTTTTGAACCCCACAATTTAACACATGATAGATCAACACTCAAAGACCCCATTATTTTTTGCGGGAAATCTATGACCCCACTGTACGAAAAAGGCCCCACTTTTCATGACGTTATTCCTGGCGTGTGGTATTGTGTATCAACTTCAGAATTGCTGAGAGGATTCCTCTATGGTTTGTCTCTTTTCATGGCAATTTTGGAATTTCTAACCCTTTTGCAAAGTTGAGTCCCCATTTTATCATGTGCGGACAAGGAACCCACAATGACAGGAATACACCTTTGTGTGTGTGTGTGTGTGTGTGTGCGTGTGTTTTAGCTAATTACATGTATAAGGAATTGCTTTATAAATGCTTGCTTTAGCTACACGTACGTCTTCTGCTTAGCTAATTAATGCTCAATGTGTTTACCGAGATTCCCAAGAAAGGAAATAAATTATGGATCATACTATTATTCTTTAAATACAAACTAGTTTTTTTTATTTAAATCTTATCTTCCTTGAAAAGAAAAAAAACTATTTCTTGAAACAGAGTATATGATTCTACTAGCATCGGACCTTACGTCATATCTTCCTTTTTTTTTTTTTTTCTCCTAGTGAAATAGTTGAAAATGTACGTTTATGTAGGGCCCACCACTCACTTTCCCATTTTAGTGGAATTTTTAAAGCTATTTACTTCCTTTCATCAGAATTTACCTTGAACTGGCTCACTGGTGCAGGATTCAGTCAGAATTTCAGTTATAACAGAGACTACTGAACACAGGCGCTCGTATCTGGATGCGAGAACATAATATCTGGAAAGCGCGTTTCTCTCTCTCTCTCTCTCTCTCTCTCTCTCTCTCTCTCTCTCTCTCTCTCTCTCTCTCTCTCTCTCTCTCTCTCTCTCTCTCTCTCTCTCTGGCTTTCAGTTTTACCACTAGGGTTGTTTCAGCAGATCTTTTATGCGGATTAGGGGTTGTCCGGTCCTGTTTTGGCTCGGAAGAGTCCGCTGGACCTAAAGCAATAATCATGTTATGTAATGTTTTAACGCACGTTTGCAGGGAATTTTACGTCCTTTATAAAAGAAGAGCCCCCCAAAAATATTACGTGACACTAAGCAAAAGATTCCTTTACTAGTGACGCGGCATTACTTAACTGGCATCGTAATTTTCAAGATGGGAAATAAGTTCGCAGAAACGTGCACTAAACTACGCATCTCTCTCTCTCTCTCTCTCTCTCTCTCTCTCTCTCTCTCTCTCTCTCTCTCTCTCTCTCACTCTCTCTCTCTCTCTCTCTCTCTCTCTCTCTCTCTCTCTCTCTCTCTCTCTCTCTCTCCCCAATCCCCTTTGATTTTCTTCAAGTTAT
This sequence comes from Oncomelania hupensis, assembly GCA_036898135.1. Classification (NCBI taxonomy): domain Eukaryota; kingdom Metazoa; phylum Mollusca; class Gastropoda; order Littorinimorpha; family Pomatiopsidae; genus Oncomelania; species Oncomelania hupensis. Next base: position 56,462,420 of record CM072512.1, on the reverse strand, counting down.
GGGAGCGTCATTAACTTAAACTGACTTTTTCCAAAAATTTCCGTGAGCATTAATATCTTTTAAAAAGAAGAATAGTATCCTTTCGCAGAAAGCATACAGGCGCGCGCTTCGTTTAGACGAACGAACATTTCGCAGAAACTCTATATAAAACGCACAGAGCTCTGTCTCTGTCTCTGTCTCTCTGTCTCTCTGTCTCTCTCTCTCTCTCTCTCTCTCTCTCTCTCTCTCTCTCTCTCTCTCTCTCTCTCTCTCTCTCTCTCTCTCTCTATTGTCGCCTGTGGAATGGAACAACGCCTGACAACGCACGTTCTCGTACTTCTTGAATGCCGCACATGTGCTGACAGGCCACACTAGAATCCGTTCTAGGAAATGTTCTGTCTCTGCAAATCAGTGTTCGAGATTTGTATTGTGAACGTTGCTCTCGTATCCCACTGACTCCAAAAAACACGACCTTTGCTGGTATACGTATATTCCTATCAAGCCATAGGAACTTCCTGATTGAGTTATCTTTGGTACCACGTAGGCTTGCGTCGATCATTGCGTCACATCAGTCTCCATTACAGCTAATAAAAACTTTTATAAGTCAAATACTAGCAACTAGCAACATAATTTTCTAGAAAAACTAACAAAGATAATGTTACATTCATACTGTGACGGACGGATTTTTATTGTTCAAAAACCTCAAGAGTTTATGAATAATCTCTCTCTCTCTCTCTCTCTCTCTCTCTCTCTCTCTCTCTCTCTCTCTCTCTCTCTCTCTCTCTCTCACTCTCTCCCTCCCGCATTCACCGAAAGTTGTCTAAATTTGATAGCTTTCTTTGAAAACAAAATTAATTAGGTGCGGTAGGTACTTTACGTGTCTTTTCCTGTCAAAAATACAAGTTTCGAGGAATAAAATCTTGTAAAACATGTCCAGTCAACACAATAGCCTACACCCAATTCAATTCCAAAATTAAATACAGTGTATTTTCCTGAAATACGAAGGCAATGGCTAACGAGAAATTGAAAGACAACCTGAATGATTAGGACAGGTCAAACTGAATCGTTCAGCGGACCAAAATTCAAATCACACGTAAGATTGCGGGCCCAACAGGATAAACATTCAATAAGTTACATTCAAAGATAATAACTGAACGGTTGCTGCGTTATTGTAACGACAAACATCCACTTCTCTGAGTGTGTGTGTAAGTGTGTGTGTGTGTGTGTGTTAGAGAGAGAGAGAGAGAGAGAGAGAGAGAGAGAGAGAGAGAGAGAGAGAGAGAGAGAGAGAGAGAGTGTGTCCTTGTTTACACAGTATTATCTGGACATTACATGACATGATTATTTCTGGACAAATCAGTGAACATCTACATAACTTGTATTGACATGTCTACTAGTTTTGACGTCAGAACAATGATCCGTTAGGGTTAGGGCTGGGTTAGGGTTAGGGTTAGGGTTCGAACACTGCAAAGTACTTAAAAATGGGGACGAAATATGACCCATTGTCAGCACAACGTAGGTACGTTACATTACATTACATGGTTATTGCTTTAGGTCCAGAGGACTCTTCCGAGCCAAATCAGGACCAGACAATGTAGGTGGCGTTTCGGGAAAGTCATGATAATACTGCGTAACCTTGCCTGCGGGGGTGTGTGTGTGTGGGTGGGTGTGGGTTGGTTTGTGTGTGTGTGTGTGCGTGTGTGTGCGTATGTGTGGCGATGTAGAAACGCCGTTATTGTTACACAGTCTTTAAACTCTACCTATGTTCTTTTGACGGCCCCGTTACTTTGACGTCAAAACAGTGCTTCGTTAGGTTTTGTTAGGTTTAGGGTTAGAGTTAGGGTTAGGGTTAGCTTTAAAAAATGGACCAATTTTTTTTCAGTCAGAACAACGTTTTTGGCGTTTTATTATTATTATTATTATTATTATTATTATTATTATTATTATTATTATTATTATTATTATTATTATTATTATTATTATTATTGAGGATTTTTAAAGCGCACTTATCTCGCCGTACTTGACTAGACTCTAGGCGCTGGCCGATACAGGATCTAACTCAAACCGCCCGAGACGCCCACCCGCAGCCTTTGGGCGCATGGTCTGACGCCCGGACAACTGAGCACTATCCTGACCAGCCAGGGATGGGGGAGAAGGACCAAGTGCATGCTGGGTGTGTTCTTGTTACCGGCACTCACCCGTCTAGGACATGAGCGTCAGGATCTCTAAAGTCCGTTATGATGGAAAGTATGCGCAAGCCAAAGCAGACCGCCGTGCGTGCCTCACTTATGAAAGTCATAACAATGGCGGTTTACACGTGTGTGCCTGTGTGTGTGTGCCTGTGTGTGTGCCTGTGTGAGCGCATGTTGACGACTAATATTCATGGAGGAAATAAATAAATAAATGTCCATAATGCAAGAATAGCTAATAACAGTCATTCGGACTTTCAGAGCTTAAAGAGCTGTCCTACTCTAATAGAGGGTATAACAGCTAGAGCAGAATCGGACTCGTGAAGAGGATTAAAAAATAAGGTCAGGATAAGATAATCTTTATCTTTATTTTCAAGTGATAGGTCTATACAAACAGCTGCAATTTAGACGCGGCAGTGATCAGGACTGAAAAGAAACGATGATTTGGAAACTCAGCATATGTAGAGTAGACCTACGCTTTGAATTATAATAGCGATGAGCAACGGTAAACATAGCCACTTTCGTTGTTGACGCGTTTAAATTCAAAGGCCATAGGATTTAGATGAATTTTCTAGCCATCTGAGCGTTGAATGCGTCATCATCATCATCATCATCATCATCATCATCATTATCATCATCATCATCATCATCATCATCATCATCATCATCATCATCATCATCATCATCATCATCATCATCAATCGTCAATCATCAATAATCATCATCATCAGTAGTAAAAGTAATAGTAGGCTTAATAGTAGTAGTAATAGTAGTAGTAGTAGTAGTAGTAGTAGTAGTAGTAGTAGTAGTAGTAGTAGTAGTAGTAGTAATAGTAGTAGTAGTAGTAGTAATTATCCCCCTGATCTAAACAAAGTTCTAAGGGCTTATATCAATATAGAACAACTTTTTCACACAGCCAGTAAAATGTATGAACTATTCACAATTATAGCTTCTATATATCTCTCTAACCCTCACACACACCCTGTTTGTGTGCGTTTGTTTGTGTGTGCTTGTGCGCGCGCGTGTTTATATGCTAGATTATTTTTCTGTATGCATCTATTCGTAAATGTAATGTACAAATGGTGCATAAAAACTGTCTAGTTTTGTTTCAGGTTTCCTTTCTTCGAATCGTATTGTTTATTTATTAGCGTAGTTTAGGTAATTTTGATTTATTTTTCGTTTATTCAATTAAATCAATTTAGTTTAGTTTTAGTTTAAGTTTATCTATAATTTAATTTAGTTTAATTTAGTTCACTAGTATATTATGCCAAGCCGCTGAACGTAGGCTTACACCTGTTTGAATCCGGAAAACTGTAGCCGATCTATAATTTAAGGTCTATCTTAGTCATTAACGTGATTACACAAGAACATTTCAGATCCTGGACGATCCTGATCCGTTAAAAATAGACAGCGGCGTTAAGTGTTAACACGTGGAGAATCCAGAATGAATAGAGACGGCTAAGACAATCCATGCTTTTCTGTTTGGTCTCTGATGCTCTCTTTCGAAATAAGGGCTTGAAAAAATGTTCCGCATTCAACTCTCGGTATTTCAGGAAATCCTAGATCCGGTGATTCCCCCCTCTCGAATAGGCAATTTTCAAACGCCAACGAATGTGACTTTTTGAAAGTTTTCCGACCGTGAGACTTTCGGAAAACTTAGTGATAGCCGTCTGCTTTGTAGAAATAAAGGGCGATATTCTTAATGGTTTCCTCGGCGTTGCGTTTTGAAAATGTGCTTGTGTAATGTCCACTACTCTGATCACATGACAACTCACGTCAATGGCAATTCGCTATAAACCAAATTAACCCAGGAGATTGGGACAGTTTTTGCTTAAATGAATCACTACAATGTTGAAGTTACCAGTGACTGTGTTTACTATTTTCCGGCTTTAACTTTGCGCAGGAGGGTCAAAAGTACAGGACATGAGAGGAACATATGTTACAGGAATTAAGTTGCTCATCAATCGTCATCGTGACGTCCTACTGTTTGAAATGCATTTCACGCCTTTCCGTCTGACAACCTACTCAGACCGCTCTCCCGTATCAACAAACACAATATATATTGAAAATAGTTCATGTTATTCTTTGGAAGACGCACCTTGCATGATCCCCAGGCGAATGCTAATAACTTTTTATAGATAATTATGAATGATTGTATATTATTGTCGTCATGTGATGATGACTAAGATGATGATGAGGAGCAGGAAGAGGAAGAATGACGCGTAGCGTAAATCAACTGTTGTTAGTAATTTTTGTAAGCAAGGTTTTGCCAACTCAGCGTGCTAATTACACACACACACACGCACACACACACACACACACACACACACACATTCACACACACACACACACACACAACCGTGTAGAAACGCCGTTGTGATGACTTTCATGAAACTCTACATACGTTACTTTGACATTTTTACAAATTTGTCAATTTTTTGAAGCTAACCCTAACCTTAACTCTAACCCTAACCCAAACTTTAACCCTAACCCTTAACCTAACCCTAACACAGCCCTAACCCTAACGGAACACTGTTTTGAAGTCAAAATAACGGGGTCCGTCAAAAGAAAGTACGTAGAGGTTCAAGTGTATGTCAGAATAAAGGCGTGTTTACCTAGCCACACACACACACACACACACACACACACACACACCCACACACACACACACACACACACACACACACACACACACATACACACATTTTTGTAGAAACGACGTTCTGATGACTGTTGTGAAAAAAAACAGACATTATTTTGACACACTTTCCATTTCTTTGACATTATTTTGACATTTTCGATTTTTTGAAGCTATTCCTAACCCTAACCCTAACCCAAACCCTAACTCTTAACCTAACCGTAATGCTAAAACAGCTCTAACTCAACGGAGAACTATTTTGACGTCAAAATAGTGCGGCCTTCCAAAAAAGTCAAAAGAAACTATGTGAAGTTTCATGTGTGTGTCATCAGAACGTCGTTTCTACATGCCCACACCCACACACCTATAACATATCGTCCGTAAAAAGAAAAATAAAGAGATTACTCTTATATAGCGCACTTACAAGCTCAGAGAGCTTCTTAAAGCGCTGGCCACTAATATCTAGCAATCACAAAAATCCTGAAGTTAGGATTCGAACCCGAGTCGCCCGAGACGCACTCACACAAGTCGTGCGCTCTAACGACTGAGCTATCCCTGCCGTACAACATAAAATAAACCGCTGGCTACTTATGCCCCTCAGCAGCTGTTCATTACATTACATTACATGATTATTGCTTTAGGTCCAGCGGACTCTTCCGAGCCAAATTAGGACCAAAGCAGCTGTTCACGGCATAGCATCAAGAGTATTGTACGTAAATAATGCAGAACAATTTATGTCGGAATATTTTCAGCCTTGTTCGATTTTTCGACTAATTGTTTGTTTCAAATTTCTAAGGAACGTACGTCTACGCTGGGTTCGATGGGAATGTGAACACGCAGCGGCATTGCGACTTTTTAAAAGTTCTTTCTTTCTTTCTTTCTTTATTTATTTATTTAAAGGAAAATATGCAATCATATTAGAACCGCTTGTTTGATAAATAATCTACTTGACACATTTCAGTTCCCAGTTTCTGAAAAAAACTTCGAATACGATGCGTAATATTGTTTTTAATTTTACAGCTGCGGGGATGGGTTTTCGTTTGCGCGTACATGCATGATTCTGGGCGTAGGGAGTTTTCCGGTTTTCCTGGATGCAAAATGTAGGTTGTTGTGCTTTTGGTACAAATTATGTATTGATTGCGCTAAGAATCCCTCCAAAATATCAGTACTTATGTTTCGCTTGTGTTCTCATCTATTTTTTTTTAGCATAGACTATAAGCTTTCTTGGCTAGTTTCTGTTTGCACACTTTTGAATGATCTTGTATGGGGCGCCATGTGTCCATTTATTCTATGTGACCATTCTATACATAGAATAAATTCTATGCACATAGAAAGCATTCTATACACACAAAAAGCATTCATTAGTTGAAATTCCATTTATAAAAAAGAAACCAATATTGTAAGTCATAGAATAAAATTCTTTGTATAGAATAACATTCTATAATATAGTGTAAAATTCTATGTCCATAATACAATTCTGTGTATAGAATGACATTTTATAATAGAGAATAATATTCTATGTATGTAATACAATTCTATATTATAGAATGCACTTGTATGCATAGAATTATATTCTATAACATAGAATGAATTCTATTACAAAGAATGAATTCTATAACATAGAATGAATTCTTTAAAATAAAATAAATTGCATGACATAGAATTATTTCTATACGCATAGAATTCATTCTATAACATAGAATGATTCTTTAACATAAAATAAATTATATGACATAAAATGAATTCTATGTGCATAGAATAAATTGTATAACATAGAATGAATTCTATAATAAAGAATGAATTCTATATGCATAGAATGAATTTTATAGCATAGAATGAATTCTATGACATAGAATTCATTCTATGACATAGAATGAATTCTATAGGCATAGAATGAATAGTATAACATAGAATGAATAAGATGACATAGAATGAATTCTATGACATAGAATGAATTCTATGACATAGAATGAATTCTATAACATAGAATGAATTATATAGCATAGAATGAATTCTATGACATAGAATTTATTCTATAGCATAGAATGAATTTTATGTTACAGAATGAATTCTATGTCATAGAATTCATTCTATGCTATATAATTCATTCTATATTATAGAATTCATTCTATGTCATAGAAATCATTCTATGTCATCTTATTCATTCTATGTTATACTATTCATTATATGCTATAGAATTCATTCTATGTCATAGAATTCATTCTATGTCATAGAATTCATTCTATGTTATACAATGAAATCAATATAAAAAATTTTTTGAAATAGTAAAAACTGGGGCACTGTCAAGGTATAGAGAACATTTCGGGATATTGTGATGTTTTGAACATAGCACACTCGTGCAATAATGATTACAGAGCGATTTGTCACTGACATTCAGTTTAGAGTTGACGACATGCAGTGCTTCATCATTTGCGCTCGAAGTGGAAATCGATGAAAGGAAATGTTCTTTTCTTTGCAGAAAGGTTTTACGTCGGAGTTAGAGCATCCAAACACAGCACAGTACTTCACCATTTTCAAACTCGATCACGCTGTGTTATTTCCGCAGCACGTGGCCGCCACGCCTTTGTGCATAGCGCCCTGGGGGGGGGCCGCTTGGGGTGAAATAGATTTTTTGCAATATTCAGCTTTAGGAACCTTTCATTTATTATGTCTCAGAGTTGTATAGCAATATTCGACCTTTAAATATATTAATTATTGCTTTTTATGAGTGTACAGTACGGTTATTTCTTCGGTATTGAGCGAAAAGAACTGATTATTCAATTAGATTTTGTCACTATAAACCCTTACAGAACCTCAGCACATTGTAATGAAAAAAGCAAGCACGCAGGGGCGGAGGGGGGGGGGAGGGTGTGACGTCAATTATTTTTATTGCTAAGCGATCTACTCACACTAATTATACTGTCGAAGTCGTCCGCATCAAGAAACCTAAATGCTTGTTCACAAAATTATGATGTCTGATAAAGCCGCAGAGCGCGCGTGCAAGGCTCCACGTGTCCCTTTATACGTCACAGCCTCGCTTCACATAGAATGACCTAGTTGCGCATAGAATGGCATTCTATGTTATAGAATGAACATTCTATGTTATAGAATGGATTCTATGTTATAGCATGAACATTCTAAGTTATACAATGGATTCTATGTTATAGAATGACCATTCTATGTTATAGAATGAATTCTATGTTATAGAATGACCATTCTATGTTATAGAATGAACATTCTATGTTATAGAATGGATCCTATGTTATAGAATGAACATTCTATGTTATAGAATGAACATTCTATAACATAGAATGCATTCTATGTGCACCAAATGTTAAAAAACAATTCTATGAAAATAGAATGTATTCAGTGTTGCGAATAAAATCCATTTTATGTTAAAAAAATGAATTTTATGTCATACAATTCTTGCTGTGTTATACAATTAATTCTATATACATATAATTCATTTCATTCACATAAAATTAAAAAACACAACTAATAAATTGTAACAAAATTTAGAATTTAAAAAAAGATATTGTATGACACATCACCACATCGCATCATCACCACATCGATCACATCATCACATCACATCACTGCATCACATTGCTTCATCACCATCATCGTGAAAACGCACCACCACATAAAATCACATCATATCAACAAATCATCACATCACATCAGCCGACATCACAGCAGCAGCACATCTTCACATTGCAGCAGACAGCACATATCATGGCATCAGTGAATCACATCACATAATCTAATCACCCCACCCCTCCCACCCATCACATTTGTGGTGCAGTGTGGTGTGATTTAGAGTGATGTAGTGTGGTGATGTGATGTGGTAATGTGTATGTATGTATCTGCAATACAGTTCTATTATGCCTTAAAAGCAATGAATCAGACCACATCGTCACATAACCTAATCACTCCACCACACCTACCCATCACATTTGTGGTGCAGTGTGATGTAGAGTGATGTGGTGTGGTAATTGGATGTGGCAATGTGTATATCTCTCTGCAATACAGTCCCATGCCATAAAAAATGTTCTCTATACCTTGACAGTGCCCCAGTTTTTACTATTTTAAAAAAAAGTGTATATATTGATTTCATTCTATAACATAGAATGAAGTCTATGACATAGAATGAATTCTATGACATAGAATGAATTCTATGACATAGAATGAATTCTATGACATAGAATGAATTCTATGACATAGAATTCATTCTATAGCATAGAATGAATAGTATAACATAGAATGAATAAGATGACATAGAATGAATTCTATGACATAGAATGAATTCTATAACATAGAATGAATTCTATAGCAAAGAATGAATTCTATGACATAGAATTTATTCTATAGCATAGAATGAATTCTATAGCATAGAATGAATTCTATGACATAGGATTCATTCTGTAACATAGAATTCATTCTATGCTATAGAATAAATTCTATGTCATAGAATTCATTCTATGCTATAGAATTCATTCTATGTTATAGAATTCATTCTATGCTATAGAATGAATTCTATGTCATAGAATTCATTCTATGCTATAGAATTCATTCTATGTTATAGAATTCATTCTATGTCATAGAATTCATTCTATGTCATAGAATTCATTCCATGCTATAAAATTCATTCTATTCATATAGAATTCATTCTTTATTATAGAATTCATTCTATGTTATACAATTTATTCTATGCACATAGAATTCATTTTATGTCATATAATTTATTTTATGTTAAAGAATTCATTCTATGTTATAGAATGAATTGTATGCACATAGGATAAATTCTATGTTATAGAATTCATTCTTTGTAATAGAATTCATTCTATGTTATAGAATACAATTCTATGCATACAAGTGCATTCTATAATATAGAATTGTATTACATACATAGAATCTTATTCTCTATTATAAAATTTTATTCTATACATAGAATTGTATTATGGACATAGAATTTTACACTATATTATAGAATGTTATTCTATACAAAGAATTTTATTCTATGACTTACAATATTGGTTTCTTTTTTATAAATGGAATTTCAACTAATGAATGCTTTTTGTGTGCATAGAATGCTTTCTATGTGCATAGAATTTATTCTATGTATAGAATAGTCACATAGAATAAATGGACACATGGCGCCCCATATCTTGGTCTTTCCTTTATATGGACAAATGGTTGTAATTTGTCTTTGAACTGTTTTTAGAACTTAGTTAAGCAGCGCTCAAGGGATCATTTCTTGCAAAACTGGCATCAACAAATTTATGATCATAACACTTGCATCACGTACAGAAGAAGTTTTAAAACTAAGTTTGGTTTTGAAAATGATCTTGTTCTTTTGTCACACCTCCTAAAGAGACATTTATTGAAATTTAGACTAAGTTGTCACAAGTTACCTATTCAGTCTCAAATATATCTGAATATTGCTAGAGAAGAAAGATTGTGCACTTTGTGTGATCTAGGTAAAATAGATGATGATTTCCATTATATGTTTGTATGTACTAATCGTTTACTTATTGACAACAGATCCTCTCTTATACCTCAATATTATAGAAATAAATCCAAATGTCTATAAAATGCATCAACAGATGAATTAAAAATCTAAAACTAGGTTATTAAAACTGAGTCGTCTTATTGGAATGTTTTCTCTGTTTAAATAAAACTAGTATCTCATTATGACCATTACACTGAAATAGATTAGAATTTGCCTCTAGATTGCTTTCTTCTTGGTTATAACCTTGGTTATAACCAGAGTTTTGTTTTCTTGAATTTTAAAGTGCAATATGCTGACTCTTTACTTGACATTTTGTCTGATTTATGTGTTATTTGTCTTATTGTGTTGTATTGGTATGAATTTGAATTGGTATCTTTCTGTGTATTTATTTTGTTGCACATTTATTTTTGTGTTGTAAATTCCTTAGTGTTCGTCAGTCCAGTTGCTGACTATGTTGTAAATGTAGCTGTAGTGTTATACAATGCCTTTCATGGTACGATTGCTATGTGTATCCCAATCCTCTCTCTCAAAGCCCCCTTTTTTGGCTATACAGCCCCCAGGGCTATGAGCCTCTTGTCATTTTGTATATTTAAATCATGTTATATGAAATAAAAGGACAAAGTTCCAAAGTTCCAAGTGTCTTTTACTGCTCTTCTTCTTCTTCTTCTTCTTCTTCTTCTTCTTCTTCTTCTTCTTCTTCTTCTTCTTCTTCTTCTTCTTCTTCTTCTTCTTCTTCTTCATCGTCTTCTTCTTCTTCTTCTTCTTCTTCTTCTTCTTCTTCTTCTTCTTCTTCTTCTTCGTCCGCCCTCCACCCCCCTACCTCCCCTTTTTTTCTTTGATTGTACATGATTCTAATAAATTAAAATTTTAAAAAAGGAGCGATTTGTTTTGGCGAATAAGGGATGATAATAATAATGAACTGAAAATAATTTAAAAAAAATTAATAGGTCAGTAGATAGTGAATTTGAACATGAAGAGTGACTATAGAAATACAAGTTTTCAATTATGCAGAAAGCTTACTGATATACCCTTGCAAACATTTTTGAGGATGAGGATGGTGATGAGGATGATGGGGGAGGAGGATGATGAGGAGGAGGATGTGGCTGATGAGGGTGATGATGATGATGATGATGATGATGATGATGATGATGATGATGATGATGATGATGATGATGATGATGATGATGATATCCGAAAACGAAGTTTAACTGCTTTCGACGCGAGAATGAAGATGTATGATGGATCGTTGTTTGATGAATGATGATGATGATGATGATGCTGATAATGATGGCGGTCGAGGTGGCGGTGGTGGGGGTTGCAGTGGTGGTGGAAGTGGTAATTAGGTGTGCTGGTTAATTGCCTTTTATTAGCGTTGAAGATTCTGCATTAGTTTGCGCATAGATATGGATTAAAACAGACCAATGTTGGGTAGGTCTATGTATAGTCTGATTTGAGAAACAGAACAGAAAATAAACGATTACCCTGTCCGAGAATCTACACAGTAAGAAAAATATAAATCAATGCAGAGTCAAACAATGGCGCGGCCAAGCACCGTTTCTCAGAAATTATAGATTAACTCGCTGAAGTCAAGGTCTGTTATTATAATCATAAAACTTATATCACGGGTTATAGTTACCAAGGAGTAGTAAGGTTCGGCTCAGTAAAGGACAGAAGGTTATAATTATTGGTCTACCATTCGTGTTTAACCTTATTTTTTAATCCTGGTTTTTGTAAATAGAACATTTTTTTCTGCCATGTGATGATAAAACGAAACAAGTTTAATTTTTTTTTAAACACGCTCGGGATCTGTAACTAACATACATGAATACATGCCACATATACTCTCTACATACTATAATTACATACTCTATAGGAACACATCAAGCACACACTTACCACTCAAACATGAGTAAAACATCCAATCTGTAAGACATCATCATCACACCATCGACAATGTAGGCTGTCTTTTTTTTCTCAAAACTACCGTCCTTAGACTTTTGTCACATCGTCACATGGTAGTGACTTTGCAGTCAAATCAAAATAAAGAAGACTGAGTACATTTGTGAATGGATTAAAACATTTTTTTTAATATTATGAAGATGGCTGGAATTATTATACCGGGCGTACATTACAGAATGTATTATTGTAGACTTTACAGAAATACACGCTTTGCCATATTACATATTAAAGAGTCTCAATTCGTGCTCTCGGGCACGTTGGCTTTTAATCCTACACACGCTGGAAGCGAATTGCGCTGGAAAGGCGTAGGTGAAACAACGACCGACAAAGGGCACATGCTTTATTTCAGCGTTTGATTCTTGGTCCACAGAGACATTCTAGCCACTGTCATGGGTTGCCGCCCAGTCTCCAGTAGACCTATTACCATCCGTCTGAGAGCAGTCCCTTTCAACATCAGACTATGACGACAGTGAAGTCGAGGATTTCTATGAACATCTGCAGGCTGTCCTTGACCAAGAGCCAAAGAAGGACATAGTTATAGTGCAAGGCGACTGGAATGCCAAAGTTGGCCAATATTATTGTGTACCAACAACGAGACAAATGACCGAGGTCTGAGACTCTTGGAGTTTGCCGAATACAACAATATGATACTGGCAAACACGTTTGGTCTCCAAATAAATGCAGACGATGGACCTGGCACAGTCCCAGCGGGGAGAATCACAACCAGATTGAATACATCATGGTCAAGAAACGCTTCAGGTCAAGCGTCAACATTGGCAGGACACGCACTTTTCCAGGGGCAGACATCGGAAGTGATCACGATCTCGTGATGATGTCTTTCCGGCTCCACTTTAAGAGAGTAAACACAACAACGTGCACCAGACTAAAGTTAGACCTGCAGGACCCGGAGGTGGCAGAAATATTCCAAGCCACACTTGGACGGAAATTTGCACCACTGCTCATTTTGAGATCCTTGGCAAGCACCGCCCGAAGAAGAAACCGTGGATCTCACCTGAACCTTTGGACCTGTGTAATAAACGAAGAGAAATGAAAAATAAAAAAGAACTCCTCACAGGGAGCTGTGCCTAACGAAAAATCAACAGTGACGTCCGAAAAGGCATGCGCACAGCAAAGGAAAACTGGGTAGAAGGTCAATGCCAAGAAATAGAGAATAGTTTGAACAAGAACAACAGCAAGAAGGTCTACCAGACTGTGAAGCGGCTGACAAGAGTTAAACAGCCCAGGTCTCCACGATCCAACGCATGACTGGAACATGCCTTACAGAAGAACAAGAAGTCTTGGATAGATGGACAGAGGACTGCTCTGATCTTTACAACCACACCCCAAACGGAGACCCATCAGCTCTAGCCCAGAACAGAGAAGAAGAAGAAATCCTCCCAATTTTCCGAGAAGCAATGCAATCGCTGAAGAAGGGGAAATCAGCGGGAGTGGATAACATATCCGCAGAATTACTTCAAGCAGAAGGAGAAGGGATGATTGACGCCATCATTAATATCTGTAACAAGATCTGGCAAAGTGGGGAGTGGCCTACACCATGAACCCAGTCGCTTGTCATCACTCTTCCCAAAAAGGGTAACCTTCAGGAGAGTGAAAATTACCGCACCATCAGCCTCAGCAGCCACCCCAGCAAGATCCTCCTGAAAATAAGACTCAACAGATTGAAACCTAAAGCTGAACAAGCCAAATCTGAAGAACAAGCAGGATTCAGGACAGGGCGAAAAATCACTGAACAGATTTTCAACCTCAGAATAATTTGCCAGAAAAACCTACAACACCAACAACATCTATATCATGTGTTTGCGTAGACTTCAAGAAAGCGTTTGACCGAATCTGGCATGCAGCTCTGTGGGCAACCACATCAGCCCTAACATTATTGAAGTTATCAAAAGCCTATATGACGAGGCTACCAGTGCAGTTCTCCACAACGGTGCCATCGTGAACAACAATCGGCGTGCGTCAAGGATGCCTAATCTCTCCAACACTCTTCAACATCTTCCTAGAGCGCAGCATATTGGATGCCCTTGCAGATCACAAAGGCAATATCAGCATAGGGGGTAGAGCAATATTCAACCTCCATTTTGCGGATGACATTGATGGATTGGCTGGAGAGGAACAAGAACTTGAACAGCTGGTACAGAGGCTTGACACCACCTCCAAAGCCTTTGGAATGGAAATAAATGCAGAGAAGACCAAAATGATGACAAACAACACCAATGGCATCAACACTGACAACAAAAGTTCATGGCCAATCCCTCAACACAGTACAGAACTTCAAATATTTAGGAACCGTTGTATCAGACAATGGGTCCCGACAGGAAGTCATCTCCTGGATCGCACAAACAACTGCTGCCTTGAGAAAGTTAAAACCCATTTGGAAAAACAGGACCATCTGTCTACACTCTAAGGTAAGGCTGCTGCGCTCCGTTGTCATCTCCATCTTAATATACGCTTGCGAAACATGGACCCTCACAGCAGACCTACAATAAAGAATGCAAAGCATGGAGATGAGGTGCTACAGAAGACTTCTGGTCATTTTCTATACCCAGCACATCACCAACGACGAAGTCCAACAGACCATCACACAAGCCATTGGACAACACGATGACATGCTCACCAGTGGTGAACAAACGGAAACTCCGATGGTATGGCCACGTAACCATACCATCAGTCATTGCAAAGACCATCCTGCAAGGCACGGTGCAAGGAGCCAAAAGAAGAGAAAGACAGAAAAAGAGGTGGGAGGACAACATTCGAGAATGGACTGGATTGTGTATTGACACTGAGCGAAGCCATGAGGGTTGCTGAGGACAGAGTAAACGATAATCTGTGGTGCCTCAACGGCTTACGAGTTACGGGATAGGATAAGATAGGATAGTACGACGGAAGCAATAATAACTATAATAACAATTATAAAATCTATGAATTTCACTTTAAATTCTGGTTGAATTTAGATTTAGACCGATCAGCGATGCCGAGGTTTAAATAAAAAAGGAGAAAAATCAAAGAAAAAGTAACATTATATAGATTCGCAATTATAACTCACCGCGGAAGTTAATTATGTAACCTATTCAGTATTCTTATATTGCTCACTGTCTAGAATTTGAAGTTAAGCTTGAACACTTGAACCAAATCGATAATCGATTGTAGTGTGACGCGGAAGTTCATTTTTCAGACCTGTTCAGATCAGTTTCTCAAAAATTCACTGTCACTCAAAATTATGCTTATTTATTATTGCGTGATCCAGATTTTGCAGAAATGCATGGATCGTTGTTTGATAAATGATGATGATGATGAGGATGATGATGATGATGATGATGATGATGATGATGATGATGATGATGATGATGATGATGATGATGATGATGATGATGATCTCGGTCGAGGTGGAAGTGAAAATAACAACTTGATACCCTCCCTATCAGTAGTAACTGAAGATCATCGTCTCTTTCGTTTTATAGAATCTTTCTCAATATCCACGCCCTTCTATTACAGTTAGATTAAATAAATCATGTTTTAGTGTTCTTTGATATAAAAAAAAAAAAACTTTATCATAATTTTCTTTAAAAGTCGAATTATTGTGGGCATGACAAATGTCGCGTCATTTAAGTTATTTAAAATCTTCCTTTCTCAAATAATAATGTTTGGAGAAAATAATGTTTGCGGGGATGGGAGGAGAGAGAGGTGGAGGGAGCCGAGATCTTCGCCTCCATCTAACTTAGACTTCGTACATACCTTGATTTTAAACCAAAAGGCAGTTACAACGATCTGTATACGTAGGTTATGCTTCAACAGATGGTGTTTCATAGTGAGTCAGTCTCATACAGGCCTCCTACCGGTTGCGTGGTATTTTGTGAGTTAAAGCCGTCTTTTTGGATCTATGGGTTTTTGAATCCTGTTTCTCTGTCTGTATGGATCATCATTCAGTGATAATTACTGATCATCTTCTCTAAAACACTTCTCGACTGTTTCTTTATAACCGGTTTAAAGTTGTGTCATGTTTCTGGTTTCACAACAGATTTGACTTAACCAGTACTTCGCGTCCTATATTTTTGTTACTTCCGTGAGCTCGATCACTAGCTAGCTAATAAATAGGCCAAGTCAGCGAGAAAGCTATGAATAGATCCTAAAGAAAATCTTAGACGGAAACCCGAGCCTACCAGTCAGAAACAGGTATAACATATCCCTCTAAAGATAAGCCGATACATAGTTCACTTTCAGTTCTTGGGAAATAATGTAAAATGTATGCTGCTCCGTGAAGGCGTATTGTTTGTCCATTAATGCTTTGACGTCTTTTTTTAATATTAAAAAGTATAATTATATTGCTCGATTTTATTTTCGGTTCTCGGAAAACACCCTTAAGCTTTTAAGGTAAATGTACACAATACGTCCCCTTTAAAGCCTCGACTTCAAAAAAAAAAAAGTAAGCAATTGTTCGAGGTTATTTTCAGTTCTGGGAAACACCTAATAAGTTCTATTCAAGCAAGCTGTTAAGTGTCCCCTGGTATACCCCTTTAGTTTTTATTTTGATTTCACGTACAAAGCCCTCATGCATAGCAATAGGATTGCTGTTTAATGTATTGTAAGGTACTTTCATAAACATCGGGGATAAAAAAAAGATTTCCTACGAACAGAAGCGTGGAAAATATTACATGGGATTTTGAATCCATTCAAGGAGGAACAACGAAGCTTAACGTCCTATTGCATCAGCGTTAAGGACGATCACCACGTCGCCACCCTGACAATAATGATTATCATCATCATATCAAAGGTGAGATCCTACGGATCTCTTTTTATCCATTCAAGGAAAATGTATTAAGCTATATATAGTATGCCGCAAGACAGTTCTCCAAAACAGTAGACTCAAAGAGTTTAAGACAATGAAACTCGTGGCCATAATTCTACAACAATGGTTAAAATATTTTTTGTTAAAGGAAAAAGCAGATAAATAAAGGATAAAAGTATATAATCCCTCCCCAACTCTCTCTCTCTTTCTCTCTCTCTCTCCCTCTCTCTCTCTCTCTCTCTCTTGCAAAATAAAAGTGTTATCTTCTCTCTCTCTCTCTCTCTCTCTCTCTCTCTCTCTCTCTCTCTCTCTCTCTCTCTCTCTCTCTCGCTCTCTCTCTCTCATTCTCTCATTTTTTAAGAGTCAGCTGTTGCACTTGTGGTCGGTAGGTGAGGGTGGGGTGCGTGGGGGATTTATCCCATGCTGTTTATGACTTTGTTTAAAGAATTATATGTAGACACACACGCGCACACACACACACATACACCACCCTCGCCACACAAACAAATCCACAAATATATTCACCTCGTACCCAGTCACACGTTTACACATAGATCTATTGACCAATATATAATTTCTAGGGGCGGGGGAGGGGGGGGGGGCAGTAAAACAATTTCTAAGTAATGTCCGAACGGAATGATGTGTTAACATGTAAGATAGATTGTCCGCTCAAGTGATGTAAACATCTATGATTGTGTGTACTCATCAAGGCCAGACCATACTATCTCCTTTTAATGAAATTGTTAATCTGTGAATTCCTGACCGCTGCACTATCGTTTGGATAACGAACGGGTGCAACTGAAGAATGTGATTTTGTTGTTCCAAAAGTAAAATAGACAGCTGAGTGAGTGTATGTGTTCATTTAAATTCTGTTTAAGGTGCCCTTGCTTTAAGATTTTACAGAGGTATAAATGTCATGGGATAAATTTAACTTCAGTTTCGTGAGAGGAACTCTCAAAATGTTTTAGCTACGCTGTGTGAGATGACGATGTGTATGTGTGTGTGTGGGGGTGTGTGTGTGAGAGAGAGAGAGATAGAGAGAGAGAGTCTTACAAACTTTCAAACTTTTATTATTAAGGATAAATAGTTGTTAAACATGCAACTTTCATCTCCGTAGAATAGGCCTTGTCCGCAAACATCTAACCACTGCCGCTACTGTCCAACTCATTTCCTCTCTTGTTTTGTCACGCTTAGACTACTGTAACTCTCTCCTGGCTGGACTTCCTTCTTCTTCTTCTATTTATTTGCTCCAACGTGTTGAGAACTCTGCTGCATGTCTGATTATCAAAAAAAACAAAAAATCTGATCATGTCACTCCCCTTCTACATTCACTCCACTGGCTTCCAGTGTCTCATAGAATAATCTACAAAATCTCTATTTTCTGTTACCAGTGCGTCCAGGACCTAGCCCCTTCCTACCTCACCCAGAACATTCAATTCTATAAGCCTTCTAGAAATCTTCGTTCTTCCTCTGACACCCTCATGCTTCGCATATCCCCGCTACAAACTCTCCTCTGCTGGCCGTCGATCTTTCTCAGCCCTTCAACTTGGAACTCTCTTCCCCTCTCTCTTCGCAGCTCTCCAAACATAGCTACTTTTAAATCCAACTTGAAAACTCATCTCTTCCTTAAATGTTTCTTATCTTGCCTCCCATCATCATCGTCGTCATTCCTCCATTTTTTTTTATTCAGACCACCGCCACCACCCACCCCATCACACATCCTTAGCTCTCACCTCCTCCCTCCCTCCCTCGTCTCTTATTCGTTAGCAAGTGTCTGATGTTATTTTGTATGAAGCCAGATGTTTAGAATGAATGTGTGAGTACTGGGCTTTGAACTGATATTGTTCATTGGGAAAAAATAGGGCAGGCGAAGTAGATGTCAACACCATGACCAATACCTTCAACTCAGCTGTAACAGATGCCGCCACTGAGATCCTTGGCAAGCACCGACCACAGAAGAAGCCGTGGATCACACCTGAACTTTTGGATCTGTGTGATAAACGAAGAGAGTTAAAAAAGAAAAAGAACACCTCACAGGGAGCTGATGTCTACCGAAAAATCAACAATGACATCCGAAAAGGCATGCGCACAGCAAAGGAGAACTGGATAGAAGATCAATGCCAGGAAATAGAGAACAATCTGAACAAGAACAACAGCAAGAAGGCCTACCAGACTGTGAAGCGGCTGACAAGTGTTAAACAGCCCAAAGTCTCCACTATCCAAAGCAAGTCTGGCATTTGCCTTACAGAAGAACAAGAAGTCTTGGACAGATGGACAGAGTACTGCTCTGACCTTTACAACCATACACCAAATGGAGACCCATCAGTTCTAGCATGTCCCGAGAGCAGAGAAGAAGAAGAAATCCTCCCAATTCTCCGGGAAGAAGTTGAGGCAGCAGTGCAATCGCTGAAGAAAGGGAAGTCAGCGGGAGTGGACAACATACCAGCGGAACTGCTACAAGCAGGAGGAGAAGCGATGACTGATGCTCTCACCATTATCTGCAACAAGATCTGGCAGAGTGGGGAATGGCCTACACCATGGACCCAATCGCTTGTCATCACTCTTCCCAAAAAAGGTAACCTTCAGGAGTGTGAAAATTACCGCACCATCAGCCTCATCAGCCATCCCAGCAAGGTCCTCCTGAAAATAATACTCAACAGGTTGAAACCACAAGCTGAAAAAATCATAGCTGAAGAACAAGCAGGATTCATGGCAGGGCGAAGTACCACTGAACAGATTTTCAACCTCAGAATAATCTGTGAGAAATACCTACAGCACCAACAACATCTATATCATGTGTTCATAGACTTCAAGAAGGCATTTGACCGAGTCTGGCATGCAGCTCTATGGGCAACCATGAAAGTGTACAACATCAGCCCTAAAATTATAGAAGTCATCAAAAGCCTGTATGACAAGGCTACCAGTGCAGTCCTCCATAACAGCGTCATCGGGAACTGGTTCAGAACAACAATCGGTGTGCGTCAAGGATGCCTACTCTCTCCAACACTCTTCAACATCTTCCTAGAGCGCATCATGTCAGATGCTCTTGCAGATCACGAAGGCACAGTCAGTATAGGGGGCAGAGCAATCTCCAATCTTCGTTTTGCGGATGATATTGATGGATTGGCTGGAGAGGAACAAGAACTTGAACAGCTTGTACAGAGGCTTGACACCACCTCCAGAGCTTATGGAATGGAAATAAGTGCGGAGAAGACCAAAATGATGACCAACAACACCAATGGCATCAACACGGACATCAAAGTACAAGGCCAATCCCTCAACACAGTGCACAGCTTCAAATATTTAGGAGCCATTGTGTCAGACAATGGGTCTCGACAGGAAGTCCTCTCCAGGATCGCACAAACAACTGCTGCCCTGACAAGGTTGAAGCCCATTTGGAAAGACAGAACCATCAGTCTACATTCCAAAGTAAGACTGCTGCGCTCTCTGGTC
>CM072512.1:56314386-56439386 GCA_036898135.1 Oncomelania hupensis | reverse complement strand
ATTCGAACCAGGGACCTTTTGTTTACTAGTATTAATAATAATAATAATAATGTTCGTCATTTGTAAGGCGCCTTAGCCTAAGGATCAAGGCGCTGGCCGATACAGGATCTAACTCAAACCGCCCGAGACGCCCACCCGCAGCCTTTGGGCGCATGGTCTGACGCCCGGACACAATCCTGGGCAGCCAGGGATGGGGGAGAAGGACCAAGTGCATGCTGGGTGTGTTCTTGTTACCGGCACTCACCCGTCTAGGACATGAGCGTCAGGATCTTTAAAGTCAGTTATGATGGAATGTATGCGACACACAGACTAGACCTCGGTTTATACTCTCATCCGAAGGAGTAGGAAAACAGGAGTAAAGTGTCTTTCCCAGGGACAAAACACAATGGCCCGGCCAGGGCTCGAACCCGGGACCTTCAGATCCGCAAGCCGAAGCACTACCATTAGACTACAGTGCCTCCTCACAGTAAGCCGCTCTACCCGCTCTATCCGCCCCAACTTTACATTCACGGTAATTGTAGATTATAGTCATTGAGGGGCCGGGTAGCTCAGTTGGTAAGAGCGTCTTGCTAGTAACCGAAAGGTCGCTGGTTCGAATCCCGGATTGGTCAACGTGTGATCATATTATTTTCCCCTTTACCAACAACTGGCCCGCTGGTGTCAGTATAAATCGGTCCAGTAGTCACCTATATGCGAAAGTGTCGTGTGACTATAATCTACATACAAACAAACAAAATTATAGTCACACGACACTGGAGCGAATAGGCGACTACTGGTCACATTATTCTGACACCAGCGAACCAGTTGATGCTAATGAGAAAATAATATGGTCACACGTTGGCCATTCCAGGAATCGAAACAGGTACCTTTCGGTTACTTGTAAGCCGCTCTACCAACTGCGCTTCCCGGCCCCACTATTACATTCAGGGTAATTGTAGATTATAGTCACACGACACCGGAGCGTATAGGCGACAATTGGTCACACTATTCTGACACCTGCGAACCAGTTGATGGTAAGGGAAAATAATATGGTCACACGTTGGCCAATCCAGGATTGAAACCAGGTACCTTTCGATTCCTAGTAAGACGCTCTACCCACTGAGCTACCCGGACCCACATTACATTCAGATTCCATTGGTCAGGCTATATTATATACCCAAGCATAAAATAGCTGAGATCAAACGAGGCCTAGTCCCCCTTCTCTGATAGTGGACAGAGTGTAGAGGCCTCGTCAAGTTTAAGATACGCTTTGTACTACTCGACTAATCTCAGCTACTCTGTACTGCTCTGTAGCTTATGATATTCGGATTATTAGTACATGGATCTGTATAATATAATATAATATAATATAATATAATATAATATAATATAATATAATATAATATAATATAATATAATATAATATAATATAATATAATATAATATAATATAATATAATATAATACAATACTTCACATCCATTGTTGCCTCAAAGAATGAATGCACAACGTTTGTTCCGTTTGCAGGTTTCTTTCCGTCTTTCGTTTTTGCTTAATTTCTTTAATGGATTGAACAATAGTCTATAATTATGTGGCAGAATGGGAGGCGACTGTTCATGCTTGGGAGAAATTGTCTACCTCCAAATTGATGGTTAGTCTAGGCTTGGGTGTCTCCTGCTGCGCGGAATCCTTTTGGTGTGGCCATTGGGTTATGCAGGACAAAGCGACACGACATGCTCTCCCCGCCTGACCATTCGTCTTCTGTATTTGGTGGTGACCGCGAGGGATAATGAACAATAACAGTTGGGGTTGGACCGTGTTATCAAGGAAGTCAAATACTCCGCTCGGCTACGTATAGTAACTAAATAGTTTCGTGAGACCGAAAGATGTCTTCTTATGCTCAACAGTGAAAAATGCAAGGTTAGCTTTGTAAAATAATTACTGTATTAATGATTGTGATGGGAGTCGTATGGAGTCGTGGTCTGTTGAGAAAGATATTGGCGTTATGATCGACACAAAATTGAGCTTTGAGCCCCATATAAATGAGACAGTTAAAAAGTGTAATAGACAGGGTTAATAATGAGAACGAATACCAACAAGTCTAGAGATCTTATGGTTCCGCTATCGAAAGCTTTAATTCGCCCGATATTAGAATATGGTAATATGGTGTCCTCACTTGAGGAAGAATAATTATAAATTTAATTGAGGGGGTGCAAAGACGCTTTATTAAGAAAATACCAGGTATGTCGGCCCTAGACTGTCAAGAGCGTCTGGAGTCTCTAAGACTTCCTAGCCTCGAATACACGAATGAGATGGGATATGATTGAGACGTATAAAATCGTACACAAATTGTATGATCCCATTACCACATCATCCTTGTTGAAGTTATCTCATAATTCATAGCACGTGGGAATAACTTTAAACTAACAAAGCCGAGTACTAATACCAGTCAGTTGAATAGATTTTTTACTAATAGAATTATATTATTTTGGAATAACCTACCAACCAAGGCCGTGAATGCAAGTTAAAAAAAGTTAGTAGATAAATTATTTAATAAGCATGTCAACTCCACTGATTTGGAGTTCCAAAATTATCAAAATTAATAGTACAGTAACCTTGGGTCACGGACCAGTGGCCCTCATGGAGTCATACTTATGAGGGCTAAACGCATTTGTTCCTGCAAACCGTTTTCTTGCTATTTGCTAAGCTATGCTATGCTATGCTATGAAAGCATCACTATAGCACGCGTCTGGTGGCTCGTGTGATTGATTGCTGCTGGCTTCTGTCTACCTTTCTTGGGCCCTTGTTGCGACATCGATCTTTCGTTGGCTTGGTTAATTACTTTGTTTTTCGCTCATAGAGAGTTTTTGTGACTCTGACCTCTCGGTGGCCTGGTGTTTGTTTGATGTTCTCTTTTAAAAGTTTTAAAATAAACTTGGTGTGGTTTTATTGAACCTTTAAGTCCTGATTAGGATTTTTAACTCTGCGCGCGTGGTCCTTTGTATTTCCCTTCTGCTCTCTATGCTCCTTCCCGAGGGGATACCCGGTCACCTGATTCGTGGCCCCAGTTCTCCGGTCTTTTCAGTGCAAACGCTTTGGCCACAATAGGAAAAACTGTAATTCCGGTCAAAAGGTCTGTCACTCCTGTCTCCCCTATACGCTCAATGTGTCCGGGGACATAAATTTAATTAAGAAGAAGAAGTCACTCCTGTGGCACTGTTGGCCACACGGGGGCTCAGTGTAAAGCCACAAAGCATTTTTGTTTAAATTGCCGAGGTGATCATTCAGCAGCAAACCATAACTGTCCTGTTTGCACAAAGCGCTTCCTGGCGAACCAAATGCGAGCAGAGACCTACATGCCCCGTGCTCAAGCCATTCACTTGGCAAAAAAATCAAACCAAATTTGACTCCATAAATCTTTTTTCGGTGTCTCGCTCCGCTTCCACCCCGATAAACCCAGGTACTGCGATCGCCGCGTCAGCCGCCTTCGCAGTTCCTGTTGCTGCATTTCGCCCTCCGGTTCCCCATGATCAGCCCGGATCGCCTCGTCGCCTGGCGACAGAGCGCGAAACTTTTGGGGGACCTTATTGTAGATAGGACTCGACTGGGTGAGTTCCGACCCTTAAATAAACTGACCCCGGACCAAGGGCACGGGCACGGGGCGGTTATTCTTGGACTAGAAAATATAATTGATAACCTTACTAAGTTCGTCACCTCTCACGCGGAGATTGTACATAGTCTACCTTGGCCGCCTCTATTCAGAGACGCATCACTACAAATGCTTCGGAGACTGGACATGAGAGGACGGACCCCTTTGGGTCGGATCCAGGTCATGGATGAAACCCTCGAATCCCCGGAAATACGGCGTTGCGGGGGCGCTTTCCCAAACGGTCCTTTCCTCCGGTACCCCACTCTGACCCTGTCGGTCTCCTTCGCGATTTTTCGACCGACTTGCTCCTTGTGTCTCCCAAGACGGATTTGATCAGATCAAGGATCTGCTTGATTCCCTGATTTGCCGTCCTCGGTTAAAACCCCGAAACAACGGGAAGGGCGAGGAGCCTTCAACTAGGCGCTAAGTTCCCGTTAGTTATGCTTTTATTTAACTTAGTCCCATTCCACTACAGGACTTTAATCATTCAAAATTACGGGTGTGTAATATATTTTAGTTTGTTTGATGCATCTAATTGTACATATTATTTATATGATATGCTAGATTTGTCAAAAAAATAAATTTAGCTGCTCTACAGATAGTCGTTTGCCCTGGCCCTTGCTAACCTCCTAAATTTATATATTTTGTAACACCCTAATTACTACCACCCAACAAAACATTGGAGTTTCCTTTTTGAGGTCTCAGTATTATGGCCACGCGCAAAATTTGTTTTTCTCTTCTTCGTGATGTTTTTTTAATAGATTTTTTTTTATCTTGTCGGCCTGCTTCCGACCTTCTCACCCGGACATGATGAAAGGATATCAGACCTGGTCTGATTTGTATACTTTTAAAAGAGTTTGGAAATCAATATTATTGTCCTTAACTTTTGAAAATTAGGACGTAAAGCTTCGTTTTGTTCGCCAGTCTAAACTGCCCGCCTAAACAAGTCGACGAGAGTATTAAAGGTTGGCCACGTTATTCAACTTTCTTCTCTCCCCCCCCCCCCCCCTCCTTCCCCCTCCTCCCACCACAACTAGAACCCCTATTGTCCGACTGTGATCTCGACTTCAAATGCCAGTAACAATACAAATTACTACAAATTTCCACTTACAAGCGAATGATACACCGAATCGTTTACAGAATCCATTATAATAAACAAAAATAGGAGAAACGGCAGTACAGCTGAATCAACGGCGCAGAGACGAAACGGCACCGTTTCTTCATAAATGACTACACGACAGGATCTTCGACAGTGCATTGCTGAAACCAACACTCTCCCCCCTCCCCCACCTCCAACCCCCAAAACACCTCACTTCCACCCCCCCCCCCCATCCCCTTCCTCCCTCCAATCTCCCGAGCGTACAGGTTTTTATAACGGCCTACTAGAACCAAAAGCTGATTTTTACAAATATCGTGGGATAATTACAAACAAGGGACAATTGCAATTATCATTGAAAAATTACAAATATTTTGGCGTGATCCTGTTTAATTTTCAGTTTTGGCTCTAGCAATCCGCCTGGAAATGCGCCCAAAACGAAAATTGTAATTATCACATATGCGCCAAAACCCGCATTTACAGGTGATAATGGTAATTAACACGTGTTCTGTTTTATTCATATTTATGACGGCCTACTGGCGCCAAAACCTGATAATTCCAAATATGGGATAATTACATGTATCAATGACACGTTTACAATTAACAAGTTAAAATTGTAATTATTAAGTGAAAATAAACATTTTCGGTTTAGGCGGATTTCCAGATGGATTGCTAGAGCCAAAACTAAAAATTAAACATAATCACGCTAAGATATTAGTGATATGCCTAGTTATAATTATGCCTATCTTATAATAATTGTAACTATCTCACGATAATTGTTATTGTAAAATTGTAATTATCAGGTTTGGACGCTGGGGAGGCGTGGCAAATACTCATATTTATTAATTAACACTGGATTACCGGTATCTCTGTAAATTACACAGCACATGTGTTAATTTCATCTCGTGATACTGGTAGCCTTCGGTTTTGGCACTAATAGGCCGTCATAGGTTCTACGTGTTGGCTACTCGCAACCGCTATCGGGGATCCACAACATTCTTGCCGAGGGTCCATTCGTCTTGGTTAATGCGCCTGTGGTTTATGCGATCTTACCCTGATACTCGATCGGTGTCAATTTTAGCCGCCCCATTAACTGACGGACACGCGATTTCCGGGAACTGAACATTATTGAATAAAACATTGAGTAACTTGACCCTGTCCATACAAGCATGAACTTCTCTCTCTCTCTCTCTCTCTCTCTCTCTCTCTCTCTCTCTCTCTCTCTCTCTCTAACACACACACACACACAGTACAACGTAGGCTACGCAGGGCTATGACGGCCTACTAGCGCCAAAACCGAGAGTTACCATTATCGCGAGATAATTGAAATTATCGCGTGTTCTGTATAATTTACAGAGATATCGGTAATCCGCAGTGTTAATAATTATCAGTATTTGCCACGCTTTCCTAGCGCCAAAACCTAATAATTACAAATATCGAGAGATAATTACAATTACCAATTTAGTAATTAACACTGAGAATTGCAGGTATCTCTGTGAATTACACAGAACACGTGTTAATTACAATTATCGCTGATACATGTAAGTTTTGCAGGTTTTGGCGCTAGTAGGAAGCCGCCTTACCAGAATTAAGCATGATCACGTGAACATTATAATTAGGCTATCAAGTAACATTTTTAATTATTACGGGATAATTACAATTTTCAGTTTTGGCGCATTTCCAGGCGGATTGCTAGAGCCAAAACTGAAAATTAAACATGATCACGCGAACATATTTGAAAATTTTCTATGATAATTGTAATTATCTCTTCATAATTGTAATTATCAGGTTTTGGCGCTAGTATGGGTGTTTCTCGCGCTGACCCGTGGCACAGATCAATTATCTACCGGACAGTGTAAGTTGATCTCTGATGAAGTATACGATTTCCTGTAAGTAAAATTGCTTTTAGCAAGGGTAAAACCTCAAAGGTCGCGGCAACGGGATGATTCGTCTTATAATGATTGTGCATTAAGACAAAATTTATAATAATTATCTTGCTCTTCATCGAAGAGAGAGAGAGAGAGAGAGAGAGAGAGAGAGAGAGAGAGAGAGAGAGAGAGAGAGAGAGAGATACAAAGAAGACTAGTTAACCTGTCTCATTTGTGATAGTGCATGGTGTACAAATTGTAAGTCAACAATAATAATCAGTCCGTCTTGCAGTCGTTTTTTTTTTTATTCAAAAGTTGCAAAACAGACTTTATATATAGCTGCAAACACATTATAGACAGTGTCAAGAAAATTGTTGACGTTTGAAATGCAAACGATTAGGCTACCTAAAGAAACCCAACCTCTCATTGAGAATTAGGTGACTTCTGACGGAGTAATATGGTGGAGAGTACGAGGGGCTGATATGTGTGTGGGTGTGTGCGTGTGTGTGTGTGTGTGTGTGTGCTTGTGTGTGTGTGTGTGTGTGTGTGTGAGAGAGAGAGAGAGAGAGAGAGAGAGAGATCTTGGTGCTCGAAAAGGAATGGTAGACCTATAGGCCAATCTACCTTTCAAAAATATTGATTTTTTTTCCGCCTTCAAATCTGTAATATTAATCTCTTCAGGTCACCGCGCTTTGATTTCCATTGAAAGAAAAGCGCGTGATAGTATTCTACATTATTATTATTATTATTATTATTATTATTATTATTATTATTATTATTATTATTATTATTATTATTATTATTATTACTAGAGAAGACCACAAAGAAAGAATAACGAAGTTTAACGTCCTATTGCGTTAGCGTTAAGGACGAATCACCATGTTGCCATTACATTACATTACATTACATGATTATTGCTTTAGGTCCAGCGGACTTTTCTGAGCCACATCAGGACCGGACAACCCCTGATCTGCATAAAAGATCTGCCGAAACAACCCTAGTGGTAAAACTGAAAGCTCTCCACCAGCCAGTCACTTTACAATAAAGACATCCCGCGCAGGGGACGCTGAGGCAATTGTAGTGGTGTTTCACCCGTCCCCTATACGCTTATGTGTCCGGGGACGTTAATCTATTTTAACTAACTAACGCTGAGGCTGTACTCTAATTTATCGAACCCCCGTTTACAAAAACAAAATAGAATACAAACATCATTATAAATTATCAACAAAACACATACATATAAAATGCCTACATTGCTAAATAACAACATCATAGGAAGCCCTAGTGACCACCTGGCAGAAGGTGTCCAATATTCCCAAGCTGATCCAACAGACCTCGTACACAAATAAGGAGTCTTGTCCCGGAAGAGTTTTCAAGAAAAAAGGTAGGTGACTGGTCTAGCGAAGAAGAAGATAGTATAGCTGATTAATAGAACAGAGCAGGAATGAGAAAGAGCAAATGAGAAAGACAGCGACAGTTGGAATTTAAAGCACTAAATTTCCAGAAAGTGGGGATACTATTTATACTGAGACCCCCGGCACCCCAACGGGGGTCACCATGTCGCCACCTTGACAACAGTGATCATCATAATCATATCAACAAGTGTAAGAGCAGACCACAAGATCACGTAGGCCTATATTAGTGGTCCCGAACGGCACTTTGCAGTCCGCTGGACCTTATAAACAATGACTAACTAATCACGTATACTGGATGGACGCCTGGTTTCTTTTTAACAGCAATTAGGCACTGAAAAAAATATTTATTTATTTATTTATTTTTAAAAGAAGTAACTAGCAATGTTTTATACAGAAACGAAAACTTCACAATTCTGGCGTACAACTGAAATCGAAAACAGCTTTGTAGTCAGCATGATGCTTTCGATTTAGGCAAAAACATGGAACACCAACAACACAAACTACTATAACTAAAGCAGTCACTGTTGTCGTTTGTAGGTCTACTATAGGCTCCGCCCCGTGTTATGCGGGAAGTCCCTTTTCGAGAAAAGCTAAATTTAACTCCACTCAGCGATTCTCAGAAAAGTCGCTATCGCTTCCCCTCCCTATCTCTCTCTCTCTCTCTGCTTCTAGGCTGACGCATTCGCCGCTTTCCATTCAGTTGTAAGGTGAAGACATGAGAGGGCGAAAAAACGGCTGTTTTTCACGGAACTAAGGGGATTCTCACGTAAGAAGAAAAATGAGTTGTACGATGAAGACAGGCTCAAATGGACATTGGATGTGGTGGAGCGCAGAGCTAGACAGGATACAATCAGCGTACTACATCGTCGTTGTTAACAGTTGTGAGAACAACATCGTTGATGAAACAAGGTGTAGTGATAGGCTTTGTTCCATGGTTTATTCGTTTATCAGTGACAAGAAAAGTAGACTTAGCTGTGTGTCAGTGGAACATCTCAGTTTGGGCCGTACTGATGATAGTCTTTTGGATGGAAATGATGATGCTGCAAGGAAATTTTGTACCACAGTACAACCCTGCTACATTGCTGTCTGATGGGGGATTGAATATTGTTCAGCATATACAGGCAACCAGCAGAAAAAGAAAGGGCCACAGGCGAAGAAGTGCCAACGATGCTAACCGCAGAGGGGAAGCCGACAATACCATGCAGAATTCATCTGACGGTAACGGGAGACAATTTTCCCCTCTCGTCGGGAGAGGAGTTGAGAATGGACAGACTATACAACGGCAGCACGTGCAAAACGTGTACACGCCTTTCCCGGTCGGACGTGGCAGCAACAGCGGAGTCAGCACATCGCATAGTCTGCCTCCTGTCTTCAGGGTGGAGGAGGTGTTTGGAGCCAGCCTTGGCACTGTTTTTCAGCCCACTGATGTCTCTCTTCCAGCCGGTCCAGAAGATGTCCAGGTTTCGAGAGAACCGACCATTGGACCACACAGTCATCGTCAACATAGACATAGACACGAACGGGTCTCAGGATTTAGCAACAGTCCTGCCGAGGACGTGGAACTTTCGGGAACCGATGCGTATTCTGGTGCTAGTAGTGCGAAACCTTCATCAAAGCTACCCGTCCTTGTCCCAGTGCCAGACTTTCATTTGCAGTTGCCCTCGTCATCTGCACTTTCGCTGCTACAGCAAAGTATACCGGTGACGGGACCATTGTGTCGAAGTCGGTCTTCTAGTAGTTTTCAAGATGAGCAGACATGTAACAGAACGTGGAGGGGCAGTGCAGCCGATACGCGGGGTGATGATCCAGCCGATACGCGGGGTGATGATCCAAGGCCGAGAAGACAGGGTAGACTGCACTCCACCCCTTGCAGCCCATCAGCAAGTAGGGACTGCCAACCATCCAAGAATTACCTGTACCTGTATGCCCGACTTCCCAAGGTGTCGTGCAACACGGATCTGGAAAGACTCAATCGTACCATGTACGGACTGGATCAGGGGCAGTTCTACTACAAAAGCCTGGACAATAACGCTGCCCGTGCCATGCTGCGAGACAGTCCTGAAGGCACCTTCCTGGTGCGAGACAGTTCTGATCCTAAGTTCCTATTCTCTCTGTCCGTGAAGACGGCCCGCGGGGCCACATCTGTCCGTGTGGAGTACTTCCGTGGCCACTTCCAGCTGGACTGTGAAGATGCCATGAAGAGGAAGCTGCCCAGGTTAGTCCATCATCGTGCTGATGTCAATATCATCATCATCATCATCATCATCATCATCATCATCATCATCATCATCATCATCATCATCATCATCATCATCATCATCACCATTACATATACATTTTTAATGTAGAACTTTATATATTCTTTCAATAGTTCTTTATGGATCTCATCATGACAGGCTCGCATAATTGTTCTTCTATTGTTTGTTCTCGACCCTTACAGATTTCTCTCCTGGTAGTGCCAGGAACAAAAGCATCAATAATTTGTATTGGTGCTATTGAGTGTCTCAACTCTGTTTTTTGCAATTATGTTCGTTACTGTTTAAGGTATTGTGCCATTGTTATGAAGTCATTTTACGATACTGCTCATTAACACTTGAATGAATTATTCTAAGATTTTCCATGTATAAATATTATGACCTCAGCTTCGCGAGTTCAAGTAGCCTTTCTAGAGACACAAAAATTCCGATTTATTTCTTATTTAGGGCAAATCAAGACGCTGTGCTATCCGAAGGTTCGGATTTGGATTAAAGGCCGACTTTCTCAGATAGCGAAGGTTTCTCAGAAACTCCAGGAAGTAGGCCACACTTCGAAGGCCGATAACAAGCCTTATTTTAAGCTCCAAATAGCCATAAGTTGCTTAGTCGCTGATAATAGGTATGTGTTGCGTTTTGTTTGAGTATTGTAGGAATCCATGCAACGGAGAAATGCCAGTATTAAGGGACTGCAGAGAGTAATTAATTGCTTTTTTCAGTAGTGGAAAACAACGGTCACGATCTCTGTTCTGTGACCTAGTGGTTTTTTTTCACGTTTCAGGCATAAAGAAGAGCCAGAAAGATTAAATAAAGAAATGGTTTGGAATCGATTTAGAAGTTCTCTTTTTCTGCTTATAGTTTCAGTGTTTGCTTAAAAAAATGGAGGTTTACACGCCGTGTGGTTGTTCAATAACGAGTGTGTGATCGTTCAGTAAAACAAAATTATTATTTAGGTTACACTACCAGAACTTTTGTTAAATACATGGGATGACTAAGGGGCTTTCTTTTCCACTTTAAATAACAGGACCCTGTAGTAGAATGATAATTATGCAGTAATTGGATATGTTCAGACCTATTCTATAAAATCAGTGGCCATGTCATAAATTATTCAAATCTATACTGAATTGTTGGAATTAAATCAAGAGAATAATAAAATATAATTAAATAAATGTTTCGTCCTTGCGTTGATGCTTAAAAAAAGGAACATAAAATGCAGCATCAGCATTATTGGAGGGGTGAGGAACAGTCCCAGAGTGTATACTTTTGGTTTTCCTTTATAATTATGTTCACATTACGTAAGGTTTGTCATAGAAGCAACTTTCGTTTTCGTTTTCGTAGAATTCTGGAGTTACAATCGTTCTTCACCTCTTATCTAACCCAGATGACTTACAGGGAAAAATATATTATTATATAAAATTTTTGACTATAGCGTTACTACATCTCTTTGGAAAGCACCAAGGAAAACCTCTTTTGCGAATACATTCTGAAATGGAAATTTTTTATTAACTGCCTTAATTAAAATTTAAGTGCATTAATTTTAGCGTCATCGATAAGCAGGAAACAACGCGTATTACAAAGTCATTTTTTGAAGTCTCCCTGTTGGGAAAATACATTAGTCTATTCTGGACGCTTCCTTTTCATTAAAACTAATTATAACTACTAAAGTTAGTTGGTAAATTATCGGGAGAAAGATCAGTATTTAGGCTATTTAACAAATCCTCAGTTAAGTTATCGATATCTTGGACTTATAGTACATTCTATTACATCTCCAAGGGTGTGTGTGCGCGCGCGCGCGTGTGTGTGTGTGTGTGTGTGTGTGTATGTGTATATAAATATAAATAAATACATAAATCTCTCTCTCTCTCTATCTATCTATCTATCTCTCTATCTATCTATCTATCTATCTATCTATCTATCTATCTATCTATCTATCTATCTATCTATCTATCTATCTATCTATCTATCTATCTATCTATCTATCTATCTATCTATCTATCTATCTATCTATCTATCTATCTATCTATCTATCTATCTATCTATCTATCTATATATATATATATATATATATATATATATATATATATATATATATATATAATTATGAATTTCTCTTTGATTGAAATAATAAAGTGATCGTATTCGTATATAATATAAATATTCGTATATATTCGTATATATATATAATAATATTTTCAGTCTAATTGCATAACATATTATTTTATTTAATGTATAAGATTGGTCCTTTCCTTTTCTTTAATTCTCTTTTCTTTCCTTTTCTGTTCACGCTGTCCTTAATTAAATTTCACTGAGTACTTATCAAATTCTAAATGTAATAAAATTGTGATGATGATAAAATACGAAGGAAATGTTTGTTTACTACACAAAATTGACGTTTGATAACAGGTGATACATACGTATGATAGTTTATGGCGCAATGGCTTCCATAGTTGTCACTGCGTAGTAACACAAGGTTTAGACTTGTTCATTAATTATATGAGGATAATGCATGTCTTTAAAAATGCTTGTTATCTTCTATCGTGCATTTTGATTCTATTAATTTCACCATTCCTGGTACTTATTGAGTTATCACCGATTTGTTGCTGTTCTGCGATTATCTACAAAAATTGCGTGGATTTCCCTCCCCTGAGTATAATTGATTTATATTTTGTGGGATTGTCTCAGAGATATAAGCCTAATACCACTATTTAACTATTTGGGTTCATATAACCAATCCGGTTTGTTTGTTTTTTAAAATCCCGAGATAATCACTAGTCAAGGACTACTACACAGTCTACAGTAGTCCTTGTCACTAGTGTAAAACGAAGGACGACGTTTAAGGGGGTAGGGCCTACAATTATGAGTAAGTGGCCTACGTTTCGAAGAAGAAACGGATCAGGGGGAAATGACGAGAAAGGGGTTTCCCGATTGCGATCACGTTGTCACCTTATTGGCTGATTGCAACAGCATCGTATCTAATCCAAAGTTTGCTTGCATAGGACACAACTCCCTGCCCCTTGACCATGTTGGTGCGCTATATTAATATACATGTACAAGTCAAATTAATCTATATGAAGCGCTTTTGTCAAATTAATCTATAGATTTATATTATTATAACGCATGTTTCTGTTTGGTACTCGTTTGCATGTTCGCGAATTCCATAAAATCAATGTCCCTGAAGAATCCCCGACGCATAATTTTAACATGTAAACTGTTATCTTAAAACGGATTTCTCGCATTTTTAAGAAAAATAAGTGTATTGTTCAGCGTTGTGGGATGTTTTATCATTAAAGCTAAATATTATGGTATCACA
Organism: Oncomelania hupensis; assembly: GCA_036898135.1. Classification (NCBI taxonomy): domain Eukaryota; kingdom Metazoa; phylum Mollusca; class Gastropoda; order Littorinimorpha; family Pomatiopsidae; genus Oncomelania; species Oncomelania hupensis. Next base: position 56,425,818 of record CM072512.1, on the reverse strand, counting down.
AAACACTTAATTGTTCGTTAAAAACGTTCACGGTAAGGAATCTTAACTATGTACGACCGATTAAACGTATCATATCCCGACTATTCTTAATTGAATCATTATCAGGCTATATTAATAAACTGTGGAGTGTTATCAGGATGAATATATCTATATCTGTCTATATTTAACAATAACGCACATGAACGTCATTGTTGAATTTGAAAAGTTAACTTTAAAATAGCGACCATTGATTAAAACTAAATGGATAAGGCCTATACCAAATAAAGATCCATGCAGTAAGAAGCTATTTATGTTAAACGTAATAAGGCATATAAATGTATCATCATCATCATCATCATCATCATCATCATCATCATCATCATCATCATCATCATCATCATCATCATTATCATCATCATCATCATCATCATCATCATCATTATCATCATTATCATCTATCATCATCATCACTTCGACGACCACCATTACGACGACCATGCGCTATCATATCCATGCATAAGTATGTATTGATAATTAAGGTAAATTTCATGCAGGCAAGTGTTTTTGGTCAGAAAGAGAGACTGAGAGAGAGAGAGAGAGAGAGAGAGAGAGAGAGAGAGAGAGAGAGAGAGAGAGAGAGAGAGAGAGAGAGAGAGAGAGTATCCTCCTGCTTCTAAAGGATTGACTTGAAATGTGCATAGTGAATCGCCTGTTGCGAACGTGAATGTTCTTTATTTTTTAGTCTGATTACTAAAAGAAGCTGATTTCGGTAATAATTAGTCTACACCTGTTTCTTTTCGTTTTATTTAATTGACTGCGACAGCTTTATTCTCTTGAAAATTATACGTATATGTTTATGCGTTTTCTGTTGTATCATTATCAGGTTCGAAACACTGCCCGACCTGCTAGACTTTCATAGCACCGTGTGCAAAAACAGCGCAGGCGGTCAGTATCGTTGGCTGGACAGCTCACGCCGCAAGGATATGGCCATGCAGCTAACAACCCCTCTCCGCCATACCCCGCCTTCTCTCCAGCATCTGGCCAGGGTGACCATCAACCAGCAGCTGGAAGATCTTCATCTGCCGTCCCGGTCCACCGATCTTCTGCCCCTGCCCGACAAAATGAAGAAGTTCTTGAGGGCCTACCCTTACAAGCTGTAGACATCGACTGCTGTCAGCGTGCGTGGTATAGGCCTACGTTGGCTTTGTGTATGTGCCATCAGTCGTGCACGATGTCGATTCAGACTAGCCAGTGTGCGTTATATCCTATCCGTCAATGTCAGATCAAACTGACAGGAACTGTGACGGGTTTTAGGTGGTCCAATAATAACTTAATAAGCTTAACAGACAAATCCAAGCAAGATCTGCACTTTCTGACTCATTTGACCTCTAGAAACACTTTTAGTTTTCGCCTATCAATTTTCTTTAACGACTCGAGTTCCCGTTAAAGGCGGTGACGGCCAAGCTGCAATATTAATGTTTAGATGTGAACTTGTGTTTCCTTATTTTCAATCGCCATGGTTTTTTGGCTGCGTTGTGAAAGCAGACTTGCAAATGAGTTAATTGTGGCCTTTTGTAATTTTACAAACCACATGAGGCTAAAAAAAAAAAATGTTTTGCAATCGGACAGACGCTGTGACGAGTCTCCTGACATTTGTGGATCAGACATTGCATTTCGGAGGACATTTTGCTATTATCAAGACCAGATCTGACAATCTTTCGAGTATATTGGGCTTTGGGTATAAATACAAAATAACTGTCTCATACAATGCATAACATTATGATGTAGATTTTAACAAATGTTTGTGAGGTACGGGTGGTCTTATATGGAGCTTTTTTTTTCAATACTTGATGTATATTGTGTGCTTCCGCGTAGGGGCTTCCAAATGAAATCTGACATAGAGCTTCATTGTTTAGAACATCATGTGCACTATATGTAACAAACTATGACAGAAATGGGTGTCTTGTTTTCAAGGAACATTATTTGATTCGGTGTAAAATGGGTTGCCCTAATTATCGTACTCAGTTTAACCAGAGGAATGCAATGAATTGTGGAAAGTAAACAATACCCTAAACTAAGAGCAGCACTGTAGCATATAGATCTAATATTGTGAAATGTAAAATTGTGTGATTACAGGTCATCTATTAACTGGCGGTCTATCACAGTTTTCAGTATATTTACAGAACTATTCGTAAGTTATCGTTATTCTGTGTGGGTTTGATTATTGACGCCCTTAAGAAATGGAACGTTTGTGCAGGTTTATTTTATTTTAAAAATTGTAGGTATGGTTGCGTAAAAATTGTTGCTTGGAAATACCAACAAAATTATTTTGCTTCCTTAGTTAAATGAGGTCTCGCAGTTTGATAGTTTGCAAACGTTAATCTATACCTTTATTGTTCTGGATTCAAAGTTTAGTAGTAACACAATTTATTATTACTGAAATAAGGAAATGAATGACAATACCATATGCTTTATTTCTCGTTTCTCAAAAGAAATGTTAAAAATCCCTTTATCGTATTTTCGGCTATGTGTCTAACGAATGAATGTTATTCCGTGTTTTAATTATAATAATCAGTATTTCTTCTTTTGATTACTAATTGGTAATTATTTCCTCGCTGCTTTGTGAACATTGTCCTTTTGATTGTCTGCCTTTCAGATAGTATTTCTATATATGTCCACACCAAGTACATGAATCACGTTTTCATCCTGTTTTCTGAAAATAACGTTTTGCAGTATGACTGCACATAATTGTAAAAATGTAATTATGTGCTGTAATAATGTTACTGCACTTAAAAGCCTACAGGCATCTGCACTTACATTTGGATGTTCTGGTCAACCGGTGCTATTAGTTTAACTTAAGAAGTCCACCTAAAGTTGTCATTATGTTATGTGGGCGATGTGATGTAACAATGTGTGTATATATTTGATCGTTTTACTTGTAGTTACGTTGTTAAGGTTAGTTAGTTAAGTGCATGTTCATGTAAGTTAAATTTCATGTTAAGTTTAGTTGAGTTCATGTTCATGTTACCCAAACCTTCACTGATACATGTATAATATTAACGATTAAGTCATTATGCATTGTGAGCGTATTGATAAAGTGTATGCTTTCATTGTTAGATGTAATGCTTCTAGTTCTATTGGCTGCAAAGTCAGTCCGCCGGACCCTATAAACAATGACTAGTTAACAATTGGCGTCAAAGTGTATCATTTAGTTCTGTTGTCTACGATGTGTACCAATATGGTGTTTTATAATCTCTTTAAACAAAGAAACAAAAACATTTTGTGTAGGGAGGGTCCTTGTTTTACAGTGGCATCAGTTGATACCTGAGTTTAACACAGGCGCAATGGGATGTGCTATCTCAACACTCCCACCCACCCATCCTTCCCCTCGTGAGGGTACCGGGGGTTTCAGTATAAATACTATCCCCACTTTCTGGAAATGTAGTGCTTTAAATTCCCACTGTCGCTGTCTTTCTCCTTTTGTTCTTTCTCATTCATACTCTGTTCTAACAATCTACTATACTATCTTCTTCGCTAGACCAGTTACCTACCTTTTTTTCTTAAAAACTCTTCCAAAACTCCTCATTTATGTATGAGGTCTGTTGGGTCAGCTTGGGAATGTTGGACGCTCTCTGCCAAATGGTCACTAGGGCTTCCCAACATATTAGTATTTAGCATTGTAGGCATTTTATATGTATGTGTTTGTTAATATTTTATAATGATGTTTATTTTCTATTTTGTTTCGTAAACGGGGGATCGATAAATTAGAGTATAGCCTCAGTGTCCCCTGCGTGGGATGCCTTTATTGTAAAGTGACCGGCAGGTGGAGTGCCTTCAGTGTTACCACTAGAGTTGCTTCAGCAGATCTTTTATGCGGATCGGGAGTGAGTTCTCTTTCTAACAAGTTGTGGGCCTGATTTTGAGGTTCCTGATTCGGCTCTTAGCAATCCGCTGGACCCTGTAAGCAATGAATAACTAACTAACCCTTGACAATCTAACCTCTACCTCGCCACCCATTTTTTCCAGAAAATGTGTCATAATTTTTTGGAACAGCCAGACAAATTGATGCGCACGCGTATATAGTCCTACTACAATTCTAGCCCCTTTCTTATGTTCATATATCTGTTATGCGTTTAAAAGACGATCAAGAATGTAAACACCAGTTTTACAAAACACTTGTAAATTATATAGACGGCTCTTCTAGAGTCAAGCCTCCCCGCTCCCTCGATCCAATCTACTCAAACCCTAATTCCCAAAGGCCCGTCTCCTACCTTCCCACCCCACCATCCAGACGTCCACAATGTCTGTCGCTATTTCTCGGAACTTATAAGACTTTAAATATATACCAGAGTAAAAGTATCACTTTTCGATACCTTCCTGTCACGTAGATTCGTGTCACAACAAGTGGTCAGCCCCTATGGGAGCCTTTGAAACTCCTTTGTAGATACGTGGATAACAGAATTCACAAACAAACCTGTAGGCGCTCCAATAGAGTCAAGCCTTTTTGAATGGGTGTTCACCTGCGCAGTGGTGGTTTATTTTTACATAAAGGAGCAGCAGATGTGAATTCTAGCAACCTGTATAGGTTTGCCTTCCCATAAGTAGGCAAAATATGTCGCAATCTTGTGCATATTATTGCACATTCACGCCCCATTCAACTCACCGCACCTTGATCAGATTTTTTTTTATATATGCAGAAATTAATATTTTGACGGGAACAGACAGAAGATGGAATTGGCCAGTTTTGGTATGCTGGTGTTAAAACAGTAGTGTGTTCGTAATTTTTTTTTGACTGGTGTAGTAGAGTCCATAGAGCAGTTTAAATAATATAGCGGGAAAGTAAGCCAACACGATAATCAATACGCTGCTATGATGTTGACATATGAGGGAGGTATCGGTAGGCCATAGGCAGCGTGCTTGATTTATTTTGATTAGGAGGACCTAGTGGACCTTAGCGGTATCTTACGTGGAATATTCTGCGAAATTTCATCGCTGTAGCTTCAGAGAAACAAGTGTGAGTGGGTTTTAGCGTACTGTAGTTAATAATACTTTTTTAAGAAATTCGACTAAACTGCTACTACTCCAGATATTTACACATAATTCTATTGTCCATTAATCACTTCCAGGTTTAGAGAAAAGCAGGGGGCACGTCAACTTCAAGCGTTTTATCGTAGCACGGACGTGATGGAGCACGAAGAAAGCTTATTACTATGGCATAAATAAATCTTCCTCTCTGTAGTATTAGTCAGTCCAATATACACAGAATAATAAGAGTTCCTACCTAATGTGTATATTCACACCCAGTTGTTTTTTGTTGTTATCTTTCGTAACTTTATTATCGTTGATTTCACTTAGCTTTAACTAGGCTACATTTTAAGTAAACTAAACTAAACTAAACTACTTCTGTTTTTCAATGATGATGGCATTGCTCTTTTTCCGGTTGCTCAGTTTCGTTTCATTTTAAGACCCTATTGCGAGAATGTTACTAGCGGTTTTCCTGTCTACAAAATAATGGACGTGCGAATCGTTTTACTTTGTAGGCGGATTAACTTGGCTCTATTCGTCAACGTTCTGTTTTAAATTTAGGCTAAAACTTCCGGCTTTTCAAAGTACCATTTCGAATAGGCCTAATGAGTGAGTAACTGGATGACGTTACTTGGAGAGCAGGACTAGGGGTGTGACGTCCATAAAATATGTCTCTCAGTTTCGCACACATTGTCTTTACATTATTTTCCACCAATCGGAACAGAGATTGTAATGCCATCTAGACAAACATGATTCGATCTCTTAAAGGCGCATATTCGAAGCGTCTGGTCAAATTGATAGAGGAGTTATTTGTGTGTAATTAATTTTAAATAATCGATGTTCCTATCGAAGTCCACTTCCCACTCCCCACCCACACACCTCAACCCGACCCCCCTCCCTTTGGAAACTGTGGGTTAATTTCTTCTTCTTCTTCTTCTTCTTCTTCTTCTTCTTTTTCTACTTTCCAGGTCTTGCATTGTTAATCATATCCTTCATTCAGTATAACGCTGCGTTATTATTTATGATTGGTGGAAGTGTTATACTAGCTGGACGGGGATTGGTTAGCATTGCTCCCATTCGGGTCTTCTCCTATCATTCTTACAGCTTCATGTGTTTGTGTGTGTGTTATGTTTATCAGTTTATAGTCCCCTCTCTTCCCGTAAGGATTTTCAGAGAGGAGACTCTCCAACGGATCTTCTTATTATATTATATATATAATACAATATATATACAGCTTCATATGGAGGGATATTATATTTATTTTCTATGTGTGTGTGTGTGTGTGAGGGTGAATTATATTTAGCGCAAGCGTAGTACTGAGTAGATGATTTCGTAATTTTCGACATTTTCGGCTTGCGCCTTAATAAAGGAGTGTCTCTGGGCATGGTGCGAGATAAAGACTTAAATTTCTATTCACACAGAGTATTAGTACTGTTGAGTTTTTAGCTTCATAGATCGTAAACTCACACTCAGCGTGATAAATGCCTCAATTAGCTGTGTCAACAGTATAGCTGGAAATCCCAATTTGAAGAATAAATCTTACGCAATTCAAATTTAACGTTATGTCTCTCTCTCTCTCTCTCTCTCTCTCTCTCTCTCTCTCTCTCTCTCTCTCTCTCTCTCTCTCTCTCTCTCTCTCTCTCTCTCTGTGGAAGGGTCAATGATCATGTATAAATATAATATGTCTCCCACTCAATTGTACTTGTACTTTATGTTGAATTATTTAATTAACGCGTAACAAATAAATAGTATCGGGTTATAGACTACTCTGGTTCTAGCATGTCTGGCATGTGGGTGCCAAGTGCTAGAATTATTTTTCTTACTATTACCTTTACTTTGAGTTCTAAGATATTTTCTATAATGGTAGTGGAAATGGGACCGTCGTTTTCAAGGAATACAATGTTGTTTGTTTTTTATTTATTAAAAAAATATTTTTTTTTAGCCTGTGTTACTGCGTTCCCTAGTTTTGTGAAAATATGAAGGCGGTAAGATTGGGAACAGGGTGGCAAAGGTGAGCGATGGACCTTTTTCAAAGAAAGGAAAATAATGGTTGCCATACTCCACTTAAACCGCAACCCCCTGCCTTCTAAACTCTTTCTGTTGTGAATTGATTGTAGGTCACGTTTTACACAGGTGATTTGCTAATGTAATTGTTATGTTTGAAAAGAATTTAGAAGAAGAATTAGTCATTAGTCGACCTGACAGTAATTATCATTTGTCAGTAATTAAATTGTCGGAATCGACAGTGGGATTTTAAAAGCAGTGGGATTTTAAAAGCAGAAGTAGGAAGAAGAAGAAGGAAGAATAAGAAGAAGAAGTAGTAGCAGGAGTAGTAGTAGTAGTAGTAGTAGTAGTAAAATGGTGGTGGTGGCAGTAGTAATGTAGTAGTAGAAGTAACAGCAGCAGCAGTAGTTAAAACATAAAAGAACAAAATATTTTTATTTGTAAAACTGTGCTGTAAATGCTTGTATTGACCTTATAATATTTTTTAAATGTAATGTCTGCTTACAAACCTGTAACGTTTGTGAATTTTAGTTTTAGTAATACGAAATGTTTTAATCTAAACTTGCTAAAATACAAACTACTAGAATACAGAATATTTAGACTATTGAACCATACATAATTTATATATTATTTTAAATGTTCTATGGACTCTACTACAACAGTCCGTACATAATTTACATAATTTATTATTAATTAGGCATGGCTTAATAGTTTAAATATTCTGTATTGTAGTAAGTTACATACTCTGTATTGGTGTATGCCCACTGTAAGATAATCTATATTTATTTATTCACATAACAGATATTTGCACAGGTCGGACCTCAGCGGGTTTTGTCAAAATGTATCTGCAGAGTCATTGATTTTGTGTAAACAATCTATATACGGGTTATAGCGCTGAAACTAAAATTGTTACTGTTTTTTTAATGCGTAAAGTCTTATGTTGTGTTGTAATTCTGTCAATTAAAGCAAGATGTGTTAAGTTTATTAATTACTTAATCAGTTATTTTGAATGTTTTACCGTGACTAAGGAAAAACGTGAAATTTAATACAATTGTCTGAAATGTGATACATTTGGTATTTGAGACTTATGATTATTGTGTGTGCGCGTGTGTTTGTGTGTGCGTGTGTGTGTTTATCATCTCTGCATTATTTAGCGTATTCTCTCTCTCTCTTTCTCTCTCCAATTTTAAAGTATACAATAACAGGGATGGATTTAACCGGAAGTTACCGGTATTTTACCGGTTTGAGAATAAAAATACCGGTTGAAAAATCAGTAGCCGGTAGAGCCTACCGGTTCTTATTTTGTTTGACTGGTTTCAAAAATAAAGAAAAAGAGAAAGAAAAACAAGAGAAATGAAGAGAGAGAGAGAGAGAGAGAGAGAGAGAGAGAGAGAGAGGGAGAGAGAGAGAGAGAGAGAGAGAGAGAGAGAGAGAGAGAGAGAGAGAGAGAGAGAGAGAGCCAGCCAGCCACGCTGATTATGATTCCGCGACGGAAATAGGAAAGAAAGGCCTGTTATTTACTTCTATTTTTGGCAAACATCGTTTCAGTTATAGTTAGTAGGCTTTACGGTGAGCAATAAATTAATCACTGCATTCGTCGGCAGATTTTCGGTGGCAAAAATAGTGACGCATTATTAAGCTTTGCTATGGGTCATACCGGTTTCCGTGACTGGCCTACCGGTTTGCGTTCGCGTGGGTTTGTTTACTGTGACGTCGAACCGGTTTTGCAAATCTCTAGGACGATCACTGCAATAAAGTTGTTTTTATGTCACAGAAAGAAATACTACGAGGTCTGAACCCTTTAAATAAAGGAAACACAAGTTTTTTTTAAAAAAGTACTTAAAAGATTATGTCATCATGATTACATTACTCGATTTGAAATAGTTTGCTTTATGTTGGAGGCGCGGGCAAAGTTTAAGTACATTCCAAATTTGAATCAAACCCCTTCAGAAGTTTGGGTAAAATGTGATTAAAAAATAATTCGTCACTATGATGACGTCACCCTATATATGCATAAATTTGTGTTATCTGGTAAGGATCAATACGTTCCAACTATATACAAAGAAATCCATCCATTACTATCAGAGAAAATTGCGCAAATTTGACAGCTGGACGGACGAACGCCGGATGGACAGTCAAAAACAATTATAGTCCCCACCTATCGCTCGGGAACTAAGAATTTATTAGTGTGGACAGATATATAAAAACAAATTATGACTTGAGATCGAGGGTGCCTGAAGTCTGCTTAGAAAAGTAAGATTACAAGGACAGCGTAATTAGAACACTTGCTGAACAGATGTACTTAGGAAACGACTCGTCATATTATCAACTTCGGGCGTTCTGCGTTTCTCAGATACGTAATGCCCTTTGCGCGAATCATTTTGATCTAAGCTATAAATTAGATAGATGCCTGAAGATCTGTGTGTGGTGTGGGGGGAGGGGGTGCGTGTGTGTGTGTCATCGCCGTAGCTCTAGTGACCCCCGTGGGGGTGCCGGGGGTTTCAGTATAAATAGTATCCCCACTTTCTGGAAATGTAGTGCTTTAAATTCCCACTGTCGCTGTCTTTCTCCTTTGTTCTTTCTCATCCCTACTCTGTTCTATCAATCTACTATACTATCTTCTTCTTCGCTAGACCAGTCACCTACCTTTTTTCTTGAAAACTCTTCCGGGACAAAGCTCATCATTTGTGTGTGAGGTCTGTTGGATCAGCTTGGAAATATTGGATGCTTTCTGCCAGGTGGTCACTAGGGCTTCCTATGATGTTATTATTTGGCAATGTAGGCATTTTGTATGACAAAGCTACCAGTGCAGTCCTCCACAACAGCGCCATCGGGAACTGGTTCAGAACAACAATCGGTGTGCGTCAAGGATGCCTACTCTCTCCAACACTCTTCAACATCTTCCTAGAGCGCATCATGTCAGATGCTCTTGCAGATCATGAAGGCACAGTCAGCATAGGGAGTAGAGCAATCTCCAATCTTCGTTTTGCGGATGACATTGATGGATTGGCTGGAGAGGAACAAGAACTTGAACAGCTGGCACAGAGGCTTGACACCACCTCCAGAGCTTATAGATGGAAAATTAGTGCAGAGAAGACCAAAATGATGACCAACAACACCAATGGCATCAACACGGACATCAAAGTCCAAGGCCAATCCCTCAACACAGTGCATAGCTTCAAATATTTTGGAGCCATTTATCAGACAATGGGTCCCGACAGGAAGTCCTCTCCAGGATCGCACAAACAACTGCTGCTCTGACAAGGTTGAAGCCCATTTGGAAAGACAGGACCATCAGTCTACATTCCAAAGTAAAGTAAGACTGCTGCGCTCCCTTGTCATCTCCATCTTCCTATATGCTTGCGAAGCATGGACCCTCACAGCAGATCTCCAACGAAGAATACAAAGCATGGAGATGAGGTGCTACAGAAGACTTCTGGGCATTTCATATACCCAACACATCACCAACGACGAAGTCCGGCAGACCATAACACAAGCCATTGGACAACACGATGACCTGCTCACAGTGGTGAAGAAACGGAAACTCCGATGGTATGGCCACGTCACCAGATCATCAGGCCTTGCAAAGACTATTCTGCAAGGCACAGTGCAAGGAGGTAGAAGAAGATGGAGACCGAAAAAGAGATGGGAGGACAACATTCGAGAATGGACTGGTTTGACGCTGAGCGAAGCCATCAGGGCTGCTGAGGACAGAGAAAGATTGAGTATGCTGGTTAAACGATCATCTGTGGTGCCCCTACGACCTCCGGGTTACGGGACAGGATAGGACAGGATAGGATAGGTAGGCATTTTGATAATGTATGTGTTTTATTGATATTTTATAATGATGTTTATATTCTATTTTGTTTTTGTAAACGGGGGTTTGATAAATTAGAGTATAGCCTCAGCGTCCACTGCGTAGGATGTCTTTATTGTAACGGCTGGTGGAGTGCCTTCAGTGTTGGTACTACCACTAGGGTTGTTTCGGCAGATCTTTTATGCGGATCAGGGGCGAGTCCTCTTTCAGTGAAGTTGTGGTCTTGATTTTGTGGTCCTGATTCGGCTATACGAATTCCGTGATGGGCAAGATAGAAGTGGCAATTTTTCACTGTCCATTTCAGCATTATTATTGCTCTGGTGGTTCAGTTACGATTTAGGTCCATACCCCTTGTTCCCTGGGATGGTTATCCTCGTCTGCCATATCGGCAATGGTGGGTGCAGACGTTAAACTTCACTATTCATTGTATGTGTGTGTGTACACGTGTGTGTGTGCGCGTGTGTGTATGTGTGTGCGTGTGTCTTTGCTTTTCACTGCATATTTTGAAACTCAAATGTCAAATACTTACATTAAAGTTTTGCAGTCTTAAAAGCTCATGCCTATAACCTTTTTCAATTGTCTAAATTTATGTAAGCTACTTTTGCCAGTATCTATATATATAAATTGCTTAGCCGGAAGTCCTTCTTCGCCTGTACTATAAAGTTTGTCCGGTATGGACGCTGATCTGGGCAGGTGCTGGGCGCTACGGTTCGGCCTGCTGTGTGCTCAAAACCAGCGAAATCGTTATAGCCGACATTTCCTTACCGAACGTTTAACCGTTTCTGAGAAAAATAAAAAAACAAAATGTCCACAAACTGCAATAGCCTCATTCCGCGCGCTTCCATTAAAAATCAAATTGAGGTTTCAGCACGTTTTCCCATATAGACCAAAAAATTGATGGTCTTTCTAGGAAGCATTCATATCTTACTTAGTAAAACATCCGCCTACCGTCCAGGGGGACACAAGTTCAAATCTCACACGGGCCATTTTTTTTTACACTACAATATGGATATTTTTCTTTTTAATTTAGGCTTTTTACCTTTAATTTATTATTATTATTATTATTATTATTATTATTATTATTATTATTATTATTATTGTTATTATTATTATTATTATTATTATTATTATTATTATTATTATTATTATTATTATTATTATTATTATTTATAAACTAATAATAATAATAATAAATTATAATTATTATTATATCTTATATCAAATTTTCTTTTAAAACCTTGGTGTTTTTTTTTCTATTTGTATTATTCTATATTCAATATTGTTATTATTATTATTATTATTATTATTATTATTATTATTATTATTATTATTATTATTATTATTATTACTTATAAACTAATACTACTACTAATAATAATAATTATTATTATAACAATTATAATATCTTATATCAAATTTTATTTTAAAACCTTGGTGTTTTTTCTGATTTCTATTTGTATTATTCTATATTCAATATTATTATTATTTTTTTAAATTATTATTATTATTATTATTACTAACAAGGATCGGGATGGGGTGGTACGTGTAGGTAAAAGGGGGCTACGGATAGGTTTAAAGGGGCATGGGTAGGCATAACGGGGATACGGGTATATATAAGGGGGTATGGTGATGGTCGATTCCGTATAGAGTCTCCTCTCTGAAAATCCTTAACGGAAACTGATTAAAAAAAAAAAAAAAAAAAAGGTCGATTCCGAGGGGCCGGGTAGCTCAGTTGGTAAGAGCGTCTTGCTAGTAACCGAAAGGTCGCTGGTTCGAATCCCGGATTGGTCAACGTGTGATCATATTATTTTCCCCTTTACCAACAACTGGCCCGCTGGTGTCAGTATAAATCGGTCCAGTAGTCACCTATATGCGAAAGTGTCGTGTGACTATAATCTACAAACAACAACAACTACAAACAACGGTCGATTCCTTTCATCCATACCTGCGAAACGATCAACGGGGAAGTATCAAGGAGGGTACAGTTAGGAACCAAGGGGGTATGGAAGGAATCAAGGGGGTATGGGGAGGTCTCAAGTGGGTTCGGGGAGGTATCAAGGGGGTATGATGAGGGGGGACGGGGAGATATCAGGGGGGGGGGTATGGTGAGGTATCAAGGGGGAAATGGGGAGGTATCATCGTCCAAATGAAACTCGCAGACAAAAGTTCTCTCTGTCTACATTTTAAACAGCATCGATCATCATGTGTACCACTAGTCACCTATAAATCACGACAAGAAGTGAATTATTATTATTTTGCAGTTAAACGGATATATTGAAAAGGAGTTTTATTTGTAAGGCGAGGAAGAGGACTGGAGAACGAGAGAAAGAAGAAGAGGAAGAGAAGAAAATACTGAGAATAGGAAAAAAAGCTGGAACTTGCTCTCTTTATTTTTTCTTCCTCTTCGAACATGGATTAGACGTAGAATGATTTAAAAGTTGATGGCAAAAACCAAATTATAGAAAACAAAGAACACACATTCAAACCATGTTTTTAAATTTTTTTAAATGTCTTTAATCGTTCTTATATAGCTCATTTCAAGCTCAAGAGCTGTTCAAGGCGCTGGCTGATACAGGATCTAACTCAAGCGCTGCTGCCCGAGGCGCTCACTTGTAATCTTTGAGCGCATAGTCTGACGCCCAGACGACGGAACACCATCCTGGGCCACCGGGAATCGGAAGAAAGGACCTAGTTCGTGCTGGTGCTCTCCATTCTAGGACATGAGCGTCAGGATCTTTAAAGTCCGCGCGGTGGAATGCGTGCGTGCACAGATTAGACCTCAGTTTATACTTTCATCCGAAAGATTAGGGCGCAGTTCCCCAGGGTAATTTTTTTTTAACATTCTCCAGGCTGTCACCGAGCTTTGAACCACTGCTTGTACTAACAGGCTGCAATGTTATCGTCTGACATTCGAGTACACTGAGCCAACTGCGCTATAATAACAATGTAAGTTACGTCCAGGCAATTTTAAGAAACAGATTTAGACCTTGTGTGTGTGTGTGTGTGTGTGTGTGTGTGTGTGGGTGTGTGGGTGTGTGTGTGTGTGTGTGTGTGTGTGAGTGTGTGTGTGTAATTTCATTAAACATACATCTCATGCACATTCTAACACTAGCATCTCCGTGTTGTATGATGTCAAGCGAAAATTTCAAATTTTTACAGTTTTCCGGGAACAGACCAAACAGCAAATGTATTTTAATATCAGAAATATCGGGCGAGTTTCAAATTTTTTTAAAATTTCCATTCCATTTTAAAGAAACGGATTCATAAATTAATTTTAGCTAGTAATTTATGATTCTCTCTCTCTCTCTCTCTCTCTCTCTCATTCGAGCGTTGGCTTCCGAGGTGTCAACATCGGAACGGTTGAGCTCCCGTAACTATTAAGCCTATGCGGAATGCGAATTACAAGGGGTTTGCTGTATGCTTTGGACTAAGTGCTCTTTTTTCAACTCTACTTACAAGGCATGTGAAAGATGTGAATCGAGTGGAACTTGTCTTCATTGGTTTCTAACGAAGAATTATGCAGCAATGGTCGTCGTGCTGAGGTCAGTTTTTATTGAAACATAATTGATAACAATTCTCGATACTCGAACATTCCTCGTCAAGATAAGTTCTACTTTCGCCTGTTTCTGCAACTCCGTCCTTGTTGTTCCTCCGCTGTGTGATAGCGGCTGGATATAGTGCTTAAAAATTTATAAAAGTATTGTGCTTTGACTCTGCTTTTGGTGAAAATCTTATAATATGTAACTTGCCATTTTAATTCCTTCCTACTTCCCCCCTCCCCTTCTCCCCTCGCCCACCCGCATACCCACTGCTACTGTGTTACTATGCTGTGACCCGTTCTCTCCCTTTCCCACCCCCTTGCCGTCACAAACCCACTCCTTTCCAGTTCGTACACAGCACCAGGCAAGACACAGCGACGAAGCGTTCTGTCACGTGCTGAACGGAATACAGCCAAAGTTGTTGACACCTGTAGTAATTAATTTTACTGCGAAGTACGGCAACGTTACTTCATGGCTAACACGTGGAATTGTAGTAATATGGACCAGTTACACAGTGCTACTGAGCATCTCTCGCAACGTGGATTGCCATCACATTCAGCATTCATGCACGCGGGCGATAACACTGACTGGCAACAAGCCACACTATTCCAGACTGTTCTCGAAAAAAGATTTACCCAGATTCTCGATAAAATTGAGACACAAAGCGCTCAACTAAGCGGTCAAATCGACGACAAATTCTCCCGCCTGGAAAAGTCGATGAAGGGATTGCAAGGCGACATTAACCGACTATATGAAGACACACAGAATATGAGGTCGGAAGTCAAGGCACTGCAGAACACACAGCAAGACATCGCTACAAAAATGAACACCATGGAAGACGATATGGACAGAATTGATGCGGAAAACCGTAAACACAATTTGAAGTTTATTGGCATTCGGGAAGCCAGAGGTGACAGCCGCGCCTGCTTGGAAATCATCGTAGAACTTTTGAACGCGCACTCGTGGTTCAGCGACTGGAGGGAGTCTGATTTTGAGGCCGCTTTTAGAGTGGGTCAGGGAACAGCTCGTCCTATCATCGTCTCATTCTCTAGGCTACGTGATAAAATCGACGTATTGAGCGACGCAGAACTACGTAAAACACTCAGAGACCGAGGAATCAAGATCACCGCTGATCTCACGGTGAAGCAGAGACATAAGTTACAAATGTACAAACTGCAGGGAAAGGTAGCGTATTACAAAGGCAGCAAATTATACGTCAAAGACAACAGGGATCAGAGTTCGCACACATCATCTACGGCAAACACACTGCACTTTGGGGTATTGCAATCCAACCAGCGCACCAACAGTCAGAACTATCTCTCAGCAGAAAGCTCATCCAACACCAATGGCGTGAACCGCAAAGTCGCTACAGCTCCGAATTCTAACATGCAATACCAAATGTCTCCAGCTCTCACTCAGTTCCCGGTGCTTTCCACCTTCCCGTATCCCATCATTCCATCTGCCCAATGGCCCCATCCCAACGTTCCAGGTGTCAATCACGCTTTGGAAGCCTACGCTGGGTACACTAAAGCAGCACACGGATCTACTGCAAGTCAAGGAGAATATTGGAGTCATCCCCAAGATGTGGACTGTAGAACAAGACAGTCGCCCAGACGTAATGTCATGATCCAGGCCCATAAGCCAATCGTACCCGGAGAGCGTTCCTACAGTGAAGCTGCTGCGCAAGTCAGATCACGAGAAAAACACACTAGGCGACCTCAAGGCGACACCTTTCCTCAACAATCGTCACGAAGACATCAGGGCGGCGCGGGGAAGCCCCATCACGGCAAATCCACAATTGCTGCACATTCCACTGCAAGGAACACCGGAGGTAACCAGGAACACCAGACCAGACAGCCAGAGGCCTCCGGAACAGAACACAGTCAACACGAAGACACACTTGACTCGGACTCTTTAGTGAACTGTGACGATACACTTGACGCGAACAAGAACAAAGGTAGCGAAGAGATGGATGACATCATTGAAGACATTGACACTGTTGATGAAAATCTCGGAGAGAACGACGTTGACGATATCACAATAGCTGAAAACAGTGACACACAAATTGACGTTTACAATGGGGACAAGGACTTAGAAGAAAACACTGACGATAGGGAAGCGAACACGGACGGCGAAGACATTGACGCTGGAAATATAGTTAACGCTGACACTACAGACAAGAGCTACGAAATAAAAAGACGTCAGACGAAAGACTCTGTATCTCATGGAAACGCTGATGCTAAAGACATGAACATAGGTAATCATAACGAAAATGACTTAAACTCTGAAGACGGTGCAATCACTGACGAGAATCATGACCTCCAGACTGTCACTCACGAAGACCATGACGGAAACCAAGCAGGCACCCTAGACAGTGCCTTGTCAAAAGAATATAAACCTTCCACTGACAAAGATTCGTGCCAAGGGTCATGCGCTGTGGCTGACAATGTCTCCATACGTGACTCGAGCTCAGACAAGCAAACAAGTTCAGGTGCAGGGCGCGCAGTAACGCCAGGGAAACAATCACGCACGGCAACTATACATGACAACACTCGCGGTCTCCGTCCAAGGCCTACTGGAGGCCGTCAGACCAGCATTAAAGACTGCCTGACTGGTAAAGACACAGCTGGTAAGACAACTACTATACTGATGTCAAATGCTGACATGACAACCAACACCTAGGTAATCGGCCTGGCCCAGGATACCGCACAGCATCGCCATGGTTTTGCTCACGACGGCAGTTTGACCCCTGAAATTGACGGTAATGATGTTAGCGTCGTTGGTGATGGTGATGTCGATGATGGTGGTGAAGACGAACATAACGAGGCAGATGAAGAACATTATTTTATTGATAATAGTGACGCAAGTGAAGGTAGTGATAATATAAATGATAATGGAGCCCATGATACTACTGAAAACGATGATTATACAAGCATACATAACCTGAAATTCCTAATCTATAATATTAGAGGCTTGGCACAAAATTTGGATAATGCGGCATTTCTTGTATACATTTCTACTTTTGATATCATTTGTCTCACTGAAACTCACTTAAAATCAGATTTTAATATAAATGTATTACCTGAATACGAAATATATGGTGCTGATGCGCATAAGTTGTCAAAACACGGAAGGCTTGCTTGCGGGGTGATGGTGCTGGTTAAAAAATCATTGTCAACCTATGTACATAGAATTGGCACTGAGGTAGAGAACATTGTTGTTCTAAAGCTTGATAAAAACGTAATGAATGTGGACAAGGATGTAATTCTCCTAGCTTGCTATCTTCCGCCTAATGATTCCAAATTCTGGAACATATCACAAAACGGTTTTGGTTTAGAACCGATTGATAAATGTCTACTAGAGCTCTACGACAAACACGCTGACACTTATCTCATGCTGTGCGGTGACTTCAATGCCCGCACTGGAGCTAAAAACAGCAATGGTAATTCTGATGATTTTGATGTTTTGGCAAGTCCCGATGCTGATGTTTTCCCTCGATCTTCCCAAGATTCAGGAACCAATGTGTTTGGCGATCAGCTCATTGATTTTTGTAACATGACTGATTGTATAATTTTGAATGGCCTTATTGATAACGGCTTTGATGATGCATGTACATTTGTTGGCCAGTCTGGTTCCAGTCTGATTGATTATTATATTATGTCTAAAACTCTGTTTTCACATCTAAATGTAAATTCACTCTCAGTTGAAGATAGGTTGGAATCTGATCACTTGCCAGTTGTACTTTGTATTAACGTTCCATCTGTAAAACCTCAGCTGCATGGTACACCCCTAGACAACCCAGACGAGTTCGTTGAAAAGCTCCTCTGGAATAATGAAAAGGAAGAAGAATTCTTTAACTGTTTAAGTTCTGCAAATGTCCAGAAATATTTTGCTGAAGCGCTTGGTAATTTAAATAGCGACATAGATAAAGCTGTAGACTATTTTGTACAGGGCATGTGTGTTGCGGGTGAGTGCATGAAAAGGAAAATTTCAATGCACAAAAAGAACAAGAATGCTGTTTGGTTTGACTTTGAATGTAAGCAACTAAAACTATTTGCAAGAAGAAAGTTACATTTATTTAGGAAATCGAGGAAGGATAGTGATAGGATAGAATATGTAACTGCTAAAAAGGCTTTCAAAAGTATGATTAGAAATAAAAAGAAAGGATTCAGACAAAGGCAGGCAGCATCTCTGGCAGCTAGTACCAAAATTCTTCTCAGTTTTGGAGCCAAGTAAGGAATTTAATGTGCGATAAAAAATCTGACTGTAGCAATAGAATTGATTTGAACACATGGCAGCAACACTTTGAAAACCTCTTCGCGCAAACTGAGGATAATGACATGTTACCCGAAGAGCAATCGCGTGATGATGATGATGATGACATACTTAATGGTAGAATTACTGAAGAGGAAGTATTGAAAGCAATCAAAAATTTGAAAATTGGTAAAGCGGGTGGCTTAGATGGCATTCTGCCGGAGATGTTGAAAGCTGGCAAACAAATTACAGTCAATTTTCTTACTTCTCTATTCAATGCAATTTTTGAAAAGGGCCAGTATCCATCACAGTGGGCTAAAGCAGTTATTGTTCCTATATTTAAAAAAGGTTCCAGAGATAATGCAGACAATTACAGAGGAATATCCTTATTGAGCGCTATTAGTAAATGTTTCACAGCCATTTTAAATAAACGTCTGTATAATTGGTTAGAAAATGAAAATAAATTGGTTGAAAATCAAGCGGGTTTCCGAAAAAATTATTCCACCATAGATCACATCTTTACTCTACACTCATTAGTTCAGAGCACATTAGCTAAGAAAGGACGAAAATTGTATGTGGCTTTTGTAGACTTCAAAAAAGCATTTGACA
Source organism: Oncomelania hupensis (assembly GCA_036898135.1). Taxonomy (NCBI): domain Eukaryota; kingdom Metazoa; phylum Mollusca; class Gastropoda; order Littorinimorpha; family Pomatiopsidae; genus Oncomelania; species Oncomelania hupensis. Next base: position 56,406,591 of record CM072512.1, on the reverse strand, counting down.
GTGTTTGCCACTCTAAGCTGCTCGAAACTCTACAGACCAGTGGGGTGGGGTGGCAGATTCTATCATGTTCTTAAGTCCATGTATGAATCCTTGAAATCATGTGTAAGAGTTGACAGTCGATACACTGAGTTTTTTGACTGCCCCAAAGGAGTCCGTCAAGGATGTGTTTTGAGTCCGACTTTATTTTCAATATTTATTAACCAGCTTGCGGAACACATATCTGCCTCGGGTCGACATGGTATTCAGCTCTTACCTGGTTTAATGGAACTGTTTATCCTTTTGTTTGCTGACGATGTAACTTTGATAGCAGCCACACCTGCAGGTTTACAAAATCAACTTGATTGTTTAAGACAGAGCTGTACCAGTTTAAAACTTGAAGTAAATATTGATAAAACAAAAATTATGGTATTTCGGAAGGGAGGATTTTTGTCAAAATTTGAGAAATGGAATTTTAATGGAGTAAATGTGGATGTTGTCAATGAATATTGCTATTTGGGTTTTGTTTTTACCACTATGCTAAGTCATAGGATCGGTACAAATCATTTGGTTGGAAAAGGGAAGAAGGCTGTGTTCAATTTGTGTTGTTTGTTAAACAAATTAAAGGAGATCTCGAAAGATATATTCTTTAAAATATTCGATTCTAAAGTTCAATCAATTTTGCTGTACTCCTCTGAAATTTGGGGCTTAGATCGATTAGATAACATAGAAAAAGTTCATTTGTTTGCCTGTAAGCGTTTTCTTGGTGTACCCGTTCGAACCCCCAATAGGATGGTGTATGGCGAATTGGAGCGTTATCCGTTATATGTTAACTCTGCTGTAAGAACTCTAAGGTACTGGTTGCGACTGTTACAAATGACCCCCGACAGACTGCCAAATCAAGCGTACAACATGTTATTAAATTTAGACAACAATGGGAAAGAAACATGGGTGTCTAATATTCGGCAGGTACTGGGTAATTGTGGTTTCAACTATGTTTGGCTACAACAGGGTGTGGGGAACATTAATTCTTTTTTGAAACGATTTAAAAACAGACTACAAGACATTTATAAACAAGAATGGTTTGCTGCGATTCGTGATGGAGAACGCTATGATGTTTTTCGATCATTTAAAACTGAATTTGCAGAAGAAGCTTACATTGTCGACATAGATATTTACTGCTTCAGAGTAGCCTTATCTTTGCTCCGTTTCGGAGTTCTGCCAATCAACAACAATACCCACAGATACGACAACAACGGTGGATCAAAGAACTGTACCTTCTGCAAAATTGTTGTTGAAAATGAACACCATTTTTTATATGAATGTCCAATGTATGTTGACCTTAGAGACCGGTTTCTATCTAGTCGACCTCTCTCAGTAACCTGTTTACTTCGATGGAAAGACCCAAGTAAGGTTCGTTTATTAAGCAAATATGTCCATCATGCATTTTTGCGTCGCAAGAACTTGTTAGGATAAGAAAATATATTTATTATTGTTGTTATTTTTTTTTTAAATTTAGCTTCTTAAAGTTGCTTTATCACGGATGGCTTGCATGTGTCTCTGAAAATTTTGGATATGAATATTCATCACTGGAATATCAAAGTAACAAATAGCACATAATAGATTAAGAGGAAGAAGAACAACAACAACAATAACAGTGATGATGATAATAATAATAATAATAATAATAATAATAATAATAATAATAATAATAATAATAATAATAATAATAATAATAGTGGTGGTAATAATAGTAATAATAATAATGGTGGTAATGATAGTGGTGATAATAATAATAATAATAATAATAATAACAGCTACCGTTTGTATACAGAAAGCTCCTTGTAATTCTGCTGTGCTTAATTACGTATTTCCTAACAGCAACATTTATCTATTGATTATAGTTTTTTCCCAATTGCAATTGCAACATTTTTGCCAACGCTTGAATATGCGTGTGAAAGTGAGTATGGCCGTGCATGTTTGCACGTGTGTATGCAATGGGCCAGAGGCCGTTTATGCATTAAATCATCAAATTGTCAAATTGTCTCTCTCTCTCTCTCTCTCTCTCTCTCTCTCTCTCTCTCTCTCTCTGTTGTTGTTTGTAGATTATAGTCACACGACACTTTCGCATATAGGTGACTACTGGACCGATTTATACTGACACCAGCGGGCCAGTTGTTGGTAAAGGGGAAAATAATATGATCACACGTTGACCAATCCGGGATTCGAACCAGCGACCTTTCGGTTACTAGCAAGACGCTCTTACCAACTGAGCTACCCGGCCCCACCTCTCTCTCTCTCTCCTTTCTCGCCCTTTATCTCCCCCTCTCCCTTCTCATCTCTCTCTCTCTCTCTCTCTCTCTCTCTCTCTCTCTCTCTCTCTCTCTCTCTCTCTCTCTCTCTCTCTCTCTCTGATATTTTGTGGTCTTCTATTAATTGAACCTGTCGCTAAGTTTCCCGCCTTCCTGAGAACATCATTACGGAGAAGACTTTTTGATGTTTGTTTTTTTTTTTCATTTGTTTAATTTTTTAATCGCTGTTTATTTTCTTTATTTTTTTTAATCGCTGTATAACAATAAATAACAAAAAAAAAATACGTAACCATTTTGCCAACATAAAAACACCCCTTGAACTGTAAAGAACCAAATGATTATAATACCTTTGCAGTTGAAATCGAGTACTAGACTTGGTGCACATAGCATTCTATAGAAAATGTCTCCCTAACCGTAATATTTCGTGCACTCACGGTCATTGAACTTCGTACTACACTTTACTTGAACTACAGCACGTGTCACGCAGTTTCGATCAATAATCAATCATAATCCTTTGCCATAGGGCATCAGATAATTATGTAGATAGATGTGCTCTCAGAACATTCGGGATAATACAATACAATACAATACAATACAATACAACTTTATTGTCCAATAAAAAAAAGGAAACAAACTGCACAGATATAACCACTATATTAACTGGACTGTACAAAGGATAATTAGTTTGTAGTAATAATTAAGGCTGTGGTACAAGGGATCTGGGGGAGGAAATTTGGAATGGAGGGGGAAGGGGGGAAGGCATAGGCGATGAGGGTGGAGATAACGTTGTCTGCTTAAGTCTTCAGAGCTTATCGATAGGAACATTTTGGGTGTGTAAAACCTACACACACCGCCGAGGCGAGTCTCAGAGAAGCAGTGTAGCTTTAACATTGGTGTTGTTGAACAACAAACCACAGTAAAGGCCATATTGACCTGTAGCACCCTGCCGCACTTGTGTTACGCTTATGAATTCTTTAGGTATTTCCTTGTGTACTGGCTAACGTAAAATGTCAGAAGGATTGCGCAAAAGTAACTGTAGATTTATAGCCACATGACACACTGGTCACATTAATCTGACACCAGCGAACCAGTTGATGGTAAGGGGAAAATAATATGGTCACACATTGGCCAATCCGGGATTCGAACCAGGTACCTTTCGGTTACTAGTAAGACGCTCTACCAACTGAGCTACCCGGCCCCTCAAGGATTGCGCATGTTTGATTGCATGCAAAAATACGTAAGCTGGGCTTACAAGGACCACTCAGAAGGAGAGTGTGACCTCATGAGTTTAGAGGTCATTTCACCGGAAGCATGCGTTCAGTGTCCGGGGACATTTAATCTAACGAATACATGAATTAATGAATGACTGACCGACTCGTTCCACAGCTAAGGTCACTACACCGTGCAATGTCCAGGGCACAGTATTCCTAAGGAAATCTTCCCTTCTGGAAAATAATGATGATAGTGGGCCTATATGAACTATAATAATTATTGTAAATGTGGCGTTAAGGTTAGGGTGAAAGGTTATTGTTAGCTTACCAACTTACAACGTGTAAGAATTACCAAAATTAGTTTGGATGCATTAGAAAGACATTCGACAGCTCTCGACACGCTCATGGGGTTCTTATAAAATAAAATACGGAACTTTGACACTGCATGGGTAGGTCTGGACAGTAGTATGCCTTACACGCAAAAACAGGTTGACTGCAACACACGACTTGGCGAGCTATGACAGTTGAGTTCACTTGTTGCGTTTCGGTCTTAGTAAAGTTGTTTCATATTATAGTGAAATCGTGAAAGCATACATTTCCTCGTCATGTAATGAAATTACACAGCTACGCACGTTTATAAATTCGAACCGGGCCGTGATAATCATGGCGCCACTACCTCCGACCCAATGCATACGCTTTAAAACGTAAACGAATGTGGCCACTAAATTCATCATGTGTGGCCACCCGTCAAAATTCCGGTCAGAGAAAAATCTCATAATCCAATACAAAAGCCGTAAAACGGAAGCGATGTGTGACCACTACTTAAAGAAGACTTGGCCACAGGAAAGCAGAAATCCCGAGGGCTTTTTTTTCTGCCATATCACCAATGGTGGTTGTATACGTTAAACCCTTAATGTTCATTGATTCATTTAGGAAAGCAGTACGTTGACTGAATGAGTAGACCTACATATAGCTTGAATCTCCACAGCATAAGTATTCTAGGGCCTATACATTTTTATTTCGAGCGTGTAGCATGTTTAATTGTATATAAACTACAGTACAAGCTATCAAAAAATACAGTGTTTGTACAAGAGTACGTCAACCTCATGGCCTGTCTTAATTGAAAGGTTCGTGGAAGGTTCAGCAATCTAGGTTCGGTATCTGAAAACCTCGGAAACAAGGTTTTGAACCTTCATTAACCTTCCACGACCATTTCAATTAAGACAGGCCATTAGAAAAACATTGCATACCCAAATCAAATGCTACTACTACTACTACTACTACTACTACTACTACTACTACTACTACTGCTGCTGCTGCTGCTGCTACTACTACTGCTACTACTACTACTACTACTAACAATAATAATAATAATAATAATAATAATAATAATAATAATAATAATAATAATAATAATAATAATAATAATAATAACAAGTCACATACGTTCGAAATTTTCAAGAATTCGCATATTTAATAAAGTATCTACAAGTTTCTTATTTAATTTACCTTAAATTTTGGTACTTGTATCCTTTCAGTACTTTAGCTGAAATATAAACTACAAAGACAGTGTTCAATGAAAGGAAGACTCTGTCAACGAGTCAACTTAAGCGAAGTCAAAGGGACTTTAATTTCACGAGCACATGTACTTTAATTACAAATACAAGTCTTTACATATTGTTATTTGTTTAACCTTACATTGTGGGGTTTTATTCTTTTTGTTGAAACTGGAAAACGGCAATGTAAATAAAACCTTAGGGTCGAATAATATTACATCGAATCAAGCCCGGCCAAGTTAAAAGAGGGCATTCCGGCAGTTTCTGACACATATTGCTTGTGAATATTATGGAAACGCTTAGAATAGTCGTAACTGTAGATTATAGTCACACGACACCGAAGCGTAGGCCTTTAGGCGACTACTGGTCACATTATTCTGACACCAGCGAACCAGTTGATGGTAAGGGGAATATAATATGGTCACACGTTGGCCAATCCGGGATTCGAACCAGGTACCTTTCGGTTACTAGTAAGCCGCTCTACCAACTGAGCTACACGGCCCCACAATTAGTAAAGTCAGTGCTAGGTGTAGTGGTTATAATCTTATTATAGGGCGTGTCTGGGTGATTGAGAAACAATGAATCCCATAGTGAACATGTGGTATTGAGACACTCCTATCCTATGTATAGCATCCATGTGATCCATGCATAATGCCACAGCTCGATGCGGAGACTCGCCACTATAGTGGAAAGAGGAACGTTAGACTCAACTGCGCATTGCGGCATAGCACTCGCTGACTGCATGACCCAGGGGCGTCGCACACGGGGGGGCAGGGGGGGCACCTGCCCCCCAATAATTTGGCAAAAAAAAAAAAGAGAGAGAGAGAGAGAGAAAGAAGAAAAGAAGAAGAAGAAGAAGAAGAAGAAGATTTTAAACGATAGAGGAAGGCAGGAAGAATCAATAATTAAAAAAAATCACCATATTTTTAAACCGTAGTGTAAAGGGCTAACGTACGAGATAATATTACAATAATCTATTAGCATGTGCCTGTGTTTCACAACAAAATATTTCGTGGTGCTAACGCAATCACCGGGTTGCAGAGCTGGCTTTCGCTGTTTGAAAGAAGTGTCATTTCATCACGCAAAGAGCAAAATTAACAAAACAATGGAATCGTCTGTTTTCCAGGTTTGTTGATATCAACTATTTACTTTAGTCTGTAAAATGAGTAAGGCAAGGGTGAATGTGCAAGTGTCAATAAATAGTTGAGGTGCGCGATATTTTTTAATTTAGATTTAGTTTGTTGATAGGCCTACACGTGCACGTGCTTTGATCGCAAAAGGGGAAAAAAAGGACCCGTTCGCTTTTCTGGGGACAGATAACGTGGGCTTGACTGCTTTGATTATTACACCACCACCCCCACCCCCCCCACCCCATTATAGGTTTCACTTGGTTTGTTTGTTTGTTTGTTTTGTTTGTTTATGTGTCCGCGAATAGATCTCCGATGTTTGTGGACTGAACTAGCTGAGATTTTGTTCATGGACTACTAGTAAGATCATCTGTGATCACCAAGACAAAAGGCACTCAGACAGACAGTATTTTGCTTTAGAGAAACTGCGAGTAATATACGCCCTAGTAAAACAAATTGATCAATTGACTGATTTTCTGAAACTGGTAGTGGAAGTGTTTGGTCATTATATGTATGCAATATGCAAAACGACTTGTGATTTATAGAGAAGACACAATTTCAACCTAGATGATCTTGCGGCAGGTAATTAATGTTCGTGTTTCCTGGTTTTAATCATTATCACATATCGCTAATCATGTATTTGTAGGTTCTGGAAATGAATCTTGTATTTTCAGTAAAGAAGAACATAAATAATTAAATGTTTTTACTCTCAGTCTTTCAGTTGGATGAAGGTACGAGGATATATTACAGGGTGCGTCCCGCTTGTCAGCCCCCCCTCCCCCACCTCCCCGTCGACAGGGTTGCCCCCCCAATATTTTGGACCGTGCGACGCCCCTGTGACCGCGTGTTTACCTTCTAGGCAAAACATAGCCAGCCCCTTTTATTCATGCTTGGTGCTGATTGCATCATCAGTAAAATTTCGTTTACCGACTTACCCAGCGGAGACTAGTTCAATCATAGTCTTTGCCCCACAGGCGCCCTGCATTTATCTGGATCCGATAGTGTCTCTCTAAAGATCGTTGTTCCTCTCTGTAATGTACTATTATTATATTACTTGTATTACTAGTACAATAGAGAGAGCGCGGTCTATAAAGTAGACGATACGAGGGTCCGTGGATGAAATCGAATGGGCTCTATGCACAAGTCGGCGGCATGGTCACGTGGCGCGGGAATAACAAAGCGGTCATGGCAATATTTCATCTTTCAGTGGAAATCGATGAAAGGAAATGTTCTTTTCTTTGCATAAAGGTTTACGTCGAAGTTATAGCATCCAAACGCAGCACAGTACTCACCATTTTCAAACTCGAGCACGCCGTGTTATTCCCGCAGCACGTGGCCGCCACGCCTTTGTGCATAGAGCCCATTTGTTTGCATTTATCCGATGGAGAAAACAAAACGTAACAGTTTTTAACCCCTGTATTGTAGACCCTCGTACTTGATTCTGAAGAGGGTCTACAATTATTCAGGGGTTAAAAACAATTACGTTTTGTTTTCTCCATCGGATAAATGCAAATAAATTCGATTTCATCTACAGACATGTGACTGGTTATTATTACTATAATAATAATTATATTATTGTTGTTATTATTAACAGAGAACAAGGGGTAGGGACCTAAATGAACACAGAACCACAAAAGCAATCATACTGCTAAAATGGAACAGTGAAAAATTAACACTTTTTTATTTCATTCATCTCGGTATTCGAACTTGGATCATTGGGGTGGTCTTCTTCTTTGGTAGGGTTTAACGTCCCCGAACACATGAGCGTAATATACAATGGGTACGAGTGAGAAAAGCAGATGTTGAGGGGCCGGGTAGCTCAGTTGGTAAGAGCGTCTTGCTAGTAACCGAAAGGTCGCTGGTTCGAATCCCGGATTGGTCAACGTGTGATCATATTATTTTCCCCTTTACCAACAACTGGCCCGCTTGTGTCAGTATAAATCGGTCCAGTAGTCACCTATATGCGAAAGTGTCGTGTGACTATAATCTACATACAAACAAAGCAGATGATGAGTAGCCGACAAGCAGCTCAGGAAGAAGTGTAGACACAAACGAAGTGGCTGTAGTTAAGACGTAGTTGAGGGATGTGTAGAGGCGAAGCGCTCAAGGCGACACAGGCAGGAGGGAAGAGGAGCCTGTCGAAGCAGGAGTGAGGCGTGGCCAGAATCCAAGCGTAGCCAGTGGAGAGGAAAGAGTCTGAAGCCAGGGATGATAACAGCTTACACCATTTATTTTTTTATTTAATCAGTTTATAGTCCCCTCTCTTCCCGATAAGGATTTTCAGAGAGGAGACTATGGCTAGCTTACACCAGAAGAAATAGGGACTTTTATATTTAGGGCAGACCAGGTCTGCCAAGCTATCGCAAAAGCAGAAACGGGAGAGTTAAGTATAAAAGCTGGTTAAACATTTGAAAGACATTAACATATAAAAAATCCTTCAGGACCACGAAAGCAAACCGAAGGAAAAAATGGATAATGCTAAACATTTGGGGTGGTTCAGTTCAGTTCAGTGGTTAGATTAACGTCCCAGGACACAGTGCTTATAGGGGACAATCGGGTGGGTTGGTTTTTTTGTTTTTTTTGTTTTTTTTTTGTTTTTTAATAGTAAAATTTACGTCCCCGGACACATTAAGCGTATAGGGGACGGGTGAACCACCACATAAATGCATGTTGAAGTTGGTTGCTGTGCTTTGCTTTGCTTTGCTTATATGTTCCCCCAGTAAATTTACGTCCCCGGACACATTAAGCGTATAGGGGACGGGTGAAACACCACTTATTGTGCTTATATGTTTGTATGTAGATTATAGTCACACGACACTTTCGCATATAGGTGACTACTGGACCGATTTATACTGACACCAGAGGGCCAGTTGTTGGTAAAGGGGAAAATAATATGATCACACGTTGACCAATCCGGGATTCGAACCAGCGACCTTTCGGTTACTAGCAAGACGCTCTTACCAACTGAGCTACCCGGCCCCTCAACTTATATGTTGGGAGTGTGACTGTTTATATAGTATCTTATCCTGCTGAGTTCAGCCTCAGCAGGCACAGATGCTCTGTGGGGTTACTGGGTTGACTGGAAACGATTTCCTCTCCATTATTTAGGGTCCAGATACACTTTTTGCACGATCGAGCGATGAGCGGCGATGATCAGTCTCTGTAACGCTGAATTGAATTGAAATGAGTTTTTATGCACGTTCTCTTTCGCCTCCACATTCTCTCATTACTTTTGCGTTTGAAGAAGCCAAGGCCCTCCCCGTTATCATCTTCACTGAAAAGCTTTCAATTTCCGATCGTTGATACGCGTGGGAGGCCCTTGCTTGAATGTAGGCCTACGTCACTGACTTCACTGTGGGTTTTTCCTGCCAACGGAGCACACAAAAAATTTTTTTTTTTTGTTAAAGTAGATCAGTCACCCGCATGTGGTTAACATTGCAGTTGTCATAGATATTGAACTCCTTTGCATGCGTTTAAGTAAATATATTTAGTTAAGTTTCGTATCACAGCACTAGCCAGCGCCTTGAGAAGCTCTTGAACAAGATAAGCGCGGTATAAGCGAGTAAATTAATAAATAAATACTATTAAAAACAGTACGGACGGAAATTTAATTTTACACGGAACGAGACTATTCCAGCGTTTCAGAGAAAGAACAGTTTCGTAGTAGGCCTACACCCCCCCCCCCCCACACCCCACACCCCTCAAAAAAAAAAAATTGGGTCGGTAGGTCGGCTTTTTGTCTTCTTCTTTTTCTCCTTTTCCACCTTGGGTACAATTTTTTTTTTCAATTTTTTTTCCCAGACGATCCCAAAAAATGTTTAGGGTCGGGTCAAAAAATTAGGGTCGGTCGGGATACCGTAAACAGACATTTGGGGGGTGGGGGAGGGGGGGAAGAGTCCTTATCACTGTACGATGAAAACAGTGTATTGGGTCAATATTACAAATTACATTATCATGACTGCAAGAATAATATTACATACGCGCAGATGCACACACACACACTCACACACGCGTGCGCGCACGCAGACACACACAAACATATATACGTTTACACAGCAATTAATTTGATCGAATCTGATTTGGAATAATGTTAACTTCCACAAACAACTGAAAATCCATAAGTTAAAATGAGTGAGTGCTGGAAGCTGGAAGTAAAAAATTTGTAAAATTGTACTGTCGTAAAAAACAGGGCCAAAGCAGTCCAATTTAATAGCATAGCACTAACAATGTCCTTAAGAAATGACGCACATGCAGGAAAGTAAATAAAATCAGGTTTAGCCTACTTTCATGCATAGCAACAACTGCAGCTGCAACCCCGTATCGCACAATAACGCTTCTAATTATAACGGACGACGGACATTAAGTTTTCATTTCTATACCGATTTGCGTCAACAAAAACTTCAATTAACAAGAGTAGTATCCCAATCATGATTTTATCGGTGACGACATTTGATCTTAAGTAACAATAAACCCTGAATTGCGTCAGCCTATTAGCAAGGCTACGTCAAAATGTACAATTAAAAAACTGCGCACGGCAGCTTGTTAACAATTTTTTTTTCCTGAAAACCTCCTGCTGTGTTAATCAGTCATCATACCGCACAACCGGTCTACAGATTACATTACATGATTATTGCTTTAGGTCCAGCGGCCGGTCTACAGATAAATGCACGTCTCACGACTACAACAAACCCACCATAATAACCCTTTTTTTCCCCCATCTCTCTATATTCCCAGGATTGAAGCATTGATAATCTATTATTGAACATTGTGATTGTCCTATTTTACAGCCACGCACCCACCCATTCTCTCTCTCCTCCACTCTTACCCCCCCTCCCCCACACACACACACTCACACACTCACACACTGATCATACTAGAATTATTTACAAAGAACATGCACCAAATCTTTTTAGTTGTTTTCCAAGCAAGAAACATAAACAGGATGGGACTGGCATGTTCAGGACACTGGCACTAAGGGCTTGACCGAGATTCTCCACAAAGCTTGAGTAGGTGTGTGGCCTGCATACTCATACTAACTGCGAAGGCACAAGCGGAGCTTGGTGGAAACGCAGGAACATGCTAATATCCGCACCGATATCGGAATTAATTTCTGAGCATCATGAGCGTCATGAAGGATGCGTCATAAATTAATGTAAAGGCTCTTTAGAAGTGTAAACAGCTGTAACAAATACTAATACACTGAGACTCAGCAGGGCAATTCTGTCTGTCATTATTCCACTTGATTTTTAGATACAATTACTGAGTTAGTTTTGTAGTCTAGTAGAAGAGCTATGAATCAGTCTATAGTTGTGTACTCTAGTTGATTACTCCTTCGGATGAGAGTATAAACCGAGGTCTAGTTTGTACACGCATACAGCCTACTTTATCCCACGGATTATAACAATTCTGACGGATGTGTGCCGGTTACACTGCCAAATCCAGCAAGCACTACCCCCCCCCCCCACTCTTCCCACCACCACCACCACCACAACCATTTGCTCCACCTCACACTCGTTTAGGTCCGTTGTTTGTGGCGTTAGACAATGCGCCTAAGGCAGCAAGTTGGCGTTAAAATGAAGAGCCTGTATCGGCCAGGATCTTGAGCAGCTCTGTGACGGTGGGTCTATCGTTGCTGGGCTCTGCACAATGGAATGCTAATACCCACTCGTCTTTCGTCTGCGGAGATCGGTTAGTTTAATCACCCTATGACTAATCCTAATACATTTATATGTTTAGCCCGGTCTCTGTGCGGATAGGGTTATAGATATAGGGAGAAAATGGTAAAAGATTCATTGACACACTAGCTCTCGCACGGCTATGAAACATAGGTAGTCCAGCCACGTGTTAACAGTAAATATTAAATATTTATTTCCTCTACTCTATACAGAATTCTCTAAGCACTATACTAACTTAAATGTCCCATTTTACTTCGAGTAGTTCGCTCCTTGATGGGTCTATGCTGCTACTGTTCTTGATATTTGCCACTGTCTCATCATTGGGCTATTTGTTCTGGTTGACCTACTGTTCGTATTCAGGAGAGTGGACTACTGCACAGTCCTTGTATATCAGTGTGTGTGCACGTTTTCTGTGGCACTAAACTGAGTCGTTGATGTGTGGTGATGGTGTCTCCTCCTTGTTTGTTGACTATTGGGCTATCGGAGCTCAGTGCTCGATGCTCCACTGCAGGCCGAATGTCAGGGTTGACTCTCAGTGGTCTATCTCCTGCATCTGACCAACAAGCCTGCTCGTCTTTTTGACAATGTCAGGCTGTGGCTATACTGCGATGAATTGAATTTCACCCGTCACCTGCTTAGTCTTCTGCTGGAGAGATCTTTCAGAGCGTTGCTCCTTCTCCTGTGAGGTCCAGACAAAGAATGACTCTCTAGCCTTGTGGTCAGACAAAGCCCGCGAAATCTCGTGAGATACCTGTAGCGCCTCTAGCGGGGGGCTCTGGCTATACGTCAGCTGGATGAGGTCACTGCCTACCTTATCTAGCCTAAACATGCTTAGCCCAAACCTTTATCTTTTGTCATCTTCTAGGCATCGACTTTAAGTTACAAAGGCTACAGCAGGATGAACTATTAAGGCGATGAGCCTTAGTGCAGGGTCTAAAACTAGCCTTCTGTGGCAAGCTCTTGAGCTGGAAACGCGCATTTTAAGAATGTTAAAATACTCTTAGTTTATGAAATTTCCCCGTCAGTGTTTATAAACACAGCAAATATAGACTCGTTCGCAATATTCAGTCAATAATATATTTGTTGTTATAGAATTATTATCCAGGCGATCAGTGTCAATAATATATTTGTTACTTTAACATTTATCAGTACAAAGCAATCTCTGATATATATTTTGGCCTTTTCTTAAGAAGCAGTATAAGATGTAGATGCCGGAGATGAGCATAGGACTCCTTTGTCAAATGCACACAGACGCGCTAAAAAATAGTGCACTGTACATTGCGAAGGATTGTTTGCATGGCGATATTGTTGGCTTAGTGTACAGCTATCTATCCCTCTTTGATACGTGCGAAAGACATTGTATGTCCTTTTGTCAGGTCATGCGGGCAAGTAACAATAATTATGTATGCATCTCATTACAGCTGTGCAGCAAACAGAACGAAAATAGTGCAATGTAAATGGCTAGAACTCATACAGCGGCACAAGTCACAAGCACGCGCGCGCTCACACACACACACACACACACACACACACACACACATGCGTGTACGAGGTATAAAATGGGGTAATTTTACCTACTTCGCGCCTCTTAGGCGGCGAATTAGGTCAAGTTTGTTGAAAAACACGGCTAGGATAAGCAATTTTACTCGACGATTAGGGGTAAGGCACACGTCTCGACGATTAGGGTAAGGCACCCCTTCAAGAAAAGGGTTAGGGTCAGGGCTAGTTGCAGCGCTGCAACTAGCCCTGACCCTAACCCTTTTGTGGAACGGGTGCCTTACCCTAATCGTCGAGGCACTGCCTTACCCTAATCGTCGAGGAAAGTTCAAAACTTGACCTAGTTCCTCTCTTATAGGCGCGGAATTAGGTCAAACTTTTTGAGAAAACGGTGCTCTAAAACCTACTTTTTTTGAGCAAAACTTGACCTACTTCGCGCTCTATAGCCGAGGAAATTCGAAAACGGGATGGAAGTTCTCCGTCCCGGATAGAGCACTCCCTTGCACTAAAAACACTCCCGTGCACTACAACAGCACTCCCATGCACTAAAAGAGCACTCCCGTGTACTTAGAACAAATGAGGAACGGCAGACAAACGGGGAACGACAAAATTACCTCATTTTGTACTAAAAAAGGCAAATTTCGTTCCTCATTCGAGCCGTTTTACAGGTACATACACACTCACACACACACCCCCACACACACCCACACACACAAGATACATACACACACAAACATCCTAGAGATGAAAGTTATATTAATGTGATTCATGTTAATACCCGAAGTCTGGCACACAAATTACATTTGAAGCATAATGTCATAAATACGATATAGGGGCCTAATTACATGTTCTGAAACATGGTACTCTGCCGTGATTTGACAAAACCGAGTAAGTCCACCTAAGGTCGAAAATGAGGTTTTTGCGCCATCAAACTTGCAAGAGAATGACGCATCTTACCTGTAAAAATCAAATCCGAACTATGTTTAGATTTGGAGATATCATAGAGTAAGTCCTTGTTAAAAAAAATTTAAGTGGGGGAATAAACTGATAAAACCAAGCAAGTCCCCTGCGATTTTGTTTCGACGATCCTCTGGCTGATGCTCGAGTTGGCATGATGACGTCATTTTTTACAATAACCTGACAAAGAAAAGTAAGTCCTCCCGACCAATGAGAAAGCGCCTTACGATGAAGTGGACCAGTGAGAATCCATGTATTTGCTGCTGTGCAATATTATTTTCCTGTGAAAATGATGGCGAAATTTCGGTCAGCAAAGGACGTGTTCGGCTTTTTGAAAAAGAGTTTTCTTCGTGTACTTTCCTGCCCACCATGAAGGATCCTGTAGATCTTCCGCCTACGCGGCAACTTCCACGAGGTGTGGAAACAAACAAACTATCCTATCCTATCCTATCCTATCCTGTCCCGTAACCCTGAGGTCGTAGGGGCACCACAGATGATCGTTTAACCAGCATACTCCATCTCTCTCTGTCCTCAGCAGCCCTGATGGCTTCGCTCAGTGTCAAACCAGTCCATTCTCGAATATTGTCCTCCCATCTCTTTTTCGGTCTCCCTCTTCTTCTACCTCCTTGCACTGTGCCTTGCAGAATAGTCTTTGCAAGGCCTGATAATCTGGTGACGTGGCCATACCAGCGGAGTTTCCCTTTCTTCACCACTGTGAGCAGGTCATCGTGTTGTCCAATGGCTTGTGTGATGGTCTGTCGGACTTCGTCGTTGGTGATGTGTTGGGTATAGGAAATGCCCAGAAGTCTTCTGTAGCACCTCATCTCCATGCTTTGTATTCTTCGTTGTAGATCTGCTGTGAGGGTCCATGCTTCGCAAGCATATAGGAAGATGGAAATGACAAGGGAGCGCAGCAGTCTTACTTTGGAATGTAGAATGATGGTCCTGTCTTTCCAAATGGCTTCAACCTTGTCAGGGCAGCAGTTGTTTGTGCGATCCTGGAGAGGACCTCCTGTCGGGACCCATTGTCTGTGTGACGACACGAGTTTTCAGATAGCAGGGAGAATTATACTTTTTACGAAGTTACACTTCTCCGTATATAGTGTACATAGAATAGCGTGACCGATTTACTTTTTCGTATGTAAGGTGCAGTTTCGTAAAGTCCGTGCGTAACGAAGAAGACAGGGGGTAGGCCAAATTCAGAACAGGGATACGCGTAATAAAAGAATGTGCATACTGACGAGAGCTCGACTATTTGCTTGTGGCCGGTGCGTTTTTGGTAGGGCTGAGTGGTTTGAGATGCTTTTGCGAGAAGGTCGAATCTAACCAGGCAGCAACCCTGTGACAGAGGTCATTGTAGTGTAGGGTACTGTTGGAAGGGTGTGTTTATTGTCTATATAGCCACCCAAGGTCTTATGCCCTCGTCGGGATAAGGATGTTTAGAGTTCGAGAGGAAGAATATTAACTGCCATTTGTCAACGAATGTAGAGTTTTGTTCTTAAGGTGTGTGTTGTTCTCGATTGAACACCCACCAAGACTTAGTGTCTGTTACAGCACTAAGGTGACCTCATCCTCAGTTATAAGTGTTATTTGGGAAGTGAAATAACCAGCAATAGCAAGACAAAGTGACTCTCAAATTGACTAACCATTTGTGTACTGTGACAGTGCTGTGTTGTGTTGTGGTGTTGGGGGGAAGTGTATCACGAGCCGGGGCCTAAAAGGTAAGCAAACCCTGTTATTCAATTCTTTAGTGGTGCACTCCGAGAACTGCGTACGCGTATGAGTGGTGATGAGTGTGGGGAAGGGGATGTATTTTAGGGTGCATAATGAATTTTGTTGATTTTATATGATTTTCTCATGATTTTCTTATTGTATATGTGATGGGGAAATGTCGTTGCTGCTGTTGTTATAAAAGTGGGCCAAAGGCGACGATGGGGAATGTAGAGAGGGAGAGAGAGAGTGGGGGTGTATGTATGGAGAGAGCGATAGAATGTATTATACTGAAGAGAGATGAAGTGATGATTATGAAGGAAGCATGTTTATATTACAGTATAATGCGGCGAGAATAGTATGAATGAAGGGAGATAATCGTGATGTGTTATAACCGTTGGGGGTGATGGTGGTGATGGAGGAAGGTGGAACGAATCAGGACTGTGTGATTGAAGTGTGGTTGCAATAATTATGTATATTTATATAAATGTTTGTATTCATAGAAGATGCGAATTATTTAGCATCAAAGGTTGATTTATATTATTGAAATGTGTGTATAGCATCTTGTATTATTATCATGGTATTCATACACAGGTCAAGATGGTGGACGGAGGACGGCGTGTTATATTATATCATATAGTGTTTATTGTTGTAAGCAGGCTGTTAAGACTGTGTATATGCTTACAGGTTTGGGCTGTTATTTCTACGCTGTTACTTCTTATGCTGTTACTTATGTTGCTGCTGACGGTTTGTTGCCGTTGTTGACGCTGATCGATTTCTAGCCAGCCTGGGGTGTGCCTTTGCCTCTACAGTAGAGGAGTGTTGTGGTGGTCTCTGCCACTGCTGCGAGTTTTGCCTATGTGTCGAGGCAACACTATTACAGGAGGTTTTCACACCTAATTCATGCACATACAGACTCACACTGCACCACACCTAAAAACATATTCATTTAGTTAGAACATCATCCACTTATTGTGAAAGAGACTGTTTAGCTCTCTGAGCTACTTGACAAAACATTGGAACAGTGCTTCAGTGCTACAGCTTCACCGAGATAGCAGTTAAGATTAAAAGATTTATAACGCCATCACTTATTATTTGAAGATTTACATTTTGTATTGATTTATTGATTGTGATTTTGTTGTACACATTTTGTAAAGAAACTGTTGTTGTTTAGTTCTGTTTAGGGTTGAACAAGGGGAGGTAATTGTTAGTTAGTATTGGGACGGGGGTCTTGATAGGGGTTGAGGGGAGGTTAGTTCCCATTTGTCCTGTGTTTGCTTGTTAATTGTGGAATAAAAGAGTGTGATTGTATTCTGGCATTTTGTGTTAGTTTATTTTGTTTGAGTTTTATTCCTTTGCACTCGCTTTATGTGCTGAAGTCACGGAACCCGCTCGGGGGCCGTGACAGTCTGATACAATGGTTCCTAAATATTTGAAGCTATGCACTGTGTTGAGGGATTGGCCTTGGACTTTGATGTCCGTGTTGATGCCATTGGTGTTGTTGGTCATCATTTCGGTCTTCTCTGCACTTATTTCAATTCCACAAGCTTTACCAGCTGTTCAAGTTCTTGTTCCTCTCCAGCCAATCCATCAATGTCATCCGCAAAACGAAGGTTGGAGATTGCTCTACCCCCTATGCTGACTGTGCCTTCGTGATCTGCAAGAGCATCTGACATGATGCGCTCTAGGAAGATGTTAAAGGGTGTTGGAGAGAGTAGGCATCCTTGACGCACACCGATTGTTGTTCTGAACCAGTTCCCGATGGCGCTGTTGTGGAGGACTACACTGGTAGCCTTGTCATACAGGTTTTGATGACTTCAATAATTTTAGGTCTGATGTTGTACGCTTTCATTGTTGCCCATAGAGCTGCATGCCAGACTCGGTCAAATGTTTTCTTGAAGTCTATGAACACATGATATAGATGTTGTTGGTGCTGTAGGTATTTCTCACAGATTATTCTGAGGTTGAAAATCTGTTCAGTGGTACTTCGCCCTGCCCTGAATCCTGCTTGTTCTTCAGCTATGATTTGTTCAGCTTGGGGTTTCAACCTGTTGAGTAATATTTTCAGGAGGACCTTGCAGGGATGGATGATGAGGCTGACGGTGCGGTAATTTTCACACTCCTGAGGGTTACCTTTTTTGGGAAGAGTGATGACAAGCGACTGGGCCCATGGTATAGGCCACTCTCCACTCTGCCAGATCTTGTTACAGATAATGGTGATGGCATCAATCATCGCTTCTCCTCCTGCTTGTAGCAGTTCCGCGGGTATGTTGTCCACTCCCGCTGACTTCCCTTTCTTTAGCGATTGCACTGCTGCCTCAACTGCTTTCCGGAGAATTGGGAGGATTTCTTTTTCTCTGTTCTCGGGACATGCTAGAACTGATGGGTCTCCATTTGGTGTATGGTTGTAAAGGTCAGAGCAGTACTCTGTCCATCTGTCCAAGACTTCTTGTTCTTCTGTAAGGCATATGCCAGACTTGCTTTGGATCGTGGAGACTTTGGGCTGTTTGAAACTTGTCAGCCGCTTTACAGTCTGGTAGGCCTTCTTGCTGTTGTTCTTGTTCAGACTGTTCTCTATTTCCTGGCATTGATCCTCTATCCAGTTCTCCTTTGCTGTGCGCATGCCTTTTCGGATGTCATTGTTGATTTTTCGGTAGACATCAGCTCCTGTGAGGTGTTCTTTTTCTTTCTTTTTTTTTAAATCTCTCTTCGTTTATCACACAGATCCAAAAGTTCAGGTGTGATCCACGGCTTCTTTTTTGGTCGGTGCTTGCCAAGGATCTCAGTGGCGGCATCTGTCACAGCTGAGTTGAAGGTGGTGGTCATGGTGTTGACATCTACTTCACCAGCCCCCAAAATGAGCAGTGGTGCAAATTTCCCTTCAATTGTGGCCTGAAATAGTTCTGCCACCTCCGGGTCTTGCAGTTTGTCCAGGTCGAACTTCAGTCTAGTGCAGTATTTACTCTCTTTAAGTGGAGCCGGAAAGACATCATCAAGAGATCGTGGTCACTTCCGATGTCTGCTCCTGGAAAAGTGCGTGTCCTGCCAATGTTGATGCTTGATCTGAAGCTTTTCTTGACCATGATGTAGTCTATTTGGTTGTGATGCTCCCCCCCCCCCCCCCCCCCCGGGACTGTGCCATGTCCATCGTCTGGAGTTTTTGTGGAGACCAAGCGTGTTTGCCAGTACCAGATTGTTGTATCTGGCAAACTCCAAGAATCTCAGACCCCTGTCATTTGTCTCGTTGTTGCAGTGGGGTCCACATGTGTCTCCCCAGTTGTGGTGCGCATCTTGGCCAACCTTGGCATTCCAGTCGCCTTGCACTATGACTATGTCCTTCTTCGGCCCTTGGTCAAGGACCGCCTGTAGATTTTCATAAAAATCCTCCACTTCGCTGTCGTCATAGTCTGATGTTGGGGCATAGGTCTGGATGATGGTGATGTTGAAAGGGGCTGCTCTCAGGCGGATGGTAATGAGTCTACTGGAGACTGGGCGGTAACCCATGACAGTGGCTAGAATGTTCTTGTGGACCAAGAATCCAACGCAGTGTTCGTGCCTGTCATCTCTACCGCTGAAATAGAGCTTGTGGCCTTTGTCTGTCGTTGTTTCACCTAGGCCTTTCCAGCGCAGTTTGCTAATGCCTAGAACGTTCCATCGATAGCGGTCCAACTCGTGGGCCAGTTCTTCTAATTTTCCTTCCGCAGTTAGGGTCCTGACATTCCAGGTTCCTATGACGATGTTGTTTCTCGTGCGGATCTTGCTAAATTGTCCATCAGTAACACCTCCGTCCTGGTGGCCAACGGAAGGCGCAGTCCTTGAGCCGGGCGACGACCTATCCGGTATGGAATTAGTGGATCATGCATGTAGTGTGTCTTGGACAAAAAAAGGACCTGGCGATGCCCAATCCTCTCCAGGCTGTTGGGCACAGCCGAAATCCACGAATACAGTGTGGCTCGCCTAGGCCCCGACCACGTGGTCGTTGAACCTGTAGCAACGTGAGGTTCCTCGCCCTGGCCGGTGACTTCTGTGTAGAAGACTTTCGCCCAGTGATGCCGTGCTAACATTACCCCTGTTAGTCGCCTCTTACGACACGCCGGGAAACGTTGGGCCTATTCTATTCTGTGCCCGAACCCACAAACAAACAGCAACAAATATATTACAGACACACAACAAGGGCAACAAATACAAGACATACACGTGGTGTAAAGGCAGGAAGATCGCTACAATAGGAAACTGAAAGGAAAATAGTTTTGTATTTTTAAAATTAAATTGGCTGCATCTAATATTATTTTGAAGGGAGAGCAAAAAAAACCCCATGACTCCTGCATACCAACCCAGGAATATTAAGTGAAGAATGGCTAAAAACAATAAACAGGCACACATATACACTCACTGTAACTGCCGCACCCACATCTTACAAAACCCAACTTATATTGTGACTCCTCTCGTCAGACTTTTTAACAAAGAAACGAAACGACCTATGGGACTTACTTGGTTTGGTGATTTTTGAAAACAAGGATTTACTTAATAATAAACTGACAAAACCAAGCGGATTTGACTTACTTGGTTTTGTGAATTTTTTAACAATGATTTAATTCAATAATAAACTGACAAAACCAAGCGGGTGACTTGCTTGGTTTTGTCATGTTCTCAACAAAGATCTATCTCAAGAATAATCTGACAAAACAAAGCAAGTCCACAAATAGTCTTAAAACATCAAATCTATCAAACATTTCTTTAACATTCAAGGTATGCACTCTTAAATCGAGGAATTGCATTATAATATGCCCTTAAACTTCCAGAAACGATCGCGTAATATAGCGCAACACAAAACGTCGATTTTCTCGAAAGTAGGTTTTGTGGACTTGCTCGGTTTTGTCAGTTCACGGCAGTACTCCCCATCGCTTACAGGCAACGTTGATCTACCTAATTTCCATGCTCCTGTTAGGTTAGACCGTGTGGCCCAGAGAGGGGGTGGGGTAGCTATATGGGTCAAAAATTCTTTGTTGTGTAAACATAGGCCTGATTTGCATGTTGCAAACTTAGACGCCGTTTGAATTGAAACCAGAGTAGACAGTTTTTTGTTGATCCGATCTTTCTATCGCCCACCTCACGCTACTGTAGATTATTGGGATTCAGTTCTTGAAAGTTTTGAGAAAGACAATACTACTGTACTGGCACAAAGTTTATTATAACTATAACTCTCCCCCAAAACATCTTGTAGACATTCTGAACATGTTTCGCTGCATCAGCTTACTAATGCCGACAAACGTATAACTGAAAACACTATTACACGACTTGACTTAATTATCACGCAGAGACCTCATATTATCTCGAAGTCGAAGTCTTGCCCGAAATACGCATCGACAATTGCGATCCCTGTGCAGCTATTAGTAGTAAAGCTGCTAAGAACTCGCCCTTTAAAAGAACTTTATATAACTTTGAAAAATTAAATGAAACATTATCAATGCACAGAAGCCTTTACTAAACTTCTTTTTGAAGCCGCATGCAAAAGCATGCCCGTAAAAACAGTTACCGTTCAATCTAAGGACGCTATATGGCTGAACGTCGAAATAAGAAATTTCCTAAACAAAGACACACACTTTTTAAACGTGCAAAACGTAGTTGCATTGAGCAAGACTGGACAGCTTATCGTCAAAACAGGAATCAAGTGACAAGAAAGATTCGAGATCACAAAGCTGAATATTTAAATGAACTGAATGACAAGGCATGCGACCCAGGAAAATTCGGCACCAAGGAATGGTGGAAACTTGTTAAAGATTTTATTAATAAAAAAAGTTATCAATGACGATATTCCCCCTTTATTCTTTAATGGCACTTTAATGGTACACACAAATGATACAGAAAAACTACTGCTTTCAAGGATTTTTTCATTCAACAAACAACACTAGAAAATGCTGACGATACTGCTCATGACGTACCTCGATTAAATACTGAAATTAATAATAATGTTCTTACTACTCAGGATATAAAGAAAGTAATTTGCAATTTGGAAAAGAATAAAGCAGTGGGTCCAGACAAAATTTACAATAGAATATTACTTGCTGCAGTTGACGTACTTTCTGGACCACTTTGTACTTTGTTTAATTGATGTCTTCAAATTGGTATTTTCCCAAGTATTTGGAAAATTGCACATGTAATACCAATACACGAAAAGGGTCTCATGGATGAATGTACCAATTACCGTCCTGTATCTTTGTTAAACTGTGTTGGTTAGGTGTTTGAAAGATGCGTTCACAGTTACGTTTATTCGTACCTAAAGTGCTACGGTATTATTACCTCTTGCCAATCAGGGTTTACCCCTGGAGACTCTACGGTTAACCAGCTGATAGTGATCTATAACGAATTATGCACAGCTTTCGACAAAGGAATAACTGTTCAGTCTGTATTATGTGATATCTCCAAGGCATTTGATAAAGTTTGGCATAAGGGGTTACTTAAGAAGCTTGAGGCTGTAGGAATTAGACGAAAGTTGTCCCCTATACGCTTAATGTGTCCGGGGACGTTAATTTTACTCAACAACAACAACAACAACAACAACAGGAATTAGAGGACAACTTCTTGACTGGTTCAAAAGCTAGGCTACTTAGAACATCGTAAACAGGCTGTTGTTGTTAAAGGATGCTCTTCAGAATATAGTAACATCACTGCTGGTGTCCCACAAGGTTCTGTTTTTGGGCCCATTGTTATTTTGATTTATATTAATGATATTGTCTCTGAAATTGAATCTACAATCAAAATGTTTGCTGATGATATAAGTATATTATTAGCACTGAGAAATCCAGACGTTCGTGCTGAAATATTAAACTCCGACCTGGAAAAGATTAGTAACTGGGCAAGGAAGTGGAAGGTCACATTTAATGAAGCAAAAACCGAGTTATTGACTGTGAAACGTGACGCATCCCCTGATCCTGACCAAACTTTTGGTAATAGTATTTTACAAAACAGTGAATCTCACAGGCACCTGGGTGTCTACTTTCAGAGCAATTTGAAATGGGACGAACACATTATATCATTTATTCGTAAGGTTACTTTGTTATCTTCATGTCTGCGGTCATATAAACATAAATTAAGTCGAAAAGCTCTTGAAACTAAGTATAAATCTGTTATCCTTCCTCACTTTGATTACGCTGATGTTGTATGGGACAACTGTACCGAACTACTTTCATATTCTCTTGAAAACATTCATCTAGAGGCTGTCAGAACCATTATAGGAGCAGTAAAGTGTACTAGTCATGAATTGCTTTACCAGGAATCTGGTTTTTGTAGTCTTAAAGAACGCAGAAAGAGACACAAACTGATTCTTTACCATAAAATGATAAATGATAATTTCCCAGAACACCTATCTGCCCTGTTACCACCGCTTGTAAGAAGTACTAATCCATATCACCGTAGAAGACCAGTCGAAAGAAAAGTTCCCACTCATAAAACCGAAATGTACAAGAAATCAATTATACCTTCTGCAACCATCTTATTCAACGAATTGCCTAAAAATCTCCAATTGAGTCAATCAACTAGTAGTTTGAAAAGATTTTTGTCAAGAGATGATCCTGTATCCCACTTCATTATTATTATGGTCAACGCGACCAACAGGCTCTGCACTGTAGAACGAGACTCGGTATGAGCGACCTCAATTATGACTTGTTCAACCGCCATTTATCGGACGTTCCAACTTGTAACTGTAATTACCCAGCCGAGACATCAGAACACTTTCTTCTCTCCTGTCCACTATTCATTAATGCAAGAACACAGACAATACATACTCTGAATCTTGAATCTCAAAATGTTATAATATTACTTCATGGTAACGAATGTTTGTCCGTGCAGGAGAATAGTATTATTGTGGCTGTTGTTCACGAATTTCTGCGACTGTCAGGCCGCTTTCACTAATAGTAACTAGTTAACTTGCCTTTTTGTCTGGTATATTAAAGATAGTGGGTTTTTTTTGTTGTTTCTTCCGTGGTACCTACCTACCTTTCCGCAAACTCCTTGCTGCAACTGTGTTCCTAGTGAATCTCTCGCTATTATTTTGTTATTATTTCAATATCTTTTTCTATTTGTTTTATTGTATTTGTATTTATTTGTTATTATATTTGTGTATATCTTTTATAATTCATTTGTATGTTGTTTATGATTATGCTTTCCTTACCATTGTCACTGTTTTTGAGTTGATGGCAATGTATTTGTATCTCAATGATGTAACTGTTCCGCCTAAACTGACACAGATTATTGTAACTCGTCCAGGTATGCACTCACTTAAGCTTTGCCTTTTGTGTATTGCTGTTACTGTATTTGTTATGTATTTGTCAGATCAGAAATTAACTGAATAATCCTATCCTATCCTATCCTGTCCCATAACCCGAAGGTCGTAGGGGCACCACAGATGATCGCTTAACCAGCATACTCCATCTTTCTCTGTCCTCAGCAGCCCTGATGGCTTCGCTCAGTGTCAAACCAGTCCATTCTCGAATGTTGTCCTCCCACCTCTTTTTCGGTCTCCCCCTTCTTCTACCTCCTTGCACTGTGCCTTGCAGAATGGTCTTTGCAAGGCCTGATGATCTGGTGACGTGGCCATACCATCGGAGTTTCCGTTTCTTCACCACTGTGAGCAGGTCATCGTGTTGTCCAATGGCTTGTGTGATGGTCTGTCGGACTTCAACGTTGGTGATGTGTTGGGTATAGGAAATGCACAGAAGTCTTCTGTAGCACCTCATCTCCATGCTTTGTATTCTTCGTTGGAGATCTGCTGTGAGGGTCCATGCTTCGCAAGCATATAGGAAGATGGAGATGACCAGAGAGCGCAGCAGTCTTACTTTGGAATGTAGACTGATGGTTCTGTCTTTCCAAATGGGCTTCAACCTTGTCAGGGCAGCAGTTGTTTGTGCGATCCTGGAGAGGACTTCCTGTCGAGACCCATTGTCTGACACAATGGCTCCTAAATATTTGAAGCTGTGCACTGTGTTGAGGGATTGGCCTTGTACTTTGATGTTCGTGTTGATGCCATTGGTGTTGTTGGTCATCATTTTGGTCTTCTCTGCACTTATTTCCATTCCATAAGCTCTGGAGGTGGTGTCAAGCCTCTGTACCAGCTGTTCAAGTTCTTGTTCCTCTCCAGCCAATCCATCAATATCATCCGCAAAACGAAGATTGGAGATTGCTCTGCCCCCTATGCTGACTGTGCCTTCATGATCTGCAAGAGCATCTGACATGATGCGCTCTAGGAAGATGTTGAAGAGTGTTGGAGAGAGTAGGCATCCTTGACGCACACCGATTGTTGTTCTGAACCAGTTCCCGATGACGCTGTTATGGAGAACTGCACTGGTAGCCTTGTCATACAGGCTTTTGATGACTTCTATAATTTTAGGGCTGATGTTGTACACTTTCATGGTTGCCCATAGAGCTGCATGCCAGACTCGGTCAAATGCCTTCTTGAAGTCTATGAACACATGATATAGATGTTGTTGGTGCTGTAGGTATTTCTCACAGATTATTCTGAGGTTGAAAATCTGTTCAGTGGTACTTCGCCCTGCCATGAATCCTGCTTGTTCTTCAGCTATGATTTGTTCAGCTTGTGGTTTCAACCTGTTGAGTATTATTTTCAGGAGGACCTTGCTGGGATGGCTGATGAGGCTGATGGTGCGGTAATTTTCACACTCCTGAAGGTTACCTTTTTTGGGAAGAGTGATGACAAGCGACTGGGTCCATGGTGTAGGCCATTCCCTACTCTGCCAGATCTTGTTACAGATAATGGTGAGAGCATCAGTCATCGCTTCTCCTCCTGCTTGTAGCAGTTCCGCTGGTATGTTGTCCACTCCCGCTGACTTCCCTTTCTTCAGCGATTGCACTGCTGCCTCAACTTCTTCCCGGAGAATTGGGAGGATTTCTTCTTCTTCTCTGCTCTCGGGACATGCTAGAACTGATGGGTCTCCATTTGGTGTATGGTTGTAAAGGTCAGAGCAGTACTCTGTCCATCTGTCCAAGACTTCTTGTTCTTCTGTAAGGCAAATGCCAGACTTGCTTTGGATAGTGGAGACTTTGGGCTGTTTAACACTTGTCAGCCGCTTCACAGTCTGGTAGGCCTTCTTGCTGTTGTTCTTGTTCAGATTGTTCTCTATTTCCTGGCATTGATCTTCTATCCAGTTCTCCTTTGCTGTGCGCATGCCTTTTCGGATGTCATTGTTGATTTTTCGGTAGACATCAGCTCCCTGTGAGGTGTTCTTTTTCTTTTTTAACTCTCTTCGTTTATCACACAGATCCAAAAGTTCAGGTGTGATCCACGGCTTCTTCTTTGGTCGGTGCTTGCCAAGGATCTCAGTGGCGGCATCTGTTACAGCTGAGTTGAAGGTATTGGTCATGGTGTTGACATCTACTTCGCCTGCCCCCAAAATAAGTAGTGGTGCAAATTTCCCTCCAATTGTGGCCTGAAATATTTTTGCCACCTCCGGGTCTTGCAGTTTGTCCAGGTCGAACTTCAGCCTAGTGCACTTTGCTGTATTTACTCTCTTCAAATGGAGCCGGAAAGACATCATCACGAGATCGTGGTCACTTCCAATGTCTGCTCCTGGAAAAGTGCGTGTCCTGCCAATGTTGATGCTTGATCTGAAGCGTTTCTTGACCATGATGTAGTCGATCTGGTTGTGATGTTCCCCGCCGGGACTGTGCCATGTCCATCGTCTGGATTTTTTGTGGAGACCGAGCGTGTTTGCCAGTACCAGATTGTTGTATCTGGCAAACTCCAATAGCCTCAGACCCCTGTCATTTGTCTCGTTGTTGCAGTGGGGTCCGCATGTGTCTCCCCAGTTGTGGTGCGCATCTTGGCCAACCTTGGCATTCCAGTCGCCTTGCACTATGACTATGTCCTTCTTCGGCACTTGGTCAAGGACCGCCTGTATATTTTCATAAAAATCCTCCACTTCGCTGTCTTCATAGTCTGATGTTGGGGCATAGGCCTGGATGATGGTAATGTTGAAAGGGGTTGCTCTCAGACGGATGGTAATGAGTCTACTGGAGACTGGGCGGCAACCCATGACAGTGGCTAGAATGTTCTTGTGGACCAAGAATCCAACGCCGTGTTCGTGCCTGTCATCTCTACCGCTGAAATAGAGCTTGTGGCCTTTGTCAGTCGTTGTTTCACCTAGGCCTCTCCAGCGCAGTTCGCTGATACCTAGAACGTTCCATCGATAGTGGTCCAGCTCGTGGGCCAGTTCTTCTAATTTTCCTTCCGCAGTTAGGGTCCTGACATTCCAGGTTCCTATGACGATGTTGTTTCTCGTGCGGATCTTGCTAATTTGTCCATCAGTAGCATACTTTTCACCTCCGTCCTGGTGGCCAACGGAAGGCGCGGTCCTTGTGTAGCCGGGCGACGACCGATCCGGCATGGAATTAGTGGATAGCCTCATCATGTGTTGTGTCTTTTTTGCCCTAACTGAATAAACCATTGTTTAAACCAAACATCCATTTGAATATCCCATTATAATGACTTCCAAAAACCACATACGTTGTATTTACATTTTGTTACCTTTTATCCTCATTTTTTAGTACTTTAAAATGTTTTCACACTAACGCTAACCCTAAACCTAACAATATCACAGGTATAACTTTATCGAATCATTGCTTTGACGTCAAAATAACGAGGACCATCAAAACGACATATGTAGATGTTCACTAGTTTGTACAAATAACGCCGTGTCACCCACCCACACACACACCCAAACACACACACTAACACACACAAACACACGCGCGCGCTCCTACACACCAGCACACATACACACCTCCCCCGCATAGGCGAACATACATGAAACATAATTTGCGTAAGTCGAATATAATAATTTAATTCAGCCACGGAAACTTGCTCTTGCGATCCACTGCCTTAAAATGAAGCACTGATATTCAAAAGGATATTCGCAAGTTGGGTTGGGCTTTTGTTCTTTCTTAGAAAATAGATTGCTTTTCTTGCGCACAGCTACGACGAGTGAATTCACGTTTTATAAACCAGGATGTGAATGCCCATTAGAACCTTTTCCAATTGATGTCTTTTAATTAAAGTTATTTATTTATTTATTTATTTATTTATTTATTTATTTACAGTATATACTTTTAAACAAATTAATTTATGCGCGCCATTTCAGCCAGTCTGGATTTAACAGATAGGGCTAACGAACTCCCTGACGAATTCGACACTTGTAAAAATATGTTTGTTTTGTTTTTGTTTCTGTCCCCAGCAAGTTGAATTATATTTTATTCTGACTTACAAAACAGCCTTCATATTACATACCATACATTTCTAGTTCCGTAAATTAACATTGTATATATTGCATTTTGTAAACAAACAATACAATATAGTGTGATATGAACTTGGAAAAGATGTATTGGAAAGGACAATTCACATCATTGTGACCTTTGACCCCTATTTCTAAATTTAAAAAAGACCTCGCAGCTTGAAGATTGCATCCATTGGTGTCTAGCGTAGGGTAGTTCTATAGCATCAACCTAACCATAAAAACCTCTTTGGTCATTCCGAGCGGTTTTACTAAGGTTTCTTTCTCTTAACGGCTATAATATTGATGGTTTGTAAGCAGGGGAAACCACTCACTCCAGCTGTTACAACAGAAATTGAACATTCAAACATTATCGGTTAGTTCGAACAACGAAAGCCCACTTTATCATTGTTTAATGTGATAACAACTCGACTTTTAGGATAAACCCGTTGTCCCCCCAAAAACAAACAAATTCTTCGACTTGAGGCTTATTAAATTTATATGAGAAAAACAAAAACACAGCACTTTGGATCTCATACTAATACCATTGTTCTTTGGCGACGTGCGAAATAAAAAAAAGTGGGTTATTAAACTTGATATTTGTGTAACATATAGGCTAATTCCACTTGCTACGATCGGTGCGTTACGTTTCGCCTACATGTTTTTTTTTCGTGTTAAGCATCCAATGGCATAGCTAATAACCCCAACCCATCCTACCACCCCTTCCCCGACCTACCCTCTCCCTTTCATCCTCTCTTAACCCCTCTACCCTTACTTTATAATTCTGGAAACCCACAAGTACCAACAAACAAAACGAGATCAAAATGTAGCTTTACATTCGTCGATTGCACGAGTCGAGTATACCACTCTAGAGATGTTACACGAAATTTCCCCCCCCCCCCTTCCCCCTCCCATACATGAACCTCGCTCTAACCCTACTCGGCAAAGAAAATCTCCCTCATATTTGCTCTTCACAAGGTCCCCGTTTTCTTGTGCACAGTTTTGCGAATGATCATGCACCAATAGCATTACAATGCTGGCAAGAATCGTGGTGTTCCTAAGACTGAATATTAAATTAAAATGTATTATTTAAAATAATATTTAAAAAAAACCCTGGATGAATGCATCATGGTCACTAATGCTAAATCGTATAACTGCGAATATGTTCAGGCACTCTAATGTTAGCGTCCATCTCTCTCTCCCCCCCCCTATCTCTCTCTTTCTCTCTCTCTCTCTCTCTCTCTCTCTCTCTCTGGGTATTTTAATAGTTCCAAAATTCTAATAAGCAGAGAGAGAGAAGGAGAGAGAGAGAGAGAGAGAGAGAGAGAGAGAGAAGGAGAGAGAGAACGAAAGAGAGAAAGGAAGAGAGAGAGAAACAGAGAGAGAGAGATTAAATAAAACTGAATGTACTCTTCTGAATGTATTGTGTTTACCGCAGTGATTTACAAACACGCCCGTATTTAGATAATGAAGAGTGTCTATTGATGACATTGATGGATTGGCTGGAGAGGAACAAGAACTTGAACAGCTGGTACAGAGGCTTGACACCACCTCCAGAGCTTATGGAATGGAAATTAGTGCAGAGAAGACCAAAATGATGACCAACAACACCATTGGCATCAACACGGACATCAAAGTCCAAGGCCAATCCCTCAATACAGTGCATAGCTTCAAATATTTAGGAGCCATCGTATCAGACAATGGGTCCCGACAGGAAGTCCTCTCCAGGATCGCACAAACAACTGCTGTCCTGAAAAGGTTGAAGCCCATTTGGAAAGACAGGACCATCAGTCTACATTCCAAAGTAAGACTGCTGCGCTCCCTTGTCATCTCTATCTTCCTATATGCTTGCGAAGCAAGGACCCTCACAGCAGATCTCCAACGAAGAATACAAAGCATGGAGATGAGGTGCTACAGAAGACTTCTGGGCATCTATATATATAAATTGCTTAGCCGGAAGTCCTTCTTCGCCACTACTATAAAGTTTGTCCGGTATGGACGCTGATCTGGGCAGGTGCTGGCCGCTGGGAATCGGCCTGTTGTGTGCTCAAAACCAGCGAAATCGTTATAGCCGACATTTCCTTACCGAACGTTTAACCGTTTCTGAGATAAATAAATAAACAAAATGTCCACAAGCTGCAATAGCCTCATTCCGCGCGCTTCCATTAAAAATCAAATTGAGGTTTCAGCATGTTTTCCCATATAGACCAAAAAATGTGTTGTTTTTGTACGAAGCATTGATAGCTCAGATGGTAACACTTTCGTCTAACGTTTAGGGCGACCCAAGTTCGAATCCGTCGCGGGCCATATTTTTTTTTAATGGTTTTTTTTCCCACTACAATATGGATATTTTTCTTTTTAATTTAGGCTTTTTACCTTTATTATTATTATTATTATTATTATTATTATTATTTATAATATTATATCTTATATCAAATTTTCTTTTAAAACCTTGGTGTTTATGATTTCTATTATTATTATTATATATTCAATATTATTATTATTAATAATATTATTAATATTATTATTATTATTATTATTATTATTATTATTACCAAGGATCGGGATGGGGTGGTACGTTATTATTATTATTATTTTTTTTATTATTATTATTATTATTATTATTATTATTATTATTATTATTATTATTATTATTATTATTATTATTATTATTATTTATAAACTAATAATAATAATTATTATTATTATAATTATAATATCTTATATCAAATTTTATTTTAAAACCTTGGCGTTTTTTATGATTTCTAATTGTATTATTCAATATTATTATCATTATTATTATTATTATTATTATTATTATTATTATTATTATTATTATTATTATTATTATTATTATTACTATCATTATTATTATTATTATTATTATTATTATTATTATTATTATTATTATTATTATTATTATTATTATTATCAAGGATCGGGATGAGGTGGTACGTGTAGGTAAAAGGGGGCGACGGGTAGGTTTAAAGGGGCATGGGTAGGCATAACGGGGATACGGATATATATAAGGGGGTATGGTGATGGTCGATTCCTGTCGTCCCCTATACGCTTTGGTGTTGGGGACGCTAATTTAATCCTGAACTGGTCGATTGCTTTCATCCATACCCGCGAAACGATCAACGGGGAAGTATCAAGGAGGGTACAGGTAGGTTACAAGGGGGGTACGAAAGGTATCAAGGGGTTATGGGGAGGTATCAAGTGGGTTCGGGGAGGTATCAAGGGGGTATGATGAGGCATCATGGGGGGGGGGGACGGGGAGATATCAGAGGGGGGGGGGTATGGTGAGGTATCAAGGGGGATATGGGGAGGTATCATCGTCCGAATGAAACTCGCAGACAACAGTTGTCTCTCTGTCTACATTATAAACAGCAACCTGTGTACCCTGGCTTGCCAGGGTACAAAAACCACTAGTTTCCTATACCCAACACATCACCAACGACCAAGTCCGACAGACCATCACACAAGCCATTGGACAACACGATGACCTGCTCACAGTGGTGAAGAAACGGAAACTCCGAGGGTATGGCCACGTCACCAGATCATCAGGACTTGCAAAGACTATTCTGCAAGGCACAGTGCAAGGAGGTAGAAGAAGAGGGAGACCGAAAAAGAGGTGGGAGGACAACATTCGAGAATGGACTGGTTTGACACTGAGCGAAGCCATCAGGGCTGCTGAGGACAGAGAAAGATGGAGTATGCTGGTTAAACGATCATCTGTGGTGCCCCTACGACCTCCGGGTTACGAGACAGGATAGGATAGGGATAGGATCGTCTATAAAGAAGCGTCCATCTCTCTCTCTCTCTTTCTCTCTCTCTCTCTCTCTCTCTCTCTCTCTCTCTCTCTCTCTCTCTCTCTCTCTCTCTCTCTCTCTGTGGGTATTTTAATAGTTCCAAAATTCTAATAAGCAAAGAGAGAGGGAGAGAGAGAGAGAACGAAAGAGAGAAAGAAAGAGAGAGTAAAAGAGAGAGATTAAATAAAACTGAATGTACTCTTCTGAATGTATTGTGTTTACCGCAGTGATTTACAAACACGCCCGTATCTAGATACTGAAGAGTGTCTCTAAAGTTAGCGTCCATCTCTCTCTCTCTCTCTCTCTCTCTCTCTTTCTCTCTCTCTCTCTCTCTCTCTCTCTCTCTCTCTCTCTCTCTCTCTCTCTCTCTCTCTCTCTCTCTCTCTCTCTCTCTCTCTCTCTGCGTATTTTAATAATTCCAGAATTCCAATAAGCATTTAGAGAGGAGCTTTAGTATTCAGATAGTGGGGCTTGTGTGTTCAGGATAAGTGTGTGAGCTTGATCTCTCGTTTAGCAAAACTCCCCTGTCGACGCGATCTTTAAATAAAATGAGGAAAGATAATATTTTAGAGAAACAACGGTTAGGCGAAACGCGCATAGGTGCGTGCAGCTGGCTCCCCACTGCTTGACGTCCGGCACCCCGCTGCTTTTACAAGGGAAAAAAAAGTGACAGATACTGGTCTATGTATATTCTCACGAGTAAATGATATTTGACTCTAACGGCAAACAGAACGAAAGGAAAGAAAGGCATGAAAACATTGGATACCAAACAAAGACATATATAGAAAGTCAGACTGGCCATATCTCTCTTTTTTGTTAAGAAAGTGGGAAAAAGAAGGAAAGAAGAGGGAAATATGGATTATCCTTGTCTTCATTTTCACATTAGGAAAGGTCGTAAGCTTAACAATTTTATCCTATTAAACGATCCAGTTCAATTCAATTCATTTCATTGTATCAGACAATGGGTCCAGCATCGCACAAACAACTGCTTTGACAAGGTTGAAGCCCATTTAAAAAGAGAGGGCCATCAGTCTACATTCCAAGGTAAGGCTGCTGCGCTCGCTTGTCATCTCCATCTTTCTATACTCTTGCGAAACATGGACCCTCACAGCAGATCTACAACGAAGAATATAAAGCATGGAGATGAGGTACTACAGAAGACTTCTGGGCATTTCCTATACCCAGCACATCACGAACAACGAAGTCCGACAGACCA
Organism: Oncomelania hupensis; assembly: GCA_036898135.1. NCBI lineage: Eukaryota > Metazoa > Mollusca > Gastropoda > Littorinimorpha > Pomatiopsidae > Oncomelania > Oncomelania hupensis. The sequence continues at coordinate 56,373,261 of CM072512.1, read as the reverse complement.
TCATACAAGCCCTTGGACAACACGTTGACATGCTCACAAAGGTGAAGCAACGGAAACTCTGATGGTATGGCCACATCACCAGAGAAAGACCATTCTGCAAGGCACGGTGCGAGAAGGCAGAAGAAGAGGAAGACAGAAAAGGTGGTGGGAAGGCAACATTCGAGAATGGACTGGCTTGACATTGAGCAAAGCCATGAGAGTTGCTGATGCCTGAGAAAGATGAAGTACGCTTGTTAAACGATCATATGTGATACCCCAACGATGATTGTCTTCGCAAGGCCTGATGCTCCGGTGACGTGGCCACACCATCGGAGTTTCCGTTTCTTCACTGCGAGCATGTCATCGTATTGTCCAATGCCTTGTGTGATGGTCTGTGGGACTTCGTCGTTGGTGATGTGCTGAGTGTAGGAAATACCCAGATGTCTTCTGTAGCACCTCATCTCCATGCTTTGTATTCTTCGTTGTAGGTCTGCTGTGAGGATCCTTGTTTCGCAAGGTATAGAAAGGTGGAGATGACAAGGGAGCGCAGCAGCCTTACCGTGGAGTGTAGACTGATGGTCCTGTATTTCCAAATGGTCTTCAATCTTGTCAGGGCAGCAGTTGTTTGTGCGATCTTGGAGAGGACTTCCTGTCGGGATCCATTGTCTGATACAATAGCTCCTAAATGTTTGAAGCTATGCACTTTGTTGAGGGGTTGGCCTTGGACTTTGATGTCAGTGTTGATGCCATTGGTGTTGTTGATCATCATTTTGTTCTTGTCTGCACTTATTTTCATTTCATAGGCTCTGGAGGTGGTGTCAAGCATTTGTGCCAGCTGTACAAGTTCTTGTTCCTCTCTAGCCAATCCATCAATGTCATCCGCAAAACGGAGGTTGGAGATTGCTCTACCCCCTATGCTGACTGTGACTTCGAGATTTTCTAGGGCATCTGACATGATGAGCTCTAGAAAGATGTTGAAGAGTGTTGGAGAGAGTAGTCATCCTTGACGCACGCCGATTGTTGATCGAAAACAGTTCCCGATGGCGCTTTTGTGGAGGACTGCACTGTCATACAGGATTTTGATGACTTTAAAAATGTTAGGAATTACATAAGGAATTCTTAAGCGTAACACAAGTGTGGCCGGGTGCCACAGGCCAATGCGGTGCCTTTACTGTGGTTTGTTGTTGAACATCACCAATGTAAAAGCAACACTGCGTCGCTGAGACTCTCCTATATGCTAGGTGTCGGGGACTACAACTTAACGAACTCGTGAAATTTTACGTTAGCCAGTACGCAAGGAAACACATAAGGAATTCATAATAGTAACACAAGTGTGCTCAAAAAAAAAACTTTAGTCGCCAAATGCGAGTGCGCTAAAATGAACTTTTGTTTAGTTTGGCTAGTAAAATTTTTAGTTTGGCTAGTAAAATTTTTAAGTTACTAGCCAAAGGCTAGTGGGACATTTTTTTCATTTTCAGGGCTGGTACTGCAGGCCACTGTGGCCGGGCCAGTTGCATTAGTAAGCTTACACGACTCAGACTGGCTACCACCGTATTTCAAATCCGATGTTTTCATACTCACAGTACTCCCAACTTATCCGGTCTTTGATAATAAAGAGAGGGAGAGGTGGGGAGAGGGGGGTTGTCTTAACCATGTTTTAAAATCGTCAACTGATTTAGGTTGTGGAAAGTTTTTCAGTTTACCAGTAATAATCTGAGAAATATTCTACAACATAATTTATTTACAACCACAAAGATGTGAAAGGAGAATAACAGTTACTGGTGCTGAAATGTTACACGACAGATCCCAACCTGCATTCAGAATGTATTTAAGATGAAGCCATTAACATACCCATAGAGTACAGTACTAATGAGTCAATGTGAAAATGTGTGGGCCGCTTTCATTCGAAGCCACAGCGCGGAGGTTACCCTCCATTTATGTACAGTACACGTTATACGTCAGTGATAATGCAAATTAACTGTCGGAGCGGGGCAGAAGTGGTAGTATGGGTTAACATGGCGGATGAAAGGTAGCATTACTGATATTTCAAATGTTCTTTAGCGGATGCGCGTGAATGGGAATGTGACTGGGGTGGGTTGATATGCAGCAATCAAACTGAACGAGTCTCAATGTCATGTCATGCATAACCTGATACGCGTGTGCCACAGACTGCGGATTTCATGCAAAATCGTGCCAGGGAAAGAAAAAAACAAAAACAACGTAGAATATCACAGCGCTGGGAGTCAGTGTATTTGACTTTTGACCTTTCAGGAGCGAATGAGAAGGAGAAAAAGAAGTAGAAAGAAGAAGACTGGTGGATAGGCGATTATTCACCTGGGGTCGGTCGAGTGAGGTTAGTAGTACTACAAGTATAGATCAAAGCAGATTCAGCTTCCAGTATTCTTGTCATAGCATATGCACCTTAGAATCTAGTACGATTTATGCGAATCACAAACCCTCACTGCCATCTCGACTGGCTAGAGGCGATCTAGGTTACGAGTCAAAAGCTTGAAGAATGCACCTCCCTTACTCCCCTCCCATTCCTGCCATTCTACTGGCTAAAGAGCAGTCTAACAATTATAAGTGCGTCTGGGAACGAGATCAACACTGCGCAAAAAGTTATGAAATGTGGAATTTACGCTAAGAAATGACTATTGGCTTATGTGTATATTCGTAACATGTGTGTGTGGGTGTGTGTATGTGGGTGTGTGCATGTGTGCCAGTATTAGACCCCAGACTCACGTTAAACTTTAATAGAATTATAGACTAAAAATGGGTGGAAAAACAAATAAATACGTAAGCTAAATAACTAAGTAGGAAGCAATAAATCAAGAAAAGCAGAAAACTGAGCGGCACTGAGCAGTCCATATCCTTGCAATAATAATAGATCATGAGCCTGATTGTAATGTGTCCATCCTTAACCCCTTGTCTTGATTGTCTTCAGAAAGGAGCAATTAAAAAGCAGTTAAGTCAAGTGTACGAGCTCTTAAGGTTTAAAAGGTTGAATAATTAAAACTGTACTTAGAGCGCCGTGTGCAGAAACCTTGGCAATCGTGTTCCAGCATCAAAAACATTGTCACGATAAGCGTTTACCAGAAAATGCTATAGCATAAAATTTATTCCTCAGGAACGCCACAGATGTTAGAGTATGCGCGCGCGCATTTGTGTGTGTGTGCGTGTGGGTGTGTGTGGGTGTGTGTGTGTGCGTGTGTGTGTGTGGATGTGTATGCTGCTTCTTGGTTGTCCAAAAAGGCAAAGAGCGCCTGACAACCGAACTAAAAATAGCACGCCATTTATACAATGAATATAATTATGATTTAATTATAGTGCGTTTCTGTAAAATAGAATAATTTTCCTTTTAAATTTGAATATTTGCGTCTTTAATGTGAGTTTGGAGATGAAGGATTTTTGTAACTGTTCATCCAATGATTACGTCTTATATTGGAATTCGCGTCATTGGCTAAAATGTAAGCCGATTGTATTGCTTGCAGTTGCAGGGAATTGAATAATATCATACAAGTAAATAACAAGTTGTGTTGATTTCTGGAAAATCACGCAAGTTAGGCTACAAGTTTTAAACTTGCAGTGATTTCTAAAGAGATCAAACAATTGAAATCGCTAATAAGCGATTTCTGAAAAAAAATGTAAATCCGGATATTGTCACGATTGTGTAATTTTTTATTGGTTTGTTTGTTATGAAGTGCTATTTTGTGCTCTCAAGTTTCGGCGGCCAATTCTGTTTTATGACGATTTATGAAACATTTCTAAGTCGTTTTCAAAATGGTTCATTGCCTTTTTTTAACACATTTTATTTTGTGGGATAACTGATCTTAGCGTCACAAGACTTTGCTGCAATCATTTGTAAACAAAACAAATAATTAAAGTCTTTATAGACTACAGTATGATTTCTACTTTTAAATTTTTTTTAAAAATGACTTCCCCCAATAGTCGTTGCTGCTTCAAGCGCTATTTTGTATGACTACTTTTTACGTTAGTGGGAAAACTAAACGTCTGCTAAATTCATTTCTAAACACAATGACAAATAAAAGACCCTATGACAATTATTTCCTAAGAACTCCAGAACGATTATCAAGTTATATAATTCAAGTAACTGGTTTTGTTTTTTAGCCGTTATAAAGTAGCAGCTGCTGTGACAAGTTTACGGCTGTTATAAAGCAAACCTTAGGGTATGATCCCAGTCAGCCACACATATCAAGCTAGCTTTAAACTTGTTATCGTTTCTGGTAATTCTGTTATAACTCTAACACGCATGCGTATTCAGATAATGTAACGGTACGTTCTCAGAAAAAGTACAAACTGAGAAGAAAACTCTCTCTCTCTCTCTCTCTCTCTCTCTCTCTCCTCACTCTCTGACCGTGGTGCCCTAAAAATACTGTTTTTATCCAGGATCTCACGAGCTCGTGTTCCCCAAATCACTTTTAAACAAGTAAACATAACTATATGATTCGACTTGTCCAAGTGTTGACATATACCGTACTTTGTGGTTTACATGTCACAGTTTATGAACTTTCGAACATTGATCATTTGGCAAACGGGACAAAGGATGCGAGCTGAAAGAACGCAGGTCAAGTTAACGTGTGGTTCGCTGCAACAATCTGTTGATCAAGTTCACCTACCGGCAATTACATGGTTATTGCTTTAGGTCCAGCGGACTCTTCCGCGCCAAAATCAGGACCAACCAAAGAAAAACTTTAAGAAGCATCTTCGCCATGTTGACTTTAAGAAAATTTATTATTACATCATATTTAAAAATAAACTGTTGTCGTGTTGATGAGAGGTTACTGTATCGTGCGTAACAATATACCATCCGGATGCAAACTTGTTTTTTCCAACCTAGTTCTAGTCATTCGCCCAAAAAGGCAATCACCGAAGTCGAACGAAGCTCTCCGATGTGTTACGAAATGATGCTTGCATGACTACGACCAGTTGACATTAAAAATGATCGCTGTTGCTTCTATATCTGTTCGATTTACACAGATTAGCATTGCGCAACGGTATACTTTGTTATTATCGACCATATTTAATAGTCGCGTTCCTTGCTTTGCAATTTGTTAGTTCTCAGCAGTAAGCTAACAATAATTTCCTGACTAGAATTAAGTAGACACTGTTACACAGTATACATAGGCTTAATCTATATTATATATTATAAGTCAGTCTTCGCGCAGCAAAGAAGCTCACTAGCTGAATATAATTATATATTAGACCTGTATTGTTTGTTTTATACGTAAATTTAAAATACATGTATAAACTATATCTATTTTAATTAAAAATATTTAGGCCTATACTTTATAATATTTGAATCTTTAATTTTCCGGAGAAGGACGAGTAGGCTAAGCGAATTTTTTTTTAAAAATATATATATAACTCGAGATCAGAGTTAAATTAATAGTTAGTTATTCATTGTTTACAGGGTCCAGCGGACTGCAAAGAGCCGAATCAGGACCACAAAATCAAGACCACAACTTCGCTAGTAGTAGTAGTAGTAGTAGTAGTAGTAGTAGTAGTAGTAGTAGTAGTAGTAGTTAGTAGTATAGTTATTTAGTTAAAGCTGTAATTTATTTATTTGTTTTGCTTGTTTGTTATTATTATTATTATTATTATTATTATTATTATTATTATTATTATTATTATTATTAATTTTTTGTTATTATTATTATTATTATTATTATTATTATTATTATTATTATTATTATTATTATTATTATTATTCCTACTTAAAAAAAAAAAAGACAAAAATAGTGTGCTGCTGTGCGTGCTCAATGGTGTAATTATGGTCAGTGACGTTTTGTTTGTTTTTGCTGAAGTTGGGTGTCACCCAAAATATTCAGATGGTGTTACTGGTTATTTTTTCTTATAGATTTACTAAAGTTTTCAGATGATTTATGGAAATTTCCGCCTGCCACGCAACGTTTTTTTAAAATACGTGTTTCTCATTAAAATACATATAATTGAAATGCATATAACAAATTTACTGTATCAGTTAAAAAGAATAATATTAGTTAAATAAATAATTGCTTTGGTGCTTGCAAAACAAATTTCACTGTTTTTTGAGACCATTATAAACTTGCTTTGCCTTGTTGTGCTGAAAGGACATTAACGTATCCATAGCGCTTTGAAGTTTTGTCATGGTTTTATTGTTGATATAGATGTGAAATCGTTGTATGTGTGCATTATGTGTTATGTATTACTTTTACTCTTTATTACTAATTGTGTCAGTATATTAATCATCATAAAATAATAATAATACTACCTGCTTCAAAATGCGAATCTCGGCTTGACTTACAGCTTGAAGCTGTGCAGATCGAAATAGAATTAGATCTAGAAGCAACAGCGGCTATTTTTATGCACGGATGTTTCACCACAGGCTCTGAAGTCTTTTCTTTCGTCTTTGTAAACTCGTGGGCCTCCTACATACGTACGTAGTATAGTATGTAATTGAGGCCTACAAAAGACGAGACTTCCCAGCCTGTGGTTTCACGTAGTCCTGCCAGCATTCGTTCGTAAAACATCGGATATCTTCGCTCGACTCGGAGAGCTTCGTTCGACTTCGGTAATTGCCTTTTTCGGCGAATGACTGGAACTAGGTTGGAAAAAACAAGTCCGCCATCCGGATCGTGGAGAGTAGTTCTCTTAAGGACCTCCGTCAACAATTACTTTATTTTAACGTCAAATCGTAGTAAATGTCCGTTGTTATTGTTGTTGTTGTTATTGTTATTGTTGTTGTTGTTGTTGTTTTAAAGAAAAGTGGGACAAGGGCATTGTTCTAAGCCCCAAAAACATATCTGTCAATGGTTCGTTTTGTTGGGAGATGCCAAAAAGCGCGAAATCGGCTAAAAGCGCGAAGAACAAAAGCGCGAACTTTTGACAGCCTAAACTTTTATCAATACAACTTATGTTAATCTGATGAATAAAATTTGATGCAACAACGACAGCCTAAAAGCGCGATTGTGCAACTTTAAACTAACAGTCTGAAAAGTCTATGGCGGTTATTCTTGAGATTGTTGCTATGTAGATAAATCACGATCTGTTACCGAGGTTTCCTTCGGTGTGACAGCCGATCCAACTGTGTATATATCATAACGGAAGATGTCTTCTCGCACTCACTCCTTGTGACTGGCCAAAAATTGTAAAAATAAATAAAAGAACATAAATAAATTAAAAATAAAACACCGCGATTTAGTTCTTCCTTTTGAAACTTATATCTCATTTAATTAAAACCCAACATGTAACAATTCCAATTTTTCCTTTGTTAGTTGTGAACAATTCCATTTTGATAAATAGATGTTCAAACTGTGAGATCTGGAAAATATTGCATTTTCCCAGTTCTGACAGTTCTCTGAAAAAGGGAAGAAGACGCTTATGCGCCCTGAACATGTTGCTAGCATGTACGATGCTGCGCCTTATAAATAGACATCATCATCATCATCATCATCATCATCATCATCATCATCATCATCATCATCATCATCAATCATTATCATATCATATCATATCATATCATATCATATCATATCATATCATATCATATCATATCATATCATATCATATCATATCATATCATATCATATCATATCATATCATATCATATATCATATCATATGCAACTGTGGTGATTTCCTATCATCGCAGTTGATGTTAACGATAGCATCCTTCAGACAAACCAATCGACAGAAGAAAAAAAATCTGAATTAAACAAAAATACTCGTGGTTTCCTGTATTTGCTCATTTAGGCCAAAGGAAAATTCACGCTTTTAGACGTACGCCCCCTTTCGGGTGATAGCTATTTTGTTTCATAACTGGTAATTCATCATTTGACTTGATTTGACTGTAAATGTGTGATTATGTTGTTAATGTTGTTGTTTCAAATATATCATTATCAAGAAATGTTAATCATGGAAAAATTATTGTATTTCCTGTTTTCGTTGCGCCCTCTGTAATTATAATGATCTTTACATGAAGGATATCACGCCTATTGCAAATTAATTAATAATTCTATTTATTTAAGAAGAAGAAGAAGAAGAAGAAGAAGAAGAAGCAGAAGAAGAAGAAGAAGAAGAAGAAGAAGAAGAAGAAGAAGAAGAAGAAGAAGAAGAAGAAGAAGAAGATGATGATGATGATGATGATGATGATGATGAAGAAGAAGAAGAAGAAGAAGAAGAAGAAGAAGAAGAAGAAGAAGAAGAAGAAGAAGAAGAAGAAGAAGAAGAAAATGTAGACAAAGGAAGAATAAAATCTGAAACAAAGGAAGAAACAATAATCACAATTCTTCATAATAATATCCGTTACGCAGCAAATTCGTGGAGAGCTGATAAAGCGATCAATATTTACATGTTATGCGTGTATCACGCTGATATAAATTAAGCAAACGACCGGATATTTATGGCAAAAGTGTACATATATTGTAGTAGCCTTTGAGAGCTGTGAACCTTGTGTCCGGTTAAAAAAAAAGGTTTAAAACACAATTCAGTACATGGAACACGATGATACAATACGATATACGTCCTAGAAACCAGTCGTGCATGTCAAGTCAAACAATTCGGTGAATCTGTCGCAAAGTAAAACCAAAATAACACTCCGGATTTAGATGTAGAATGATTTGTTCTGTGAAGTTCTGACACGTATGATACTATCAGACCGAAGGGAGATTAATATTACATTCACGTGAATATCCGCCAAACTTCTCTCAGCAATGATGGATTAAAATGAAGAAGACCTTTTAATGCACGTACCCCCGTTGGGGTGCCGGGGGTTTCAGTATAAATAGTATCCCCACTTTCTGGAAATTTAGTGCTTTAAATTCACACTGTCGCTGTCTTTCTCATTTGCTCTTTCTCATTCCTGCTCTGTTCTATCAATCTGCTATACTATCTTCTTCTTCGCTAGACCAGTCATCTATCTTTTTTCTTGAAAACTCTTCCGGGACAAGACTCCTTGTTTGTGTATGAGGTCTGTTGGATCAGCTTGGGAATATTGGACGCTTTCTGCCAGGTGGTCACTAGGGCTTCCTATGATGTTATTATTTTTGCAATGTAGGCATTTTATATGTATGTATTTTGTTGATAATTTATAATGATGTTTGTATTCTATTTTATTTTTGTAAAATTCGGTTCGATAAATTAGAGTACAGCCTCAGCGTCCCCTGCGTGGGATGTCTTCATTGTAAAGTGACTGGCTGGTGGAGAGCTTTCAGTTTTACCACTAGGGTTGTTTCAGCAGATCTTTTATGCGGATTAGGGGTAGTCCGGTCCTGTTTTGGCTCGGAAGAGTCCGCTGGACCTAAAGCAATAATCATGTTATGTAATGTTTTAATGCACGTTTGCAGGGAATTTTACGTCCTTTATAAAAGAAGACCCCCCAAAAAATATTACGTGACACTAAGCAAAAGATTCCTTTACTAGTGACGCGGCATTACTTAACTGGCATCGTAATTTTCAAGATGGGAAATGAGTTCGCAGAAACATGCACTAAACTACGCAGATCTCTCTCTCTCTCTCTCTCTCTCTCTCTCTCTCTCTCTCTCTCTCTCTCTGTCTCTCTCTCTGTCTCTCTCTCTGTCTCTCTCTCTGTCTCTGTCTCTGTCTCTGTCTCTCTCACTCTCTCTCTCTCTCTCTCTCTCTCTCTCTCTCTCTCTCTCTCTCTCCCCAATCATCTTTGAGTTTCTTCAAGTTCTGGGAGCGTCATTAACTTAAACTGACTTTTTCCAAAAATTTGCGTGAGCATTAATATTTTTTAAAAAGAAGAATAGTATCCTTTCGCAGAAAGCATACAGGCGCGCGCTTCGTTTAGACGAACGAACATTTCGCAGAAACTCTATATAAAACGCACAGAGCTCTCTCTATGTCTCTGTCTCTCTCTCTCTCTCTCTCTCTCTCTCTCTCTCTCTCTCTCTCTCTCTCTCTCTCTCTCTCTCTCTCTCTCTCTCTCTCTTGATTATTTCAAAAGCTTTTTCCTGAAATCGGCCGATAACCCTCCCATGCAGTTCACTCAGTAAGCGAATCGACCATAGCTCCTAAGTAGCACAGGATAGGCTATCCTGTCCGCACAGTTCAATAAGTGCGTTATACAGCCATAGCTACTTGGCACGGGATAGGCTATCCTTTCGCAGAAACAGGACATTCAATTTCTGCACGTGCATCAGAAGTCTCTCTCTCTCTCTCTCTCTCTCTCTCTCTCTCTCTCTCTCTCTCTCTCTCTCTCTCTCTCTCTCTCTCTTTCATTCTGTCAGGTGAAAGGGGAGGAGGAATAGTTAGGAATGTGATGGAAAGGGATATTAGATTATTTTGTTACAAAACAACAACAAAAGATATGTAATTCTATACAGAAGAGAGACGCCGCTCAGCATTATCTTCCACTGAGCAGCGCCTATCCGTGTCAGATATTATTAAATTGTTCGGCCGTATGCGTGTATGTGGGTGCGTGTATGTGTGTATACGCGCGCGCGTTAGTGCTGTGTGTGCGTGCATGTTCCGCGTGAATTGTAGCAAACTCAAACGTACTTCGTTTGACAAAATATAACTCCCAGGAATGACTCACAGAAGGAACTAATCAAAGACGATTCAGATGGTAAGACAAGCCAGATAGTTTAAGATATTTTATATTAAATTAAAGAAGGCTGAACAAGTAACAAACAGTTTAATAGAATGATGATTGATAATACTTGTTAAGCTTCATGTATGTATATCGTTTGATCAACGGTAAAAAGCACTTAACTTACAATTTCATACCAAGATTTTAATGTACTCGGCGAGATGCTGAAAGTTCTGTATAACTATAAGATTAATTCACTTCTAATGTATTGGCAGCTGACTGTAGGTATGATATAGAAATAATTATTTAATCTTCGTGCAATATTTTACGCAAATTAGAAAATCCGAAGCAGCAATCCACTAGGTACTTATATCCTTTAGCAAACACGATATCGTTTCAACTAAAACGTACATGTAAATCAAAAGATTTGTTTATTTGTATATTTTAATGTCTTTTTTTCCGAAATGATAAAACAAAAACAAAAAAAAAAGAAAAAGAAAATAAATAAATAAATAAATAAATAAATAAATAAACCATAATTATGATCAAACAACATCAATTCTCATAGATACTGATTAAGTGAAGAACCAATAAACCGTTTTGCTAAACTAATGCATACGCCAAAACTAATGTAACATTATTAGGCAGACTATTACGCAATTGATTGCATTTAAATAAAACATGTTTCAAAGAAAACATTTTATTACATACATTTGATATTCTTACAATATTTAGTTCTTATAGAATGGAATGGCTCTTGGAGTTCCTGTACACATTAAAACAATGCGAGCCTATGAAACAGCGGGAGTTATGCCTTTAGACGATTGGAAAAAAATTATCGTGCGCTAAGTATGTTATAAAAGCAACTACAGTAGATAATAGTACGTATGAGGAACTATATTTAAGATCAGATATCTCTTATCATAAACATTCACAAAAAATTAAATGTTTTCAAACGATAGCAACTTATACATATGACATAATTCCGAAACATCTTGAAAAAAAACCCCAGATTTGTTATGTAATGAGAACACAGTGTCACCAATACCTGTATGGGAACTTGAAAATGCTAACTATGACATTCTTTTAACAAATGAAACTATGTATTGGCAGCTGAATGTAGGCAGGATATAGGAATAATTATTTTATCTTCATGCAATATTTTACGCAAATTAGAAAATCCGAAGCAGCAATCCACTAGGTAATTGTATCCTATAGCAAACACGATTATCGTGTCAACTAAAACGTACATGTAAATCGAAAGGTTTGTTTGTTTGTTTTAATGTATTTTTCACCGAAAAATAATGAATCCAAATCGAAAGAAGTAATTTCTTTCAATAAAAATAATGAAAAGAGCGAAAAATAAATGTTCCTTAACCATTCACTCCCCCTCCTTCCTCCCCCCCCCTTGCGCTCCCACTCTTTTCCCACACCACTATCCACCCCTAAAAAAAAATCCTTCGGAAACTGAAGTTTCATTTTAACTGACAAATGTACATCGAAAGAATTCAGCTATTTTTTTTAACTCAATCTATAAGTTACCTAACCAGTTTCTTAATAAAGGTCGGCGGGACTAAACAAGCTACGCAAAACAAACATTACACAACAGAGCAATGAGAGAAATTAATGAGATTCGTTCAACAGAAAAGCGAGGTCGGAGCGACAAGAGGGGTTTCTCAAGATCTGCACTCTCCTGAGAAACTGCGATCTATCCAACCACGGATGAACAGAAAGTACGTAGTAGCATGCACTGTCAGCAAAAGTGCCGGAGTAGCTTGACCTCCTAGCCTACATCAAACGCGGTATTAAAGATGTCTATACTTCTGAATATTGGATATTGGATGAATAAATTACGTAGCCTATTCAATCTGTATTCTGGTCTAATCGTATAATTTATATATAACATCCATTATTAATATTATTATTATTATTATTATTATTATTATTATTATTATTATTATTATTATTATTATTATTATTATTTTTAGTAGTAGTAGTAGTAGTAGTAGTAGTAGTAGTAGTAGTAGTAGTAGTAGTAGTAGTAGTAGTATAGTAGTAGTAGTAGTAGTAGTAGTAGTAATAGTAGAAGTAGTAGTAGTAATAGTAGTAGTAGTAATACTATTAGCAAGCCACGCTGAATCCATTATTATTATTATTATTATTATTATTATTATTATTATTATTATTATTATTATTATTATTATTATTACATTTAGCAAGCCACACCGCTCTAAAAACATCTACTCTTAGTGTCTTGATGACAATCTTTGATTGTGTTTTGATGACTTTTTTTTATCTGGATTTTGCAATATAAGTATCGTGTGTCTGCGGACTTCGGGGGAAGGTATGGCCGCGTCTGGCATTCGGCTCTGTGTGTGAGTGTGTGAGTGTGTGTGTGGGGGAGAGGAGGGTGCGGCACCGACCCTGGCATTATTGAAGTCGTCGGGGGCCTGTATGGGAGGGCTGTCAGGGCGGTCCTCCGCGGCGGCACCGCCGGGGGCTGATTCGGAGCGGCGGTCGGCGTGCGTCGAGGATGCCTGCTCTCTCCGTCGCTCTTCGGCATCTTGGAGCGCATCGTGTCGGGTGCCCTTGCGGATCACGGGGCCCCGTGGTCGTGGGGGATGGAGCAGTCTCCGGCCTCTGTTTTGCGGATGACGTTGGTAGATTGGCTGGAGAGGGTCAGGAGCTTGGACAGCTGGTGCAGGGGTTTGACACCACCTCCGGAGCCTTTGGAGTGGTGGTAGGTGCAAAGAGGACCCGGGTAGTGGCCAGCGGCACCGATGGCATCTGCATGGACATCGAGGACCGGGACCGGTTTTTCAGCTCGGTGCATGGCTTCAAATGTTTGGGAGCCAGTGTGTCAGATGGTGGGTCCAGGCTGGGAGGCATCTCCGAGATCGCGCGGGCGGCTGCTGCCTTGGCGGGATTGGGGCCCATTTGGAGAGACGGAGGCAATCTGTCTGCGTTCCGTGGTGGGTCTACTGCGCTTCCTTGTCGTCTTCGTGTTCCTGTGCGCTTACGGGGCATGGACCCTCGCAGCGGACCTGCGGCGGGGGGTGCGGGCGTGGAGATGGGGTGCTGCAGAGGACTTCTCGGCGATGGTGTGGCCGCGTCGCCGGAGCGTCAAGCCTTGCAGGGACCGTCCTGCGAAGCGCGGTGCAGTGAGGTGGGGGGAAGTGAGGCAGGAGAGGGAGAGGGGGAGGGGGGAAGACGGATGGGCAGGTAAGAGGACAACATTCGAGAATGGACTGGCTTGACACTGAGCGAAGCCATTAGGCCTAATATTAAAACAGGTTTCCAGTATCATAAAGCGCTTTCAAGGAATAGTAGGCTAAAGCTGTTATCATCTCAGTCATGAGGGATGAGCTTAAATGAGTGGCATACAAAATATTTATTACGTAAGTCAAAGATAATCATAGTCATTAAAAGAAACTTCCAAAAAGGGTGCATTCCCTTCAGAATCCTACCCAAATTGAGCATTATAAGTTACCTGCTTAAATATTTATCATTACGAATTTGTTAAAATAGTACTCCATGTCCTCTCTCTCTCTCTCTCTCTCTCTCTCTCTCTCTCTCTCTCTCTCTCTCTCTCTCAAACCACATCTGCATGAATAATATATTTTAAAATGTAAGCATATAATAAACAGACTGGAAGTTATCTTTACATATAAATAGCAAGATAAATACATGTCAAATTAGTGGTTTTATGATGACTCATCTGCAATATTTAAATTTAATGCAAATCGTCTTTTATTGAAAATTTTTTTAATATGTATTGATTATCGTATGTACAATATCTAAAATGGTTTGTATCCATGTGTTACACGGTATTTATCAATGGTCAATTCAGCCGCAATGCTTGAATATGTGTAACTCGAGTTCCTTTATCCACGCAGCCTGTTCGCTCGGCAACAAGGATCGAGGAGTGGTATAAAGTTTTCAAACTTTATTCAGCAAACATCAACAACTGCATACACGATCATCCTTCAAGCAGACGGTGCATTATTTATAATTATAGCCTCTCTGCAATCCAGAAAAAAGTCGAACATTCCAGCATGACGCAAAAACAAAATAAAACTCGTCACCAGAACTATCTTACGTCACATGATGTTTACGAATCTACATGATTCGACCAGCTTTTACCCGTAATATACGGAAGCTTCGGTCGATAACAAGCAAGCAACTCCAGAAAACTCTCAACAATATTGCCCGACAATATCACCAACATAATAAAAAGCTTCTTCTAGCAACAGCGCAAAATCAAATCAAAAAGCAAATACACGCTATCATTGCATGCTTTGCAAAACAAAATGATCGGATCTGTCGTGCGCGTCTCAATCGTAATACCATGTTTGGTATTAATAATGTGTTGTATTCATGCATGTTTTTGGAATTTAAAAAAACAAAACAACAAATAAGTATTACCATCGGCAAAACTCGAGTGCAAGAATTGAATAAATATCTTAATAGATTTAGGAAATAAGTAAATATGATAGTCTGCAAATTCCTAGATCCAGATAAGTATAGCATTATGGCAGTTTTGAATAGACCAAGAAACGAGTCTATGGTTACATTTTCCAAAGATTAAAAGAAATGGATGGAGAAATAGCCTACCTACTAAGCAATATCATCACCAGATTTGTGGACCCAACAATAGGTTACCAACCCTCTCCACTACTCCAGATCTCGTTTTGTACTTTAATGACAAAGACCACTAGAAATATATCAGGGACAAAAGCAAAAAGACGACCTTCAACGCACAAAGGTTACGCGTATATGCACCAGGTGATCGTGACGGGGGGGATATGAAAACATCAAGGAAAGCTATTAAACTAAACTACGAAGATGAACTATTGACAATGTCAAAACTATGTCCTCCCAGTTCTGGCTACAACTGAAATAAAACGGAAAATAGCACGCTGGGAAACAAAAAGTAGCATAATGTGATGAATCGATATTACCCTTTTAACAGGAGCTTTTTTTGTTTGTTTTTTGTCTTTTTTGTCTCTTTTTCCTGGAAATGTCTAGTTTACTTTCGCTTCAGAAATGTTCAATGATGTGAGTTCAAACGCACTCACTAATTAATCTGTAGGTCAGTACGTGCTGTTCTATGCCCATTCCCACTGGATTACATAATTATAATGGTCTGTCTGTTGCTATGCATGAGTTCATGTAGCACACATAGGCCTAACTGCATGCAAATTGGAACATGCACACCCAATGATGGCATATGATCCGTATTACCCGGAAGACTGAATCTCGGTCTCCTCCGTCATACTGATTCTCAGAGATCTGTTCAAGGGGCTCAGGTACTCATTAATTTGAGTATTGACAGGTGTCCTGCAATGTGAATCAATGCATTCCCACCACCCTTACCTTCCCTTCCCCTCCTCCCCCTAAATAAGAAAAGAAAAACAATTTAAATTTAAAAAAATATTTAAAAAAAATTATAATTATATAACGCTTTTTCAGCTCGGGAGCTGCTCAACGAAAAATAAATAAATTTCTAGATTTTCACAAATCTGCTCGAGATAAGTTCTGTCATGTTTATTATTCATTCGTTCGTTTTGTTTGTTTGTTTGTTTGAGAGAGAGAGAGAGAGAGAGAGAGAGAGAGAGAGAGAGAGAGAGAGAGAGAGAGAGAGAGAGAGAGAGAGAGAGAGAGAGAGGGTCCAGTTTTATGCAATGTAAAGGCTATTTTCTCGTTGTGCGATTTAGTTGCATTTTTGTTGTTATTTTCATTATACCTAATGCATTTACACTTGCTTCTCTGCCAGTCGTAGGCTTAACTGTGCACGGCAATTACGCTTCTCCATTAAGATATGCCCGGATGAGCCTCGAACACAATTGTCCATAGAACAAATTCAAAACAAGAATAATAAGGAGTTTGATTTTGACCTGTTCGGTCTGTCCTATTTGTCCGATTTCTTTTTCCAAGAAATCCCAGCTGTCCTCTACAGTTTCTCTTTGAACGGAAAGAAATTCTTCAGTGCATTTATGGTAGGTAGCATATGGGTATGTGGCCAAAGTCAATCAAAGCATTAAGAAAATCTGAAACTAATACATTCTTTTGATAAGCAGGCCTAAGTCTATTTTTAACGTGCCAGATGTCTACTTTCCACACTTCAGGATGAGCTGAAGCTTGTGCCAGATGGGTTCTAGCGCCTGCTGGGCGCATGAATGAAAGAGGATCGTTGTACTTCGTACTAGAACTGTTTTCAGCCCAGCGATTTGTTGTACGCTCGTATATGTGCGTTACGTACTGCTGTTTTTGCTGATGCTGCTGTTGTCTCGGTGGTGGTTGTGGTTATAATTATGATTGGTGTTGCTGTTGTTGTTGCTGCTGCTGCTGCTGCTGCTGCTATCGTTGTTGTTGTTGCTGCTTCTCCTGCTTTTAGTGTTGATACTATTATGTTTGGTTTTGATGGTGGTGAGGATTATGATGACGATGATAATGATGGTGACAATGACAATAAATGCTGTTGCTGTTGTACGTAATGTTGTTGTTGCTAATCACGCCATTGCTTGGTTCTGGACGATGTTGCTGCCGTATGTAGTAAAAAAAAGAAGACTATTTAAAACATAAATAAAAAAGGACAAAAGGACCTAATCAATATTTTCCAATTAATTTAGTTAGAGACGGATATATATGCAACTCAACATGATAATTGTTCAGACAAAGTTATATAAACTCATATTACTCTTGCACCCGTTCAGACTGTGCAAACCGAAACTAAAAATACATGATATTCCACAAATTGCTGTTATCTTTGCGGTCCCCACTCCACCTCTGTGTGCATCGCCTCCCCTAACCCAAAGACCCAATTCTATTATTATTGTTATAGCCCAGACTTGCTCTGATCCGGGGTACAGAAAAAGACACAATGAGAGGCAGATGTGGCAAAAGACACATTCGGATCTTCGGAAACCACAACTCACTAAAGTTGCATTAGTCGTTTTTGAGACATTGAGCAAAACGTGTTTAGCAACACAATGACTCCAGAGATCTTGACATTTGGGGTAGTCTATCAAGTATGAAAGCACGTAGGGCGGGCCGCAAACTTGTTTTTTCCAACCTAGTTCCAGTCATTCGCCCAAAAAGGCAATCACCGAAGTCGAACGAAGCTCTCCGATGTGTTACGAAATGACGCTTGCATGACTACGACTAGCTGACATTAAAAATGATCGCTGTTGCTTCTAATTCTGTTCGATTTACACAGATTTAGCATTTCGCAACGGTAAACTTTGTTAATATGATCATAATATGAGCATAATTATTATTGACCATATTTAATAGTTGCGTTCCTTGATTTGCATTTTATTAGTTCTCAGCAGTAAAGGCTAATAATAGCATTGCCCATTTCCTGCCTCGAACCAAGTAGACACTGTTATACAGTATACATAGGCTTAATCTACATTATTACATTATAAGTCAGTCTCCGCCCAGCCAAGAAGCTCACTAGCTGAATATAATTATTAGACCTGTATTGTTTGTTTTATACGTAAATAAATGTATAAACTATATCTATTCTAATTGATAATATTTAGGCCTATACTTTATAATATTCGAATCTTGAAATTTCCGGAGAAGGACGAGTAGGCTAAGCGAATTTTTTTTAATAATTCGAGATCAGAGTTAAATTAATAGTTAGTTATTCATTGCTTACAGGGGCCAGCGGACTGCAAAGAGTCGAATCAGGACCACAAAATCAAGACAACTCGAGATCAGAGTTAAATTAAAAGCTTATTAGTTATTCATTGCTTACAGAGTCCAGCGGACTGCAAAGAGCCGAATCAGGACCACAAAATCGAGACCACAACTTCCCAAGTAGTAGTAGTAGTAGTAGTAGTAGTAGTAGTAGTAGTAGTAGTAGTAGTAGTAGTAGTAGTAGTAGTAGTAGTAGTAGTAGTATAATTATTTAGTTAAATCTTTAATTTATTTATTTGTTTTGTTTGTGTGTTGTTGTTATTATTATTATTATTATTATTATTATTATTATTATTATTATTATTATTATTTCTTTTTAGTTTTATTATTATTATTATTATTATTATTATTATTATTATTATTATTATTATTATTATTATTATTATTATTATTATTATTATTATTCCTACTTTTAAAAAATAAAAGAATAGTGTGCTGCTGTGCGTGCTCAATGGTGTAAATATGGTCAGTGACGTTTTGTTTGTTTTTGCTGAAGTTGGGTGTAACCCGAAATATTCAGATGGTGTTACTGGTTATTTTTTCTTATAGATTTAACAAAGTTTTCAGATGATTTATAGAAATTTCCGCCCGCCACGCAACATTTTTTTAATACGTGTTTCTCATTACAATACATATAATTGAAATACATATATAAAAAATTTACTGTATCAGTTAAAAAGAATAATATTAGTTAAATAAATAATTGCTTTGGTGCTTGCAAAAAAAAATATTACTGTTTTTTGATACCATTATAAACTTGCTTTGCCTTGTTGTGCTGAAGGGACAACAACGTATCCATAGCGCTTTGAAGTTTTGTCATGGTTTTATTGTTGATATAGATGTGAAATCGTTGTATGTGTGCTTTATGTGTTATGTATTACTTTAACTCCTTATTACTAATTGTGTCAGTATATTGTTCATCATAAAATAATAATAATAATAATAATAATAATAATAATAATAATAATAATAATAATAATAATAATAATAATAATAATAATAATAATAACTGCTTCAAAATGCAAATCTCGACTTGAGCTTGAAGCTGTGCAGATCGAAATAGAATTAGATCTAGCAGCGGCTATTTTTATGCACGGATGTTTCACCACAGGCTCTGAAGTCTTTTCTTTTGTCTTTGTAAACTCCTAAATACGTACGCAGTATAGTACGTAATTTAGGCCTATGAAAGACGAGACTTCCAAGCCTGTGGTTTCACGTAGTCCTGCCAGCATTCGTTCGTAAAACATCGGATAGCTTCGCTCGACTCGGAGAGCTTCGTTCGACTTCGGTAATTGCCTTTTTCGGGAAAGTGACTGGAACTAGGTTGGAAAAAACAAGTTCGCGGGCGGGCCACTGACCTAGGTCATATTTCTATGAAGTGTTACACTCCGTTTGATGATGGTGTTTTCCTTTATCAGTATCCGATTCAGCCCCAATGCTGAATTCCTGATAAGGTGTAACTCAGATTCGTTTATCCACGCAACCCGTCCAAACAGCATACAAGTCACAAAGTCGACGTATGAAGTTTTCCACTTTTATTCAGCACACACCAACAACTGCATACAATTCTCAACTCAACTCAACAACTTTCACAGCAACTCTCCTTTTTCACTATCAACAACAACACTATCTCAACAGCAACTCGGCACACGATTAAATAACCTCTCTCTCTTCTCGAACAATTTGGTACACGGTAGAAATGACGCACTGCCACCAATCGAACTAAAGATCGTCATCACTGGCTTACGTCATACACATTTCCTCTACTTCCGGGAACATTCACGACCTTCGATATCCATCGGGAAATTTCTATCGACAGTAATAAACATGCAGATCCCGAAAATTCTCCAACAATATCGACCAACGAAAATTATCGACGTTATACAAAACCTCTCCTAACAACAATGCAAACTCAAATCAAAGGTAAATAAACTCCATTATTGAATACTTTGCAAAACGAAACGATTAGATCTATCGTGCGCGCTTCCGACATACTTTCGTACGCGTTTCAACGTAACATAACCCCCCACTCAAGAAGAAATTTACCCAATTTCTTTCAACAACGTTGAAACGTAATGCACAAACAATGTACAGAATTAAAACTTACTTCAGACTGTCTCATTTACTGTCAATGTTCTCAGTTTATATACACAGAGTCCATGTTTTTCATCCGCAAGTCTTTCTGGATACTGTCAATGTTCACAGTTCATTCACACAAGGTCAATGTTTCTCATCTGCAAGTCTGTTTAGATATTGCCAATGTTCTCCACACAGTCAATGTTCTTTCAACCGCAAGGAAACGACGCCCTCGTCAGTTGCGGTCGTCATCGGCCCAGGGTCAAAGACAGTGATCTCGTGGGCTTTCCTGGAGTCAGTGCATCCTCCGTTGTCTTCCTCTCCCGTCGGATGTCCGACGCAGTCGACGTTGTCAGCTCCCAGAATGCATTCGCTGGGTCTCACGGTCAGGTTGGCTTCTGCGGGACGGTGGAACAGCTCCCTCAAGGTCTGCAGATGCTCCTTCCAGGTCTGGGTGTGGACTTCATGTTCGACCAAAGTCGTAGAGCCTGGGACATCACTGAAGCTATGGGGAAACTCGCCCATAAGGTCCTTGAGCTCCATCTTTTGACCTTCCGTCAAGCTTGGTCCTAGCTTAACATCATCGATGCCTTCTTTGCTGTGGAAGTCTCCAAGTTCCAACAGTTCCTCGCTGTCAAAGCTGTTGTCGATCTCAGCCGCTGTTGCCGCCTGCACAGTCTCTGATGGCCTTTCCACGTACAGTTTAAGGAGGTTGGCGTGGTATATCTTGGAATGCTGGCCGACCTTCACCTTATAGTCGTTGATCCCCACCACGGTCTCCACTTCGTACGGGCCTTTCCACTGCATCAGCAACTTATTGTGATCAGTAGGTAGCAGCACCAGCACTTTGTTGCCAGGTTTAAACTTCCTGTTCACAGCCCTACGATCGTAGTAATGCTTTCCACATTCTTGGGACTTCTTCAGGTTTTCTCTGGCTATCTCGAGAGTCTGCTCCAGCTTCTCCCGTAGCTCAAACACGTACTGGTAGCTGTTCTTCACCTCTGGGGTGTCTACTTCTTTCGTCCACAGTTCTTTTAGGATGTGCATCGGCCCTCGGATGGTTCTTCCGTACAGCAGCTCGAACGGAGAAAAGCCGGTGGACTCCTGCGGTACTTCTCTGTAGGCGAAAAGTAGGGCGTTGATGTAGCGATGCCATTGTCTGGGCTGCTCGCTGCACAGTTTCTTCAGGGTGGACTTCAGCGTAGCATTGAACTTTTCGACAAGCCCGTTGCACATTGGATGGTAGGGTGTCGTAGTCAAATGCCGGATGCTCAGCAGTCTGTTGACCTCCTTCATGCAGTCAGAGACGAACTGCGTCCCGAGGTCTGTCAGAATTTCTTCAGGCACTCCAAGCCTACTGAACATGTCCACCAGTGCCTCTGCTACAGTTTCAGTGTCAATCTTCTTCAGTGGCACTGCTTCTGGGTACCGAGTCGCATAGTCCACTAAAGTCAGTACCCACCGATGACCTTCTTCACTCGGAGGTCTTATTTCGCCGATTAAGTCTAAGGCCACCCTCTTGAAAGGTCGGTCGATCAGAGGCATCCTCTGCATAGGCACTTTCGGGACCCTTCCTCGAGGTATGGTCTTCTGGCAAATGTCACATGATCGGCAGAAACGGCTGACGTCCGCATGAAGCCCTGGCCAGTAGAACACCGCCTGGATTCTGTCTGACGTCTTTCTGATGCCTAGGTGACCTCCCATGATAGAGTCATGAGCTACTTCCATCACTTGGCGCCTTAGAGGTAACGGTACCAAGACTTGACGTAGTGGTTTCCCTCCGTTGACCCTCGGGTGCTGGAAGATTCGGTACAGGATCTTGGCCTTCACCTCAAAATAGACCGTGCCACCGCGTTTGGTCACGTGATCTTGGCGGTTCCTGTACTTGTTTAAAGTGCTATCAGCTTCCTGGAGCTGAATCAGCTTATCTCTGTCCACGATGGCAGCTTTAGAGTTGTCGGCGACCTTCAGTGGCGTAGACGTCTTGTCTCTCTTGGCCTGGGCCCTGGTAGTAACAGCACCGACGATCTCTGGTCGGCAGGGCTGAGCCGGAGTAACCACATTGTCCCGTAGCAGCTCTGTAAGGTCTCCATCGGGAAATGGCAATGGATCCTCCTCCACAACTTCGACGCGTTGGGTTGAGGCAGGACTCCACTCTGGATCGGGGTTGTCGGGTCGTCTCGCGCCGTCGATATTCCCGATCATCAAATCATACAGCGGCTTCTTCAGGCAAACCGCTTCGACTTCGCCTATGTAGAAAGGGGTGTTGACATGAATTTTCGCAACTGGCGCTTTCAAACATTTGCTGTCGGCCATAAGTGTCCATTTTGAATCGCCAGTGAACTGTTCTTTAGCGATTAGGTCTTCTCTGACGATGACCCCACTACAGCCAGAGTCTCTTAAGACAGTCACTTCATGATTTCCGACGCGACCCTTTGAAACAGGCATGTTCTGGACGGTCACAGCTGCGCTGGCGACGACGGGGATGGATTTTCCGTTGGCAAGGAGAAGTTGGCCATCGGTCATGCACTCTTGCACGTCCGCAGGGGTAGCTGTGCGCTCGGTCTCACTCGGAAGAATGACGCTCCCGCCGCACACCTGATGGTCAGATCTACTGGTTTGCCGTTGATTGGAGAACCGCCTCTGCCGGTTGTCCGCCGCTGAATTGTCCGTACTGCTCCGCTGTCCGCTATTTCTGCTTTGAGGGCAGCTGGCAGCTCTGTGGTCTGTAGCGTTGCAGATAAAACAGCCTCTTGAGTGCCCTTCCCTGGGAGGAGGCGTGGAGTCCGTCTGTCTCTGGCTCGTCTGGCTCCCTTGGATCTGGTTCCCATGGTTTGTAGTCTTCTGAAAATGTTTCGTCGCGCTGGGTGGCCCCAGGGTTTTCCCATGAGCGATAAGATATCTTTCAGCAGCCTCAGTCACATCTTTAAGCGTCTGCAGCTTTTGTTCTTCTAAGTGGGTCGCTAGGTCCTTGTGACAGGCATTGAGAAATTGTTCCTTCACGATCAGGTCATGGAGACTGTCGTAAGACTTCCTTTCGCCTGATAACTCCACCCACTTGTGTAGATATGACGACAGGCGCTCCACAAACTGCTTTGGCGTCTCGTCTGACTTAGGCCGGCATTCACGGAAGCGTTTACGGTAGCCCTTCTCTGTAAAGTTGTAGCACTGCAACAGGGCCTCTTTCAAGACGTCGTAGTTTTTGGCGTCATCGTTCGACAGTCTGGTGTAAACTTCGAGAGCTTGCCCCGTCAGAAGTGCACTCAGTCGAATTGCCCAGTCTTGAGGTTGCCAGTTAGAGCTTTCAGCGAACCTTTCGAATCTCGCCAGATAACTGTCAATCTGGTCCTTCCCGTCGACGAAAGCTGGCAATTTTGGAGCCGTATGGTCGTTGGTGACTTGTGGCGCATGCTGATTGTTTTGGATACGCGCCAACTCTATTTGGTGCTGACGCTCAGCTTCTCTTTCTTGCCGCTGCTCTTCTCTTTCTTGACGCCGCTCTTCTCTTTCTTCTCGGCGACGCTGCTCTTCTTTTTCTAGACGCTTCTCTTCTAATTCTAGTTCTTCGCGGCGACGCTGCTCTTCCTTTTCTAGACGCTTCTCTTCTAATTCTCTTTCTCTTTCTTCGCGCCATATTCTCTCTTGAGACTTGACGTACTCCGTCAGCTGTTTGCCTTTTAGATTTAGTTCAACCCCTCTCTGCCAGAAGTCAGCCATCTTGATGCTTCTGGAAAGTTCTTTTCTAGAAATTTCTTTTCTGGAAAGTTCTTTTCTGGAAAGTTCTTTACTGTGCTGCACCCTTCTAGACTGTTCTAGAACAGCACGCTTTCTGCAGTAGCGCCGATGCTTGTCACTAGTCGCCTTCGCTGACGCAGGCCCCGCTGTCCTCGTCGTATGCGACGCTGCACCACGCTGGTGTTGATGTATACGCTCCTGTGCTGAAGTAGACGCGACGTCCGCTCGCCGCTCTCTGTAACACTGGCGATGTAGCTCCGAGACTGTCCCTCGACGTAGTCCTGCGGTAGCCACGTAGTCCCGATCTGTTGTTCGCTCACGAAGCAACTCTTCAGCGACTACACGCCCTTGCAGTCAACCCGAACCTATCGGTGATGTAGTCCCAGTATGTTGGCCCCTCTCGACGCAACTCGTTGGCGGCTACCCTCGATGACTGCCTCTCGTAACGTTGACTCGCTTGTTGTAGCAGTTGAACCCTTGGCTATGGCGTGAATCGCGGCTTGACCCCCAAAATGTTACACTCCGTTTGATGATGGTGTTTTCCTTTATCAGTATCCGATTCAGCCCCAATGCTGAATTCCTGATAAGGTGTAACTCAGATTCGTTTATCCACGCAACCCGTCCAAACAGCATACAAGTCACAAAGTCGACGTATGAAGTTTTCCACTTTTATTCAGCACACACCAACAACTGCATACAATTCTCAACTCAACTCAACAACTTTCACAGCAACTCTCCTTTTTCACTATCAACAACAACACTATCTCAACAGCAACTCGGCACACGATTAAATAACCTCTCTCTCTTCTCGAACAATTTGGTACACGGTAGAAATGACGCACTGCCACCAATCGAACTAAAGATCGTCATCACTGGCTTACGTCATACACATTTCCTCTACTTCCGGGAACATTCACGACCTTCGATATCCATCGGGAAATTTCTATCGACAGTAATAAACATGCAGATCCCGAAAATTCTTCAACAATATCGACCAACGAAAATTATCGACGTTATACAAAACCTCTCCTAACAACAATGCAAACTCAAATCAAAGGTAAATAAACTCCATTATTGAATACTTTGCAAAACGAAACGATTAATCTATCGTGCGCGCTTCCGACATACTTTCGTACGCGTTTCAACGTAACATGAAGTTTGGTCCAAATCCAATCAGTGGTTTTTGAGATCTGGCTTCCAGCGGACCGACCGCGTACGACAGACATTTGGCTCGTTCTGATTCCCCCCCTTCCCTCCCCGCCCCCCGACTTTTTTAAAAAGTATTTCCAGATAAGTCAGGAAATACAAAAACTCGGTAACCTGATAAATCTCAGCTACTACTACTACTGCTACTACTACTACTACTACTACTACTACTACTACTACTACTACTACTACTACTACTACTACTACTACTACTACTATAGGGCTTTTCCCTATTAAAAACAATCAGTTCAAAGCGCAATTCTCACGCATTCACACACCCAAAAACCAAACAAACAAGATTACGATAAATAAATAAAAAATTTAAGAAGGGATACATCAAATAGAAAAGATGGAAAATACGCACATGCACACACACCCACACCACACCACTCCTCTCCACACACACACGCACACACACACACACACACCCACACACATAATACAGAGGCAGATGTGGATTGTTAGAGACCATGCGAAACAGACCATAGTTGTGGAAGAGTGTTAATGAGCAAAGGAAGACGAGAAGAGATGAGTTTTCCGGTTCAAATCTAAGTTAAATAGGTCTGTTTTGTCTCCAGCGTGGCTTGGATACCTTTCTCATCTCCCCTCCCTTCCCCCCCCATCCCTTCACGTACCCCGACACCTCGACAACCTTCGGCATTTGGAAATTAGCGTTTCGACCAACTGTTGTACAGGTCAACAACCATTTTTTTTTTCTGATTAAACCATCGTAATTATTGAGAGCATTAATCTTTCTCTAAATAACAGAATTCTTAACTACTATGAAGGTGGTATACATTCCGCGAATGTGTATTTATTATAATTATTTGTAATGATGCAATTTACCTAGTATTCATTCATTTCAAATATACTATGAACGTAATATTACATTATAATGTAATTTTTAGGACCGCGTTTTGTACTTTCAATATAATTGCCATGCACGCAGTGTGTATTCCAATGCAATTCTTGTGACTATAGTATGCACTTTAATGTGGTTACTACAAACCTACTGGACTCAACGCAGACGCCGAGTTTGTCTAGCGGAAACTTCCTTCTTCTTGTCCTTGTAAATTATTGGCTGTTAATTGTAGGCCAATTGCCTTTTTTTTTTTTTTTTAAAGAGGAGCCTTTTTCTAGCAGCTGTTATATGGAAGTTCTTATCAAGTTACCCGCCACTAAACAAATTTACCGTTATGTAAATCGTTACTCTGATTTGATTTAAGATTTATAAGCCATCCGCTTTTGAAAAGAAAATGGTACCCTCAGACGATACCAATTAAAGGAGTGTTACTCAATATTCGAAAGAGTGGAAACCTTTTTTTTCTTTAAATTTAGTAAAAATTTTTTATTTGTATTTCTTAAGGAGGTTTACTTTCCTTAACCACATTCATCGTACTACAGACCACGATTCATCGTACTACAGACACGAGTTTTGCTAATTTCAATAGTCTATACATATGTTATTCCATAAAAAGAAGTAATAGCTGTTAGTAGTATATTTTATTAACGTCTACTAAAACCAAAGGTCATTCGAGACAACAGCACTGTCCTATATTTTACATGTTACTGTCACGCACAGATTGTAGAACTTTGTGTGTTCACACATATAGCTAAAAAAATTAAAGCCTTTCCAAAAGCGCTCATTTTCGTGGGCCTGTTCTGTTTCGGGTTAATCTTACAGAAGTAAAATGAGAAAGTAGAACGATTGACCACTCCTTGATCCATCTGCTAGCCAAAATTAATAAAAATCGGTTCAGCCAATTTTGAGATACAGCGCAAAACGGGTTTAAAGAATGATTAACATCAGCGACCTTGACCTTTGAGCAAGTGCCAATATGAACTATATAAATTGTTGAGCAGTAGTTGCAGTATCTGCACATTAAAATGATCAAAACCGGTCAAGTAATTTTTAAGATAATACTAGAACCACGCTTTGAAAAGTAAAAGTTTAATTTGGACCAACGTAGCGACAGTCTGACCGACTTACCGACCAAACGTGACTAATTGGCCATGGATCTAAATAGCTGTATACCACATACCACCAAAATTGGTTCAGTCTTTTTTTCTTCGGTTAGAGCAAAACATGTGTATGAAGTGCTTGACCTCGGCGACCTTGACCTTTGTGGTAAAGCAACTGCGATGACCATTAACCTAGGTGACGTTCCTATGAAATTTGGTCAAAATCTGTTTAGCGATTCTGGAGATATGGCGCGCTACAAAGCGACAGACGGACAGACAGATAGACAAACCAACTGACCAGCATTAAGCTCCTTCTTGATTACCGACAATTTCTTTTTTTTTTTTAATTAATTTTTTTCCCATTCACAAATTAAAATGTAGTCAGTGTGATCTGATGTAAGAAAACAACCTAAAACAATGAGGTACAACCCAGCACATCACCAACGACGAAGTCCGACAGACCATCACACTAGCCATTGGACAACACGATGACCTGCTCACAGTGGTGAAAAAACGTAAACTCCGATGGTATGGCCACGTCACCAGATCATCAGGTCTTGCAAAGACCATCCTGCAAGGCACAGTGCAAGGAAGTAGAAGAAGAGGGAGACCGAAAAAGAGGTGGGAGGACAACATTCGAGAATGGACTGGTTTGACACTGAGCGAAACAATCAGGGTTGATGAGGACAGGGAAAGATGGAGTACGCTGGTTAAAAGATCATCTGTGGTGCCCCTACGACCTCCGAGTTATGGGATAGGATAGGATAGGACAACGCTGCATGTTACCGCAATCCTGTAAATTTTTAGTTGAATTAATTTTGCTTGTCGATGGCAGTAGAATGTATGTACATTTTGGAACACGTTTTAGTTTACCTATGCTGGATAGAGAAGTATGCAGATACTCATCTACACCATCGAAATATGAAGGTATAGTAATAATTGTCAATTTTGCTGGGAAACCTATTGACGATATGGGAAACAGGGGACGGTCCGCCTACTTCTACAATGGCTGACACAAAACAATAGTTCGTTTTCAATCTGTCTTTTCTTCCTCCACAGGACAGACATGCATTAAGTCTTCATTAAAAAAAATACACCTGAATATATGAATGGTTTGATACACGTAGGAGCTATGTGTCACAAATACAGCGGATTACAAAGAAACAAAGGAAGCCTATGTTGTACTCTAAAGGTAAAATGGATACAAAGAACTTTTAACCTGATCTTCCGAGAAAAGCCAAGCAAAGGCAAAGTTGGAAAAAAAAAAGGTAAAATAATGTCACAATACAAGGAATATCTAGCTAAGTTAGTCACGTTATGTCAAGGAAACTGTATTCACAAAAAATACATAGAACATTTGGTGTGTCGCAACACACACACACACACACACACACACACACACACACACACATACACACAAACACACATGCACGCACGCACACACATATACGAATAAACGCCCAGACACACATGCACACACACCACACACACACACACATACACACACACACACAGACAAACGAGGGCAGGCTCATAGCTAAACAAAGAAAGAGATTTCTCTTATATAGCGCACTTACAAGCTCAGAGAGCTTCTCAAGGCGCTGGCCCGTAATATCCAGCAATCACACAATAGTTTGCTGAAGTCAGGATTCGAACCCACGTCGCCCAAGACGCACTCACACAAGTCGTGCGCTCTGATCACTGAGCTATCCCTGCCGCCACATTACACAGAATACACATTTATACGCATAATACATTTACACACATATTTACGCATAATACATGTACACATATACACACATAATACATTTACACATAAAATAAAATAAAACTCCATCAGTTTGCACATATACACATATACGCCCACACACACACACACACCCACACACCCACACGCACACACACACGCACACACCCACACACACCCACACATACACACACACACAGAGACAAACGAGGGCAGGCTCACAGCTAAACAAAGAATACACATTTATACGCATAATACATTTACACACATATTTACGCATAATACATTTACACATATACACACATAATACATTTACACATAAAATAAAATAACACTCCATCAGTTTGCTAAAGTACGCCACATTGGATTCACCTTAAACGAAAGTAACTTTAAAAATGAAGGGATCCGGGAGCTAAAACGGGTTTGTGAAGCAGGATAATGAACACTTTTAACAAATTAATGTCTTGCTTTTACAGAGTCTAAACACATTGCTTCCGTGCAAATAATTCCGAAAAGTTTAAGAATTGGCCTACCGTGGCTATTTGTTTTGTTTAGGTTTTAGTAAAAATAACTGTCAGATGCAGATGAGTGCAGATCTAGCCCCATAGATGTTAAAGTAAAGAGGAACCCCGTAGCATAACCTATTATAGCTGGGTGGCTTGGTGTGTGTCGTGAGCTTGTTTAAATTCTATTTTTTGGTGTCGTTTGGGGGCAGCCTTCCAAGCATGTCACATATCCTACAGTAGTTAACCCTTTCCGATGTTGCTAAACATGAAACATAGCTAAATGTGTGCCCAAACCACTATAATAATAATAATAATAATAATAATAATAATAATAATAATAATAATAATAATAATAATAATAATACAGGATGCTATGTACGCGCCTTTACCCAAGGCTCAAAGCGCGGCGATCTATACCAACATACACGCTCACCTGTCTCATTTATTCTCACACACAACAAATACACATACTTCATTCAAACAGGTGGTGTAAAGGCAGGGAGATCGCTATTAGAAGACGGAAGAAAATCTAATTTTTATTTTTGAAAACCCTCGGTGACCTCAATAGTCTCGTACCTAAGTCACATACGTTCGCCCCTTGCGACCCGCGACCTTCGGCATAGGAAACCGGCGACTTATCCACTGCGCCACGAGGCCACCCCAAATAATACTACTTCGTTACCCTATAGATCGGGCAACAAAATGTAACTGTATATTATAGTCACACGACACCGAAGCGTATAGGCGACTACTGGTCACATTATTCTGACACCAGCGAACCAGTTGATGGTAAGGGGAAAATAATATGGTCACACATTGGCCAATCCGGGATTCGAACCAGGTACCTTTCGGTTACTAGTAAGACGCTCTACCAACTGAGCTACCCGGCCCCTCTCGGGCAACAATAAGCGATGTTACTTATAAACATGTTTTGAATCAAAAGTAACGACAGCTGCAATTGAGTGTTAACTTCATATATTAGCCGTACGGAATTTTATACCATGATTAGCCGATAGATTCCACTACGACAATAAAAAGTCAAATAACATGTGCTTAAATGGACGGGGTTACCGTATAGTTGGCCGTATAGTTTAGTTGCACAAGAGATTTAACATCTTTATTTGCACGCTGTATTAATTAAATAATACGTTTTGAACTTTACATAACAATAAATTCAAATGTGCACGTAGAATACATGCAAAAAGGGAACAACTAAAATCTGCGTGTACTTCTCCATGCTTTTTATTTTTATTTCTTAATAACCCCTCTCTCTCTCTCTCTCTCTCTCTCTCTCTCTCTCTCTCTCTCTCTCTCTCTCTCTCTCTCTCTCTCTCTCTCTCTCTCTCTCTTTAAAATTGTTGATGAATATTAAGAACAATAATTTTTTAAAGAAAATGACTTTATCTAATGATAAAATTGTTCATTTTTTAATTTTTCATGATGTTAATAGTATAACATTCCTATCCTATCCTATCCCGTAACACGGAGGTCGTAGGGGCACCACCGATGATCGTTTAACCAGCGTACTCCATCTTTCTCTGTCCTCAGCAACCCTCATGGCTTCGCTCAGTGTCAAAGCCTGTTCATTCTCGAATGTTGTCCTCCCATCTCTTTTTCGGTCTCCTTCTTCTTCTACCTCCTTGCACTGTGCCTTTCAGGATGGTCTTTGCAAGGCCTGATGATCTGGTGACGTGCCCATACCATCAGAGTTTCCGTTTCTTCACCACTGTTAGCAGGTCATCTTGTTGTCCAATGGCTTGTGTGATGGTCTGTGGGACCTCGTCGTTGGTGATGTGCTGGTTATAGGAAATGCCCAGAAGTCTTCTGTAGCACCTCATTTCCATACTTTGTATTCTTCTTTGTAGATCTGCCGTGAGGGTCCATGTTTCGCAAGCGTATAGGAAGATGGAGATGACAATGATTATAACATTAATTTGAAGTTTTTAATAGTTATTGTTACAAGCCCCAAGGGCAAGATGTAAATAAGCGCACCCAGCGCTTATTCTTTTACTCTTGCAAAATAATTGTTTTTAGATTATTTTCTTTCTCTCTCTCTCTCTCTCTCTCTCTCTCTCTCTCTCTCTCTCTCTCTCTCTCTCTCTCACTCTCTCTCTCTCTCTCTCTCTCTCTCTCTCTCTCTCTCTCTCTCTCTCTCTCTCTCATTTTCTTGTGGTGATAGACAGAGCAGCATGCTAGGAGCCTCGTGCTAAGAATACACATGGTTCAACTGTAAAGCCTCCATGAGCCTTTTTTTTCCCATCCTCACCCACTCCCCCATCACACCAATCTCCCATCCCACACAGTTGCATAATCTTTGGCTGCCTAAATTTTCACTAACTACGCCCCCCCAAACTCCATAACTACACGTAAATTTCTGTGATAGTGATCGCTTGCTTAAAGAAAAATAATTAAAAACAAAGAAATTGTCTGAGGAAACAATTAGGGTTATCTAACTTATTTTCCACTTAAAGCTCATCAGCACCCACTAAACACCAAGTGTCACAATAACCTGATAAGTAGTTTTGGGGAAAACGTATGATCAAAGGGCAGCAAGAAGGGGATCACGGAGTCAGGAAGGATAATCCATGTCATCGACTATATATTATAGTGGCCCACCTCCCCTTATAAAATCTCTGGTGTGACTTCTTCTTTTACACATTTGTATTTACCGTGAAATAGTTATAGCACGTTATTATTGTTGGTGTTGATGATGATGATGACGATGACGACGACGATGATAATGATGATGATCATGATGATGATACCTTGATATTTTTCCTTCCTTTTGTTACATTTTTGTTGTTGTCATCATAACTTTCATTTGTTTCCAGTATCGGTGAGTGAGTGAGTGTGTGTGTGTGTGTATGTGTGGGTGTATGAGTGTGTGTGTGCGCGCGTGTGTGTGCACGTGAAAAAACGCACACATGGGTTTCAGACCTTGTCTTTTCTAGTAACAAATGGGTTTATTTGCTTGGAACCCAATTTTTCCAGGACCCCACTTTTTTCTAAGTGCGCGGGAGTGCTCTTTTAGTGCATGGGAGTGCAGTTGTAGTGCATGAGAGTGTTTTAAGTACACAGGAGTGCTCTATCCGGGACGGAGAAAATACAGTCAATTACTATTATTACTATTAATATATTCATTTATTTTTGCGAATTGTTTTTGTAGGGTTCGTTCCTTTATTAGTTACTTCAAGAAATTAAGTGTTTTCGCTCTATTTATCAATCAGATGTACATAGCCCTACATTAAGAACAAATGCCAGTCGACAGTTTCTAAACCGCTAGTGCGCCGAGCAGCATAAATTAAGCTTCGCAACTCTGCATGGGTCATGTAGGCCATTGTAGTGACTAGATTACACCTTACGCCCCACCGCAGAGGTCAATCTCATTATAAAGTCTAATCTTCCGAGAAGACATTCCATCACCCTCAGATACAGCAGACATATTTTATATTTTCGTGTGCTCTGCAGAAAAGAGCCTTGATGATAAAAACCACGATAACTACAACAACGACAGATGTATAGAAATACACTAGAATGCTATTTAGGACAAGACAAGAGAAAACAATACAATGCAAAACAATACACTGCATCTCAGACAATCACGTTACAAAACGGAACAGATACAGAATGACATTTCACAAAACAACTCTAAAAACAAACAAACAACAATAATAACAACAACAACAACCCAACAATAACAATAAGAAATCGGCAGAAATATATTCAGTTGCTCTCTCTCTCTCTCTCTCTCTCTCTCTCTCTCCCTCTCTCTCTCTCTCTCTCTCTCTCTCTCTCTCTCTCTCTCTCTCTCTCTCTCTCTCACTCATAGACCATAGGAGGATCGGAAGGGATAGTGGACCTTTATTACCTGCTGTTGTTCATTGGGGTCTCGCTCGCAATGCTCCACTTGAAAAGCAACTCGAAACTCACCCGTGTTCGTCTTTATCCCTGTTCGTTTTCTTCTTTTATTGTTTATATATATATCTAGATCTGTTTGATTTATTTTAATGAGCACACTGCAAGCGTTGGTTTTGTACGCCTTACAAGGAGGCATATACTAGGTATTAGGACAAAAAACATTATTTTGGTTCAGGATTTTTTTTAAAATTATATAGTACAGACTTTTAGAAGATTAACAAAATTTAAATTGTTAAAATCGGTCAATATTAAGGCACTCATTTAACTGTTCAAAGTTGGTAACCCTCACACATAAATAACACGCGTTTTTTTCCCAAAAGTGGCTCGGGCGTCTAAAATTAATACAAAAGTACATAAAAAGGCACTGTATTTACACAACAAATTGCAGTACCCCCTAATAGGCTCAGAAAACAAACAAAAAATTGCCATTTTCAGCAGAATATATGAAAATAATGATGCATTATATACATTATTAATTCATATTAATTAATTGTTCGACAAGATGAAGATCTTTTGGGGAGTTCTGGGGTAAAATACAACACAAAAATTAATACATTAATTTAAAAAAAAATGTGTTTAATAGTTATAACGTAACCTACTTACAGACCTAGTATTACCACTGCTGTACTGATGTACAAGAATAACTAGTAGTAGTAGGCCTAACTCACTCGAGAATTAATTATGCCAAAAAAAGACCTTGCAAAATTCACAGAAATAAACATAAAAGAATAAAGCACATTGTTTTGCAAACAAATCTTACCCCTGGTGTTGGCATAACTTCATAACTTAATGTGAAACGCATGAGTTCTAATCTGAATGTGTGTGTTTGCAAAGCCGTGACAACGTATGAAAACAAAATGGCGACGACTCGGGACATTCGTCGTGTGACCTTGAATTTGGTATCATTTGAAAGGCTTTTTTCGCTCAAAAAAGTTTTTTTTTTTCTTTTATTTAAAAGACACATGAGGTTCCTAATAAAACAAAATTAGAGGCAAGCAATTTTTATAAACACTTTTTTTTTTAAATTTTAACGAAGTTGAAAATGCTCTCCCACAAAAAGTGTCTCCTCTTTCGTTATTGGTCATTTGTTTTAGAAACAACCGCTGTACATAGCCGTTTGAGACCGTAATCTGACCCTGGTATCAGCGGTAAAATTAGAGACAGGTTTCCAGGAAATCGCGATCCGCTCGGAAGAGTTACCTGCCGTAATACCTATCTATACATCATCATCATCATCATCATCACCATCATACTTTCATATTTATAGATATGTAACTGTAGATTATAGTCACACGACACCGAAGAGTATAGGCGACTACTGGTCACATTATTCTGACACCAGCGAGCCAGTTGTTGGTAAGGGGAAAATAATATGGTCACACATTGGCCAATCCGGTGTGACATCGTCACAGTTCCTAGTATCTTAGCTGGGCTGGGAGCGACTGGGAGCATTCTGATTAGTCAACGCGTTACAAAATTCGACGCATGCGCACAGTGCTATCGTAAGGATT
Source organism: Oncomelania hupensis (assembly GCA_036898135.1). Classification (NCBI taxonomy): domain Eukaryota; kingdom Metazoa; phylum Mollusca; class Gastropoda; order Littorinimorpha; family Pomatiopsidae; genus Oncomelania; species Oncomelania hupensis. The sequence goes on along the minus strand of CM072512.1, from coordinate 56,338,366 downwards.
ATGGTTATGGTTAGGGTTAGGGTTAGAGTTAGGGGTTAGGGGTTAGGGTTAGGGTTTGGGTTAGGGTTAGGGTTACGACGCCTAAGAACATCGTGAAAAACCCCGCCCGACATCACCTGGCGCATGCCCAAATGCGCCCGGATAAACTAGGAGACCCGGAACTTGAAGGATGTGAGACCGGGATTCGAACCAGGTACCTTTCGGTTACTAGTAAGACGCTCTACCAACTGAGCTACCCGGCCCCTACAGATATGTATAATAATCAATTAAATATATATGATCGATGTAGTCATTTTGGACAGACGGCCGATACCATTTCGTTGCAGCCATTTTATTTCTGACGCAATGTACATTATCTTGAGACTAAAGCCTTGGTAGTAAGATTTACGTCCCCGGACACATTGAGCGTATAGGGGACGCCTTGGAATGTCACTGACACTCAATTTATACCTGGCGCGTGTTCGCTGCATTCTTGTGGCTAACCGCAGTAACCGCCGCCTCTTTGATAAGAGGTTTCAACTTCTAGTCATTGGAAAGCACTTGTAGGCTACAAATTTGAGCAACAAAGTCCTTGCTTGGCAAGGGCACAGCAACCATCTCTTCTGATCCTTCCATGCAGCAGCTTACTCTCATTGTCTCTATGAAGTAGTGCTTCAGACTTTACATATTTTTCTGGATGGGTTACTATCGGCTTTTTTATGACAGCTCAGCTGAGAATAATTTCTGAGAAACTGCCTTCTCCACAGTGTACTTTCTAGTGTGTGCGGAGAGCTCACGGTGAAAACACGTTACGCCGAATAAACGTACCCAGACTTGCTTTGCATGAATAGAATAACGTCCCCGGACACATGGCGTATAGGGGACTTAAATTTTTAAGAGGCTCCAGAGGAATGCGAACACCCAGACGTTCGTTAGTTAAATTAACGTCCCCCAACACCTTAGGCATATTGGGGACAAACACCCAGACGTTTGCTATGTCCGATTTTATACCCAGGACATCGGCGTGGGGTGTGGGTATGCTCACTTAAATTAAATTATTTCAGGCATTTCGTCAAAATTGACGTCAAGCTATATACGCATAAACTACTAAATTCCTCTGCCACTTGATAGTTACTTAAATTTTTTTTTTTTTTTAAAACTGAGATAGATCTAGCTTTGTAGGCCGGAAAATCGAAAATACCGCATCTTTCACTCTTGTAGGCTATTTGATGTATTGGTCTGTTCATCGGAAAGCATGAAATGTAGGCCATTTACAGACCCAATTTACGTACTTTCATACTTACAGAAGCAACAGTGGTAATTTAAGGCAAATTATACAGAAAATCTCGGCATGTTGTGAGTTGCTGTTTTTCTTTTCAACAGCAACTCACAACATGCCGAGTTTTTCTGTATAAATAGTATCGCCACTTTGTGGAAATTTAGTGTCTTAAATTACCACGGTTTCTGTTCTTTCTCGTTCCTGATCTGGTCTGTCAATCTACAGTACTAACTTCTTCTCTAGACCAATCACCTACCATTTTTCTTGAAATCTCTCCCAAAACTCCTCATTTGTGTATAGGGCCTGTTGGGTCAGCTTGGGGATATTGGACGCTTTCTGCCAAATGGTCACTAGGATTTTATATGGTATTATTATTTAGCAATTTTATATGTTGTGTTAATATTTTATAATGATGTTTATATTCTATTTTGTTTTTTTTTTGTAAAAAGGGTTTAATGCATTAGGGTACAGCCTCAGCGTCCCCTGCACGGAACGCCTTTATTGTAAAGTGGCCGGCTGGTGGTGTACCTTAAGTGTTACCACTATTCGTTTCGTTTCGTTTCGTTTAAATAAATTAAAGTCCCACGTCACAATAGCGAATAGGGGACTGCTGTTACCACTAGGGTTGTTTCAGATCTTTTATACGGATCGGGGGTGACCGCTGGACCCTGTAAACAATAACTAACTAACTAACTAAATGTAATGTTTGTATTCCAAAGGAAAGGGAGGGGGAGGGGGAGGATTAAATCAGGAATGCTTATGTGTTTTGTTATGGTCCCCAGAATCAGTTCGTTACGGGCCCCGCAGAAATATTTGAAAAATTTGGAGCGCGTAACCCTGAGCACGTGAGTAGCCTTTTATTTTGATCTCGTATACTTCTTCACGAAAGATCTGGTAATTATATCCTTTCCACATGAAGTTAAAGATAGTGTACAAAATGAGTTTTAGTGGATATCGATCCAATGAACTGCGTTTCTGTAGTGTGTTTAGCATTTTTCTCTCCAACGTAGTTACATTTTTGCAGAAATCAAGCTTTCTTGAGTGATTGTGCTTTAACAACATATGCCTAAAAAAAATACCAGTGCTGCTAAGTGCAGAAAACATTCACAATCATAACTGCACTAATCTGTTTTTTTAATACGCTTCTGATTCTGTTTGTAATAGCATTTATGTCAGCATACCTTCACACCGCTTTCGCCTTTTTCTGGGTACGAATTCGGGCGTTACAACCGCCTGAGTATATACTGTACATTGGGCCTAACGTGTCTCCACCGTGGAGATGGGGGCGCTGCGCGTGTAGACGTTTGTTCAGTTATTTTAAACGAACAGTGCAGGCAAGACAGTAATATTAGCGTTTTGAGCAGGCATGGAAATAAGCACACGCATGTGTGCTTGCACGTACAAGCACACAGTATAAACACACAGTTAAATTTAAAAACACAATGTCCAACCCACACGCGCGATAGCACACACTCACACACACACACACGCACACACACACACACACACACACTGTCACATAGGCTCAACACACAAGCTTGCACACCACACGTACAAACGATCGCTCATCAGCACCTCGCCCTTCCCACACCCGTACCCTGACGATCCTCCCCTCTCTACTCCTTGTGAATGTGGCATGTTGAAAATTGCAATGACGCCCGACATTATAGACGTGCGTTTGTTTGAACGGTGTAAATTTAACTTAAAGTGCAAATGCACTTTCCGCTACCTAAAGTATCATGTGCTTAACATACTTTTCTTTCTTATTCTTTCAGTCGTTTCAAGATTCTCTCTCTCTCTCTCTCTCTCTCTCTCTCTCTCTCTCTCTCTCTCTCTCTCTCTCTCTCTCTCTCGGGAAGCTACTAGTTTGTCCTCCTCCTTCTCCTCATTCTTCTACTATCTGTCTTTCTCTCTTTCCAACTCTTTTTTTTTCCTGTCCTAAAAGATTTGGCACGGTGATCCCGGTCGCTGAACAAAACAGCGACACACATTCTGGAAAATAACACGAGTCCGCTCACGAGACCGTAATTATAATTACTGGGTCATCAGGCCTAATGATTTACAGGGAAATCAGCTAGGATGGAGTGGGGTGAGGGAGGGGTGAGAGGAAGGGGAAGTGGTGGTGGTGGTTAAAAAACAAATAACAACAACAAAACACAACACTTGTCAATGATGATATAAAAATATGAAACAACATGGCAAGACATTTAAATACATTCACACACTTCCCCGAAAAATACGCATTTTCAGAAGTGTTAATTGTCTCGGCTGTGTTGAGATCGGCTTGATCCTAACGAAGCCAAAATTAAAACGTGAAATGAAAGACCACATTCGGAACTATATGTAAGCAAAACCTTATCAAATTGTATCAGCCAAATGCATCGCAAAACGTGTTTAGAAAATTGTGAAGCGCAATGACCTTGACCTTTGAGAAAGTACAAAATTAATAAGAATGACCTAACATGCTTAGAGTATCCGCAAAGTAAAAATGATAAATTTCGGTTAAATTATCATTGAAATAAAGCAAAAGTATGTTTTTAACAACAACAAAAATTGAAATTTGGAACAGGTCAGCTACTGTAGGATGGCCAATGATTTACAAACCTCAACAAAAATCACATCAGCTAGATATTGAGTAAAACGTGCAACAAATAGACTCCAGTGACCCTGACCTTCGTGGAAAAGCAAATATCGTACGGGATGCAGGCCACAATATTCCTATGAAGTTTGGTCAAAATCAGTTCAGTGGTTCTTGAAATTTGGCTTCCAATGAACCGACATTTGGCTCGTTCTGAGTATCTCTCTCTCTCTCTCTGCCCTCCTCCGCCTCCCCCTTTCCCTCCCTCCGACGCCCCAACACCCACCCACAGACTATTTTAAAGTATTTCCAGATAAGTCTGCAAATACACAAAAAGGAGAGTTCGCTTATCAGTGTGTGTGTGTGTGTGTGTGTGTGTGTGTGTGTGTGTGTGTGTGTGTGTGTGAGCGCGCGCGCAGGGATGAGAACAGATGTTTCATTTGTGGTTGTTACCAAATCGATAACAATTCTATTCCTGCAGAAACTCATAATAACAAGCTATTATAGTATGCAGAGTTCTACTATATGTATATATAATTTTTTGGGTGTGGAAATTATTACTTTATTTTCTATTGAAAAAAAAATCCATTTGAAATTATTCTTGTTACAGACATGTAGATAAAAGGATTCATGAAAAACAAAGCGAGATTGCACAGGACTCGTATTGTTATTGGTCAACAACCTCAACACTCGCCGTTTAGGTTTTCTCAGAAAATTACGTTTGGTATAGATATAGGTGGGGATGTGTTAGTCATTGTTTATTAGGTCCAGCGGACTGCAAAGAGCCGAATCAGGACCACATGCTTAAAAATAAATATGGGATTGACAGTGGACTGACGAGAGAGAGAGAGAGAGAGAGAGAGAGAGAGAGAGAGAGAGAGAGAGAGAGAGAGAGAGAGAGAGAGAGAGAGAGAGAGAGAGAGAGAGAGAGAAAGAGAGAGAGAGAGAGAGAGAGAGAGAGAGAGAGAGAGAGAGAGAGAGAGGAGAGAGAGAGAGAGAGACGCTTTGACATTTTATTGCTTTTTGGTCAATATGCCCATTAGCAATATCACACGCATACACACACCACGCGCTAACATGCGCGACACACACACATTCACACGCATGATTAACATTACATGATTATTGCTTTAGGTCCAGCGGACTCTTCCGAGCCAAATCAGGACCGGACAACCCCCCAATCTGCATAAAAGATATGCCGAAACAACCCTAGTGGTAAAACTGAAAGCTCTCCATCAGCAAGTCACTCATCCCACGCAGGGGACGCTGAGGCTGTACTCTAATTTATCGAACTCACGTTTACAAAAACAAAATAGAATACAAACATCATTATAAAATATCAACAAAACACATACATATAAAATGCCTACATTGCTAAATAATAACATCATAGGAAGCCCTACTGACCACCTGGCAGAAAGCGTCCAATATTCCCAAGCTGATCCAACATACCTCATACAAAAAAATAAGGAGTCTTGTCCCGGAAGAGTTTTCAAGAAAAAAGGTAGGTGACTAATCTAGCCAAGAAGAAGATAGTATAGCAGATTGATAGAACAGAGCAGGAATGAGAAAGAGCAAATGAGAAAGACAGCGACAGTGGGAATTTAAAGCACTAAATTTCCAGAAAGTGGGGATACTATTTATACTGAAACCCCCGGCACCCCAACGGGGGACGCATGATTCGAACTGATTGATTGATTGATTGATTGATTGTTGCTTTAGGTCCAGCGGACTCTTCCGAGCCAAATCAGGACCGGACAACCCCCGATCCGCATAAAAGATCTGCTGAAACAACTCTAGTGGGAAATCTGGTTGCCCTCCACCGGCCAGTCACTTTACAATAAAGACATCCCACGCAGGGGACGGCTGAGGCTTTACCCCAACTACTCGAAGCCCCGGTTACAAAAACCAAATAGAATACAAACATCATTATAAATTATCAACAAAACACATACATATAAAATGCCTATATTGCTAAATAATAACATCATAGGAAGCCCCAGTGACCACCCGGCAGAAAGCGTCCAATACTCCCAAGCTGATCCAACAGACCTCATACACAAACAAGGAGTCTTGTCCAGGAAGAGTTTTCAAGAAAAAATGTAGGTCATTGATCTATCGAAGAAGAAGAATGTATAGCGGAGTGATAGGACAGAGCAGGAATGGGAAAGAGCAAACGAGGAAGACAGCACCAAATTTCCAGAAAGTGGGGACACCATTTATACTGAAACCCCCGGCACCCCAACGGGGGTACTGTTGCCGCAGTGAATCTGTCGTGCCTATAAAGGAAAGACAGGTTTTCAACTGGGACTTTCACTTTTCCCTTTATAGGTTAGAACAATCTACAGTGGGCATGATTCGAACCTCGGCAGTATAATATAGACTTTTTACTGAGGACTTGTTTGAAGTAATCATTGTCCGAGAGTAGACTATTTTACTAATTATCTCCGAGTCTTCTTTAAGCAAACAAGCACTCACTACATTCAATCTCATCATTCGTTACTGGTCATTTATACTCAAGTTGTTCTTCAAAAATATTTGAAAATCGAACAAAAACCTCTGCACAAGATTTTACATAAAAAAAAACAATGAAACAGTTTTCACCGACATTTACTAATATCTGCTCATACAAAAACGCTATCATCTATATTATATTCGTTGATTGAATATTCAATCACATAATATTATACATAAATTTCATAACAGTTCCTTAACAAAAATGCTGCGCTGGTAAGTGCAAAAGTAAAATACACCAAGCAAAGAGTCTTACATTTTTATCTTACGAAAGGTCTTTTCATGAAGGTAGACAATTAATATTACGGTGGGGTTTGCATCAAACGTCAACTCTTGCCAATTCTTAGGGGGTGAGATGGAGGGGGTAGACATATAAGTAATTTACTATTCAAATGGACCTTAAACATTTTCATAATGAATTCTGTTGCATGTTTGTTTACATTGTCATTTTTTAAAGGATCGAGTCTATCGTGTAAATGTCACTGGCCCTATTTTGAATTGTCAGGTTAGGAACTTCCTATTTATTTTATTTTGTTTTGGCTGGAGCTAGCTGGACTATTTGTGATGGAAGTTTGGCGGCCGGATTTTCTGGTGCGCAGTTTTCTGATAACGTCAGATGCGGGTGGTTGGCTGCCTGGGTGAGTTGACCCAGTGTGACTGATGGCTGTGTGACTAAACACTGGTCTGCGTAGGGTAGAGTGTTACCGCTGCTTCTGATACCTGCCTGACAGTGTTATTGGCATCGCAGGCGTCACTAAGGACTGCATCACTGACACTGATTGCTACAGTGATATTACCAATGACTTCATTGTTGATACCATAGACGGGACCATTGCCTGCTTCATTGACCTCACCATGGGCTGCTTCCATGAAGTGACTGTGTTCGCTAGTAGAGGCAATATTCTGGTTAAACGATTCTGCCGTCTGCAGTAACGTTCACGAGTTGATTGTTCGCTGTGCATGCATTGGCTGCTTAAGCTTAGTAGATTCCACATTCTGATTCGACTGCGCTGTTTCAAACAGACTATGAGTGTTGCGTGATTGACTGCTGGAGGACTGATCCGAGAGAGAGAGAGAGAAAAAAAAAAGAGAGAGAGAGAGAGAGAGAGAGAGAGAGAGAGAGAGAGACAGACAGACAGACAGAGAGCAGTGTTCCCTCAACAACAAAAAAATGAGAGTCCTTGGGACTCCCAGGTATAACATTTTAAGAGTCCTTGTGCAAATTTTGAGAGTCCCCAAATCGGAAAAAGAAATGTAAAAACAAGTCCAAGCCTCACTTTTTTCTTCTTTTTTTTTTTACTCTGTTAAAGCGTCATATTAGTTATCCTAAACATATAAAACCACAAATTTAAAACATGTATTAAATGTTTATTTAAGCCTAGATGGAATCAAAGAATGGATTCACGAAGATTTCTTCTGTTCAGTGAATGGATTGCTTGGAGGAAGTTTACAATGCGCTCGCATGTGATTTTTAAGGACGACAACTCCCGACACAATCTTTAATCGTCTGCAATGGCAGTGTCAGTTGGGTTCTGATTCTGATTATGCCATGAATTAGTTCGCCACTTGTTGGTAGTATTTTTGGACGCACACATGCAAATTTTTCTGCGTCATTTTTCATATTTTGTGCGTAATTGACGCACTACTGTGCGTAATCGGTAACACTGGAGAGAGAGACAGAGAGAGACCAAACCAAACCATGACAGAAAATAATGCTGAAACCTATACAACTCTTTGCTCTGCAATTGACTATCCTGGATAACAGATGCCAGTCATTACAAAATATAATATTATAAGATGTATTAGATAAATGGAAAATCTTCAACAAAACAATCCAATGGTATTTTCGTGTGGTCCACATCCACACATTTTATTGACGCATTTTGAACAGGTGGCTTGATCAAAAAAACATGGTTACATAATATTACAACCATAGAGTATCTATTACATTCTTTCCAGATAAGGTTCTCTTCGATACATGCACCAGAGATGCTATCCATTAGGCTCCGATACTCGTCATGTACATGTATATTATGGTCGATATAAGGTTATTCCTGCACCACAGACATTCCACGAATCTCACAGATAACATTTTTGTGTCAATACAATGCTAAAACGTAAGACAGATGCGCCAAAACTTAAGATAGTCACGCAATTTATCTTTGTCAACAAAGAAAACGCGTACGCGTTCTCCGTTCTTGTGTTAGTTTTGGCGCCTCTGTCTTAAGTGTATTGCATTGTGTCCAATCTTGTGTTTGTTTTGGCGCGTCTGTCTTACGTGTATCGCATTGTGTATTGGACACAATGCGAATGCGATACATGTAAGACAGATGACACAATGCGATAAACGTAAAAAAGAGTCGTGCCAAAACTAACACAAGAAAGGAGCGTTTTGTGTATTAAACACAATGCGGTACACGTAAGACAGACGCGCCAAAACTAATACAAGAACGGAGAACATCGTACGCGTTTTCTGTGTTGAAAAAAGACAAATTATGTGACTATAAATTACAGAACACGACCCAGGTTTTCTCTAAGGTCACTGAATTATTTTTGACACTCTTTCTCATGTAGTAATCCATTAAGTTACCATGCAATCTATGTTAACTTGCATAATCGTAAGTAATTGGTTTTTTTTTATTTATTTGTTATTTTTTTTCTTTCCGTGAATCATGTAGAATAACTTTACTCTTTACTGCCCACAAAGAAATCCATAAAACCTGGCTATCACATTCAATACATTTTTTTTTTAAATATGCACAAATAATTTTTTTTTTACAAAATCATAGTGAATAGATATTTATATAGATCTATAAACACATTTGTAACGAACTGAATACAATAATCCACAGAATAATTTAACAAGTAAATAACGTAATTTAGACTCAACAAAGGAATGTTGGTGTGTTGTGGTTTTTTTCCCCAAATAATGTGAGATGTTCATAAGTACTCTGTAGCATTGTAAACTTGATTCAAGATTAAAAACTAATGTAAACTAAATTTAAAAAAAGATTAGCAGAAAATATGCTTATACCACAGTACACAACAATTAAGATGTACACATTGCATGATGGTACTCAAAATATTGAATTGCAACATTGTGCATTGTTCACTGGGGAAAAAAGACATACTGAAAATTCTACAATGATACATACTGGCAAAAATCAGTCACTTGTGGCTGAGACTTGACTCTCATGGACGCCGCTACACACACATACCTTCCAAATAGTATATAATATGATTACTGCTCCTAACGGTGCCAAACAATGATAATATTATAATGAACATCAGTAATGAGTATTTATTTAATTTAATCGTTCTTATATAGCGCTTTTCCAGCTCAAGAGCTGCTCAAGGCGCTGGCCGATACAGGATCTAACTCAAGCCGCCCGAGGTGCCAATTTGCAGCCTTTGGGCGCACCGTAATAACGCCCCAGACAACTGAGCACAATCCTGGGCAGCCAGGGATGGGGGAGAAGGACCTAGGTGCATGCTGGGTGTGTTCTTGTCACCCTCACTCACCCGTCTAGGACATGAGCGTCAGGATCTTTAAAGTCCGTTATGATGGAATGTATGCGACACAGACTAGACCTCGGTTTATACTCTCATCCGAAGGAGTAGGAAACGGGAGTAAAGTGTCTTTCCCAAGGACACAACACAATGCTCCGGCCTGGGCTTGAAACCGGGACCTTCAGATCCCCAAGCCAAAGCTCCACCATTACGCCACCGTGCCTCACGGTATCCGGATTCATAACCTATGACTATTTCTTCCTCCTCCCCCCTTCCCTCCCTCCTTCCCTCACACCCCATTCCCCCAAATCACTTCCCAATCACACACAAAAATTAATAAATAAAGGAAAGACGTTACAGCCATGTCAACACTAAAGAAAGACATAGTCATTTTCAAACAACTGACAATAACAAGAAAAAATGACTAAAGATAAAAACTTAAGTCATTTACAACCAATGAAAATAGTCATTTGACATCAGATGTACATTGTCATAGAACATTTGACCACCGAACTGACACATGACTTAGTTTGACATTCATTTTGTACATAATGTTCAGTAAATTATGTACACACTGGACATACAAATATACTTTACACATTCACAGTATAAAATATCTATTCAAATATACATAAACCTTATAGGCCGTGCTGGGAGATTTCTATGAGCATGGGAGTGTGTTTTGGTTGTGGAAGAAGCTGTGGAGAGCTATTATGGCTAAACTGTAAACATATCACAATAATATGCTATGTACACATTGTATGCAGGTTTCACATGCAATATTGCCTTCCACCCACACTCCCTTTATTCCTTCTATAACACTAATATTATATCGCACTGTTATATATTAAACTCACCAAATTACCCATGGCATCTCAAAATTCTACCGTCTTGTTTCAAGAGCATCTTATACTTATAGTCCCAGTTCTGAACAGGGATGGAAAAATAAGGTAAACAATTAAGAAAGAAAAGAAGTATTGGTAAATATAACACTGGGCAAATAAGAACGAAGCACTGTGCTAAAATCAAATAAACAGGAAACGAAAGAAACCCACTTTTTAAAGAATCCTTTGGACCAAAACTAAAACAGGAAATGCCAACGAAACAAACATTTTTAATATTGTACGAAATCTGAGACAGGAATATGCATGCAAAATGCAAATAACTGAATTTTAAAACATGGACAAAGGAGTAAAAGTTTTTAAATATAAAAGATAAGGAAAAGCGCAATGGCCCTACATACGTACATGTGCCTGTATTCTTTCCCACCCACACTCATCACTTTCACAAACATATTTATTCTCTCAACTAACACTCACAGGCACAGACATGCCACCTCAACAAACATATTTATTCTCTCAACTAACACTCACAGGCACAGACATGCCACCTCAACAAACACACATATGCCAACCACACCCACCAATGTAAATAAATAAAAATAATTATTGTAAAGAATTCAATCAAACTGCAAACTTGACAATCACTTACTTAGCACTCTGACAACCTTGGAATGTCGACACCTGAGAGGAGGAAAAAAAACAAACGAATTTACTATGTATTGTATATATTTATTGTTATTATTATTATTATTATTATTATTATTATTATTATTATTATTATTATTATTATGTGCATTTTCTTCTCCAAGCTCGTGTTCACACCATGAAGCTGTTTTTCTCTGGTTTTGAGGTACATCTATTTTTTCAGATCTGAATTCTCAAACTTCACCCCTTATATTTCACTTAATATTTTGTTGTTTTCACTTGTTTGCTAAATCCATTTGTCATTATTTCCTTATTTAACTTGAATATACAGCAAACTAACTAATGTTGCATTCTCAATAAACAAACAAAACAAACCAACAAAATTCCAAATCAAATGCCTTGAAAGAGGTTTGTTTTCTTCCTAAACTCACACGACTGTGTAATATGCGATTGTTAATATCTCCGTAATTAAACATAGCTCAACATTTTTTTAATTTAAAAAAAAGCACAAACCGAACAAACATGCACACAAACACGCACAAAGCCAACATGTTGGTTGGACAATATATTGTTAGTTATTCATAGCTGACAGGGTCCAGCGGACTGCAAAGAGCCGAATCAGGACCACGGTTGGAGAATATATGATCTGTTGAATTACCATGAGATACTATGAAAATCAACGTGATCCTATCAAAGTGATCAGACAAAATCAAGAGCACAAAGTTGTTTGAAGACTCTGGTTTGTGATCTTGAAAGATATCTGCCTGCCATACCAACTTTTTACACATTTACAATCACAAACTATCTTCCTCGTTCAACACCAAATTATTATAAAATTCTTCTCTTCAACATCACATAATCAGTTATTTCCTGTCACCGCTTCATATAAGCACCCTAAGTTCCTAATTATTGAATAAATAACAAGGTGATGCAGGTGTAATCTACTGGGTAGCAGCATCAGGATGGCCTGCAGTCTCCTTATCGTTGGATGAGGTGTAGGCATAATGTTCCTGAACCAGCTGTGCCAATTCCGTCAGCTGTTTGCTTGCAGAGCAGCTTTCTTTGAACGCTGGCAGAGACTGGACCTCCAAAGCTGGACTCATGTCAGACAGGCTGGTTTCGCTGGAAGGTGTCACATCGGAGCTGCTGCCTGGACCGGTGTCATCTGAAGAAAGGGCTGAGTCTGTGGACTCCAATTTGCGAATGGTAGACCTGGTGATGCAGATTGTTACAATTTCAACAAACTTTACACAGTGAATTATCTGTTACTGTAGTGCAGTTAACAGAGTTCGAAACCTTTACTCCACTATCTTTTCAATAAACAAACTGCATACACAAATACATTTTAACCAATATGACAAAGAAATTAAGTCCTATATATGTACAACTCATAAAAAGATTTGACATAAATTACTTTTCTATACATAACGCTACAAACCACTGAAACAATCCAAATAAAAACGGGAAAACTCTTACCTGCTGTTCTCCTCTTCATCCTCATCTTCATGTCCTCTTTTGATCACAGTGGTTCTTTCGGGAGGCAACAGCATGGCTGGGGGAGCATGCGATGAAATGGACGGGTCCAGCAGAGAGGCTGGTGGTGTGGAGGCAGGCATGAGTGATTTAGGGGTCGGTCCCCCTGACCAACTGCGAATACGGCTCGAGTCCACAGGGCTATCATCAGAGGAAGACCCACTACGCTGCAGCACCAAAGGACCGCTGCGGGTGTGAGGTCGAATGGACTCAGACTGTTTGTGAACAGTCATGGAGCAGCTGGAGCTCACCGACGTGGAGGAAGTTCTGCGCACTGCTCCAGGGATGGAAATGGGGGCTGACTGTCTACGCGGGTCTTTGCGAGACATGAGGGATGAGGTTTCTTGGTGCTGCCGGTGGGGGCTGAGAGAGTGGGAACGACCCAGGGCGTTGTGATGTGCCGCCTGCTGATGTCCGTGATTGCCGCTGCTGCTGGTCATGCTTCCCAGCTCACGCGCCAGGCGAGACAAACGTGCTCGTTCAAAGGACAGGCTACGGAACTGCTTCCCTCCCTTTGACAAGTCCTCCAAAGGAATGTCCATGTTGGCTTCAGCACTGGGCCCCTGCACACCCTTAGGTGTGGACGACCCCGACTTCAGCGCTCTCGCTGCACCTCCAGGTCTGCTACTACTGCTGCTTCTGCTGGCATTCTGACTGAGAGACTGCACGGCCATAGCTGATGTGGCCTCCTCACCCAGCTCCACACCTTCCCGGGCAGGGCTAGATGTGGACCTCATTACCATGGGTGCGGATCCGGGTGCAGATCCCTGCTGGCTCTGTCGACTCTTGCTGCGCTGGGCTGCCTTTGCCTGAAGCAGCCGCTTCTGCTCCGCTGTCACCCGTCTAACCCCGCGACCGTGACCTTGAGGCTGAACGGTGACAGGGGAGGAGGAGGAGGAGCCAGGGGCTGAGGCAGCAGATCCAGGCCGTACTGGGTGGCTCCGACCTGCCAGCACAACAAAAACAGCCTTGTGGAGCCTGGTCATGTTTCCATAGTACGCCACAACACACAGAACACAGCCAGGGAAAATTAGTGACTAAATCAATAGCTGCAGCAATGAAGATGGTAAAGTGAAAAGGTTTGAAAAATATGAACTTGCTCGCTAACTCATCCATAAAGAACAACTAGGGAATAAGGACCACTTTGGCCAAAGCCAAGCATACATTCCACTACAAAATTGTGAGATGTTGCAGATGAAACCATGTACTACATAAAACCACTGAGCATGTAATAAGCTAAACTTGTTAAGGACAGATGCGACGCAGGAAAGTAAAAAGCAACAAGAAAAGAATGAAGTTCCAAAAAAAAAAGACACAACATAGACATCAGAAATAAAGGAAAATTCAAAACTGAATAAAGTCAACGTTTATTGAGTATTCCACAATTATAAATAAAAGCATAAGATTAAGGATGCAAGTAATAAACAATAAAAACATATAACACAAAAACAACACAAGAAATTACAAGTACAAAGCTTGCACAAAATAATTTCAAAAAAGCCAGAGACTTAAAAAAAAAAGTTTTCTGCTAATATAGGAATTATTTCAAAACCTAAAAAAAAAATGGAGTCATTGAAATAACAAATTTAAACTGAAATCTTAATCAGAATTTAATTTTTTTTCCCATTCTATCAGCATGCAATCTGCTTATTTAAACAATTAACTCCCTAATACCATATCAGTGCATAATGTTTCTTTATGATCACAACCATTTTTCAAGAAACTGTTCTACATAATCTAACAAAGCAAAAACAACTAGCATCTGTTGTAAGCAACTCATCTGTTTTAAGTTGAAATGCCATCAAAATCAGAATAAATCTCCTGTAAATCTGTGATTTATTATTTACAGAATTCAGAATGTATACAAGCACACTTAGTCTGACCGACTACTCACACACTAAAAAATATCAAAACAGACAACGGTAAAGTTATTACTACAGTGGAATTTCCTATTCAATGGCACTGTTCAATATTAACAGCTTGCAGTAACATCCAAGCCAAGGATCGAACCCACTCCCAAGACTCAAAACACATTGCTGCATAATATGTATTTCTCATAAAAACATATAAGAATTCCTAGCAGGAATAAAAGAAAGTACCTTGTAAAATACATGACTTCAAAATATATTTGTGGATCATTCACTGTAATGGATATTCTAAGGAGTATTAAAAAATAAATTGGCAAAAGTGCAAATATATCATAGAATAGACAAAAATTTATCTTTTAAAAAACAAATGTAAAGACATACAAGAGGATAAACCATTCAAATGTGTTCCAGACCCTAACAAATGCAGCTGAAAACCAGCAATTTCAAAACTGTTAATTTTCGTGGAGCTGTTTTATTTCCGTTTTACCCTAAAAAAGTCAAATGAAAACATGGAATGATTGTCCAGTATGTGAACTATCTGCAAGCTACAGAAGTGGGCAAACCATGTTCGACAGAATTTTAAAAAATAAAAAAAGTGTTTTGAACAGAAAAGTCAACGGCTGACTTTTGGTGCGATTGGCCTACCAACTGATTGACTAACAGACTGCCATAGAATGAGTGCATTGGTCATGTGCTACCAAAACTCAACAAAATAGTTTCAGCCATCTTTGCCATATAGAGCAAAGCGTATTGAGCAAAGGACTGATCCCAGCGACCTTAAGTTGAACTTTGAATCAGGGCAAATATTATAGTACGTGAGATTGGCCACAATCACAAGTAATGTTCCTATGAAGTTTGGTAAAAATCTGTTTGGTGGTTCTTGAGATATAGCAGGTAATGGACCGACCGACAGACTGACTTTGGGCTTGTTCTGGTTCCTGACTCTATCAAAGTATTTCATGATAAGTCTGTTAAAAGTTTGGTCTCACACAATATAAAACTTTAACTGTAATGTTTACCATATACAACATAGTTCAAAAGCTACAGTATTCTCCTATTTTCAAAATATTTACAACATGCTTACTAAAACTATGCTTTTAATAACAAATTAAAATGTCCTGAGCTGAGTAGTTCAAAACAAATGTAAATGGATAATATATTAGCAACAAACAGGCTATGTAAAAGGCTTATTAAAGTATCTCTTAGTACAAGAGAATTTAATTACAAGTGACTTAATGTTTGACTTGGTTAATGTTATAGAATCAATCATAGTTCAACTTTGTGTATGTCATATTTCGACACATAGTTAGGTTTTACATCATGTGCTTCATTGTTAGTACCTAAAGGAAATGTTAAGACTCATTATTTTGACATGGTAAAAACGTCTCTTGGTCATGCTTTTGGGAAGTTCAACAGATTTGTGCTTTTCCCCTCATTTCAAAGATTTTAAACAAAAGAAAAAAAATAAAGGTTTTCCTCTTCAGTCTGTAATCTAGCTATTGGGCAGACATAAAAGCGAGATACAAGAAGAGAAAGTGGGAAAAAGACAAAATGAGCACAGTCATGTCCCACTAACAATATAAACCTTGAAGATTGAAAGATTCACCACATGTGTAGTAACAAACCAAACCAAAGTCTACGATAAGGCCAAATGAACACAAATGCCACTGAAGCAATATCAAAGTAGACATAATAAATGTGAAAGACCACCAATACAAATAACAACAGATGAACACATTGGTGCATACGAAAGATCAGTTTGTGAAGCAATATCTCAAAGAATATCAGTCGATCTGTTTCAAGATCAAATAAATCACAGCTTTATTTTTTTAATCTTTGTCATTTGTCTATACTATTCATGTATCATGCCCTCCCCCCCTACTTCTCTCGCACATGCAATTGAATCATTCAACTGACTGTCTAAATGCTTAATGCAATTAAATATTCATAATGCATAGGAGAATGTTTCTTAAAATGAAACATTTTTGGGATAACTTCATAAACTTAGAAATGACAGAGAGCCACTTAGTATCAGATTCATCCTACTATTATTCAGTTCATAGTCTCTTTCCATACATAAGGCTTAGAAATGCAAATCTGAATTCACTGATTCGTTCTAATCTCTCACACAGCAAAGCCCTTATCGATATTGCACTCAATATCACACAGTTCACTGCAAACATTACAATCCAAATCTCAATCATTGTGGTCGACACGTGATTTCAATGAAAAACATTACACTCCAAATTTCATTTATTTTTATTGGTCACACAAGCGTTCCCATATTTCATACAAATGCACTCAGTTTTATCTTTCATTCAGCATGTTATCATTTAAGCTTTTAAGACAGGGCCTAGCTCTCAGACACTCTTAGCATCATTAGACACTTTGGACTCATCATCACCTGTAGATTTCTGTAGCACAGCCTTACCAGGTATAGCCCCTCTGGTGGCCCCTTCAACCAACTGAATGTCCAAAAGGCGTTCTATGGTGGCCATTTTCTGCTGCCTGGCACGCTGACGGCCTTTGATAAGGCGCTGTTTGGCGGCCATGCAGCGGATGTGGTCATCAAAGACGAAGCGGGCAGAGAGGATGGGCATAGAGCGTGTGGCATGAACAGAAGAGGAAGGCTTGTGGACCACCACATGAAGCAGACGGCTGTCATCTTTGTCTCCCGACACCTCCACATCCTGAAAACCCGAGATACATAATGACAAATGAAAGCTGGAGTCACAAATCCACCTCCAAAATAAATATACGTTTGCACCTTTATCCCCTTTAACAATCCTGCGGGGGAAGACAAGAAATAGTTTCAACAGTAATAAGCAATGAGCAACACTTAAAACATAGCCAGTGTTGTTTCAGCCACTTGCCATCTTCCCTGTACGGAATACAAGACTCAACACTATAGCCCATTCCAAAATTAGGATATAAATTTAGCTAGGCAAGAAGCAGTTAGAAAACGTGAGTTAACACAAACCCTGATCATCCTCAAATTAACCCAGTTAGACAACAGTCCAAATTTTCTAATTATTATTATTATTTATCATTCTTATATAGCGCTTTTTCAGCTCAATAGCTGCTCAAGGCGCTGGTCGATATAGGATCTAACTCAAGCCGCCCGAAGAGCCCACGTGCTGCCTTGGGCGCACAGTCTGACGTTCAGACGACTGAGCACAATCCTAGGCGACCGGGGAAGGGGGGAGAATAGAAAACTATATATTGAAACAACCATCAGACTAATAGCAATAGTAAGATGACCAATGCTTACAGCCAAAGTTTATGTCCGGGACACCGGGAGTCGAACCCGCAACCTTTGTAACACGAGCTCGCTGCTCTATCAACTGAGCTATCCTGTTACTAATGCAAACTTCCATCACAGTTGATTGCATATTCAAGACAGCAAACTTAGATGCAATTATTCTTTGGAAAGAAGAACACAAATAAAAAATGTACAATGAAATTAAGAAATTTCAAGCTCCACGGAACTCGAACAAATAGTAGATGATACAGCTGGAGCACTTACGTCTGTTAAATACATAATAAGTGCCAAAATGCCACACACCTGCAAAAATCCTACAAAGCGCACCACTCCCCATCCGAGACGTTTGGCATCTGGCTCCACCAGTATCAACTGCAATGGATCAATGACAAGGAACCGACGCTCTTGCCGCCGACTGCAATATAATCATGAAAAAGTACAGTTACAACAAAATTTGGAATTTTTAAAAGATAATATTTGCACAGATAAAAGATTTAAAAAAAAAACAAATAATGTGGGTTACAGAAAATAAAAAAATTAATAATAAATTGTCATTTCTCATCATGGCTGTTAGTGAACTAGAAAATGAAAAATGTAGGGCAATCGAGTATTAGTTACTGTTAATACTGCAAATATAACATTAGATTACATACAACAAGGAGTTTACCCATTTGGATACAATTTTATCTACATTCTTCCTAGCTGTTTCACTTTAATCCAGCTGGTTAAAGATACCTCTTTATCTCCTCTAGCGTTCAACTGCTAATGATGTCCAGATTTTCTGACTAAATTGCTTTCAATTTACCTTTGAATATTTATTCCAGATTTCTAATTAAATGTTTTAATTCTGTATTCATTAATCAATTAATTTCATATTTAGATATTTTATTTTATTTCTTTTACTTATTTATTTATTTATTTTTTACATTTATCTTTGAGAATAAATTTTTGGTGATTAAATTGAGCTGCTTATGTTTTTATACATATAGTCAATTTTTTGGGAGAAGGAAAGGAGTGTGGCAGAGGTGCTGTGCGTACAATCAAAAAGACCATGAAGAAATACAGCTAGCTGTGAGTAAGCTACTCAAGTGTAACGTAAGCAATGCGGTAACAGATCACATTAGCTTAATTTAATCTCAGTGATTTACACACAGGGAAGACTATAATTATATACAAGTCACAATTATCCTGCCGTGAAGAAAAAAAATCTGGCTGAAAACTGGTACAATAAGTAACCAACTTGCTAAAACAATGGAGCTGTGTCTAATTATTATTCTCAACATCAAAACAGGGAAACGGACCTCAAATAATCCTAAATGAAGTGTCGTTCAAATCAGACCAAATTCTTAGAAAAACACTCTTTAAACTTTTCTAAGAAATTTAATTATAGGTACTTATTAAAGGGAAACCGTAAGATGTCTCTCTAAATTAATTCAGTTAAGTGTCTGAGAACTTGAGAATATTCTTGATTATAATGTCTTATATTAAATGTGGCCATTAAATGCAATCTGGTAAAATATTAAATGCAAGGTAATAAACTATTCACTATATTCTATCAATATTATATAGCTACCCCTAATTCCTCCTCTTCCACCTCCCTACCCCCTCCTCTTCGCTGCCCTCTAGTTTATAGAGAAATGTACCTGCCATTTTCTCTCTGACTCCAACAAAAAAGAACAAAACAACTACTACAATCTTGACTTAAGACTAACACTGATCCTCTCAAATAAAACAAATTGTGCATTTCTATGATGTAAGAAACAACAGTTGTTGTTGTTGTTGTTTGTAGATTATAGTCACACGACACTTTCACATATAGGTGACTACTGGACCGATTTATACTGACACCAGCGGGCCAGTTGTTGGTAAAGGGGAAAATAATATGATCACACGTTGACCAATCCGGGATTCGAACCAGCGACCTTTCGGTTACTAGCAAGACGCTCTTACCAACTAAGCTACCCGGCCCCTCAAACAACAGTCAACCCTTCCCCTAGCCTTATAGAGATACAAAATTCCAGTTGATAATATGTTAAAAACAGGCTACACCCCTTTTTTCAACAATGAAACAACTCCACCAATCACTTCCTAGGTGCACCCTACAAAGACAGAAATTTGTTGGTGGATACTTTGAAAGAGGTTTGAACATTGCTCTAAGCATTGTTTTCTTTTATCTGTTAGCAAAAAAACAAAAAAAAAAACAAAAGAAAATTTAAAAAAAAAGTCACCACCACAGAACCCAATCCCTTAAACTGAAGATAAAAGATCTAACCTGATGCACAATAGGTTGCACATGCTGCCATTTATTAAAATATTTTATGTTAGTTTCGTTGTTTTGGTGATATGAAAAAAAAATTTTTTTTTTCCTTTTTACCTATCACGTGTCACGACAGTGCAGGCGATCAGGTCGCTATTATCTGAAATCGAAGAAAAAGAGCTGATTAAGAAACACAAGAAACAGAAAGTTGATCATACTAGTTCTAAGAAATGTGTTGGGAGTTGCTGGCTCAACATGTCAGCATTTTCAAAAGGGGGAACTCTAGGTTATCAGCAAACTTATTCTTACCACCACCATCACCCAACTCCCACCCACCCCTTTTATCTATTTTATTTGTGTTCATCAACCTTTCTAGCTCTTCCCTTCCTTTCAACTCTTTGCTTTCCCACCTTTTTCTTTTGTTAACTTCTTCATTCCCCTACCTCCTAAACCCATTCTCCCACCACCCTTCCCACTGTGTTCTCCCCCACATCCAGTCTGCCCTGTCCTCCTTCATCCTCCCCTAGAACATTCAAGTATTTACACAAGGTGGGCAAACCTAGCTTATCTTTTAAAGCAGAAAACCCTAGAAAATGTATTCTGGGTTTTAGCCTTGTAAAGGGCGAAGAGTACAGTCGCTATTTGTTGCACAAAGGAGAACACACAAAAAGTAAAGTTGAAGTCATGGGAAAACAGGACTAAGCAATCCAAACAACCCAAAACAACAAAACCAGGGAAATCGAAAACTAACCAAACAATCAAAAAGGACATTTGACATAACTGGCTCTTTGGGGGAAGGGAAGGGGTGGGTGGGGAAGAGAGAGAGAGAGAGAGAGAGAGAGAGAGAGAGAGAGAGAGAGAGAGAGAGAGAGATCTTAGCATAGTAGTGATGACATTGTAGGCTATCAGCCTTTTGCTCTCTAGATAGATATGCATTTATGAACACATATATTACTCGTCACCACACATAGAATTTCAGGCATCTTGTTGGGGAATACAATCTCATTTCTTATAAGAAGTCATTATGATTATTTTACATGAGATTGTTTTACATGCATATTAATAGCCGACCCACCCAAATATTCTGTTTAATAATGTTAAAGGACATGTTTCTGATGACTCCACTTGAAAATGGACATGAATTCATGATGAAAATGATTGTTAACTCATTGAGTGCCAAGTACTGTGATTCAAAAGTGGTCAAATTGTTTTATATGGGTGCTTCAATAAAGTGCTTTGACAGGCTGAGTAATTAATTAAATGCAACACCAGAAATTAATGTGTGCACATTTAAAATAATTCCCCCCACCCCTCCTTTCTCACCAAACACACACACATCCAGGAAAACAAATGAATAATTCAATAAAACTAGCCACCATATTATCCAATTTCAAATACCAGGGTGGTTCCCCTTTAATTCCAATTTGTAAACAATTTCAAAATTTATTTTTGATCATATAGAATGAAATCATATAGTGTGCTATTTCCCTGTCTGTGCATTGAACACTAACTACTATTTCCTTCTGTAACCAAAACAAGTATGTGTCACTTCATCAAAATTTCCTGCATAATGTATCGTGAATCATACATGTTCTAATACAATACGACTGTACATGATGACAAGCCATTCATATGGACTTCCAGCTAAAAACTGGCCTTTTCAAAAGCATTAATTTAAGTGGGGCTGTTCTACCTTGGTTTTCTTTTGTAAAAGCAAAATATAAACATGGGACAATTAGTTAATATCTGAACTATCTACAGGACAACTGTATCAAAATCTGTTTTGGCAATTTTGAGATACAGCATAAACATGTTTTTAGAAACTAGATTGACCTCACTGACTTAGACATTAAAAAGTGACATTATGAATTACGTAAAAGGCTAGATATTTATTTATATAGTAAAATAATCCAAAACGGACAAGCAATTTTTGAGAAAATGCAAAATCAAAGTGTTTTGAACAGAAAAGTGAAATATCGACTGACTGTGTGACCAGCACAATCAACAATAATAAAAGATTCATACAAAAACGTGTATATGTTCATTATTAAAATTTCAACAACAACAAAATGTGTCACAAAAAATGAGTGTTTCTACTTCGATTTATCAGAAATGTTGGCATGTTTTCAAGCTCTATTTAAACAACAAACAAAACAAAAGCAAACAAATCTTTATCAGTTTAAAGATTAACAAAATATTTAGAAAAATGTAAATTGTGCAATTTAAACATTAAAATGGAATCAACTTAAGCTCATAGTGCACACCAACTAACTAAAAATAACCACTTTATTGGAATATATACAGAGGCAGACTCAACAATAACTAAACTGCTTAATGCTATTTTTGATGTTGTTCTTTCCTAAGCATCCCACCAAAGTTAAAAGAGGGCAATATTTCTATACATTATTTTACTTTACTTTTCTCTTCAGAGAAATGACTAATCTTGATGCTCAGAAGTGGAAGAATCCAGAATGCGATGAGTAGATTGCAAGAGATCTCATTAAAAAAACAACAACATTATAATTCAAAAAATAAAAAAAAATTGTGTATAGTTATTCATTGCTAACATGACCCTATCCTATTTTATCCTATCCCGTAAATCGAAGGTCGATGAGGCACCACAGATGATCGTCTAACCAGCATACTCCATCTTTCTCTGTCCTTGGCAACCCTCATGGCTTCGCTCAGTGTCAAGCCAGTCCATTCTCGAATGTTGTCCTCCCACTTCTTTTTCTGTCTCCTTTTTCTTCAGCCTCCTTGCGCTGTGCCTTGCAGGATGGTCTTTCCAGGGCCTGATGCGCTGGTGATGTGGCCATACCATCGGGGTTTCCATTTCTTCACCACTGTGAGGATGTCATCGTGTTGTTCAATGGCATGTGTGATGGTCTGTAAGACTTCGTTGTTGGTGATGTGCTGGGTATAGGAAATGCCCAGAAGTCTTCTGTAGCACCTCATCTCCACGCTTTGTATTCTTTGTTGTAGATCTACTGTGAGGGTCCATGTTTGGCAAGCGTATAGGAAGATGGAGATGACAAGGGAGCGCAGCAGCCTTACCTTGGAATATAAACTGATGGTCCTGTCTTTCCAAATGGGCTTCAATCTTGTCAGGGCAGCAGTTGTTTGTGCGATCCTGGAGAGGACTTCCTGGCTCCTAAATAGTATTTGAAGTCCGACAGACCATCACACAAGCCATTGGACAACACAATGACATGCTCACAGTGGTGAAGAAACGGGAACTCTGATGGTATGGCCACGTCGCCAGAACATCAGGCCTTGCAAAGACCATCATGCAAGGCACGGTGCAAAGATGCAAAAGAAGAGGGAGACAGAAAAAGAGGTGGGAGGATAACATTCAAGAATGGACTGGCTTGACACTGAGCGAAGTCATGAGGGTTGCTGAAGACAGAGAAAGATGGAGTACGCTGGTCAAACAATCATCTGTGGTGCCCCAACGACCTTTGAGTTACGGGATAGGATAGGGGGAGAGGTGGGAGGTAATTTGAATTTCAGTTGGTAGCAATAAAACGATTAGGCAAAATTCTTGATAAGGAAATTAAAGATCCATTAGTGTACGATAAGCCTAAGATGAATACTAAGAAATAAAATAAAAAAGACACCAATGCAAATATTCTTCTTTATGAAAATAAGGACACACCCAAGACACACATGATCATAATTATAATCCATTACAGCCCACAAATAATTACAAACAC
>CM072512.1:56224230-56313886 GCA_036898135.1 Oncomelania hupensis | reverse complement strand
CAGCTCGAACGGAGAAAAGCCGGAGGACTCCTGCGGTACTTCTCTGTAGGCGAAAAGTAAGGCGTTGATGTAGCGATGCCATTGTCTGGGCTGCTCGCTGCACAGTTTCTTCAGGGTGGACTTCAGCGTAGCATTGAACTTTTCGACAAGCCCGTTGCACATCGGATGGTAGGGTGTCGTAGTCAAATGCCGGATGCTCAGCAGTCTGTTGACCTCCTTCATGCAGTCAGAGACGAACTGCGTCCCGAGGTCTGTCAGAATTTCTTCAGGCACTCCAAGTCTACTGAACATGTCCACCAGTGCCTCTGCTACAGTTTCAGTGTCAATCTTCTTCAGTGGCACTGCTTCTGGGTACCGAGTCGCATAGTCCACTAAAGTCAGTACCCACCGATGACCTTCTTCACTCGGAGGTCTTATTTCGCCGATTAAGTCTAAGGCCACCCTCTTGAAAGGTCGGTCGATCAGAGGCATCCTCTGCATAGGCACTTTCGGGACCCTTCCTCGAGGTATGGTCTTCTGGCAAATGTCACATGATCGGCAGAAACGGCTGACGTCCGCATGAAGCCCTGGCCAGTAGAACACCGCCTGGATTCTGTCTGACGTCTTCTGATGCCTAGGTGACCTCCCATGATAGAGTCATGAGCTACTTCCATCACTTGGCGCCTTAGAGGTAACGGTACCAAGACTTGACGTAGTGGTTTCCCTCCGTTGACCCTCGGGTGCTGGAAGATTCGGTACAGGATCTTGGCCTTCACCTCAAAATAGACCGTGCCACTGCCTTTGGTCACGTGGTCTTGGCGGTTCCTGTACTTGTTTAAAGTGCTATCAGCTTCCTGGAGCTGGATCAGCTTATCTCTGTCCACGATGGCAGCTTTAGAGTTGTCGGCGACCTTCAGTGGCGTAGACGTCTTGTCTCTCTTGGCCTGGGCCCTGGTAGTAACAGCACCGACGATCTCTGGTCGGCAGGGCTGAGCCGGAGTAACCACATTGTCCCGTAGCAGCTCTGTAAGGTCTCCATCGGGAAATGGCAATGGATCCTCCTCCACAACTTCGACGCGTTGGGTTGAGGCAGGACTCCACTCTGGATCGGGGTCGTCGGGTCGTCTCGCGCCGTCGATATTCCCGATCATCAAATCATACAGCGGCTTCTTCAGGCAAACCGCTTCGACTTCGCCTATGTAGAAAGGGGTGTTGACATGAATTTTCGCAACTGGCGCTTTCAAACATTTGCTGTCGGCCATAAGTGTCCATTTTGAATCGCCAGTGAACTGTTCTTTAGCGATTAGGTCTTCTCTGACGATGACCCCACTGCAGCCAGAGTCTCTTAAGACAGTCACTTCATGATTTCCGACGCGTCCCTTTGAAACAGGCATGTTCTGGACGGTCACAGCTGCGCTGGCGACGACGGGGATGGATTTTCCGTTGGCAAGGAGAAGTTGGCCATCGGTCATGCACTCTTGCACGTCCGCAGGGGTAGCTGTGCGCTCGGTCTCACTCGGAAGAATGACGCTCCCGCCGCACACCTGATGGTCAGATCTACTGGTTTGCCGTTGATTGGAGAACCGCCTCTGCCGGTTGCCCGCCGCTGAATTGTCCGTACTGCTCCGCTGTCCGCTATTTCTGCTTTGAGGGCAGCTGGCAGCTCTGTGGTCTGTAGCGTTGCAGATGAAACATCCTCTTGAATGCCCTTCCCTGGGAGGAGGCGTGGAGTCCGTCTGTCTCTGGCTCGTCTGGCTCCCTTGGATCTGGTTCCCATGGTTTGCAGTCTTCTGAAAATGTTTCGTCGCGCTGGGTGGCCCCAGGGTTTTCCCATGAGCGATAAGATATCTTTCAGCAGCCTCAGTCACATCTTTAAGCGTCTGCAGCTTTTGTTCTTCTAAGTGGGTCGCTAGGTCCTTGTGACAGGCATTGAGAAATTGTTCCTTCACGATCAGGTCATGGAGACTGTCGTAAGACTTCCTTTCGCCTGATAACTCCACCCACTTGTGTAGATATGACGACAGGCGCTCCACAAACTGCTTTGGCGTCTCGTCTGACTTAGGCCGGCATTCACGGAAGCGTTTACGGTAGCCCTTCTCTGTAAAGTTGTAGCACTGCAACAGGGCCTCTTTCAAGACGTCGTAGTTTTTGGCGTCATCGTTCGACAGTCTGGTGTAAACTTCGAGAGCTTGCCCCGTCAGAAGTGCACTCAGTCGAATTGCCCAGTCTTGAGGTTGCCAGTTAGAGCTTTCAGCGAACCTTTCGAATCTCGCCAGATAACTGTCAATCTGGTCCTTCCCGTCGACGAAAGCTGGCAATTTTGGAGCCGTATGGTCGTTGGTGACTTGTGGCGCATGCTGATTGTTTTGGATACGCGCCAACTCTATTTGGTGCTGACGCTCAGCTTCTCTTTCTTGCCGCTGCTCTTCTCTTTCTTGACGCCGCTCTTCTCTTTCTTCTCGGCGACGCTGCTCTTCTTTTTCTAGACGCTTCTCTTCTAATTCTCGTTCTTCGCGGCGACGCTGCTCTTCCTTTTCTAGACGCTTCTCTTCTAATTCTCTTTCTCTTTCTTCGCGCCATATTCTCTCTTGAGACTTGACGTACTCCGTCAGCTGTTTGCCTTTTAGATTTAGTTCAACCCCTCTCTGCCAGAAGTCAGCCATCTTGATGCTTTTCTGGAAAGTTCTTTTCTAGAAATTTCTTTTCTGGAAAGTTCTTTTCTGGAAAGTTCTTGACTGTGCTGTACCTTTCTAGACTGTTCTAGAACAGCACGCTTTCTGCAGTAGCGCTGATGCTTGCCACTAGTCGCCTCCGCTGACGCAGGCCCCGCTGTCCTCGTCGTATGCGACGCTGCACCACGCTGGTGTTGATGTATACGCTCCTGTGCTGAAGTAGACGCGACGTCCGCTCGCCGCTCTCTGTAACACTGGCGATGTAGCTCCGAGACTGTCCCTCGACGTAGTCCTGCGGCAGCCACGTAGTCCCGATCTGTTGTTCGCTCACGAAGCAACTCTTCAGCGACTACACGCCCTTGCAGTCAACCCGAACCTATCGGTGATGTAGTCCCAGTATGTTGGCCCCTCTCGACGCAACTCGTTGGCGGCTACCCTCGATGACTGCCTCTCGTAACGTTGACTCGCTTGTTGTAGCAGTTGAACCCTTGGCTATGGCGTGAATCGCGGCTTGACCCCCAAAATGTTACACCTTTGATGATGGTGTTTTCTTTATCAGTATGATTCAGCCCCATGCTGAATTCCTGATAAGGTGTAACTCAGATTCGTTTATCCACGCAACCCGTCCAAACAGCATACAAGTCACAAAGTCGACGTATGAAGTTTTCCACTTTTATTCAGCACACACCAACAACTGCATACAATTCTCAACTCAACTCAACAACTTTCACAGCAACTCTCCTTTTTCACTATCAACAACAACACTATCTCAACAGCAACTCGGCACACGATTAAATAACCTCTCTCTCTTCTCGAACAATTTGGTACACGGTAGAAATGACGCACTGCCACCAATCGAACTAAAGATCGTCATCACTGGCTTACGTCATACACATTTCCTCTACTTCCGGGAACATTCACGACCTTCGATATCCATCGGGAAATTTCTATCGACAGTAATAAACATGCAGATCCCGAAAATTCTCCAACAATATCGACCAACGAAAATTATCGACGTTATACAAAACCTCTCCTAACAACAATGCAAACTCAAATCAAAGGTAAATAAACTCCATTATTGAATACTTTGCAAAACGAAACGATTAATCTATCGTGCGCGCTTCCGACATACTTTCGTACGCGTTTCAACGTAACATGAAGTTTGGTCCAAATCCAATCAGTGGTTTTTGAGATCTGGCTTCCAGCGGACCGACCGCGTACGACAGACATTTGGCTCGTTCTGATTCCCCCCTTCCCTCCCCGCCCCCCGACTTTTTAAAAAGTATTTCCAGATAAGTCAGGAAATACAAAAACTCGGTAACCTGATAAATCTCAGCTACTACTACTACTGCTACTACTACTACTACTACTACTACTACTACTACTACTACTACTACTACTACTACTACTACTACTACTACTACTATAGGGCTTTTCCCTATTAAAAAACAATCAGTTCAAAGCGCAATTCTCACGCATTCACACACCCAAAAAACAAACAAACAAGATTACGATAAATAAATAAAAAATTAAGAAGGGATACATCAAATAGAAAAGATGGAAAATACGCACATGCACTCACACCCACACCACACCACTCTCTCCACACACACACGCACACACACACACACACACCCACACACATATACAGAGGCAGATGTGGATTGTTAGAGACCATGCGAAACAGACCATAGTTGTGGAAGATTGTTAATGAGCAAAGGAAGACGAGAAGAGATGAGTTTTCCGGTTCAAATCTAAGTTAAATAGGTCTGTTTTGTCTCCAGCGTGGCTTGGATACCTTTCTCATCTCCCCTCCCTTCCCCCCCCTCCCTTCACTACCCCGACACCTCGACAACCTTCGGCATTTGGAAATTAGCGTTTCGACCAACTGTGTACAAATCAACAACCATTTTTTTTTTCTGATTAAACCATCGTAATTATTGAGAGCATTAATCTTTCTCTAAATAACAGAATTCTTAACTACTATGAAGGTGGTATACATTCCGCGAATGTGTATTTATTATAATTATTTGTAATGATGCAATTTACCTAGTATTCATTCATTTCAAATATACTATGAACGTAATATTACATTATAATGTAATTTTTAGGACCGCGTTTTGTACTTTCAATATAATTGCCATGCACGCAGTGTGTATTCCAATGCAATTCTTGTGACTATAGTATGCACTTTAATGTGGTTACTACAAACCTACTGGACTCAACGCAGACGCCGAGTTTGTCTAGCGGAAACTTCCTTCTTCTTGTCCTTGTAAATTATTGGCTGTTAATTGTAGGCCAATTGCCTTTTTTTTTTTTTTTTTTTTTTTTTTTTTTCTAGCAGCTGTTATATGGAAGTTCTTATCAAGTTACCCGCCACTAAACAAATTTACCGTTATGTAAATCGTTACTCTGATTTGATTTAAGATTTATAAGCCATCCGCTTTTGAAAAGAAAATGGTACCATCAGACGATACCAATTAAAGGAGTGTTACTCAATATTCGAAAGAGTGGAAACCTTTTTTTTTTTTAATTTAGTAAAAATTTTTTAATTTGTATTTCTTGAGGAGGTTTACTTTCCTTAACCACATTCATCGTACTACAGACCAAGATTCATCGTACTACAGAAACGAGTTTTGCTAATTTCAATAGTCTATACATATGTTATTCCATAAAAAGAAGTAATAGCTGTTAGTAGTATATTTTATTAACGTCTACTAAAACCAAAGGTCATTCGAGACAACAGCACTGTCCTATATTTTACATGTTACTGTCACGCACAGATTGTAGAACTTTGTGTGTTCACACATATAGCTAAAAAAATTAAAAGCCTTTCCAAAAGCGCTCATTTTCGTGGGCATTTTCTGTTTCGGGTTAATCTTACAGAAGTAAAATGAGAAAGTAGAACGATTGACCACTCCTTGATCCATCTGCCAGCCAAAATTAATAAAAATCGGTTCAGCCAATTTTGAGATACAGCGCAAAACGGGTTTAAAGAATGATTAACATCAGCGACCTTGACCTTTGAGCAAGTGCCAATATGAACTATATAAATTGTTGAGCAGTAGTTACAGTATCTGCACATTAAAATGATCAAAACCGGTCAAGTAATTTTTAAGATAATACTAGAACGCTTTGAAAAGTAAAAGTTTAATTTGGACCAACGTAGCGACAGTCTGACCGACTTACCGACCAAACGTGACTAATTGGCCATGGATCTAAATAGCTGTATACCAAATACCACCAAAATTGGTTCAGTCTTTTTTTCTTCAGTTAGAGCAAAACATGTTTATGAAGTTCTTAACCTCGGCGACCTTGACCTTTGTGGTAATGCAAACTGCGATGACCACTAACCTAGGTGACGTTCCTATGAAATTTGGTCATGTTTAGCGATTCTGGAGATATGGCGCGCTACAAAGCGACAGACGGACAGACAGATAGACAAACCAACTGACCAGCATTAAGCTCCTTCTTGATTACCGACAATTTCTTCTCTTTTTTTTTTTAATTAATTTTTTTCCCATTCACAAATTAAAATGTAGTCAGTGTGATCTGATGTAAGAAAACAACCTAAAACAATGAGGTACAACCCAGCACATCACCAACGACGAAGTCCGACAGACCATCACACAAGCCATTGGACAACACGATGACCTGCTCACAGTGGTGAAAAAACGTAAACTCCGATGGTACGGCCACGTCACCAGATCATCAGGTCTTGCAAAGACCATCCTGCAAAGCACAGTGCAAGGAGGTAGAAGAAGAGGGAGACCGAAAAAGAGGTGGGAGGACAACATTCGAGAATGGACTGGTTTGACACTGAGCGAAACAATCAGGGTTGTTAAGGACAGGGAAAGATGGAGTACGCTGGTTAAAAGATCATCTGTGGTGCCCCTACACCTCCGAGTTATGGGATAGGATAGGATAGGATAGGATATGATATGATAGGATAGGATAGGACAACGCTGCATGTTACCGCAATCCTGTAAATTTTTAGTTGAATTAATTTTGCTTGTCGATGGCAGTAGAATGTATGTACATTTTGGAACACGTTTTAGTTTATCTATGCTGGATAGAGAAGTATGCAGATACTCATCTACACCATCGAAATATGAAGGTATAGTAATAATTGTCAATTTTGCTGGGAAAACTATTGACGATATGGGAAACAGGGGCGGTCCGCCTACTTCTACAATGGCTGACACAAAACAATAGTTCGTTTTCAATCTGTCTTTTCTTCCTCCACAGGACAGACAGCATTAAGTCTTCATTAATGGCTTGATACACGTAGGAGCTATGTGCCACAAATACAGCGGATTACAAAGAAACAAAGGAAGCCTATGTTGTACTCTAAAGGTAAAATGGATACAAAGAACTTTTAACCTGATCTTCCGAGAAAAGCCAAGCAAGAACAGGCAAAGTTGGAAAAAAAAAAAAAAAGTTGGTAAAATAATGTCACAATACAAGGAATATCTAGCTAAGTTAGTCACGTTATTTCAAGGAAACTGTATTCACAAAAAATACATAGAACATTTGGTGTGTCGCAACACACACACACACACACACACACACACATACACACACACATACACACAAACACACATGCACGCACGCACACACATATACGAATACGCCCAGACACACATGCACACACACCACACACACACACACATACACACACACACACAGACAAACGAGGGCAGGCTCATAGCTAAACAAAGAAAGAGATTTCTCTTATATACGCACTTACAAGCTCAGAGAGCTTCTCAAGGCGCTGGCCCGTAATATCCAGCAATCACACAATAGTTTGCTGAAGTCAGGATTCGAACCCACGTCGCCCAAGACGCACTCACACAAGTCGTGCGCTCTGATCACTGAGCTATCCCTGCCGCCACATTACACAGAATACACATTTATACGCATAATACATTTACACACATATTTACGCATAATACATGTACACATATACACACATAATACATTTACACATAAAATAAAATAAAACTCCATCAGTTTGCACATATACACATATACGCCCACACACACACACACACACCCACACACCCACACGCACACACACACGACACACCCACACACACCCACACATACACACACACACAGAGACAAACGAGGGCACTCACAGCTAAACAAAGAATACACATTTATACGCATAATACATTTACACACATATTTACGCATAATACATTTACACATATACACACATAATACATTTACACATAAAATAAAATAACACTCCATCAGTTTGCTAAAGTACGCCACATTGGATTCACCTTAAACGAAAGTAACTTTAAAAATGAAGGGATCCGGGAGCTAAAACGGGTTTGTGAAGCAGGATAATGAACACTTTTAACAAATTAATGTCTTGCTTTTACAGAGTCTAAACACATTGCTTCCGTGCAAATAATTCCGAAAAGTTTAAGAATTGGCCTACCGTGGCTATTTGTTTTGTTTAGGTTTTAGTAAAAATAACTGTCAGATGCAGATGAGTGCAGATCTAGCCCCATAGATGTTAAAGTAAAGAGGAACCCCGTAGCATAACCTATTATAGCTGGGTGGCTTGGTGTGTGTCGTGAGCTTGTTTAAATTCTATTTTTTGGTGTCGTTTGGGGGCAGCCTTCCAAGCATGTCACATATCCTACAGTAGTTAACCCTTTCCGATGTTGCTAAACATGAAACATAGCTAAATGTGTGCCCAAACCACTATAATAATAATAATAATAATAATAATAATAATAATAATAATAATAATAATAATAATAATAATAATACAGGATGCTATGTACGCGCCTTTACCCAAGGCTCAAAGCGCGGCGATCTATACCAACATACACGCTCACCTGTCTCATTTATTCTCACACACAACAAATACACATACTTCATTCAAACAGGTGGTGTAAAGGCAGGGAGATCGCTATTAGAAGACGGAAGAAAATCTAATTTTTATTTTTGAAAACCCTCGGTGACCTCAATAGTCTCGTACCTAAGTCACATACGTTCGCCCCTTGCGACCCGCGACCTTCGGCATAGGAAACCGGCGACTTATCCACTGCGCCACGAGGCCACCCCAAATAATACTACTTCGTTACCCTATAGATCGGGCAACAAAATGTAACTGTATATTATAGTCACACGACACCGAAGCGTATAGGCGACTACTGGTCACATTATTCTGACACCAGCGAACCAGTTGATGGTAAGGGGAAAATAATATGGTCACACATTGGCCAATCCGGGATTCGAACCAGGTACCTTTCGGTTACTAGTAAGACGCTCTACCAACTGAGCTACCCGGCCCCTCTCGGGCAACAATAAGCGATGTTACTTATAAACATGTTTTGAATCAAAAGTAACGACAGCTGCAATTGAGTGTTAACTTCATATATTAGCCGTACGGAATTTTATACCATGATTAGCCGATAGATTCCACTACGACAATAAAAAGTCAAATAACATGTGCTTAAATGGACGGGGTTACCGTATAGTTGGCCGTATAGTTTAGTTGCACAAGAGATTTAACATCTTTATTTGCACCGCTGTATTAATTAAATAATACGTTTTGAACTTTACATAACAATAAATTCAAATGTGCACGTAGAATACATGCAAAAAGGGAACAACTAAAATCTGCGTGTACTTCTCATGCTTTTATTTTTATTTCTTAATAACCCCTCTCTCTCTCTCTCTCTCTCTCTCTCTCTCTCTCTCTCTCTCTCTCTCTCTCTCTCTCTCTCTCTCTCTCTCTCTCTCTCTTTAAAATTGTTGATGAATATTAAGAACAATAATTTTTTAAAGAAAATGACTTTATCTAATGATAAAATTGTTCATTTTTTAATTTTTCATGATGTTAATAGTATAACATTCCTATCCTATCCTATCCCGTAACACGGAGGTCGTAGGGGCACCACCGATGATCGTTTAACCAGCGTACTCCATCTTTCTCTGTCCTCAGCAACCCTCATGGCTTCGCTCAGTGTCAAAGCCTGTTCATTCTCGAATGTTGTCCTCCATCTCTTTTTCGGTCTCCTTCTTCTTCTACCTCCTTGCACTGTGCCTTTCAGGATGGTCTTTGCAAGGCCTGATGATCTGGTGACGTGCCCATACCATCAGAGTTTCCGTTTCTTCACCACTGTTAGCAGGTCATCTTGTTGTCCAATGGCTTGTGTGATGGTCTGTGGGACCTCGTCGTTGGTGATGTGCTGGTTATAGGAAATGCCCAGAAGTCTTCTGTAGCACCTCATTTCCATACTTTGTATTCTTCTTTGTAGATCTGCCGTGAGGGTCCATGTTTCGCAAGCGTATAGGAAGATGGAGATGACAATGATTATAACATTAATTTGAAGTTTTTAATAGTTATTGTTACAAGCCCCAAGGGCAAGATGTAAATAAGCGCACCCAGCGCTTATTCTTTTACTCTTGCAAAATAATTGTTTTTAGATTATTCTCTTCTTTCTCTCTCTCTCTCTCTCTCTCTCTCTCTCTCTCTCTCTCTCTCTCTCTCTCTCTCTCTCTCTCTCTCTCTCTCTCTCTCTCTCTCTCTCTCTCTCTCTCTCTCTCTCTCTCTCATTTTCTTGTGGTGATAGACAGAGCAGCATGCTAGGAGCCTCGTGCTAAGAATACACATGGTTCAACTGTAAAGCCTCCATGAGCCTTTTTTTTCCCATCCTCACCCACTCCCCCATCACACCAATCTCCCATCCCACACAGTTGCATAATCTTTGGCTGCCTAAATTTTCACTAACTACGCCCCCCCCCCCCCCCCCCCACACAAAACTCCATAACTACACGTAAATTTCTGTGATAGTGATCGCTTGCTTAAAGAAAAATAATTAAAAACAAAGAAATTGTCTGAGGAAACAATTAGGGTTATCTAACTTATTTTCCACTTAAAGCTCATCAGCACCCACTAAACACCAAGTGTCACAATAACCTGATAAGTAGTTTTGGGGAAAACGTATGATCAAAGGGCAGCAAGAAGGGGATCACGGAGTCAGGAAGGATAATCCATGTCATCGACTATATATTATAGTGGCCCACCTCCCCTTATAAAATCTCTGGTGTGACTTCTTCTTTTACACATTTGTATTTACCGTGAAATAGTTATAGCACGTTATTATTGTTGGTGTTGATGATGATGATGACGATGACGACGACGATGATAATGATGATGATCATGATGATGATACCTTGATATTTTTCCTTCCTTTTGTTACATTTTTGTTGTTGTCATCATAACTTTCATTTGTTTCCAGTATCGGTGAGTGAGTGAGTGTGTGTGTGTGTATGTGTGGGTGTATGAGTGTGTGTGTGCGCGCGTGTGTGTGCACGTGAAAAAACGCACACATGGGTTTCAGACCTTGTCTTTTCTAGTAACAAATGGGTTTATTTGCTTGGAACCCAATTTTTCCAGGACCCCACTTTTTTCTAAGTGCGCGGGAGTGCTCTTTTAGTGCATGGGAGTGCAGTTGTAGTGCATGAGAGTGTTTTAAGTACACAGGAGTGCTCTATCCGGGACGGAGAAAATACAGTCAATTACTATTATTACTATTAATATATTCATTTATTTTTGCGAATTGTTTTTGTAGGGTTCGTTCCTTTATTAGTTACTTCAAGAAATTAAGTGTTTTCGCTCTATTTATCAATCAGATGTACATAGCCCTACATTAAGAACAAATGCCAGTCGACAGTTTCTAAACCGCTAGTGCGCCGAGCAGCATAAATTAAGCTTCGCAACTCTGCATGGGTCATGTAGGCCATTGTAGTGACTAGATTACACCTTACGCCCCACCGCAGAGGTCAATCTCATTATAAAGTCTAATCTTCCGAGAAGACATTCCATCACCCTCAGATACAGCAGACATATTTTATATTTTCGTGTGCTCTGCAGAAAAGAGCCTTGATGATAAAAACCACGATAACTACAACAACGACAGATGTATAGAAATACACTAGAATGCTATTTAGGACAAGACAAGAGAAAACAATACAATGCAAAACAATACACTGCATCTCAGACAATCACGTTACAAAACGGAACAGATACAGAATGACATTTCACAAAACAACTCTAAAAACAAACAAACAACAATAATAACAACAACAACAACCCAACAATAACAATAAGAAATCGGCAGAAATATATTCAGTTGCTCTCTCTCTCTCTCTCTCTCTCTCTCTCTCTCCCTCTCTCTCTCTCTCTCTCTCTCTCTCTCTCTCTCTCTCTCTCTCTCTCTCACTCATAGACCATAGGAGGATCGGAAGGGATAGTGGACCTTTATTACCTGCTGTTGTTCATTGGGGTCTCGCTCGCAATGCTCCACTTGAAAAGCAACTCGAAACTCACCCGTGTTCGTCTTTATCCCTGTTCGTTTTCTTCTTTTATTGTTTATATATATATCTAGATCTGTTTGATTTATTTTAATGAGCACACTGCAAGCGTTGGTTTTGTACGCCTTACAAGGAGGCATATACTAGGTATTAGGACAAAAAACATTATTTTGGTTCAGGATTTTTTTTAAAATTATATAGTACAGACTTTTAGAAGATTAACAAAATTTAAATTGTTAAAATCGGTCAATATTAAGGCACTCATTTAACTGTTCAAAGTTGGTAACCCTCACACATAAATAACACGCGTTTTTTTCCCAAAAGTGGCTCGGGCGTCTAAAATTAATACAAAAGTACATAAAAAGGCACTGTATTTACACAACAAATTGCAGTACCCCCCTAATAGGCTCAGAAAACAAACAAAAAATTGCCATTTTCAGCAGAATATATGAAAATAATGATGCATTATATACATTATTAATTCATATTAATTAATTGTTCGACAAGATGAAGATCTTTTGGGGAGTTCTGGGGTAAAATACAACACAAAAATTAATACATTAATTTAAAAAAAAATGTGTTTAATAGTTATAACGTAACCTACTTACAGACCTAGTATTACCACTGCTGTACTGACGTACAAGAATAACTAGTAGTAGTAGGCCTAACTCACTCGAGAATTAATTATGCCAAAAAAAGACCTTGCAAAATTCACAGAAATAAACATAAAAGAATAAAGCACATTGTTTTGCAAACAAATCTTACCCCTGGTGTTGGCATAACTTCATAACTTAATGTGAAACGCATGAGTTCTAATCTGAATGTGTGTGTTTGCAAAGCCGTGACAACGTATGAAAACAAAATGGCGACGACTCGGGACATTCGTCGTGTGGCCTTGAATTTGGTATAATTTGAAAGGCTTTTCGCTCAAAAAAGTTGATTTTTTTCTTTTATTATTTAAAAGACACATGAGGTTCCTAATAAAACAAAATTAGAGGCAAGCAATTTTTATAAACACTTTTTTTTTTTAAATTTTAACGAAGTTGAAAATGCTCTCCCACAAAAAGTGTCTCCTCTTTCGTTATTGGTCATTTGTTTTAGAAACAACCGCTGTACATAGCCGTTTGAGACCGTAATCTGACCCTGGTATCAGCGGTAAAATTAGAGGACAGGTTTCCAGGAAATCGCGATCCGCTTGGAAGAGTTACCTGCCGTAATACCTATCTATACATCATCATCATCATCATCATCACCATCATACTTTCATATTTATAGATATGTAACTGTAGATTATAGTCACACGACACCGAAGCGTATAGGCGACTACTGGTCACATTATTCTGACACCAGCGAGCCAGTTGTTGGTAAGGGGAAAATAATATGGTCACACATTGGCCAATCCGGTGTGACATCGTCACAGTTCCTAGTATCTTAGCTGGGCTGGGAGCGACTGGGAGCATTCTGATTAGTCAACGCGTTACAAAATTCGACGCATGCGCACAGTGCTATCGTAAGGATTATGGTTATGGTTAGGGTTAGGGTTAGAGTTAGGGGTTAGGGGTTAGGGTTAGGGTTTGGGTTAGGGTTAGGGTTACGACGCCTAAGAACATCGTGAAAAACCCCGCCCGACATCACCTGGCGCATGCCCAAATGCGCCCGGATAAACTAGGAGACCCGGAACTTGAAGGATGTGAGACCGGGATTCGAACCAGGTACCTTTCGGTTACTAGTAAGACGCTCTACCAACTGAGCTACCCGGCCCCTACAGATATGTATAATAATCAATTAAATATATATGATCGATGTAGTCATTTTGGACAGACGGCCGATACCATTTCGTTGCAGCCATTTTATTTCTGACGCAATGTACATTATCTTGAGACTAAAGCCTTGGTAGTAAGATTTACGTCCCCGGACACATTGAGCGTATAGGGGACGCCTTGGAATGTCACTGACACTCAATTTATACCTGGCGCGTGTTCGCTGCATTCTTGTGGCTAACCGCAGTAACCGCCGCCTCTTTGATAAGAGGTTTCAACTTCTAGTCATTGGAAAGCACTTGTAGGCTACAAATTTGAGCAACAAAGTCCTTGCTTGGCAAGGGCACAGCAACCATCTCTTCTGATCCTTCCATGCAGCAGCTTACTCTCATTGTCTCTATGAAGTAGTGCTTCAGACTTTACATATTTTTCTGGATGGGTTACTATCGGCTTTTTTATGACAGCTCAGCTGAGAATAATTTCTGAGAAACTGCCTTCTCCACAGTGTACTTTCTAGTGTGTGCGGAGAGCTCACGGTGAAAACACGTTACGCCGAATAAACGTACCCAGACTTGCTTTGCATGAATAGAATAACGTCCCCGGACACATGGCGTATAGGGGACTTAAATTTTTAAGAGGCTCCAGAGGAATGCGAACACCCAGACGTTCGTTAGTTAAATTAACGTCCCCCAACACCTTAGGCATATTGGGGACAAACACCCAGACGTTTGCTATGTCCGATTTTATACCCAGGACATCGGCGTGGGGTGTGGGTATGCTCACTTAAATTAAATTATTTCAGGCATTTCGTCAAAATTGACGTCAAGCTATATACGCATAAACTACTAAATTCCTCTGCCACTTGATAGTTACTTAAATTTTTTTTTTTTTTTAAAACTGAGATAGATCTAGCTTTGTAGGCCGGAAAATCGAAAATACCGCATCTTTCACTCTTGTAGGCTATTTGATGTATTGGTCTGTTCATCGGAAAGCATGAAATGTAGGCCATTTACAGACCCAATTTACGTACTTTCATACTTACAGAAGCAACAGTGGTAATTTAAGGCAAATTATACAGAAAATCTCGGCATGTTGTGAGTTGCTGTTTTTCTTTTCAACAGCAACTCACAACATGCCGAGTTTTTCTGTATAAATAGTATCGCCACTTTGTGGAAATTTAGTGTCTTAAATTACCACGGTTTCTGTTCTTTCTCGTTCCTGATCTGGTCTGTCAATCTACAGTACTAACTTCTTCTCTAGACCAATCACCTACCATTTTTCTTGAAATCTCTCCCAAAACTCCTCATTTGTGTATAGGGCCTGTTGGGTCAGCTTGGGGATATTGGACGCTTTCTGCCAAATGGTCACTAGGATTTTATATGGTATTATTATTTAGCAATTTTATATGTTGTGTTAATATTTTATAATGATGTTTATATTCTATTTTGTTTTTTTTGTAAAAAGGGTTTAATGCATTAGGGTACAGCCTCAGCGTCCCCTGCACGGAACGCCTTTATTGTAAAGTGGCCGGCTGGTGGTGTACCTTAAGTGTTACCACTATTCGTTTCGTTTCGTTTCGTTTAAATAAATTAAAGTCCCACGTCACAATAGCGAATAGGGGACTGCTGTTACCACTAGGGTTGTTTCAGATCTTTTATACGGATCGGGGGTGACCGCTGGACCCTGTAAACAATAACTAACTAACTAACTAAATGTAATGTTTGTATTCCAAAGGAAAGGGAGGGGGAGGGGGAGGATTAAATCAGGAATGCTTATGTGTTTTGTTATGGTCCCCAGAATCAGTTCGTTACGGGCCCCGCAGAAATATTTGAAAAATTTGGAGCGCGTAACCCTGAGCACGTGAGTAGCCTTTTATTTTGATCTCGTATACTTCTTCACGAAAGATCTGGTAATTATATCCTTTCCACATGAAGTTAAAGATAGTGTACAAAATGAGTTTTAGTGGATATCGATCCAATGAACTGCGTTTCTGTAGTGTGTTTAGCATTTTTCTCTCCAACGTAGTTACATTTTTGCAGAAATCAAGCTTTCTTGAGTGATTGTGCTTTAACAACATATGCCTAAAAAAAAATACCAGTGCTGCTAAGTGCAGAAAACATTCACAATCATAACTGCACTAATCTGTTTTTTTAATACGCTTCTGATTCTGTTTGTAATAGCATTTATGTCAGCATACCTTCACACCGCTTTCGCCTTTTTCTGGGTACGAATTCGGGCGTTACAACCGCCTGAGTATATACTGTACATTGGGCCTAACGTGTCTCCACCGTGGAGATGGGGGCGCTGCGCGTGTAGACGTTTGTTCAGTTATTTTAAACGAACAGTGCAGGCAAGACAGTAATATTAGCGTTTTGAGCAGGCATGGAAATAAGCACACGCATGTGTGCTTGCACGTACAAGCACACAGTATAAACACACAGTTAAATTTAAAAACACAATGTCCAACCCACACGCGCGATAGCACACACTCACTCACACACACACACGCACACACACACACACACACACACTGTCACATAGGCTCAACACACAAGCTTGCACACCACACGTACAAACGATCGCTCATCAGCACCTCGCCCTTCCCACACCCGTACCCTGACGATCCTCCCCTCTCTACTCCTTGTGAATGTGGCATGTTGAAAATTGCAATGACGCCCGACATTATAGACGTGCGTTTGTTTGAACGGTGTAAATTTAACTTAAAGTGCAAATGCACTTTCCGCTACCTAAAGTATCATGTGCTTAACATACTTTTCTTTCTTATTCTTTCAGTCGTTTCAAGATTCTCTCTCTCTCTCTCTCTCTCTCTCTCTCTCTCTCTCTCTCTCTCTCTCTCTCTCTCTCTCTCTCGGGAAGCTACTAGTTTGTCCTCCTCCTTCTCCTCATTCTTCTACTATCTGTCTTTCTCTCTTTCCAACTCTTTTTTTTTCCTGTCCTAAAAGATTTGGCACGGTGATCCCGGTCGCTGAACAAAACAGCGACACACATTCTGGAAAATAACACGAGTCCGCTCACGAGACCGTAATTATAATTACTGGGTCATCAGGCCTAATGATTTACAGGGAAATCAGCTAGGATGGAGTGGGGTGAGGGAGGGGTGAGAGGAAGGGGAAGTGGTGGTGGTGGTTAAAAAAACAAATAACAACAACAAAACACAACACTTGTCAATGATGATATAAAAATATGAAACAACATGGCAAGACATTTAAATACATTCACACACTTCCCCGAAAAATACGCATTTTCAGAAGTGTTAATTGTCTCGGCTGTGTTGAGATCGGCTTGATCC
Organism: Oncomelania hupensis; assembly: GCA_036898135.1. NCBI lineage: Eukaryota > Metazoa > Mollusca > Gastropoda > Littorinimorpha > Pomatiopsidae > Oncomelania > Oncomelania hupensis. Next base: position 56,296,820 of record CM072512.1, on the reverse strand, counting down.
TAACGAAGCCAAAATTAAAACGTGAAATGAAAGACCACATTCGGAACTATATGTAAGCAAAACCTTATCAAATTGTATCAGCCAAATGCATCGCAAAACGTGTTTAGAAAATTGTGAAGCGCAATGACCTTGACCTTTGAGAAAGTACAAAATTAATAAGAATGACCTAACATGCTTAGAGTATCCGCAAAGTAAAAATGATAAATTTCGGTTAAATTATCATTGAAATAAAGCAAAAGTATGTTTTTAACAACAACAAAAATTGAAATTTGGAACAGGTCAGCTACTGTAGGATGGCCAATGATTTACAAACCTCAACAAAAATCACATCAGCTAGATATTGAGTAAAACGTGCAACAAATAGACTCCAGTGACCCTGACCTTCGTGGAAAAGCAAATATCGTACGGGATGCAGGCCACAATATTCCTATGAAGTTTGGTCAAAATCAGTTCAGTGGTTCTTGAAATTTGGCTTCCAATGAACCGACATTTGGCTCGTTCTGAGTATCTCTCTCTCTCTCTCTGCCCTCCTCCGCCTCCCCCTTTCCCTCCCTCCGACGCCCCAACACCCACCCACAGACTATTTTAAAGTATTTCCAGATAAGTCTGCAAATACACAAAAATGAGAGTTCGCTTATCAGTGTGTGTGTGTGTGTGTGTGTGTGTGTGTGTGTGTGTGTGTGTGTGAGCGCGCGCGCAGGGATGAGAACAGATGTTTCATTTGTGGTTGTTACCAAATATATAACAATTCTATTCCTGCAGAAACTCATAATAACAAGCTATTATAGTATGCAGAGTTCTACTATATGTATATATAATTTTTTGGGTGTGGAAATTATTACTTTATTTTCTATTGAAAAAAAAATCCATTTGAAATTATTCTTGTTACAGACATGTAGATAAAAGGATTCATGAAAAACAAAGCGAGATTGCACAGGACTCGTATTGTTATTGGTCAACAACCTCAACACTCGCCGTTTAGGTTTTCTCAGAAAATTACGTTTGGTATAGATATAGGTGGGGATGTGTTAGTCATTGTTTATTAGGTCCAGCGGACTGCAAAGAGCCGAATCAGGACCACATGCTTAAAAATAAATATGGGGATTGACAGTGGACTGACGAGAGAGAGAGAGAGAGAGAGAGAGAGAGAGAGAGAGAGAGAGAGAGAGAGAGAGAGAGAGAGAGAGAGAGAGAGAGAGAGAGAGAGAAAGAGAGAGAGAGAGAGAGAGAGAGAGAGAGAGAGAGAGAGAGAGAGAGAGAGAGAGAGAGACGCTTTGACATTTTATTGCTTTTTGGTCAATATGCCCATTAGCAATATCACACGCATACACACACCACGCGCTAACATGCGCGACACACACACATTCACACGCATGATTAACATTACATGATTATTGCTTTAGGTCCAGCGGACTCTTCCGAGCCAAATCAGGACCGGACAACCCCCCAATCTGCATAAAAGATATGCCGAAACAACCCTAGTGGTAAAACTGAAAGCTCTCCATCAGCAAGTCACTCATCCCACGCAGGGGACGCTGAGGCTGTACTCTAATTTATCGAACTCACGTTTACAAAAACAAAATAGAATACAAACATCATTATAAAATATCAACAAAACACATACATATAAAATGCCTACATTGCTAAATAATAACATCATAGGAAGCCCTACTGACCACCTGGCAGAAAGCGTCCAATATTCCCAAGCTGATCCAACATACCTCATACAAAAAAATAAGGAGTCTTGTCCCGGAAGAGTTTTCAAGAAAAAAGGTAGGTGACTAATCTAGCCAAGAAGAAGATAGTATAGCAGATTGATAGAACAGAGCAGGAATGAGAAAGAGCAAATGAGAAAGACAGCGACAGTGGGAATTTAAAGCACTAAATTTCCAGAAAGTGGGGATACTATTTATACTGAAACCCCCGGCACCCCAACGGGGGACGCATGATTCGAACTGATTGATTGATTGATTGATTGATTGTTGCTTTAGGTCCAGCGGACTCTTCCGAGCCAAATCAGGACCGGACAACCCCCGATCCGCATAAAAGATCTGCTGAAACAACTCTAGTGGGAAATCTGGTTGCCCTCCACCGGCCAGTCACTTTACAATAAAGACATCCCACGCAGGGGACGGCTGAGGCTTTACCCCAACTACTCGAAGCCCCGGTTACAAAAACCAAATAGAATACAAACATCATTATAAATTATCAACAAAACACATACATATAAAATGCCTATATTGCTAAATAATAACATCATAGGAAGCCCCAGTGACCACCCGGCAGAAAGCGTCCAATACTCCCAAGCTGATCCAACAGACCTCATACACAAACAAGGAGTCTTGTCCAGGAAGAGTTTTCAAGAAAAAATGTAGGTCATTGATCTATCGAAGAAGAAGAATGTATAGCGGAGTGATAGGACAGAGCAGGAATGGGAAAGAGCAAACGAGGAAGACAGCACCAAATTTCCAGAAAGTGGGGACACCATTTATACTGAAACCCCCGGCACCCCAACGGGGGTACTGTTGCCGCAGTGAATCTGTCGTGCCTATAAAGGAAAGACAGGTTTTCAACTGGGACTTTCACTTTTCCCTTTATAGGTTAGAACAATCTACAGTGGGCATGATTCGAACCTCGGCAGTATAATATAGACTTTTTACTGAGGACTTGTTTGAAGTAATCATTGTCCGAGAGTAGACTATTTTACTAATTATCTCCGAGTCTTCTTTAAGCAAACAAGCACTCACTACATTCAATCTCATCATTCGTTACTGGTCATTTATACTCAAGTTGTTCTTCAAAAATATTTGAAAATCGAACAAAAAACCTCTGCACAAGATTTTACATAAAAAAAAACAATGAAACAGTTTTCACCGACATTTACTAATATCTGCTCATACAAAAACGCTATCATCTATATTATATTCGTTGATTGAATATTCAATCACATAATATTATACATAAATTTCATAACAGTTCCTTAACAAAAATGCTGCGCTGGTAAGTGCAAAAGTAAAATACACCAAGCAAAGAGTCTTACATTTTTATCTTACGAAAGGTCTTTTCATGAAGGTAGACAATTAATATTACGGTGGGGTTTGCATCAAACGTCAACTCTTGCCAATTCTTAGGGGGTGAGATGGAGGGGGTAGACATATAAGTAATTTACTATTCAAATGGACCTTAAACATTTTCATAATGAATTCTGTTGCATGTTTGTTTACATTGTCATTTTTTAAAGGATCGAGTCTATCGTGTAAATGTCACTGGCCCTATTTTGAATTGTCAGGTTAGGAACTTCCTATTTATTTTATTTTGTTTTGGCTGGAGCTAGCTGGACTATTTGTGATGGAAGTTTGGCGGCCGGATTTTCTGGTGCGCAGTTTTCTGATAACGTCAGATGCGGGTGGTTGGCTGCCTGGGTGAGTTGACCCAGTGTGACTGATGGCTGTGTGACTAAACACTGGTCTGCGTAGGGTAGAGTGTTACCGCTGCTTCTGATACCTGCCTGACAGTGTTATTGGCATCGCAGGCGTCACTAAGGACTGCATCACTGACACTGATTGCTACAGTGATATTACCAATGACTTCATTGTTGATACCATAGACGGGACCATTGCCTGCTTCATTGACCTCACCATGGGCTGCTTCCATGAAGTGACTGTGTTCGCTAGTAGAGGCAATATTCTGGTTAAACGATTCTGCCGTCTGCAGTAACGTTCACGAGTTGATTGTTCGCTGTGCATGCATTGGCTGCTTAAGCTTAGTAGATTCCACATTCTGATTCGACTGCGCTGTTTCAAACAGACTATGAGTGTTGCGTGATTGACTGCTGGAGGACTGATCCGAGAGAGAGAGAGAGAAAAAAAAAAGAGAGAGAGAGAGAGAGAGAGAGAGAGAGAGAGAGAGACAGACAGACAGACAGAGAGCAGTGTTCCCTCAACAACAAAAAAATGAGAGTCCTTGGGACTCCCAGGTATAACATTTTAAGAGTCCTTGTGCAAATTTTGAGAGTCCCCAAATCGGAAAAAGAAATGTAAAAACAAGTCCAAGCCTCACTTTTTTCTTCTTTTTTTTTTTACTCTGTTAAAGCGTCATATTAGTTATCCTAAACATATAAAACCACAAATTTAAAACATGTATTAAATGTTTATTTAAGCCTAGATGGAATCAAAGAATGGATTCACGAAGATTTCTTCTGTTCAGTGAATGGATTGCTTGGAGGAAGTTTACAATGCGCTCGCATGTGATTTTTAAGGACGACAACTCCCGACACAATCTTTAATCGTCTGCAATGGCAGTGTCAGTTGGGTTCTGATTCTGATTATGCCATGAATTAGTTCGCCACTTGTTGGTAGTATTTTTGGACGCACACATGCAAATTTTTCTGCGTCATTTTTCATATTTTGTGCGTAATTGACGCACTACTGTGCGTAATCGGTAACACTGGAGAGAGAGACAGAGAGAGACCAAACCAAACCATGACAGAAAATAATGCTGAAACCTATACAACTCTTTGCTCTGCAATTGACTATCCTGGATAACAGATGCCAGTCATTACAAAATATAATATTATAGATGTATTAGATAAATGGAAAATCTTCAACAAAACAATCCAATGGTATTTTCGTGTGGTCCACATCCACACATTTTATTGACGCATTTTGAACAGGTGGCTTGATCAAAAAAACATGGTTACATAATATTACAACCATAGAGTATCTATTACATTCTTTCCAGATAAGGTTCTCTTCGATACATGCACCAGAGATGCTATCCATTAGGCTCCGATACTCGTCATGTACATGTATATTATGGTCGATATAAGGTTATTCCTGCACCACAGACATTCCACGAATCTCACAGATAACATTTTTGTGTCAATACAATGCTAAAACGTAAGACAGATGCGCCAAAACTTAAGATAGTCACGCAATTTATCTTTGTCAACAAAGAAAACGCGTACGCGTTCTCCGTTCTTGTGTTAGTTTTGGCGCCTCTGTCTTAAGTGTATCGCATTGTGTCCAATCTTGTGTTTGTTTTTGGCGCGTCTGTCTTACGTGTATCGCATTGTGTATTGGACACAATGCGAATGCGATACATGTAAGACAGATGACACAATGCGATACACGTAAAAAGAGTCGTGCCAAAACTAACACAAGAAAGGAGCGTTTTGTGTATTAAACACAATGCGGTACACGTAAGACAGACGCGCCAAAACTAATACAAGAACGGAGAACATCGTACGCGTTTTCTGTGTTGAAAAAAGACAAATTATGTGACTATAAATTACAGAACACGACCCAGGTTTTCTCTAAGGTCACTGAATTATTTTTGACACTCTTTCTCATGTAGTAATCCATTAAGTTACCATGCAATCTATGTTAACTTGCATAATCGTAAGTAATTGGTTTTTTTTTTATTTATTTGTTATTTTTTTTCTTTCCGTGAATCATGTAGAATAACTTTACTCTTTAATGCCCACAAAGAAATCCATAAAACCTGGCTATCACATTCAATACATTTTTTTTTTAAATATGCACAAATAATTTTTTTTTTACAAAATCATAGTGAATAGATATTTATATAGATCTATAAACACATTTGTAACGAACTGAATACAATAATCCACAGAATAATTTAACAAGTAAATAACGTAATTTAGACTCAACAAAGGAATGTTGGTGTGTTGTGGTTTTTTTCCCCAAATAATGTGAGATGTTCATAAGTACTCTGTAGCATTGTAAACTTGATTCAAGATTAAAAACTAATGTAAACTAAATTTTAAAAAAAGATTAGCAGAAAATATGCTTATACCACAGTACACAACAATTAAGATGTACACATTGCATGATGGTACTCAAAATATTGAATTGCAACATTGTGCATTGTTCACTGGGGAAAAAAGACATACTGAAAATTCTACAATGATACATACTGGCAAAAATCAGTCACTTGTGGCTGAGACTTGACTCTCATGGACGCCGCTACACACACACATACCTTCCAAATAGTATATAATATGATTACTGCTCCTAACGGTGCCAAACAATGATAATATTATAATGAACATCAGTAATGAGTATTTATTTAATTTAATCGTTCTTATATAGTGCTTTTCCAGCTCAAGAGCTGCTCAAGGCGCTGGCCGATACAGGATCTAACTCAAGCCGCCCGAGGTGCCAACTTGCAGCCTTTGGGCGCACCGTAATAACGCCCCAGACAACTGAGCACAATCCTGGGCAGCCAGGGATGGGGGAGAAGGATCTAGGTGCATGCTGGGTGTGTTCTTGTCACCCTCACTCACCCGTCTAGGACATGAGCGTCAGGATCTTTAAAGTCTGTTATGATGGAATGTATGGGACACAGACTAGACCTCGGTTTATACTCTCATCCGAAGGAGTAGGAAACGGGAGTAAAGTGTCTTTCCCAAGGACACAACACAATGCTCCGGCCTGGGCTCGAACCCGGGACCTTCAGATCCCCAAGCCAAAGCTCCACCATTACGCCACCGTGCCTCACGGTATCCGGATTCATAACCTATGACTATTTCTTCCTTCCTCCCCCCTTCCCTCCCTCCTTCCCTCACACCCCATTCCCCCAAATCACTTCCCAATCACACACAAAAATTAATAAATAAATAAAGGAAAGACGTTACAGCCATGTCAACACTAAAGAAAGACATAGTCATTTTCAAACAACTGACAATAACAACAAAAAATGACTAAAGATAAAAACTTAGTCATTTACAACCAATGAAAATAGTCATTTGACATCAGATGTACATTGTCATAGAACATTTGACCACCGAACTGACACATGACTTAGTTTGACATTCATTTTGTACATAATGTTCAGTAAATTATGTACACACTGGACATACAAATATACTTTACACATTCACAGTATAAAATATCTATTCAAATATACATAAACCTTATAGGCCGTGCTAGGAGATTTCTATGAGCATGGGAGTGTGTTTTGGTTGTGGAAGAAGCTGTGGAGAGCTATTATGGCTAAACTGTAACATATCACAATAATATGCTATGTACACATTGTATGCAAGTTTCACATGCAATATTGCCTTCCACCCACACTCCCTTTATTCCTTCTATAACACTAATATTATATCGCACTGTTATATATTAAACTCACCAAATTACCCATGGCATCTCAAAATTCTACCGTCTTGTTTCAAGAGCATCTTATACTTATAGTCCCAGTTTTGAGCAGGGATGGAAAAATAAGGTAAACAATTAAGAAAGAAAAGAAGTATTGGCAAATATAACACTGGGCAAATAAGAACTAAGCACTTTGCTAAAATCAAATAAACAGGAAACGAAAGAAACCCACTTTTTACAGAATCCTATGGACCAAAACTAAAACAGGAAATGCCAACGAAACAAACATTTTTAATATTGTACGAAATCTGAGACAGGAATATGCATGCAAAATGCAAATAACTGAATTTTAAAACATGGACAAAGGAGTAAAAGTTTTTAAATATAAAAAATAAGGAAAAGCGCAATGGCCCTACATACGTACATGTGCCTGTACTCTTTCCCACCCACACTCATCACTTTCACAAACATATTTATTCTCTCAACTAACACTCACAGGCACAGACATGCCACCTCAACAAACATATTTATTCTCTCAACTAACACTCACAGGCACAGACATGCCACCTCAACAAACACACATATGCCAACCACACCCACCAATGTAAATAAATAAAAATAATTATTGTAAAGAATTCAATCAAACTGCAAACTTGACAATCACTTACTTAGCACTCTGACAACCTTGGAATGTCGACACCTGAGAGGAGGAAAAAAAAAAACGAATTTACCATGTATTGTATATATTTATTGTTATTATTATTATTATTATATTATTATTATTATTATTATTATTATTATTATTATGTGCATTTTCTTCTCCAAGCTCGTGTTCACACCATGAAGCTGTTTTTCTCTGGTTTTGAGGTACATCTATTTTTTCAGATCTGAATTCTCAAACTTCACCCCTTATATTTCACTTAATATTTTGTTGTTTTCACTTGTTTGCTAAATCCATTTGTCGTTATTTCCTTATTTAACTTGAATATACAGCAAACTAACTAATGTTGCATTCTCAATAAACAAACAAAACAAACCAACAAAATTCCAAATCAAATGCCTTGAAAGAGGTTTGTTTTCTTCCTAAACTCACACGACTGTGTAATATGCGATTGTTAATATCTCCGTAATTAAACATAGCTCAACATTTTTTTAATTAAAAAAAAGCACAAACCGAACAAACATGCACACAAACACGCACAAAGCCATCATGTTGGTTGGACAATATATTGTTAGTTATTCATAGCTGACAGGGTCCAGCGGACTGCAAAGAGCCGAATCAGGACCACGGTTGGAGAATATATGATCTGTTGAATTACCATGAGATACTATGAAAACCAACGTGATCCTATCAAAGTGATCAGACAAAATCAAGAGCACAAAGTTGTTTGAAGACTCTGGTTTGTGATCTTGAAAGATATCTGCCTGCCATACCAACCTTTTACACATTTACAATCACAAACTATCTTCCTCGTTCAACACCAAATTATTATAAAATTCTTCTCTTCAACATCACATAATCAGTTATTTCCTGTCACCGCTTCATATAAGCACCCTAAGTTCCTAATTATTGAATAAATAACAAGGTGATGCAGGTGTAATCTACTGGGTAGCAGCATCAGGATGGCCTGCAGTCTCCTTATCGTTGGATGAGGTGTAGGCATAATGTTCCTGAACCAGCTGTGCCAATTCCGTCAGCTGTTTGCTTGCAGAGCAGCTTTCTTTGAACGCTGGCAGAGACTGGACCTCCAAAGCTGGACTCATGTCAGACAGGCTGGTTTCGCTGGAAGGTGTCACATCGGAGCTGCTGCCTGGGCCGGTGTCATCTGAAGAAAGGGCCTGAGTCTGTGGACTCCAATTTGCGAATGGTAGACCTGGTGATGCAGATTGTTACAATTTCAACAAACTTTACACAGTGAATTATCTGTTACTGTAGTGCAGTTAACAGAGTTTGAAACCTTTACTCCACTATTTTTTTAATAAACAAACTGCATACACAAATACATTTTAACCAATATGACAAAGAAATTAAGTCCTATATATGTACAACTCATAAAAAGATTTGACAAAATTACTTTTCTATACATAACGCTACAAACCACTGAAACAATCCAAATAAAAACGGGAAAACTCTTACCTGCTGTTCTCCTCTTCATCCTCATCTTCATGTCCTCTTTTGATCACAGTGGTTCTTTCGGGAGGCAACAGCATGGCTGGGGGAGCATGCGATGAAATGGACGGGTCCAGCAGAGAGGCTGGTGGTGTGGAGGCAGGCATGAGTGATTTAGGGGTCGGTCCCCCTGACCAACTGCGAATCCGGCTTGAGTCCACAGGGCTATCATCAGAGGAAGACCCACTACGCTGCAGCACCAAAGGACCGCTGCGGGTGTGAGGTCGAATTGACTCAGACTGTTTGTGAACAGTCATGGAGCAGCTGGAGCTCACCGACGTGGAGGAAGTTCTGCGCACTGCTCCAGGGATGGAAATGGGGGCTGACTGTCTACGCGGGTCTTTGCGAGACATGAGGGATGAGGTTTCTTGGTGCTGCCGGAGGGGGCTGAGAGAGTGGGAACGACCCAGGGCGTTGTGATGTGCCGCCTGCTGATGTCCGTGATTGCCGCTGCTGCTGGTCATGCTTCCCAGCTCACGCGCCAGGCGAGACAAACGTGCTCGTTCAAAGGACAGGCTACGGAACTGCTTCCCTCCCTTTGACAAGTCCTCCAAAGGAATGTCCATGTTGGCTTCAGCACTGGGCCCCTGCACACCCTTAGGTGTGGACGACCCCGACTTCAGCGCTCTCGCTGCACCTCCAGGTCTGCTACTACTGCTGCTTCTGCTGGCATTCTGACTGAGAGACTGCACGGCCATAGCTGATGTGGCCTCCTCACCCAGCTCCACACCTTCCCGGGCAGGGCTAGATGTGGACCTCATTACCATGGGTGCGGATCCGGGTGCAGATCCCTGCTGGCTCTGTCGACTCTTGCTGCGCTGGGCTGCCTTTGCCTGAAGCAGCCGCTTCTGCTCCGCTGTCACCCGTCTAACCCCGCGACCGTGACCTTGAGGCTGAACGGTGACAGGGGAGGAGGAGGAGGAGCCAGGGGCTGAGGCAGCAGATCCAGGCCGTACTGGGTGGCTCCGACCTGCCAGCACAACAAAAACAGCCTTGTGGAGCCTGGTCATGTTTCCATAGTACGCCACAACACACAGAACACAGCCAGGGAAAATTAGTGACTAAATCAATAGCTGCAGCAATGAAGATGGTAAAGTGAAAAGGTTTGAAAAATATGAACTTGCTCGCTAACTCATCCATAAAGAACAACTAGGGAATAAGGACCACTTTGGCAAAAGCCAAGCATACATTCCACTACAAAATTGTGAGATGTTGCAGATGAAACCATGTACTACATAAAACCACTGAGCATGTAATAAGCTAAACTTGTTAAGGACAGATGCGACGAAGGAAAGTAAAAAGCAACAAGAAAAGAATGAAGTACCAAAAAAAAAAGACACAACATAGACATCAGAAATAAAGGAAAATTCAAAACTGAATAAAGTCAACGTTTATTGAGTATTCCACAATTATAAATAAAAGCATAAGATTAAGGATGCAAGTAATAAACAATAAAAACATATAACACAAAAACAACACAAGAAATTACAAGTACAAAGCTTGCACAAAATAATTTCAAAAAAGCCAGAGACTTAAAAAAAAAAGTATTCTGCTAATATAGGAATTATTTAAAAACCTAAAAAAAAAATGGAGTCATTGAAATAACAAATTTAAACTGAAATCTTAATCAGAATTTAATTTTTTTCCCATTCTATCAGCATGCAATCTGCTTATTTAAACAATTAACTCCCTAATACCATATCAGTGCATAATGTTTCTTTATGATCACAACCATTTTTCAAGAAACTGTTCTACATAATCTAACAAAGCAAAAACAACTAGCATCTGTTGTAAGCAACTCATCTGTTTTAAGTTGAAATGTCATCAAAATCAGAATAAATCTCCTGTAAATCTGTGATTTATTATTTACAGAATTCAGAATGTATACAAGTACACTTAGTCTGACCGACTACTCACACACTAAAAAATATCAAAACAGACAACGGTAAAGTTATCACTACAGTGGAATTTCCTATTCAATGGCACTGTTCAATATTAACAGCTTGCAGTAACATCCAAGCCAAGGATCGAACCCACTCCCAAGACTCAAAACACATTGCTGCATAATATGTATTTCTCATAAAAACATATAAGAATTCTAGCAGGAATAAGAAATACCTTGTAAAATACATGACTTCAAAATATATTTGTGGATCATTCACTGTAATGGATATTCTAAGGAGTATTAAAAAATAAATTGGCAAAAGTGCAAATATATCATAGAATAGACAAAAATTTATCTTTTAAAAAACAAATGTAAAGACATACAAGAGGATAAACCATTCAAATGTGTTCCAGACCCTAACAAATGCAGCTGAAAACCAACAATTTCAAAACTGTTAATTTTCGTGGAGCTGTTTTATTTCCGTTTTACCCTAAAAAAGTCAAATGAAAACATGGAATGATTGTCCAGTATGTGAACTATCTGCAAGCTACAGAAGTGGGCAAACCATGCTTGACAGAATTTTAAAAAATAAAAAAAGTGTTTTGAACAGAAAAGTCAACGGCTGACTTTTGGTGCGATTGGCCTACCAACTGATTGACTAACAGACTGCCATAGAATGAGTGCATTGGTCATGTGCTACCAAAACTCAACAAAATAGTTTCAGCCATCTTTGCCATATAGAGCAAAGCGTATTGAGCAAAGGACTGATCCCAGCGACCTTAAGTTGAACTTTGAATCAGGGCAAATATTATAGTACGTGAGATTGGCCACAATCACAAGTAATGTTCCTATGAAGTTTGGTAAAAATCTGTTTGGTGGTTCTTGAGATATAGCAGGTAATGTACCGACCGACAGACTGACTTTGGGCTTGTTCTGGTTCCTGACTCTATCAAAGTATTTCATGATAAGTCTGTTAAAAGTTTGGTCTCACACAATATAAAACTTTAACTGTAATGTTTACCATATACAACATAGTTCAAAAGCTACAGTATTCTCCTATTTTCAAAATATTTACAACATGCTTACTAAAACTATGCTTTTAATAACAAATTAAAATGTCCTGAGCTGAGTAGTTCAAAACAAATGTAAATGGATAATATATTAGCAACAAACAGGCTATGTAAAAGGCTTATTAAAGTATCTCTTAGTACAAGAGAATTTAATTACAAGTGACTTAATGTTTGACTTGGTTAATGTTATAGAATCAATCATAGTTCAACTTTGTGTATGTCATATTTCGACACATAGTTAGGTTTTACATCATGTGCTTCATTGTTAGTACCTAAAGGAAATGTTAAGACTCATTATTTTGACATGGTAAAAACGTCTCTTGGTCATGCTTTTGGGAAGTTCAACAGATTTGTGCTTTTCCCCTCATTTCAAAGATTTTAAACAAAAGAACAAAAAAATAAAGGTTTTCCTCTTCAGTCTGTAATCTAGCTATTGGGCAGACATAAAAGCGAGATACAAGAAGAGAAAGTGGGAAAAAGACAAAATGAGCACAGTCATGTCCCACTAACAATATAAACCTTGAAGATTGAAAGATTCACCACATGTGTAGTAACAAACCAAACCAAAGTCTACGATAAGGCCAAATGAACACAAATGCCACTGAAGCAATATCAAAGTAGACATAATAAATGTGAAAGACCACCAATACAAATAACAACAGATGAACACATTGGTGCATACGAAAGATCAGTTTGTGAAGCAATATCTCAAAGAATATCAGTCGATCTGTTTCAAGATCAAATAAATCACAGCTTTATTTTTTTTTAATCTTTGTCATTTGTCTATACTATTCATGTATCATGCCCTCCCCCCCTACTTCTCTCGCACATGCAATTGAATCATTCAACTGACTGTCTAAATGCTTAATGCAATTAAATATTCATAATGCATAGGAGAATGTTTCTTAAAATGAAACATTTTTGGGATAACTTCATAAACTTAGAAATGACAGAGAGCCACTTAGTATCAGATTCATCCTACTATTATTCAGTTCATAGTCTCTTTCCATACATAAGGCTTAGAAATGCAAATCTGAATTCACTGATTCGTTCTAATCTCTCACACAGCAAAGCCCTTATCGATATTGCACTCAATATCACACAGTTCACTGCAAACATTACAATCCAAATCTCAATCATTGTGGTCGACACGTGATTTCAATGAAAAACATTACACTCCAAATTTCATTTATTTTTATTGGTCACACAAGCGTTCCCATATTTCATACAAATGCACTCAGTTTTATCTTTCATTCAGCATGTTATCATTTAAGCTTTTAAGACAGGGCCTAGCTCTCAGACACTCTTAGCATCATTAGACACTTTGGACTCATCATCACCTGTAGATTTCTGTAGCACAGCCTTACCAGGTATAGCCCCTCTGGTGGCCCCTTCAACCAACTGAATGTCCAAAAGGCGTTCTATGGTGGCCATTTTCTGCTGCCTGGCACGCTGACGGCCTTTGATAAGGCGCTGTTTGGCGGCCATGCAGCGGATGTGGTCATCAAAGACGAAGCGGGCAGAGAGGATGGGCATAGAGCGTGTGGCATGAACAGAAGAGGAAGGCTTGTGGACCACCACATGAAGCAGACGGCTGTCATCTTTGTCTCCCGACACCTCCACATCCTGAAAACCCGAGATACATAATGACAAATGAAAGCTGGAGTCACAAATCCACCTCCAAAATAAATATACGTTTGCACCTTTATCCCCTTTAACAATCCTGCGGGGGAAGACAAGAAATAGTTTCAACAGTAATAAGCAATGAGCAACACTTAAAACATAGCCAGTGTTGTTTCAGCCACTTGCCATCTTCCCTGTACGGAATACAAGACTCAACACTATAGCCCATTCCAAAATTAGGATATAAATTTAGCTAGGCAAGAAGCAGTTAGAAAACGTGAGTTAACACAAACCCTGATCATCCTCAAATTAACCCAGTTAGACAACAGTCCAAATTTTCTAATTATTATTATTATTTATCATTCTTATATAGCGCTTTTTCAGCTCAATAGCTGCTCAAGGCGCTGGTCGATATAGGATCTAACTCAAGCCGCCCGAAGAGCCCACGTGCTGCCTTGGGCGCACAGTCTGACGTTCAGACGACTGAGCACAATCCTAGGCGACCGGGGAAGGGGGAGAATAGAAAACTATATATTGAAACAACCATCAGACTAATAGCAATAGTAAGATGACCAATGCTTACAGCCAAAGTTTATGTCCGGGACACCGGGAGTCGAACCCGCAACCTTTGTAACACGAGCTCGCTGCTCTATCAACTGAGCTATCCTGTTACTAATGCAAACTTCCATCACAGTTGATTGCATATTCAAGACAGCAAACTTAGATGCAATTATTCTTTGGAAAGAAGAACACAAATAAAAAATGTACAATGAAATTAAGAAATTTCAAGCTCCACGGAACTCGAACAAATAGTAGATGATACAGCTGGAGCACTTACGTCTGTTAAATACATAATAAGTGCCAAAATGCCACACACCTGCAAAAATCCTACAAAGCGCACCACTCCCCATCCGAGACGTTTGGCATCTGGCTCCACCAGTATCAACTGCAATGGATCAATGACAAGGAACCGACGCTCTTGCCGCCGACTGCAATATAATCATGAAAAAGTACAGTTACAACAAAATTTGGAATTTTTAAAAGATAATATTTGCACAGATAAAAGATTTAAAAAAAAAACAAATAATGTGGGTTACAGAAAATAAAAAAATTAATAATAAATTGTCATTTCTCATCATGGCTGTTAGTGAACTAGAAAATGAAAAATGTAGGGCAATCGAGTATTAGTTACTGTTAATACTGCAAATATAACATTAGATTACATACAACAAGGAGTTTACCCATTTGGATACAATTTTATCTACATTCTTCCTAGCTGTTTCACTTTAATCCAGCTGGTTAAAGATACCTCTTTATCTCCTCTAGCGTTCAACTGCTAATGATGTCCAGATTTTCTGACTAAATTGCTTTCAATTTACCTTTGAATATTTATTCCAGATTTCTAATTAAATGTTTTAATTCTGTATTCATTAATCAATTAATTTCATATTTAGATATTTTATTTTATTTCTTTTACTTATTTATTTATTTATTTTTTACATTTATCTTTGAGAATAAATTTTTGGTGATTAAATTGAGCTGCTTATGTTTTTATACATATAGTCAATTTTTTGGGAGAAGGAAAGGAGTGTGGCAGAGGTGCTGTGCGTACAATCAAAAAGACCATGAAGAAATACAGCTAGCTGTGAGTAAGCTACTCAAGTGTAACGTAAGCAATGCGGTAACAGATCACATTAGCTTAATTTAATCTCAGTGATTTACACACAGGGAAGACTATAATTATATACAAGTCACAATTATCCTGCCGTGAAGAAAAAAAAATCTGGCTGAAAACTGGTACAATAAGTAACCAACTTGCTAAAACAATGGAGCTGTGTCTAATTATTATTCTCAACATCAAAACAGGGAAACGGACCTCAAATAATCCTAAATGAAGTGTCGTTCAAATCAGACCAAATTCTTAGAAAAACACTCTTTAAACTTTTCTAAGAAATTTAATTATAGGTACTTATTAAAGGGAAACCGTAAGATGTCTCTCTAAATTAATTCAGTTAAGTGTCTGAGAACTTGAGAATATTCTTGATTATAATGTCTTATATTAAATGTGGCCATTAAATGCAATCTGGTAAAATATTAAATGCAAGGTAATAAACTATTCACTATATTCTATCAATATTATATAGCTACCCCTAATTCCTCCTCTTCCACCTCCCTACCCCCTCCTCTTCGCTGCCCTCTAGTTTATAGAGAAATGTACCTGCCATTTTCTCTCTGACTCCAACAAAAAAGAACAAAACAACTACTACAATCTTGACTTAAGACTAACACTGATCCTCTCAAATAAAACAAATTGTGCATTTCTATGATGTAAGAAACAACAGTTGTTGTTGTTGTTGTTTGTAGATTATAGTCACACGACACTTTCACATATAGGTGACTACTGGACCGATTTATACTGACACCAGCGGGCCAGTTGTTGGTAAAGGGGAAAATAATATGATCACACGTTGACCAATCCGGGATTCGAACCAGCGACCTTTCGGTTACTAGCAAGACGCTCTTACCAACTAAGCTACCCGGCCCCTCAAACAACAGTCAACCCTTCCCCTAGCCTTATAGAGATACAAAATTCCAGTTGATAATATGTTAAAAACAGGCTACACCCCTTTTTTCAACAATGAAACAACTCCACCAATCACTTCCTAGGTGCACCCTACAAAGACAGAAATTTGTTGGTGGATACTTTGAAAGAGGTTTGAACATTGCTCTAAGCATTGTTTTCTTTTATCTGTTAGCAAAAAAACAAAAAAAAAACAAAAGAAAATTTAAAAAAAAAGTCACCACCACAGAACCCAATCCCTTAAACTGAAGATAAAAGATCTAACCTGATGCACAATAGGTTGCACATGCTGCCATTTATTAAAATATTTTATGTTAGTTTCGTTGTTTTGGTGATATGAAAAAAAAATTTTTTTTTTCCTTTTTACCTATCACGTGTCACGACAGTGCAGGCGATCAGGTCGCTATTATCTGAAATCGAAGAAAAAGAGCTGATTAAGAAACACAAGAAACAGAAAGTTGATCATACTAGTTCTAAGAAATGTGTTGGGAGTTGCTGGCTCAACATGTCAGCATTTTCAAAAGGGGGAACTCTAGGTTATCAGCAAACTTATTCTTACCACCACCATCACCCAACTCCCACCCACCCCTTTTATCTATTTTATTTGTGTTCATCAACCTTTCTAGCTCTTCCCTTCCTTTCAACTCTTTGCTTTCCCACCTTTTTCTTTTGTTAACTTCTTCATTCCCCTACCTCCTAAACCCATTCTCCCACCACCCTTCCCACTGTGTTCTCCCCCACATCCAGTCTGCCCTGTCCTCCTTCATCCTCCCCTAGAACATTCAAGTATTTACACAAGGTGGGCAAACCTAGCTTATCTTTTAAAGCAGAAAACCCTAGAAAATGTATTCTGGGTTTTAGCCTTGTAAAGGGCGAAGAGTACAGTCGCTATTTGTTGCACAAAGGAGAACACACAAAAAGTAAAGTTGAAGTCATGGGAAAACAGGACTAAGCAATCCAAACAACCCAAAACAACAAAACCAGGGAAATCGAAAACTAACCAAACAATCAAAAAGGACATTTGACATAACTGGCTCTTTGGGGGAAGGGAAGGGGTGGGTGGGGAAGAGAGAGAGAGAGAGAGAGAGAGAGAGAGAGAGAGAGAGAGAGAGAGAGAGAGAGATCTTAGCATAGTAGTGATGACATTGTAGGCTATCAGCCTTTTGCTCTCTAGATAGATATGCATTTATGAACACATATATTACTCGTCACCACACATAGAATTTCAGGCATCTTGTTGGGGAATACAATCTCATTTCTTATAAGTCATTATGATTATTTTACATGAGATTGTTTTACATGCATATTAATAGCCGACCCACCCAAATATTCTGTTTAATAATGTTAAAGGACATGTTTCTGATGACTCCACTTGAAAATGGACATGAATTCATGATGAAAATGATTGTTAACTCATTGAGTGCCAAGTACTGTGATTCAAAAGTGGTCAAATTGTTTTATATGGGTGCTTCAATAAAGTGCTTTGACAGGCTGAGTAATTAATTAAATGCAACACCAGAAATTAATGTGTGCACATTTAAAATAATTCCCCCCACCCCTCCTTTCTCACCAAACACACACACATCCAGGAAAACAAATGAATAATTCAATAAAACTAGCCACCATATTATCCAATTTCAAATACCAGGGTGGTTCCCCTTTAATTCCAATTTGTAAACAATTTCAAAATTTATTTTTGATCATATAGAATGAAATCATATAGTGTGCTATTTCCCTGTCTGTGCATTGAACACTAACTACTATTTCCTTCTGTAACCAAAACAAGTATGTGTCACTTCATCAAAATTTCCTGCATAATGTATCGTGAATCATACATGTTCTAATACAATACGACTGTACATGATGACAAGCCATTCATATGGACTTCCAGCTAAAAACTGGCCTTTTCAAAAGCATTAATTTAAGTGGGGCTGTTCTACCTTGGTTTTCTTTTGTAAAAGCAAAATATAAACATGGGACAATTAGTTAATATCTGAACTATCTACAGGACAACTGTATCAAAATCTGTTTTGGCAATTTTGAGATACAGCATAAACATGTTTTTAGAAACTAGATTGACCTCACTGACTTAGACATTAAAAAGTGACATTATGAATTACGTAAAAGGCTAGATATTTATTTATATAGTAAAATAATCCAAAACGGACAAGCAATTTTTGAGAAAATGCAAAATCAAAGTGTTTTGAACAGAAAAGTGAAATATCGACTGACTGTGTGACCAGCACAATCAACAATAATAAAAGATTCATACAAAAACGTGTATATGTTCATTATTAAAATTTCAACAACAACAAAATGTGTCACAAAAAATGAGTGTTTCTACTTCGATTTATCAGAAATGTTGGCATGTTTTCAAGCTCTATTTAAACAACAAACAAAACAAAAGCAAACAAATCTTTATCAGTTTAAAGATTAACAAAATATTTAGAAAAATGTAAATTGTGCAATTTAAACATTAAAATGGAATCAACTTAAGCTCATAGTGCACACCAACTAACTAAAAATAACCACTTTATTGGAATATATACAGAGGCAGACTCAACAATAACTAAACTGCTTAATGCTATTTTTGATGTTGTTCTTTCCTAAGCATCCCACCAAAGTTAAAAGAGGGCAATATTTCTATACATTATTTTACTTTACTTTTCTCTTCAGAGAAATGACTAATCTTGATGCTCAGAAGTGGAAGAATCCAGAATGCGATGAGTAGATTGCAAGAGATCTCATTAAAAAAACAACAACATTATAATTCAAAAAATAAAAAAAAAATTGTGTATAGTTATTCATTGCTAACATGACCCTATCCTATTTTATCCTATCCCGTAAATCGAAGGTCGATGAGGCACCACAGATGATCGTCTAACCAGCATACTCCATCTTTCTCTGTCCTTGGCAACCCTCATGGCTTCGCTCAGTGTCAAGCCAGTCCATTCTCGAATGTTGTCCTCCCACTTCTTTTTCTGTCTCCTTTTTCTTCAGCCTCCTTGCGCTGTGCCTTGCAGGATGGTCTTTCCAGGGCCTGATGCGCTGGTGATGTGGCCATACCATCGGGGTTTCCATTTCTTCACCACTGTGAGGATGTCATCGTGTTGTTCAATGGCATGTGTGATGGTCTGTAAGACTTCGTTGTTGGTGATGTGCTGGGTATAGGAAATGCCCAGAAGTCTTCTGTAGCACCTCATCTCCACGCTTTGTATTCTTTGTTGTAGATCTACTGTGAGGGTCCATGTTTGGCAAGCGTATAGGAAGATGGAGATGACAAGGGAGCGCAGCAGCCTTACCTTGGAATATAAACTGATGGTCCTGTCTTTCCAAATGGGCTTCAATCTTGTCAGGGCAGCAGTTGTTTGTGCGATCCTGGAGAGGACTTCCTGGCTCCTAAATAGTATTTGAAGTCCGACAGACCATCACACAAGCCATTGGACAACACAATGACATGCTCACAGTGGTGAAGAAACGGGAACTCTGATGGTATGGCCACGTCGCCAGAACATCAGGCCTTGCAAAGACCATCATGCAAGGCACGGTGCAAAGATGCAAAAGAAGAGGGAGACAGAAAAAGAGGTGGGAGGATAACATTCAAGAATGGACTGGCTTGACACTGAGCGAAGTCATGAGGGTTGCTGAAGACAGAGAAAGATGGAGTACGCTGGTCAAACAATCATCTGTGGTGCCCCAACGACCTTTGAGTTACGGGATAGGATAGGGGGAGAGGTGGGAGGTAATTTGAATTTCAGTTGGTAGCAATAAAACGATTAGGCAAAATTCTTGATAAGGAAATTAAAGATCCATTAGTGTACGATAAGCCTAAGATGAATACTAAGAAATAAAATAAAAAAGACACCAATGCAAATATTCTTCTTTATGAAAATAAGGACACACCCAAGACACACATGATCATAATTATAATCCATTACAGCCCACAAATAATTACAAACACACGCATGCACACACACAAACATGCACACACACACACACACAAACACGCACACACACACACATACACCCCTTCCGCTGTGACCTCTAATGTCACCTATCATCCCTTGTGCACCTCTGTAGATACTTAAAATTTATTTCATAGATTTGTGAAAAGAAAAAAAGAAAGAAAATTTGTTTTACATGTAAAAAGGACATAAAAATACACAAACTCAAAACATCACAGGGATAAGTGAATAAAAAATGCATTAATTCATTCATTCACTAGCCAAGCATGTTGTAAAAAGGGAAAGAAAAAACCAACAGTTAAGTGTTTACAGAGTGCGAATATACCTATGTAAGTGCAAAAGGGTCTATTAATACAAAAATATCTATTAATTCTACTTATATGTTGTCCAATACATTTTGAAATGTATGAGTATATAGTACTAAACAGCACAAAACTGTTTAGCACCATTATATATCATGTCACAAACATGATCACTAATCACAAATGTTCTGAAAGGAAACAACTACAACAACAACATGTTTACAGAATCTACTCCAGTATTCAGTATGTAAAGGGTTACTACTAATGCACAGTGTTCATTTTTTTTAAGTGAGCCTTGCGCCACTGTCACATACAATATGAGGATGGAGCATAAACTGTCAAACTAATGCCCTAACGTAGGCAGCGTTTCAAATATTTGCGACCGTCAAAGTGAAAGGCATCCTCTACACCACTGTATCGTCTGTTAAACCTTGCATGACAGACATTTTTTAATTATGTCAAATATAGTGGTAAGGATGCATAGAGCGGCTTGAGTTACATCCTATATCGGCAGCAACTTGAGCAGCTCTGGAGCTGGAAAAAGCACTACATTAAAATTATGGATTAAAGATTAAAATATACAGTTTCACTTCTAAATGTCAAAGCACTTTAAAATGGTTATTAGATTGAATGTGTGGGTTATCTCTTTGGCCCATACTGATCCCAAACTGGCGATGTTTTTTTATCGCCAGTTTTCCTACCAATAGATTTTCTACTCAAAATAAACATTGAATGCATGCAAATTAATTATACTAATCGGTATATAAGTTATTAGATGTCCAATCCAAACAGCAAACAAGATGGCAAGCCATTCAAATGTATTTTCAGACACCCGCACAAGAAGTTGAAAAATAAGCATTTTTAAAAGTTAATTTTCGTGGCGGTTTTGGGATTGCTTTTTTTTGTGACACAGCTAAAGGAAAACATAGAATGATTGGCCACTATCTGAGGAACCTGCAAGCAAAAAAAAATTGGCTTAAAATGATCAAAATTGTCTCAGCAAATTTGTAGATACGGTGCAAAACATGTTTAGAAAATAGTAAATCACCATGACTTTAACCTTTCAAAAAGTTTAAATATGAATGATCTAACAGTATAATGCAAAGTAAAGATGGTTGTTCTTGAGATAAGGCCAAAAAATATATCTTGAACAATGGAATTGCTACTGAAGCATGGCCCATGATGTGAAGAAGTACCTGTATTCTAAAACTCTACAAAACTCCTTTAGCAACAAAATGACTACAGTGACCTTGACCTTTGCAGTAGATCAAATATGATGGCACATAAGTTTGGTCAGTGTTTCAGGGGATATGGCTTCCAACAGATGGACCGACCGACTTTTGGCTCAGTCTGATCATCCTCTATTTCAAACTATTTTCAGATAAGTCTGGAAATACAAGAAAAACAAACTGTTTTGTACCCAATAGCATACCATTTCACAACCATGTGCAGTCTATGCTAAATGGTACGCCAAATCACAGCAGGCAGTCTAAAGAGTCATACTACCTCCTACTCCATACTGAGTATCAAGAGAGTTGCAATTGGTCTATGCTAAAAAAAACAACTATGTAGTGCAGAGCTGCCTGAAAGAGATTTTATATTGTGTGTAACTTGACACTAGACAAAATGACCAGCACACAATGCCAGCGCTTTCTTGGAATTCAGCCATACTGTTTACCAAGAATAGGTCAGGTTGTTTATCTGGATTGTTTACATTGTTTACCTCCATAATTATACTGGCATATGCTCAACATTACCATGAACTCCTTTTTACCAGTAACAGATCTTTATACTAATCCACAAATAAAACCAGTCTTCTTCCTACATACACCATTCCCACAAATTCTACTCAAGAGAAACAAACAGCATTGTTCTGTATTCATGTTTTCATGGAATTCAACTGCTTTACCAAGACCTGATCTGATGCACATTTTCAACGCCCTGTAAGCTATAAGTTATCAGACCTCTAGAAACCTTCTTCCTTCAATATACACCACCACTCCCACACAACAAAACAAGCTGCATTTTAACAAGTTTTGGGCGTGTAACACTAAAAATAATATGTGAATTCAGCTGTCAGACTAGTTATACTGCGTGGGTGGTTCAAAATTGACTCTAAACCCTATTTGTTGGTGTGGTCCTATAATATTATGTGAAAGATGATAATAATATAAATTACTGCGGACCTACAAAAAATGTTAAAATCTCAAATTCAAAACAAACAAAATGTTTAATCAAGCTGTAGAAGGATGCACATTTTTGTATTTTACAGTATCTTTAGTCTTACTTCTCCACCTACTAGAAAATCTACATTACTTCTGTCCCTGTGTGAAACAAGATCATGTCAGTAGGTGTCATGTGTGTGTGTTTCAAAATGGCGGATGATGTAGCCTGGTCTATCCTACTACCATCCCCTTCCTTGCACGTCCACCCGTCGTGGCTGTCATCGACAATACAGCGTCAAAGTAGGGAAAACTTCAGACCCAACATGCATCCTTTATCGAACTCGCTAAGTATTCAAATCTGCGCTACAGACCGGCAAAATCAGGCAAAATCACCCAGCCCTTGAAGAAGAATGTAAACAACATGGCACCGTCCATACAGACCGAAAGTCCGACCCCAGTATCATTGTTCAAGTCAGCTAGTGAAATCGCTTCACCACAGATTTTCCATTGCATTTTTTGGAACACTGAACTAAAAAGAGCATAATCAGTTTTGCCATTATATGTAGACTACAGTTACTGCTGTGTAATAGCTTGATGGCACTGTGTACTACCAAAGAGCTAATTAAGCTCTTTGGTACTACACTCAGGAATGCGGTTGGCCAAGCAGCCTTTAATGCAACCACCCAACAGAGACTGTATAGCAAGGGCTGAATGGGATTACAGGCTACCAAGCCTTCAATCAGGCTAATCATAACAGAATTAGGTTAGGCATAACAGAATTGTTCTTGTTGTATTTTTTGAACATTTCTACAGAAAGTGTAATATAATTATGTATAATTTGTACTGCATTTAATTTGAATACTCTCTATGTAATCAGTATCCCACACTGCACTGAGTGAAATATGTACTGTATTGCATACATAATCCACTCCACATTTGTACAAGATTAAATATAATTTGTACCGCATTTTGTATGTATTCTGATTCGTAATATTATTTATGTAATTTATACTTATTGAAGCATGTTCTGTCGTCTGCACTGCATAGTTAAAATGGGATGAATTTTGTATGATCCGTTTGGTATAATTATTAATTGACTTGTTTTGGTATAGCATAATTTTAATGTTAAAAATGTCATTGTTCTTCCAATAGCGATTGTGTGTGTGTGTGTGTGTGTGTGTGTGTGTGTGTGTGGGTGTGTGTGTGTATGTGTGTGTTGGGGGAGGGTTCGAACAATGGTATGTACTATCTTTCATTTGTATATATTTATGTTATAATGTTACTTGTTCCCACACATTTGTCTAGTTGGTTAGTCAAGTGAAGAATTCTTTATTTAAAAAAAAAAAGCAGTGAAAATGTGTGTTTATATTACATATTTTTCATGTCGAGTGAAAACTATAATGAGTGAGGAACTGTTGCCTGTACGAAGTAATTATAGCGCTTAGAATTATTACTTCCCGTGTTCGAGCAAAAAATGCCTTGATTCTGGTTGATTTCATTATTTTTTTTCTAAATCGAGTGGTGTCTCATTGTATTTATAATGTGCATCAGAGATTCTACATAAATTTGCAGTGTGTGTGTGTGTGCAGGCATGTGCGCGCGCGTTTGTGTGTGTATGTATGTGTGTGGCGATGTAGAAATGCCATTATTGTTACAAACTCTTTACACTCTACATTGTACCTACATTCTTTTGACAGCCCCATTATTTTGACGTCAAAACAGTTTGGGCTACATTGGGGTTAGGTTAAGGGTTAGGGTTAGCTTAAAAAAATAGACAAATTTCAAAAAAATGTTAAAACAACGTAGGTGGCGTTTCATGAAAGTCCTAACAACGGCGTTTTTACACAGTTGTATGAGTGTGTGTGTTTGTGTGAGAAAGGTTTTAATGCTTACATTTCCCAGAAGTGTTTACTGTGCAAAATATAATTTTTCCTACAACTGTCAGTGTTATATATGTATATATATATATTTCTGTTTACAATACTAAGTTGCCTTTCTTGTATCTCCTTCTCTTGCCATCACCTCTCCCCCCCCCCACCCTACACACACTCCCCAAATTGCTATTGTAATCTTATTTCTCAACCCCATTCACCCTCTCCTCTTAATTAAAGCTCATGTAAATTATTCGGTTTTCAAGTTTCTTAACTCTTTTACCGCCAACCATTTTTGTTAAAAAAGAAAAATGAAAAATGCAGTATCTCCAAAAATAAGGCAGATAAACATTTGAAAGTTGGTGACTTCAAAGAATAAAATGTTGCTATTTTATTTGCATCCACATAGATGACACCACCATAATATTTTTTTTTCTGCTCGTCCATATATATGTACACTAAAACATGAAACATAACTTTAAAAAAATAAATTTAAAGTAATTCTCTATTAATGAACTATTTTACCACCATCTAAATTCAAAAACACAAAACTTATTTACTTTTGTGTCCTCCAATGCTGTTCCCTGTCTTTACACCACATGTCTGAGTCAGTGAGTGATGAATATATTCTTGCTGTGTATGTTAGACTGTATGTAACATATAAGTATGTATGCCAGTTATACAGATCACCACACTTGGAGTATCAGGAAAAAAGTGTGTATAATTTTGCACAAGCATCACTTTGTAGAGATGGTATCATGTCAAATGGCATCAAAGCCATTCCCCATAAAACTGTGTCCGTTTGACATGACACTATGCCAACAAATGTCGACATTAGCAGTCCGTTCAAGCCAACTAAAGTCAAATTTGGTGGTAAAAGAGTTCAACAGAATTGCACGCAGAATCAACACTTATTTCAAGACTTCAGCGTTCTCCGAAAGAAAAAAAACTAAACTACAGAAAAAAAAACTTACAGAATTTGATACTGCAATGATTTTACATGTTAACAAACCTTCTGTTTGTTTGCGTGATAAAAAATTCTTGAGGTTAAAGTTCTTTGGAAGTAAATATTTGTGCTGCTTGCGGATGATGATGATGATGATGATGATGATGATGATGATGATGATTGTAGTCTTATATACAGCTAATACACATACACTACTTCACCAAGCCCAGTGCAAATATGTCAGAAATTATACTGCTTTATTTAACGCGCAAGTCTAAACTCCTGGGTCGGTGTAAAGTTTCGACAGTGATCAAGTTTTAGTGGCAAAACAACAACAGTTCTTGGAAAATTGGACATGTGATAAACCCAAACAAAGAATGCACTGATGACAAACAAGGAGAGTTATTGTAGTAGTATAACCCAAGCACAGTCTCGCCGCAAAAGCAATAAATTATTTCTCTCAATCAAGGATACGCAAATAGAAAAGAGAAGATAAATGAAAACAGAGAGAGAGAGAGAGAGAGAGAGAGAGAGAGAGAGAGAGAGAGAGAGAGAGAGAGAGAGAGAGAGAGAGAGAGAGAGAGAGAGAGAGAGAGAGAGAGAGAGAGAGAGAGAGAGAAAGAGAGAGAGAGAGAGAGAGGGTGGGGGGCTGGAAGAAGAGAGAGATAGAGAGATGGAGAAATAGAGAGATTAAGGAGAGAGAGAGAGGGAGAAAGAGAGAGAGAGAGGGAGAGAGGGAAGGGTGGAGGGAATGGATGGAGGGAGGAAGAAACAATCATCAACAGTGTTCAACCATACAAGATACAAAATAAAAACAAAAGGACAAAAAAAAAGCTATTATAGTATTATGATTGCATATATTCTAAAGAGTAATCGAGCCAATAAAACAGATATATATGTAACAGCCTCTCCCACTACAACTCTTTTTTTTTAGACTGCCTCTGTATTGTAGTAAATTTCCTTGTAGTTTTATGATGACAACAACGATTCTGATGATTCTATTGCAGCATCGACAATCCCGATCACCTGTCTGTATTTCGAGTGCAGGTACACATTGTAGATAATGAAGGAAACGCAAGCAACAATTCACGAACATCAAACATAACAAAGATGTGGTTGGGCGGTGAGGACAGAGGAGGGTAGAGGGGGAGATAAATGTCAACACTCTATGAAACTGAAAGAAAAGTATGTACAGAACCATTCAACATAAATGAGATAACAGTCAGATTGGTCAAAGGAAAGAATGCGAGATACAAACTAAAACCATTCAAATTGATACAGATAACACAAGGGAGATAACAATTAGGCTGATTTTAAAAAAAAAGAAAAAAAAAGATGCCTTGCCATTCAAATGTATTTACAGACAGACACCCACACATTTGCCAAAAGGTAATCCTCTTCTAAGGTGTTTAACATTCTTGGCTGTGCTGTTTCTTGGCTTTATACTAATGAAGCAAAATAAAAACATGGACTGATAAGCCACTATTTGAACTATCTGCAAGGACAAAAATATAAACATGAGATCAGCCAATTTTTATATATAGATCCAAACATGTTTAGAAAATGGTGAAGCAGAATGATCCCGACCTTCGAGAAAGTGCAAATACGAATGATCTAACATGCTTAGCAGGAGTTAAAGTATCCGCAAAGTCAAACGGATGAATATCACTTCAGTTATTCTTGAAATAAGGCAAAGTGTGATTTGAACAAAAAAGTTCAATTTGAAACGACCAAGGATGGCCCATGATTTGAAGTACCTATGTATCAAAACTCAACCAAATAGCTTCGGACATTTGTTAGATATTGAGAAAAACATGTTTAGCAACAAAATGACTTGAGTGACCTTGAACTTTATGGTAGAACAAATATGATGGCACGGGAGGTAGGCCATAAAACCAGGTAATGTTTCTATGAAGTTTGGACAAAATCCGATCAGTGATTCGTGAGACCTACCAACAGACAGACCGATGGACAGACTGACATTTTTGTTAGTTCTGATTCCTGACTAGTTCAAAGTATTTCCAGTCTGAAAATACAAAACGAAATAAACAACAACAATTAAAAAAATAAAATTTGAAATAAAACGACAAACTGTGACTAAGACAGACTTGAGATGTAGACAGGTCAAACACAAGGCAAGGGAGACAACACTTACTCAGATCTAAGACATCGTTGACTTTGATGCAGTTTTCTTCCTTGGTCAAGGGAAGCTGAGTTTCTGCCTCATGCAGCAAGCTCAGGGACAGGTCTCGCACCAAAAAAAAAGCTCTGATTGCCTGAAGAAAAATACATTAACTATAAGGACAAAGTCCATATGACTCACATGCTCCTTATAAAACTTGCAATGTTTAACTCTCTTTGTCCGCACCTAAAGTGTGATAGGTCATTTCACAAAATTAAAAAAAATATACACAAGTGAAAAAAACTGAAACTCAGATCGTTTGGCCACGTCACCAGATCATCAGGTCTTGCAAAGACCATCCTGCAAGGCACAGTGCAAGGAGATAGAAGAAGAGGGAGACAGAAAAAGAGGTGGGAGGACAACATTTGAGAATGGACTTGTTTGACGCTGAGTGAAACAATCAGGGTTGCTGAGGACAGGGAAAGATGGAGTACGCTGGTTAAACGATCATCTGTGGTGCCCCTACGACCTTCGAGTTACGGGTTAGGATAGGATAGGAAAGGACACACAAGTTATTTTTTTTTCAAACTTTTTAAATGTTTGCATGTTAAGAAAAATATTATTTAAATGTGATTTTAGAAGGACATGGATTCACACACAAAATCCAAATGCCAAATTTCACTCTCCTTTCCTTACCCCCTCGGCCTACCCTCCAAAAATTTTTTTAAATATTTTTTTTTACTCATCTTTGTCACTTGAAACATCGGGGGATACTGACCGGTGAAACATCTAGCATTCAAGATCGCTTTCACTTTCTTTTTGTTCAGCTAAATCTTTCAGGTCAAAACCTTCAAAAATGGAATGGCTGTCATTGTGAATCCGCAATACTTACTGTTCTCCATTGTGAAAATGCTGTTGAAAATTTTAATGCCTTTCAAAATTTGCAACTCCCTCACTACACCGCCTGTTCGTGCAAAAATGTAGTCAAATGGTGTCTTAAGACTCTCGCGAGAACAAGATTAAGGCACTGATGAGACTACCACGTGATACAAAAAAATAGAATCGCCCGTTTTGACCATGCGAATTTCAAATGTTTTCGTACATCTCAAGATTGCTGGCACATTTTTTTCTCGGACGCTCCCAAATGTTGGAGGAAAAAGTGGGTTAACATGAAAATGACTGCCCAGAAAAGATTAAAAAAATGAAAAAGTGGCATTAAAAATAAAATGCAAATACCCGACTTTGATCTCTCTATGCTCTTGACCTTAAGATGACCTTGATCCCTGCTTTCAAATACATTCATGTACTATCAAATAAATTAAAGCTAAAGTTGCATGAGGCCCAAAAAAAAACAGTCTTGGAGTGACCTTGAACTTTAATGACCTTGACCTTGGGAAGACCTTAACCTTCATGTGACCTCTCATGCTCATTTATGATAAAATAACCCAATGTTGTTGCATACTATTGGTTAAATAGAGCCATTCTGCAGTACGATGACCTATTTTTGGTATGCTTTTGCAAGGCCTAAAATGACCTTGACATTCAAGATAAACGCCAAAAAATGCAAACTATATGAAAGATCAATCTATCATCTCTAAATACAACAAGCTTCATCCTGAAGCATTTTTTTTTTTGGAGGGGGGGGGGGGGGGGGGGGGGTTAGTACAGACTACTTATGCATGCAAGTCAAAAAAGTAAAATTTTGTTGACCCTGTGACCTTGACATTGAAGTGAAATAATTCATTTACTGATCATTTATGAAGTCTCATGGATATACACCATCTTACCAAGTTTGGTTGTGATAGCTGAAATATGTATCTCTAGTTTTGAACATCCAGATGGCGGATAGACAGACAAACGGAGGGAAAACACAAACATTTTTTGGACCATTTAAACCTCATCTTGCACAGATTTGCATACATCTGGAAAATTTTGTTTTGGGAGTGAATACATAGACTCGCATTGCTATGCATGCGAGTAAAAAATAAATGAGAATATCCTTAGAAAAAACACCAAAACAAAGTAAGAATTTTAATAATTTATAATAAAATTCGAATGAAAGGTCTAACCATAATCAGCTGAAACAAAGGCTAAAGGCAAAATCATTAGTAGGACAGCAGTAAAAGATGCATAATAAACAATTATAACATTCAATGCAAAGGTCTAACAAAATTCAGATAATTAATTTGGACAGAGTACTGAATGTGTCCTCACATGATCCCTGAATAATGTTCAACCAGTACAGGATGAGGTTCTGGCAGTTCACATGACAAACTTGATCTAATTATCCAGTATGAAAAGTATGAGTCTCTTTTCAAGCTTTAGAGCTATTACAGTGGAGTCCGGGGGATAACGAATCTCAAGGGGGGGAATTTCGGGTTCGTTACAAGCGGGATTCGCTGTAGAGATTTGTACTGTAAACGGAAGTACACACCGGTGATGAGTACACATCACAACATACAGTACGTAGATCGATCTAGGCCTACGAAGTTTATCAGCAATGACTTCATTCAAGGCTATTTATAGCAGCCAATGACAGTTATGACTTCAAGGCCTGATTGACCTATGTACGAACTGTCATGCTTCTGCTGCTGTTCGCTATTGGCGATGAGCCAATTGAGGCAAAGTAGGCCAAAGGAATACACAAAGGGTTCGTTACAAGCGGAGATTCGTTATTTGCCTAACTGGATTTGTTCATTATAGGAAGGGTTTAAATAGTAAGACAAAGAAGGGAGTGTGTCGGGAAATGGATGGTAGTACGGTAATCGCGGGTGTTCGTTATTCCCAGGTTCGTTATAGGTGGACTCCACTGTATTTATCATTGTCAAGTGTATTAACACATATTCTCCTGTAATGAGCTGTATGGGCTTGATTGTTATTAGACTGAAATAACATGACTACTAACCTTTCTGGCACGCTCAACTTCACCACAAGGGAGGCGCTTGATGAAGTCAATTCCAGTCAAAGGAGTACCAGTGGGTGGTAGCAGTATGGAAGCATCCATCATCAGATACTCCACATTCAATGGACGAATCTACACGAAACACAAGTCGCACACACAAACCATTATTCAGATTGTATATTCTCTGTTATGCTTTTTAAAAAAGTGTTTCAAAGACACAATTCTGATAGAACATGTATTCACTAAACTTTTCATAAAGATCAGGGATTATTAACAGAGGTCTAATGTGGAGCTGATGTTTAAATTCAATATAAAAAGACTGAAGAGTAGAAAAAAGCCTTACTGTCATTTCCCTGTATTCATCCTCAAACATGTCAAGGAAGATCTCTTCGCTCTGTAACACATATTCAACACGATGAAAAAATGTTAACAAACTACAAATTTAATACCAAAACAAGTACAAAAAAGTTAATCTCTTTTGTTTTCTCTCTCTAATCCTGAAATGGAACCCATATTTTTCTACATGTACAATTCAGTAATATCACTTAGAACAAAACAGTTGCCTATAAATGTTTAAAAAAAAAAACTTAAAAAAAACGCTTATAAATTAACTTATACTATAAGTCACTACTTGTGCTTACTAAATTGTATACCAAAAGACCTAAAAAATTTTATCGAACGAGGAAGAATTTAAAAAAAAGTCTCCTTTCAAATACTTTTTTTTTATAAACCAGTCAACAAATGCCCTCCTCTTCGTAAATCCTCCTCCCTCCCCCCCCACCTTCCCCCCTCCCCCCCCTTCCCCCTGCCCCTCCATGTCTAATATGATAGGCATGTAATTAATTTTGTCCAATTTGCTTCCTATTCAACAATGTTTGAGGTGAGAATTAGTTTTTTTTAAAAACTAGTTTCAGTCATTTGCTGTAAAAGGCAATTATCAAAGTCGAACGAAGCTCTCCTGAGTCGAGCGAAGCTATCCCATGTTTTACGAACGAATGCTTGCAGGACTATGTGAAACATCTTTGCATAAAATTGGCCGCTGTTGCTTCTAGATATAATTCTGTTTCGATCTGAACAGCTTCAAGCTGTAAGTCAAGTCGAGATTCACATTTTGAAGCAGTTATTATTATTATTTTATGATGATTAATATACTGACACAATTAGTAAAAAAGAGTAAAAATAATACATAACACATAATGCACAAACACAACGATATTTCACATCTATATCAACAATAAAACTATAGCAAAATTTCAAAGCGCAATGGACACGGTGATGTCCCTTCAACACAACAAGGCAAAGCAAGTTTATTGGTCTAAAAAAAAAAGTGATATTTTTATTGCAAATACGAAAACAATTATATATTTAACTAATATTATTCTTTTTAACTTATACAGTAAATTTGTTATATGTATTTTAATGATATGTATTTTAATTAGAAACGCGTATAAAAAAATGTTGCGTGGCAGGCGGACATTTCCACAAATCATCTGAAAACTTAGGTAAATCGATAAGAAAAAATAACCAGTAACACCATCTGAATATTTCGGGCTACACCCAACTTCAGCAAAAACAAACAAAACATCACGGACCAAATTTACGCCATTGAGCATGCACAGAAGCACACTATTCTTAAAGAAAAGTATATAATAATAATAAGAAGAAAAACAAGAAGAAGAAGAAGAACAAGAACAAGAACAAGAAGAAGGAACAAACAAACAAAATAAATTAATTAAGTAATGAAAGATTTTACTAAATAAATGTACTACTACTATTAATTTAATAATAATAATAACAAACAAAACAAAAAAAATAAATAAATTAAAGATGTTACTAAATAAATATACTACTACTACTACTACACACCAGCTCAATTCCTATGTGAGCAGCACTTTTCAATGCCTCTGCATTTCGCATGCTGCGGGCTATTTATAGCTTGCCTGCACCCCTCCTTCCAGTGAAAGGAAGCACTAGCAAAGCTATTTATAGCTAGCCTGGCTGACCTAACACCTCAAAATCTGAAAAGCTTTGGTTGAGCTGCTGTGACTACTACTATTAATTTAACTCTGATCTCGAGTTATGGAAAAAAAAAAAGATTTCATTTAAACTACTCGTCCTTCGCCGGAAATTTAAAGATTCAAATATTATTAAGTATAGAGCAAAATATTATTAACTAGAATAGATATAGTTTATACATTTATTTACGTATAAAACAAACAATACAGGCCTACTAATTATATTCAGCTAGTGACGCTTTTTCGTTGCGCGGAGACTGACTTATAATATATAATTTAGATTAGGCCTATGCATATAACAGTGTCTACTTGATTCTAGGCAGGAAATGGGGAATGCTATTATTAGCCTACTGCTGAGAACTAACAAAAGCAAAGCAAGGGAGGCAACAATTAAATATGGTCGATAATAATTATGCTCAGCTTAACAAAGTACACCAATGTGTGAAATGCTAATCTGTGTAAATCGAAAAGAATTATAAGCAACAGCGACCAGTTTTAATGTTTAACTAGTCAAAGTCATGCAAGCATAATTTTGTAACACATTGGAGAGCTTCATTCGACTTTGGTGATTGCCTTTTTCGGCGAATGACTGAACTAGTTTGGGGTAACATATTTCTAACACTGACCTTGTAAATATTCCTGAGTCGCTGAGTGCTGC
This sequence comes from Oncomelania hupensis, assembly GCA_036898135.1. Lineage (NCBI taxonomy): Eukaryota > Metazoa > Mollusca > Gastropoda > Littorinimorpha > Pomatiopsidae > Oncomelania > Oncomelania hupensis. Next base: position 56,263,424 of record CM072512.1, on the reverse strand, counting down.
ATTCACGGGCATTCTCAATGCATGCTAGATGTCTGTCTTGCAGGAATGAGCGATCGCCTTTGTTGACCAGCTGCTTCAGCAGCTTGATACTCAGTTCCAATGTGGCGAGTCGAACTTTGCTCCCTGACTGACACGCCTGCTCAATGATGCGAATCAGCCGCTCAACCAGCAGAATGTTGTAGTTTTCCTTGCTCTGAACAACAGCGAACACTCAAACATGACAAACTGAAACATTCAGCCATTTTGCTAATAAAAGGCTCCATAGTCAGGGGTGGAAAACTACAATGGAAAAGGGGATAATAACAGTGAACCAAGAACACTGGACGGTTCAAGGTTTGAGATCATCCTTTGGTCTGTTGACCATTGTTCATAGTGACATGTCGCATCTGGTGGCAGTGGGCTAAGAGAGGTTGAAGTGGACACTATCTTTACGTACTACTGTTTCTCCCTCCACTCATCACAGTTCCTCCAAAAACCTGAAGTATATATCGAGGCCTAATTAGTGCACACACTAATTACATATCACTTTAAAGATCCTGATGCTCATGTCCAGGATGGGTGAGTGTCAGTGACGGATGGACTTTTTTTCTATATCATTTTTGGACTATTTAGGACTCATCTCGCACAAATTTGCAAAAATCTGGAAAAACATTTGGGGGGACATGCGAGTCAAAAAATGATATTGAGGAAACTACTGTTACGAGCTGCCTTGGCTTCCATCATTCACTCTTAAAATAGTACTAATTAAGACATCTATGTACATATTCTGGCTCCAACTCTGCAGATCGTTGAAGGTGATAATGATCATGATGACAACATATGATGATGATCGCTATGTAAGATGATGAAGATGATGATGATGATGATGGTGATGACTGCATACCGTACAGAATGCACTAAATCTGAGGCAGTTTAGCAGGATACCCGATTCCTAAAAATAGTTTGCCTTGACCTCAGAGGGCAAGCGTGCTGCAGCCGTTAGTGCCATCGTGCTAGCTGGCATGATGATTACACAGAAGGCAATGTGCATTCCTCTCATCGTTTTTGCTTTGTGTAGCAACATTTCTAAATTTTGCTCGATTCAGTTTGTGTGTTTAGTTAGCTAGATAATCAATCTATATGTTGTGCTTTTTTAGTGATTCTGAATGAATAAGTTTTTTTATATTGTTTATTATGTGGAGCGAGACAGTGTTTGTTTGAGACTATCCTCTTTGTTTTATAGTATTTTGCGTGTGTCGGTCCCCTTCCTTTTTTTATATATATATATTTTTTTTAACCTGTTTAGAAGGTTCTAGAATTCTGTGAGGCTTAATTCATACTGGTATCAAATCTGTAAGTGTAAACGTGCCGTTAAGTAAGTATTGACGGACGGATGCTTATAGAACATTTTATTTTATTTGTTTTCTTTACTCCACTTTCTAATGTTAAACGCTCTGCTAGACCGGTCTGCTGCGCTTACAAGGTGTGTAACACATGCCTAGGCCTGTTCTGGATGTGTACTGCACGCTAGCTCTAGCTCGCTCTGTGCTTGGATAATTAGTGTTGAAAGAGATAGCCGTCATGGCCTATGCTGCCAGCTAGGAATGCCATGGCTATGAGAAAGAAAGGGGAACTGAGGGGCATGGGAGAGGTAGGATAAGGCAGTCTACTTTTATCTCCATTCCAAACAGCAAGGTCTGAGATGGCATGACTGCCGATGCTGCACAAATAAATAATGCCAATGATGATGGTTATGACGATGATGATGAGGAAGATTAATGTCCTTATTCTATATGTGTCATTTCTCAACTTTGCACTTACCTTGGATCTTTCAGTGGGCATCAAGACGCTATCCATCAAGTTTTGTGAAATTCCTGTAAAAGACCAAAGAAAATTTAGAAAACATAACTTCACAGATTCAGACACGCTCATCCATTACCAAAGGACCACGCCGTGGCATGAATCTGATCCTGCATTATGAACAGCTCTGGAGAAGGAAAAGTGCTATATAACAGCGATAACTAAATAAATAAAATAAATAGTCATTATAAGGGAGTTGGAAGCCGCCGTACTCAAGCACCTCAATTTCTCTCCCTCTAGCTTTAATTCTATCTTTGTTGTTGTTGTTTTAAGTAAAGACTATCAGCCTAACATTATTTATTTTTGTAATAAAATGTTATTTATTTAATCTGACATTATTTATTTTGAAATAAAAATTTATTAAAAAAAAAAATAACTTTTTTTTTCAACAACAACAAATTCTTCTACTTCTAAACTACTACTTTCACTCTAGTAGTGACAAATGAATGCAAAGGGCCAATAAGGCCCTATCCCTATCTTACCCTATCCCGTAACTCGAAAGTCATTGGGGCACCACAGATGATCGTTTAACCAGCGTACCCCATCTTTCTCTGTCCTCAGCAACCCTCATGGATTCGCTCAGTGTCAAGCTAGTCCATTCTCGAATGTTGTCCTCCCACCTCTTCTTCTGTCTCCCTCTTCTTCTATCTCCTTTCACCGTTCCTTGCATGATGGTCTTTGCAAGGCCTGATGCTCATCGGAGTTTCAGTTTTTTCACCACTGTAAGCATGTCATTGTTTTTTCCAATGTTTGTGTGATGGTCTGTCGGACTTCCTCACAGGTGATAAGCGGGGAAATGCCCAGAAGTCTTTTGTAGCACCTCGTCTCCATGCTTTGTATTCTTGGTTGTGGGTCTGCTATGAATGTCCATGTTCTGCAAGTGTATAGGAAGATGGAGATGACCATGGAGCAAAGCAGCCTTACCTTGGAACATAGATTAATGGTTCTGCATTTCCAAATGGCCTTCAAACTTGTCAGAGTAGCAGTTGTTTATGCGATCCTGGAGAGGACTTCCTGTTGAGACCCATTGTCTGATACATCTAAAGCTATGCACAGTGTTGAGGGATTGGTCTTGGCCTTTGATGTTCGTGTTGATACCATTGGTGATGTTGGTCATCATTTTGGTCTTCACTGCACTTATTTCCATTCCAAAGGCTCTGGAGGTGGAGTCAAGCCTCGGTACCAGCTGTTCATGTTCTTATTCCTCTCCAGCCAATCCATTAATGTCATCCGCAAAACAGAGGTTGGAGATTACGCTACCACCTATGTTGATGGTGCCATCGTGATCTGCAAGGGCATCTGACATGATGCACTCTAGGGAGATGTTGAAGAGTGTTGGAGAGAGTAGGCATCCCTGACGCACACTGATTGTTGTTCTGGACCAGTTCCCGATGGCGCTGTTATGGAGGACTGCACTGTTAGCCTTGTCATACAGTCTTTTGATAACTTCAATAATGCTAGGGCTGATGTTGTACGCTTTCATGGTGGCCCAGAGATCTGCATGCCAGACTCGGTCAAACTCTTTTTTGAGTCTACAAACACATGATATAACATGTTGTTGGTGCTGTAAGTATTTGTCACAAAAGGTTCAAAATCTGTTCAGTGGTACTTCGCCCTGCCCTGAATCCTGCTTGTTTTTCAGTTATGATTTGTTCAGCTTGGGGTTTCAACCTGTTGAGCATTATTTTCAGGAGAACCTTGCTGGGATTGCTGGTGAGGTTGTCTGGTGGTGTGGTAATTTTCACACTCCTGAAGGTTACCATTTTTGGGAAGAGTGATGGGCTACTGGGTCCATGATATAGACCACTCCCCACTCTGCTAGATCTTGAAACAGATAATGGTGAGGGCGTTAATCATAACTTCACCTCCTGCTTGAAGCAATTTTGCGGGTATGTTGTCCACTCCTGCTGACTTCCACTTCTTCAGCGATTGCACTGTTGCCTCAACGTCTTCTCGGAGAATTAGGAGAATTTCTTCTTCTCTGTTCTGGGGAATGCTGGAAGTGATGCAGTGTTCCCTCCACACACAAAAAATGAGAGTCCTTGGGCCTTCCAGGTATACAATTTTAAGAGTCCTTGTGCAAATTTTGAGAGTCCCCAAATCGGAAAAAGAAATGTAAAAACAAGTCCAAGCCTAATTTTTTTCTTTTATTTTACTCTGTTAAAGCGTCACATTAGTTATCATAATCATATAAAACCAAAAAATTAAAACATGTATTAAATGTTAATTTAAGCCTGAGACGCTTGGTTGCTTCAAACTCCTTCAGAGCACCCTGCACAACAGCTTCTGGATCTGTACTTGATGTTGCTGTGGATGAACGGGTTTACATTACATTACATGATTATTGCTTTAGGTCCAGCGGACTCTTCCGAGCCAAATCAGGACCGGACAACCCCTGATCCGCATAAAAGATCTGCTGAAACAACCCTAGTGGTAAAACTGAACGCTCTCCACAAGCCAGTCACTTTACAATAAAGACATCCCACGCAGGGGACGCTGAGGCTGTACTCTAATTTATCGAACCCCCGTTTACAAAAACAAAATAGAATACAAACATCATTATAAATTATCAACAAAACACATACATATAAAATGCATACATTGCTAAATAATAACATCTACCACCTGGCAGAAAGCGTCCAATATTCCCAAGCTGATCCAACAGACCTCATACACAAATAAGGAGTCTTGTCCCGGAAAGTTTTTCAAGAAAAAAGGTAGATGACTGGTCTAGCGAAGAAGAAGATAGTATAGCAGATTGATAGAACAGAGCAGGAATGAGATAGAGCAAATGAGAAAGACAGCGACAGTGGGAATTTAAAGCACTAAATTTCCAGAAAGTGAGGATACTATTTATACTGAAACCCCCGGCACCCCAACGGGGGGAACGGGTTTTGGGCCCAGTCAACCAAGTCAGAAGTGACATGATCGTGTATGATAGAATCAAAGAATGGATTCACGAAGATTTCTTCTGTTTGGTGAATGGATTGCTTGGTGGAAGTTTACAATGCGCGCGCATGCGATTTTTAAGAACGACAACTCCCGACACAATCTTTAATCGTCTGCAATGGCAGTCTCAGTTGGATTCTGATTATGCCGTGAATTAGATCGCCACTCGTTGGTCGTATTTTTGACTTCAGCTTTTCAAAAAAAATGTGTGCGTCCACAGGACGCACGTATGCAAATTTTTCTGCGTCATTTTTTATATTTTGTGCGTAATTGACGCACTACTGTGCGTAATCGGGAACACTGTGATGGGTCTCCGTTTAGTGTGTGGTTGTAAAGGTCAGAGCAGTTCTCTGTCCATGTACAAGGTAGCGTTTCATATTTCACAAACAAGGTAGCATATCATTCACACCTCCTACTGGCTTTTGTACAGTCTTTTTCAGTGATAAATGAATTCTAAGGCAAATAAGGCAGCACTACACTGTTTTCCGACTGACCTTCATTCTCTCCCATAGCATACAGCAGGCACAGAGCAAAGAGAGCAGAGTAATCATTTTCTGTACACTCCAGTGCATTGAACAAGGTTTCCAAGTAAGGCCTGTAGAAAAAGAAACATACATGTACACGATGCCCACTAAATGCCACTTTTTATTCCTCCTCCTCCCCTCCCCTCCTACTCTCCCTCTCTCTTCCTTGTTAAGTCTACTGGAGTCATTAAGGTTCAATCCTGTAACTTGCTCAGAAAACATGTTTGTGCAGAACTATAACACTGCAGACAAATGCGCCACCTTGCCACACTCTTGGTTTAGGAGCAAAACATGCAAAACTCTAGTGCTCATTTATTGATGACCATGATTAGGACTTTAACAGCAATTCTTATAAGTTGGTTTTTATTTGCGTGTTACATTTCGTTGTTTTATAAATTAATAATTATTTCCTCGTCATTCATGACTCATCAATGACCACTCAGTATACAAGACAGAAATACTATTAACCTGTTTTCCAATGTGAATGGCTGAGGTTTGTCAGGCATCCCTGAAGGTATAGCCATGCGGTGAGACATGCCAATGAGCTTTTCCTCATCCGTGGAGTTCTGGGTGGGGCTGGATAGCTCTGTATCTCCAGACGCTGAACAAACCTCACTGATAGGGCTCAAGGCTCCTTCTGGAATATTCAAAGGCAAACAGATAAGAATGATCAGTCTGTAAAAAAATGCAAAATGCAGTTTTTTTGGCAACATTTGTTACATTACAAAACAACACAGACCAGAGCAAAGACGGATATATATGTCAGGTCTTGTAAAATTCCAAAAGAACCAGAAGTAGCAAACCCAAAAAAACAAAACAAAACACAACAAATTAAATAAATAAAATTAAAAAATAAAAATAAAACATTGATTTACATAGTGGACATATCTCACGGGATCACCTGTCAAGTATATTAGAACACTTGAAGCAAGAAAGTATACTACTGATGTTTTATTATGATTACTAACAAATGTTACTGTAGTTTCTTCAAGACTACTGATGTTTGATCATTGATCATGAAATCAATGTTAAAATATGTGAAGCATTGTTCAGGGTTTTTTCCCCCCCGCTTTTACTTTAAACAAATGTGCACTGAAAACGTTACTTTAGTTTCTTGAAGTAGTTGAAGCAACCACAACAACTTCAATGAATGATGGAATCAGGTCTAGTGTTTTGATTTCCTCGAAAGACAAAAAGTTGATAGAACACAACATCTTCCTTTTCTACTACCAAAAGAAACTATCTAACAACACGGACAGAGATATAAATGTGAATACAATCACAACATCAAATGCAAAGCAGCTGTACATGTAAAGGTACGCACAATTACATCTCGTGAATTCATATTAAATTTAAAATATTTACAAGTCACCCTATAAGAGTACATCACATTTCATAAATGTATTACATTCAGACAAGTCACTAAGAAAATGTATCAACCTTTTATTAAAACAAGTAATAAACTGGGAGGGGATGATAATAAATAAATAAATAAATATTGAATATGTCTCCCTGGTGGATGGATGGAGAGGGGAGGGGGAAATGACCAAGGGGGAGGGGGGGGAATAATAAAGGGGTTAAGTGGCCCTAGGGGGGAAATGGTCATAGGGAGGTGGGGCGGGGGAAGATAGTTGGGGATCCGGAAAAAAGTGGGCTAAGAGGGAAAAGACTGGGGAAGAAAAGACGGGGGGAATTGTCCAGGGAGGAACAGACTGGTGGGGAAGTGACCAGACACCATCTCAAAGTACGTGGTGTCAGTTATTGCAAGATTTACTTAGGCTTGAGCCACATTTTTAGGACTGTGAATGCAACTTTCTAATATGCTTGCATGCAGGGATGCAAAACTAAAAATATTAGTGCGAAAAAATACCTAACTGTCTGAAATTTTCAAATCTTTCAAGGAAAACACAATTAATGGTACCACAGAAATAGCCAGCGTTCTAGATTGTATTTGCAAACAAATGCAATACAATAATTTGAACATTGTTTTTATTAAGAAGATTACCTATACATTTCTAAGAAAAATTTATCTCAAACAATCAAATGATAGGGTATTTCTAGGAGTATTTTGTATGGCGAGGCAAATTCAACAACAGTTTTGCCCACATAAAACAGTCAGTCAGCATTGTAAGGGGAAAGAAACTTGCTTTAAAAAATAAAAAAATAATAATTAAATTTCGCTCTTCACGTGTTAAAAAGAAATATACATTATTTATTTATTTAATTTAACGTCTATTCACATTTGTGATATTAGACAACATATTGAATTATAAACAAAATACATTTTAAAAAAATTACTATTATTATTATTTTAAAATAATAACAATAATAATAAAAAATTATTTTTAAAAAAAAAACAATAAAAAATAAAATAATATGTCTTATTATTTGGGCAAAATCACTCAATTTTTACAGCAGAGCTGGTTGCTATATTAATGTCTCTTTACACATTGAGTAATATACCGCTAGACTTATATGGTCTTCTCATATGTGTTGATTCACAATTGGTATTGTATGCTTTGAACTCTGATAAAAATAATGACTGAGGTGATATCATATTTGAAATAAAATACCTGATGCATTCTTTAAAAAAAACACCAGAGGAATACATATAAATTAGTGCTGGAGGCATTCACATTGTGGAATCTTACATGATGATATTGCAGACAGAGCAGCAAAATGTAGAGCAAATGACGTCAATGCCATTAAAATTGACATTGGATTGTCAATTAAAGAAATGTACTATATAATTATATGTATGGGGGGTGTCGGATAGCGCAGTGGTTGGAGCACTCACTACTGTGTCGCAAGTTAAGCATCATCCAGTGCAGTTAGCACTTGGATGGGTGACCGCAAAACTTGAAGCGACAAATAACAACGCCCCCAGTTGACTCAACTGTGACCGAGTACCTACTCTCTTAAAGGTGGGGAAGGTAAAGCAGCGAGGGAGAGAGATGGGCATCACCCTCATTACGCTGGCCCAAGATAAGTGTGATCTCCAACATCACGCTCCCCTACGGCCCCACAAGGCTATGGGACTACCATTACCTTTTTTACCCTTTTACTATATAATTACAAAAAACATTACGAAAAGACACACAGAATCGTTTTTGACTAGCATGTTAGGAGTCTCTAGACAAGTTAATAGTTTAACATATAGATTATATTTAAATTCTTGGAAAATAAAATTTAGCAAAAACATCACTTGCATTTGTAATGAAAATTTAACAGTTCAACATTTACTAGTACAATGCACTGACATAAAAAGATACTTACCAAACAAATATGATAAATTGAGCAACACCCAAGATTTAGACTTAAAATCATTCGTTAAAATACCTGTAGGGAATTTATTATAAGAGTTAAAAATTTTAAAAATACAACTCATATGACAGAAGCCATCCCAGCAAGGTCCTCCTGAAAGTAATACTCAACAGGTTGAAACCACAAGCTGAACAAATCATAGCTGAAGAGCAAGCAGGATTCAGGGCAGGGTGAAGTACTACTGAACAGATTTTCAACCTCAGAATAATCTGCGAGAAATACATACAGCACCAACAACATCTGTATCATGTGCTCGTAGACTTCAAAAAGGCGTTTGACCGAGTCTGGCATGCAGCTCTGTGGGCAACCATGAGAGTGTACAACATCAGCCCTAAAATTATTGAAGTCATCAAAAGCCTGTATGACAAGGCTACCAGAGCAGTCCTTCACAACAGCGCCATCGGAAACTGGTTCAGAACAAGTTTCCGGTTTAGAACAACAATCAGTGTGCGTCAGGGATGCCTACTCTCTCCAACACTCTTCAACATTTTTCTAGAGCGCATCATGACAGATGCCCTTGCAGATCATGAATACACAGTCAGCATAGGGGGAAGAGCAATCTCCAACCTTCGTTTTGCAGATGACATTGATGGATTGGCTGGAGAGGAACAAGAACTTGAACAGCTGGTACAGAGGCTTGACACCACCTCCAGAGCCTATGGAATAGAAATAAGTGCAGAGAAGACCAAAATGATGACCAACAACACCAATGGCATCAACACGGACATCAAAGTCCAAGGCCAATCCCTCAACACTGTGCATAGCTTCAAATATTTAGGAGCCATTGTATCAGACAATGGGTCCCGAAAAGAAGTCCTCTGCAGGATCGCACAAACAACTGCTGCCCTGACAAGGTTGAAGCCCATTTGGAAAGACAGGACCAGCAGTCTAAGTTCTGTTTTCCCTTGTCATCTCAATCTTCCTATTCGCTTCCAAAACATGGACCATCACAGCAGACCTACAACGAAGAATACAAAACATGAGGTGCTACAGAAGACTTCTGGGCATTTCCTATACCCAGCACATCACCAACGACGAAGTCCCACAGACCATCACACAAGCCATTGGACAACACTATGACATGCTCACAGTGGTGAAGAAACGGAAACTCCGATTGTATGGCCACGTCACCAGAGCATCAGGCCAGGCCTAGCAAGACCATCCTCCAAGGCACGTTGCAAGGAGGCAGAAGAAGAGGGAGACAGAAAAGGAGGTGGGAGGACAACATTCAAGAATGGACTGGCTTGACACTGAGCAAAGCCATGAGGGTTGCTGAGGATAGAGAAAGATGTAGTACGCTGGTTAAACGATCATTTGTGGTGCCCCAACAACCTTCGAGTTACGGGATCGAATAGGATAGGATACATGCTATCGGTGGGAAAAGTCAATGTATTGCTAATTATTGTGTCATAGGAATCTCTGCTAAGCTGCACACAATCCTGTCAAGAAAGATGGATTACCAATGATTGTGCTACATCTCTGGCTTCCTCCAAGTCACCACGATCACCGCTTTCTAATATAAAATGAACAAAGACTTAGCTGTGAAGAAAATGTCTCATTAAAATTTATATATTTTGTATTCAACAGCTTTTCGGAAGCCTTCCTGATTTTTCTATGAGTGAAATCAGATACTGTTGATGGCAAGTTCAAAATATTGGTCTCTCGACTATGTATATTCCATTCTACTACTTTACTCTGAAACCGATTAGTGATAACAGGTTCCACTGCCAAATATTAATAAGCAATGTAAGTGTATGCTTGTGAAGACAAAATGGCAAAAGAGTACACACTTTTGACAGACAAGGTTAGCAATGGATGACAGTTGGTATTAGCGATTTTATAGTGACTGTACTTTCTGCTGATGAAATAACACTAGTTTTGAAAACCTCTAGCTCAATCTCTGAAAGACAAAATACAAAGAAACCAAAATTAACACACACAGTGATAGAAAAAACCCATAGATAATTGTTAATAATTATTGCCAAAGTAATCGGAAGAGTAACAAAGCAATACAATCAAAACTAAGTAAATGTGCCAGCCATGCTACATGCCAACAATAAAAATAAATTAAAATAGCACCAAAAATACAACAACAGAAAAAAACATCACTAACTGATAAATGCTATAAACGTAACTAGGAATACAGGGGGGCCTCGAGTTACGACGTTGATCCGTTCGTTGGAGGCGTCGTAACCCGATTTCATCGTAAGTCGGAACATAAAAAAAAAAAACTGTACTGCATGTACAGTGCTATATACTGTACTGTAGAATTTTTTTTTTCTTCTTTTTAATACTTTTTTATGTCATTAACAGTTACTGTTAATGACATAAAAAAGTATTAAAAAGAAGAAAAAAAAAATTCTTACTACATGAATTAAACTAGCTCCCGTTTGTTTACGTCGCTTACGACGCTGAACCGCATAAGGAACGACGCGTAATATTATTTATTATATTTTTATGGGGAGGAGCGTCGTAACCACGAAACAACGTTAAGTCGAGACTGGCGTAACCCGAGGACTTACTGTATATAGGAAGACAAGATAAAAGAAGAAAAGCAGCGGACTAAAACATATCTTCAATCCATGAATGTTGCTAAAATGCTTTTTCAGAAGTTAAAAGCCAGCAGCTGGCAGAGGTAATCTTTTATGGGGACATTTCAGCACCATATACAATACTGGAGAATCAATCAAGAAGAAAATCTAACTCTGTATTCCCAAGGAAGATTTTACTTGGTCACACAAGATAGGAGAATCTGAAGTGGACAAAAATAGCTAAGAGGACTGTAGTAGTTCTAAGGTTATATAGATTATAACGGTAAGGTGCTAAACAACCATGCAGTGCACCAACTGTAATCATGATGGGTTACAGAAGGTGATGTTCAAAGCCTGAGGCGACAACATCCAGGAGTCAGACTAACAACACATTTTCACCTGTGGAAGGGGAAGAAACAGGCCCTTCCGCCAGTTCTTCCCGCCCAAGGTAGAAAGTAGAGTTACCCTCTTCCACTCCGCCCACTGCACCCTCCTCCTGTCCCCCTGGTCCCTGACCATAGCGCCGTTTGGGACGATTATTCTCCAGCGTCTTTTCCAGAGGCTCTGCTGGCGCACGGAACTCGCGGATACGCTGAAAAATAAATGGATTATAATCTTTAGGTTGTTACATAAAAATGTCTAGAGAAAGTTCTTTATGAACTTGTCTGCATGTATATGTGCCCACAAACACACACAGTCACCAGGCTCACATTTACTGTGCCATCACTACAGCTGCACAGAAGTAGGGTTTATTACACTGGATTGCAACTTCTTTCTTTCAACACAATCAGTAAATCGACACAAGGAAAGAAAGATTGTCACAAGGAAAGAAAGATTGTCACAAGGAAAGCAGAGTTTAATTTCCTCCCATGCTTCAGGGACAATGATAATTTGACAGGACCATTTCACACAAATAGTGAAGTTTACCATTTTCCACTCTGGAATTATATTTCTTTGGATTTAGGAACATTTACTTATTGTGGACAGAGACATTTTTTAGTCAAGATATTGTGCTTAATTTAAGCATCCAAAATTAAATTTACATAATACTTCAAAAGATACAACTCTGTAAGATTTTCCTCACTAACCAGACAATACCTTTTGATTGAAAAATACTATACTATAAAACTCAATTTTTATAATTGAATCAAACCTTTCTAGGCAGAAAGCGTTAATGAAACCTAATATTTTACAATGCAGAAAGATTGCAACAAGACTCACTGCCTTGGGTGTGCTTGTGGTGCCTTCAGTCTGTGCCAAAGAAATGTCCCCATGAAAGATGACCTCTGCCAGCTGCTGGACTAACTGGTCATGGTGCATAATCAGGAATACCTGAAGAAGAACATATAATCATTTCAATTTTAATACTTTAAATAAATTGTTCTTATATAGCGCTTTTCCAGCTCAAGAACTGCTCAAGAATAATAGGAAACACATATTTTCCAATTATGGCACACAATTTTTGAGTGAAAGACATTATGACAGCAACAGTTACAATACCCAGTTGAGTTTATTTATACTAGCAATAAAAGCATGCAATACATATTAGCAAATTTTAGACACAGGACTTACCTGAGAAAGTAGGAATAAAGACACCACAGAGCTCACATATTTCCTGTCATCCTGGAGAAAAAGAAAAGAAAATATTTAGAAAAGGGAAAACAAATCAGAATTACGCAGGAAATTGCCATCATTATCAGGTACGAAGGTTAAGATCATCAGACTGAAAAAATAAGCTAAAAGGACCAATTTCTTGGCTACACACAATGAAGGAAGGGAAATCCAAATGTATCGCACCTGAGGATCATCAAACTTCTTCCTCTTTGTCAAAGAGTAGACATATAAGGGAATGAAGAGGTTGTTGAGGAGGTGGTGAATGAGGACCAAGTTGAGAGTGTCCAAGCCAATAGTCAAAATGTCATTGAGGTAGTGCAAGTGGTCCAGATGCTCCGCTACCAGGTCCGACAGCCGGTCTCGACTTCGGTGGCTATAAGGAAACAGAACTAGCATCATACTTGTTTTTAAATATGATCACGCTCATACGTCTACTAGGTTTTTAATATTTTTTATTTGTGTTACGAAGCATGTGGTACCCACACACATGTACACAACAGCTGTAGCTAGGAGAAAGGTTCTTTACCATACACCGGATACTCATGCAGAAAAGGAATTCTAATCCAGTATTCCCAATTTCAAGGGGAAGTATCCATTAGGAACATTGAATTAAGATAACCATTTCTGTAAAACAACAGTTATAATCACAAACACATTCATTACACCTTGACAGGGATCTTGCTATCACTTTCAGTTAGGTACCTCTATAATCAGACATAATGCAAAATTTGCAGTTGCTGACAGTCAAAAGAATGTGTGGATATGCTAAAACGTGCAGTGATACTCACTCCATATCATGACGCACACAGAGATCAAGATCCAGGATGTGATTACCGATGAACCAGACCAGGTTGGAGAAGTAAGGGGCGGCTGTACGGTCACGAATGTAACGCAACATTGCTTTGTCGTCCACTGCAAGCATAGCTACACATGAACTGTCATTATCAAAACACAGCCGAAAAGTCCAAAATCAGTATTCCATCACCATACAGAGCCAGCTATTCATGCAAATTAAAGGAAAACAAAACAAAATAATTCTAACAAATAATGTCAAATTATTTTAGCGCTAAAAGGTAGACTGGCAGAAGACAGAACTTTTAAACATCATCAACAGTAAAAAGATATTTAAAACAAGATGGCAAGCCATTCAAAGGTATTTTCAGACAATCACACACATAGCTTAAATTTTCAAAAGTGTTAACTTTCTTGGTGGTGTTGTGACACGGCTTAATTCTAACAGAGCAAAAGAATACCATAGGGTCACCAATTTTTAGATACAGCGCAAAAAGTGTATAGAAAATGGCAAAGCACAATGACCTTGACCTTTGAGGAAGTACAAATACAAATGACTTAATGGTAAAGCAAATAAAATAGCACAGGAGGCCGGTCACTAACATTGGCAATGTTCTCAAGATATTTGGTCACAATCTGTCCAACAGATAGACCGACCGACAGTTAGCTCGTTTGGATTCCCAACTATTTCAAAGTATTTCCAGATAAATCTTGACAAACTAAAATGACTGTAATGAAGTCAAATGCAGTATGCGATCACAATGAAAGCATATCAGTCCCAGCAAAGACCCACCTACCACCATGGTAAATCCGTTTCTTCTTCTTCTTTATCATTAACATGTCACACAAGTAAAATTTAATGAAAATCTTTACTGGCAACTTTCAAAAAATGCCATCTTACCTCTGAAAACATTGAGGGTGATGGTGCGCACGGCAATCCTCACCATAGCTTCAGAATGGTTGAAAAACTTGATGGCTTCAGTGTACAGCGCAAAGTCATTGGTGTGCTGAAAGAAAACCATTTCTACATTATAGTGTGCACAACAAACTCAGTACGTCAAGTAACGCAAAGTTGCAAAAATGAATATACAGGCAATGTACTTTTTGCAGGTGGGAGAAGAGGAGAGGATGGGGTGGAGGGAGGAGGGAGAGGTACAATATAAAGTGAGTGTTGCGACTGATACATTTTTGGAAAAGTTTGGCATTATATAATATGATGATGTTTAATGTGCCATTATATGTCGTCAGAACACTTTTCCAACACCCCAAAATCTCATTATTATTATTATTTTTGGTTGTTGTTGTTATTACTATTTTCACTGGGGGAAAACCATCTTTACATGGAAATGCATGTACACTGTAAAACAAAAGTTCACAAAAACGCTACTGAATGATTTTATCATTTTGTACATTAGGACAGCTAGACACTAATTAGTACAACCAGCTAAATAGTCCTGGTGTATGACGGCCTACTAGCGCCAAAACCGAGAGTTACCATTATCACGAGATAATTAAAATTATCACGTGTTCTGTGTAATTTACAGAGATATCGGTAATCCGCAGTGTTAATTAATAATTATTAGTATTTGCCACGCTTTCCTAGCGCCCAAACCTGATAATTACAAATATCATGAGATAATTACAATTATCAAGCGATAATTACAATTATCACTGAAAATTATAAATATGAAGATGAGCATGCTCGGCCTGATACGCAATGCGCATGCGCGGCAGAGGCACTGTTCCCAGCACGCCTGGGGTTTTGGCCCTAGTAAAGCGTGGCCAAAACTGAAAATTAGTAATTAACACTGTGAATTACCGGTATCTCTGTGAATTACACAGAACACGTGTTAATTACAATTATCACTGATACATGTAAGTTTTGCAGGTTTTGACGCTAGTAAGCCGCCTTACCAGAATTAAGCATGATCACGTGAAAATTATAATTATCAAGTGAAAATTGTAATTATCATGTGATAATTACAATTTTCAGTTTTGGCGCATTTCCAGGCGGATTGATAGAGCCAAAACTGAAAATTAAACATGATCACACGAACATATTTGTAATTTTCAATGATAATTGTAATTATCTCTTGATAATTGTAATTATCCCATGATATTTGCAATTATCACATGATAATTGTAATTATCAGGTTTTGGCGCTAGTAGGCAGCCATACTGGTGGATAGACATAATTCAGTACAACATAACACCTAACAATAATAATGACAAGCGTCAAAATGTTTAAGAAAAGCGTTCTGTGGAATAAATAAATGTATAACTATAAATAAAATAATGATAATTTTAATGTTCATAAAGTAACATGACGATAAAAAAATATTGTGCCACATAATTACAAACACACAAATGAGTCCATTTGAAAGTATTTTGGATCAATTAATGATCGCCTGGTGTTCGGTTGTTTGTGCATCACTCTGTTGCTATTGATGAATGCTTTATATTAAAAGCATATCCCTTGAGCTGTGAGGTACAGCAACAATATGTGCATGTAACAGCTTGCTCACGAGAGACATAAAATTATTGGATTAGTGCATAACACTACAGTGCACACTCAGCATAGTATACAGAAAGCTAGAGCACACTTTAACTGTTGATCCCTTCTCTCCTCTTCCTGCTCTCTTGCAATTATAATTTCTCTTCAATTCCTATCTATAATTTCCCTCTCACTTCTGATATCAACCTCCATCCCCCTATGCCCTCCTCAAACTTTATATTTCCTGCTGTTTTTATAATTCTGAAATTCTTCTTATCATGCCTTGTGCATTCAACAATGGATGGAGACATGTGCGTTATAAATCACCATCATCACCCTCAACATCTCTTGCATGACTTTCCCCTTCTACAAAAATACTTGATGTTATCCATTCATGCTTACATTTTCACATCTTAGCCTTCTTTTTTTCCCTATCAATAACGCACATCTTTTCTTCAAGCCTCTTTCCCTGGTCCCCCTAGTTTCTTAGCTAGTCTCCTAGCTTCTTTTATTTTTCCTGACTAATTTTTGCATGAAGATTAGTAGAACACAAATAGACAATTACTGGTATCTTAATATACAATCTCCACTAGAAATTGCTCTGAAAATCAATAAAACAGATATCAGTGGTGAAATATTGAATGACACTGTTCTATTTCAAGGGTCGCAACACTCAACTGTGATTATACCCTATTTCCTTTCAGAGTTATGTACATAAATAATTAAACTAATAGGGCAAAGCCCATATGACTCACATGCTCCTTATGGAACTTGCAATATTTAACATCAAAATGAGTGCCCAGAAAAAAACAAAATGAAAAGATGGCATTAAAATGCAAAGTAATACTGACTCTGATCTTTCTATACTCTTGACCTTGAGATGACATTGACCTCCGGTTCCAAATACACTCATGTACTATTAAATAAAGTACAGCAAAAGTTGTGCTATGCCAAAAAAACGGTGACCTTGGGATGACTTTGATCTTCAGCAACCTTGACCTTGGGACGACCTTGACCCTTACATGATTTCTTAAGCATATCTGATCAAATAACCCAATGTTGCTGCGTTAAATAAACAACCATTCTACTGTACAATGAATGAACTATTCTTTGTATGTTTTTGCAAAGCCCAAAATGACCTTGACCTTCAAGATCAACTCAAAATCGGAACACGTATGAAAGATCAATCTATCATCTCTAAATACAACATGTATGGACTTTATATCTCTCATAGTTTAGGGTCAAGGTCACTTCAAAGTACCTATACAAACTGACTTTGGACAGCTCCGGTGACCTTGAAGTGAGGATGATCAAATGTGCACAGTATGTATGTCTCATTCATATCTATCATTGATCAAAGAATCATAATTTCAAAATTAATAACTTCAAAAAATAAGACATTTTGTGAAAAATTGTCAGTTTTTTTTACTAACATTTGATGACCCTCTGACCTTAGCCTTGAAGTGAAGTAATTCATTCACTGATCATTTTCGAGGTCTCCTGAGTATACACCATGTTACCAAGTTTGGTTGTGATAGTTGAAATAGGCTCTGAGTATTTAGCCACTTTAAAGTTTTTGCACAGACAGTGGACGGACAAACATATGGGTGGACTTTTTAAAAAAAATATCATTTTAGGATTATTTAGAACTCATTTCGCACAGATTTGCAAAAATCTGAAAAAAAAATTTGGGGTTAGTACATAATGCATGTGAGTCAATAAATTAAAAAAAAGAAGAAAATAATAAATATGTAGGTGGACACAGTATTACACATGCAGTCATCGATGGTGAAATAACAATGCACCATAGTATGGAACAGTGCCTATCTGTAAATATTGAATGACACTGTTCTACCTGTTGGGGTGTCGGATAGCGCAGTGGTTGGAGCACTCGCTACAGTGTCGCAAGTTAAGCACCATCCAGTGTGGTTAGCACTTGGATGGGTGACCGCAAAAACGTGAAGCGACAAATAACAACGCTCCCAGTTGACTCAACTGTGACTGAATACCTACTCTCTTAAGGGTGGGGAAGGTAAAGCAGCGAGGGAGAGAGATGGGCATCACCCTCATTACGCTGCCCAATATAAGTGTGATCTCCAACATCACGCTCCCCTACAGCCACAAGGCTATGTGAGTATCTTTACCTACCTTTTTTTTACTGTTCTACCTCAAGGGTCACAACACTTAACTGTGATTATACCCTATTTCCTTTTGGAGTTAGCATATAAATACATAAATAGGCCTACCCATATCATATGAAAATAATATATAAATATGTAAACAAATAAATCAGAGAGGAAACAACCAAAAACAAAACAACCGTTACGTTAAAACATAATAAATGAGATAAGGTTAAATAGACTGAAAATACCTTTAAAAATAAATCAATAAAACCCTACCCTTCAAGTGAGATTATTTCCACACACCTTCAAAAACAAAAAACCCAATGAAACTCAAATAATAAATAATGAATAGTACATCAATGAAGCGAAGCCAGAGTAACAGAATTATATAATGTACAAAGTCCGCTCTTTTATGAAATAAAATAAAATAAAGATTTTTTTAAAAATACAGCAGAATTACAGTTTATTTTATAATTAAGGCATTTTACAAAAACAATAACAAGTGGCATCAAAGCTAAATATTTTCTCTGTATTCGCCACTCCTTATCCTTTCATCCTCTTCCTGTCCCCAGCCTCTGCTCTCTTCTCTCTTACATACATGCAAACACTCACTCTCTATGTCTCACTCACACTCTCTGTCTCTCTCTGACTGTCTGTCAAATAAAACAATGGGCTAAAAAAAAAATCCTAAACAGAAAACCAAGAAAGCGAAATATGATGTGATGGTCTTACACAGGTTATTCAAAAAGAGTTAAGTCACACTCACAAGCGCAGCTGAAATACTACAGACCATACTACATTATAACTTTTAGCAATGCTTAACAGACTGTATTTAATAAGTAAAGAATAAGAACATATGGGCGCTCATAAAGTAGCATGCAGAGACTGAATAATGGTGCAAGGTCTGGATGATTTAGCATGTTGACTGACATTTGTTTCAAAAGGATGTATGTACTAATACCATGTTCATTTATATCTTACGTGCATTGGAATGACCATTCCTATGTCCTGTTTTGGATTGTTTTCAAGGTACATCGTCACTGAACTACTAAACACTAACCATTAGTGCTACCACAACCCACACGTGTATACACACGCACACCTCCTCAAGACAATTGCTGAGAACTGTCACTGTGAATAATGAGGCGGCCGGGTGCTTTTACAAAAAAGGCGGCAAACGGCATCCAGTGGTTCTGCAAAGAACTGGAAGCAGGGTGGGCAAAAGGGGGATAGGGATGATGGTGTGAATGGGGAAAAGAATGAGTGAAGGCCTAGGGATCAACCAGGATTCCAAATAATTAAATTAATTAATTTAGTCATCTGTATTTCACTGTCCTAGCTACACATGAAATGAAAATAATGTTTAAAATCTTGTATACAGTACATGACATACATGAAGGGGAAAAAAAAGCATTGAAATGTTATTTTAATCATGCACCTATCTTTTTTATTTCTTCTAAAAGTGTAAGAGACTCACACTTGTTGGTGACGCCTGAAAATAACAAAAAAGGAAAATAAATACAAACTGTGCCTCTTTAAAAAAAAACAACAACAATTTTTAAAAAGCAACAAAAGAAGAAGAGACGTGTTTGTTAAATTTGTAGTCACCACTTCCACCTCCTCCCCCCTCCCCCCCTACCTTTTTTCTCACTACCAATATTTCTTTGTCCTTGTATGTGTGTGTGCGTGAATGTATAGACTATAAGCAAATTTGAATATAAAAAAGCATGTAATGTTTCTTTTTTTTCTTTCTGTTGTTTAGAATAAAATGGTAGCCAGCGAATTTCGTGTTGATCTTAATGCTAAATTGATGCCTCTGTTCATCTAGTCCACAAGAGTTGAAAAGGTCTATTTATCATCAAGACATCTGTCTCTGTCTGTCTTTCTGTCTGTCTTTCTCTGTCGCTGTCAGTCTGCCTATCTGTCTGTGTGTCTCTCTCTGTTTCTGTCGCTGTCAGGCTGCCTATCTGTCTGTGTGTCTCTCTCTGTTTCTGTCGCTGTCAGTCTGCCTATCTGTCTGTGTGTCTCTCTCTGTTTCTGTCGCTGTCAGGCTGCCTATCAGTTTGTGTGTAAAATAATGCATGATTTTAGAAACACGATTTTGATCAGAACAAACAAATAAACTGAAGCACTGTTCATAACTGATAAAATGCACCAATGATGATTTCAAAAATAGTTTCCAGTACGACGCACCTCAAAAAAGCACAACACATAACGTCACACAAAGACATTTGATACTGGGAGAATGGATTTTATTTTAGGTAATAACATTTTGTTTTCAGGTTTCTAACAATGTGAAAAAAAACTTGCTGCAAACAACATAAACTACACATATTTCAAAATTGCGCAAAAATGTTACTAACAAACATGCAAAGTTGCCATTTATACATTTTAATCCTCACATTAAAGAAATAAACAAATGAAAGCACATTGGATAAAAGCAAAAACAACTTCATGTCATGGTATTTAACTGAAGCAATCAAAGAGAATCTGGTGTATTTTTTTCAATCTTTTACACCCCATAACATGATCATAGAAATATTTATTAATCTGTATTATCTCTCCATTACGTGTAAAAATAATTTTTAAAAAAAGAGGCCTCGTTTGATGAGGTCAAACCACTTCAAAAGGCAATGGAACCCAGATTGTGACAAGTAAGCGAACAGGCAGGTAGTTGTTGGTCATATTTAGTCAGAGCAGCGCCTTGAAGCTTGTGTGTGAATGTTTGTGTACACTCTGCTGCGTTCAACAATGTGCACCTGTGGCAATTAAACTAGCCTAGTCCGAGAGAGATCAGTCAAGTAGTATCAATTAGACATTTTATAAGTTGTTTTGTTCTTGGTTCTTTTCCTTCGCATTTTTTATCTAGGGCTCAGAGTCACTTTAAAAAAACGAAATAAAAAAAAAATGCTTACCTCATTGTAGAAGAAGTGAATGGTGTGTTTGTTCAACTTCAGGGACAAGGTTTTTAGGAATGATATATAGTATGCCATCACCTGTATGGAAAGAACACGCATTCAAAAAAGATACAATAGAGTGAGCAATGGTAAAACTAAAGGATTTTTTAATTTTTTACTGCTACGATTGTTCTACTCAAGTTACCACTATTGATTCTGCTACCTTCCTCACCCTGTTCCTCCCTCCACCCTCACCCTTTTCTTCAATACTCGCCACGCTCCTTCCTGGGATTTTTTTTTCTCCTTGAAGCAAGCACATAAACAACACGGATGGCAATCGTTCATGTACTTCTTGGCGCAAATCAATGGCTGGCCTCGTGGCACAGCGGGTAAGTCGCCGGTTTCCTATGCTGAGGATCGCGGGTTTGATTCCCGCAAGGAGCAAACCTATGTGACTTAGGTAGGAAGGAGGCTATTGAAGTCAGCGGGTTTTTTTCTGGGTACTCCGGTTTCCTCTCCTCCCTTCAATAATGCAGACCTGTGCACACTCAAAATCAGGGCTTCCAATGGTCTGAGATAAAAAAGGAGGAAAATGACCGAGTGACGAGGTCACGAGCGCACGACCCCAAACACTGTCACAACACTGTCTGCTATAAAAGAAACAATTTTATTAGTGAGAGTAAAGTAGAAGAAAGAAAATAAGTGATTTACAAAAGGTTTGATGTAAGGTCTCACACGAATAGAGAATAATTAAGGCAAATATGGAATTTACCACATTTTAACGATCTTAATTGCTTCACATCTTAAAAGCAAAAACTGTTTTCTACGGCGGAACTTTAAAATTTTTCGGCTGAAATTTTTTTTAAATGGCGGAAATTCGCCGAACGGCGGAAGATTGGAAGCCCTGCAAAATGCTCATCAGTAGCAAACAAACCAAATTTCAGTAGTTTTTAAAAATTTTCAGTAGCAAGCTGTAACGACAGTTCAAGTAAAAAAATCAGAATTTCGGAATTTCAATAGAATTTTAATAAGTAATCCGTATTCTGCTCATGAAAATTGGAGAAAATACGGAAAATCCGTAGATGTGCACAGGTCTGATAATGGTATTGGATGCAGTTAATCTAAAATTTCAAAAAAATAAACATTGGGTTACCTCTCTGTCTTCTAATAGCCATCCTCCTGCATTTACACCACATGTTTGAGTGATAGATATGGTTGTTGTGTGTTTAAGAGTGAGTGAAAACATGTGAGCATGCATGTTGGTCAAGATCGCCACGCTTTGAGCCTGCTTGTTGATTTGAGGAAAGGCGCATATACAGCACCTAGTATTATTATTATCATTATTATTATTAATGCGCAAACGCGAGTGCTAGTGAGCCTAGTATTGTAGCAGAGACAGGATTAAATGCAAAATACTTAAGGGAGACCAAAAAATGTGTGTTGAACACTGGTAGCAGTTGTTTCGCCGAAAGACGTAGGACTGGCGTTAAAAGACAGCATATTGGGAAAAATCCTTATTAAATGATATCCTCCAACATAACTTGTAAATAATAATAATAATAATAATAATAATAATACAGGATGCTATGTACGCGCCTTTCCCCAAGGCTCAAAGCGCGGCGATCTATACCAACATACACGCTCACCTGTCTCATTTACCCTCACACACACCAAATACACATACATCACTCAAACAGGTGGTGTAAAGGCAGGGAGATCGCTATTAGAAGACGGAAGAAAATCGAATTTTTATTTTTGAAATTTTTATATTGACTGCATCCTGTACCATCATTAATCATGAAATAATTTTAAGTCGGATTATGCGCCCAAAGTAAAGGCTAGAAGAGGGCGGCCTGGGTGGCTGGAGTTAAATCCTGTATCGACCTAGTGCCTTGAGCAGCTCTTGAGCTGGAAAGGCACTTTATAAGAACGATTAAACAAATCAATAAAATCATAGGTTTGTTACAAAATAATTTAAAGAGTGACTTCAGTGGTACATCACCTCTTCATCTGAGAAGTCAAACTTGTGAACAATGATGGAATTGATGTGGTTGTTTGACAAGAGGTAATCTGTACACAGAGAAAACAGCAACATTTACCATTAGGCATTACAATAGCAACAGCAAATGAATGCAATGAGTTACTATTATAACAATAGCAAATGAATGAAATTAATTTAAAACAAATTAAAAAGTATTTTGAAATGTGAAAGATTAATGTAAAAAAATAAAATAATAATCAATTGTATAACCACTTTAAAATCTAAATTAATATTTTGAAATGTGCAAAAGAACCTATTTATTATCATGTTAAAAGTCTACATAAGGACAGTGCAGTTATTTATCATTAAAAAAAAAAAAAAGCACCATATGCATGCATGGTTAAATGTGTGTGAGCTCGCAAGTGTGAGCGGTTATGCTCTTGGCGTTGGGGAAATTAAACCAAAAAAATCAAACTTCAACAGTCCATCAGAATAGTTTTCACAAATTGCTCTCCATCAGTCAATGTCTACAAAGTACATGTACTAAATATGATAGTAAAACTTACAAAGAGATGTCTCATTTCGTATATTTTCAAAGAGGATGTTGAGGGTCTGTAGAAGTTGAACACAGATATAGCGTCCACATCTCTGTTGTAAATAGCGCAGGAAGAAAGACAACATGTTCTTCTCCAAGAAGAAGCTGTAAAGTAAAAATCCCAAAATGATTTACCAAAATAAAAACAACACTAGTAATAAAAATAATAAACATAACAATATGTATAATGATTAACGTGAACATATTTTAAAGAAAATGATTATGAACTATCATTATCCATCAGCTGCTACATTTTCTCATTGAAACTTGTTAGCTGTTACAGTGTTAGCGGAATTTAACAACAAATTGAAGTAAACCTCTACAACAAACTACAAACTAAAGGAATACATTAGTTAAATTTGATTATGAACTAATGAACAAAGATTTGTAGTAAATCCCGAAAAGTAAACACAAAGTAAAATAATAATTATAGGTAGGTTTCACTGTATTTAGAAATTTTACAGTGCACGATCTTTCTTGCATTATCTTTCTTGCATTATCTTTCTTTCATTATTTTACAATTGACAGTAAATGTCTGCTGTATTTTAGAGTTAGTCCTGCAAGATAATTGCAATATGAATAAATATTTATATTTAAATACCAGAAATTTATTATTTTTGATGATATTTGGCGTGTGTGACTGTGAATGGTTGCGATCATTAGTATAAGGACAGACGGCATTTACCTTTGACTCAACCACTACAACTTTAATAAAACAAATACAACGTTTGGGATACCAAACATGCTAAATGTTGCTTTAAAGTAATAAAGTATTAATAATTGCATATTAATACACCAAAAACGGACAGGAACATCAATAATTTAGCATTTAATGATTAATAAAAACAATCGAATCGTGAAACCGGAAAGTGTCTGTCACTGAACGTGCTTATCATCACAGCTCTGAAAAACGGACATGTTATGAAAAGGATCGTAAAAAAAACTATTCTTGGGAACAGATAATTGAAATATGCACATTTTTTAAAGCTACCGAATACAGTCATACCTAGCATGTCATAATGCTATTTAGAAAAGCGTAATGGTCTTCGAAGTCCGACATCAACTGCCGTCTGTCGCTGAAAACTAGCGATTGGCACTTTCGTTTTCTAACATTATTTACATACTGCAATCCTGGTAGTGACGTCTCACCTGTTTTAAACCATTTCCAGCATTTGTATGAAGCTTTACACATGTTTTCAAACTAAAAGACAAGTTTATTTTGGATGTTTTTATATTTTTTAAAAACGTCTGTCGCCTAACGATCGCTGCCCTAACGATCAAATCTGCACAATGCAGTACTATGATGTTCAATTTTTAGCCATTTATGATGAATGTTTGTTGCAATTGGCAAATACTGACACCAATACAAAGTAATTTCTGTCACTAGCGACAACCATAAACTTTTATAAACGCCAAATTTAGCACATATGATAAAAAAAGAAAAAGATTCAGTGGTGAAATTTCCGGCAATTGGTAGTGTGAGTGACATGATGTTTGTACCCGATTCTTTACCTGAAACGCAGTTATATATCTTATTTTATTTTATTTTTATTCTTTTTATTTAGGGGTGGGGTTGGGGAGTGAGGGGAGGGGGTGAAGGGAGAGGGGGAAGTGGAAGGGAGGAAGCAGGGAGGCGGAGCTAAATTCAACACACACGTTTGTGTTTGCATTAATATCTGTATACACAATCCTCATTGTCTTGTAGATACATATTCTTTTGTATCAATATCTCTATTCATGTTGTGACTAGGTCTGCTTAGAAATTTAGGAGATAGGGTAACCTTTAAACCTATTTTAGACTTGAAGATATTTAAATAAGCGGCATCTTATCTGTCATTTTCTTAAATGTGTATCTCTTCTGTTAAAGCCTTACATAAATTTGTGGGAGCCTGTTTGAGTTTAAATTATGTGGTTTAGGTTTGAAAGTGATTTTAGGGAAAAACAAAGTGGAGTTTAAGCTAACTTGACACCGACATGCTTAAGATACAATTTGTGCCATGTCTTTATGCAATTGAAATGTGTGTGCAAGGTCATTGTTCTAAAATATACATGACTGGTTTCAGCTCTTAAGTGTTAAGTTGTCAGAAGCTAGCTTTAAGTGCGTACATCAATTTTTTCCAATGTAACGTACATCATCATTGGACCCGATTTTCTTTAAGAAAAAACTTGAAACCTCTATCTTTAAAAAAAAAATTGTTTTGCATACTCAGAGGTGCCAACCCCCTAATCTTCTTATCAGTATTTCCGGACCAGTTTGTCAGTATTTTTAACACTTGTCAGTATTTTTTTTTTCTCGCAAAACCTAGCCTTTGACACTATAAAGTAACGACAGGCTTCCCTAGGAAACAGAAGGCTATTTTCAATCCTCTAAAATCACGATAAAAATCAGCTTGTTGAACACCACACTTGTTTTACTCTAAAATCACCATGAAAATCTGCTTGTTGAACACAGCGACGTTCAGTGAGTGCAGGAGTTCTATTATGAGACAGAAACCGGTATAGAAGCACCGCTGGCAAAGATAAACGATCGGCAACTTTTCCTCCATATTTTTATAAAAGCTACCGTATTTCCGTATTTAATTCACTTCGTCGGAATTAAATACGGTCAATCCGTACTGGTTGGCACCTCTGCATACTAATAAGCCAGTCCTCTTGTTTAAACTTTTTATATTTATTGTATGCATCAATTTATATTTGAGAGTTTGTGTATCTAAAGTAAATGGCTGAAGTGAATATTGTGAAACCAGTCTTTTGTACAATTGAAGCAAACAAGCAAATTTATATATTTATAAATTACCAAAATACCTACTCAAATACACTGCTGTCATTTTGATCACCCCAAATGAGTATCTCTGAGATGGAGCGAAGCGTTTCAACAAGGAGGCTGCGGTTTTGCTCTGTAACCTGCTGGTTCTTTCCAAGGAGGTTATGTAGATATCTGCAAGAAAACACAGCATTCTGTGATTACTAATAGTACAAGTGCTGCTGCTGGAGATGTCTATTTTCATTACTATTAACGCTGATACTGCTACAGTGCTAGTGCTAAGGAAACTAAGGCTATTAAGGCACAATTAAATTGCCTGTCATTACTTGGTTAAGTGTACAATTCAGTAATTATTATTTATATTAACAATTGAATTGGGGTTAGAAGGTTGTAGGTACAAAGACAGGCCCATGTTTTGTTGAGCTTTCTCAGTATTATAATTATGCTAATTATAATTTATAGTGTATCACTATCACTGTATGCAACAGAAAGTCAACAGATTTAATTCATTCAATTAGACGAGCAAAAATCAGACAAACAGAAAAGCAGACAGAAACAGAATAGTTCAGCAGCGTTTCATTTGTAATGTTTATTTTTTTTTTTTTTTATAAAATGTAAATTATTGTAATTAATAAAAATAGGACACATGAGCTATAGCCATGCTTGCACTTGCAGTACTTAGCAAATTGTAGATTTGGGAGAATAGCAGCATATGATTATGAATCACGACATGATTAATAGCATAATAACATGACAATTTTAAAATGTACCATAGATATAAAACCTGAAGTTTTGTCACCAACATCAAACGATTTTATCACTGAATTCAAAGTTGCCTGCAACTATAATTTAATGTTCTCTCTGACACTGTGACAGTGACTCTAAACAAAGTGTATTTTTATTTTATATAACTTGATTATGTATAATAATAATAATAATAATAATAATAATAATAATAATAATAATAATAATAATAATAATAATAATATCTACAATAACCTGCCAATAACCATAGTGAGGAATTCGCTTGCGAAAGTAACAATCATGCATGCTGACCAACACAGTGACATGTACATCTGCGCAAAACATTTTTAACCAGATCGAAACACAAAGAACACAAATTTATGACTGAAAATTGTAACTGAAGAGCCATTTATCAAAACTAACACAAACAAAGCAACGAATGACGACTTTTTTCTTTTTTTTAAAATCGGAAATAACAACTAGGAAAACTACTGTAATGAAAATCGGGCCACATAAGGAAGAATCGGCTGATATATCGATCGGCTGCTTCGCGACCTACTTCAGGTGTTCCAAAGAATGAGGATTCTTCGGCTTCCACAGTGCTCCTGACAGCCATGTTCGTTGTTTAGAGAACATTCCTGAGTCGACCATTCAGATGGATGTAACCAAGATGTCAATCAAATCCAATCACAGTTGATACTAAAGTTGCTCTTGTGACTGGGCGGGTCGAGTTGTCTCGTCTTCCATTTTGTTTTGTTTTTCTTGAGATTTATGTGCCCCTTCTATACATAAGAGTTAACCACTGTTATCTCCCATGGACGATTGCGTTGACGTGTTAGGTCTTCAAAATTTATAGACCGTGCCACGGTGATCTTAGACAAAATTTAAATTAAATTAAATTAAATTAAATTAACACTAAATGAAATGCACCGACAGACATCTCGCATACGACACATAATACTTATGCTTATGGAAAATTAGAAAACTGGCCCACAAGCTGGACAACTATCGATGGAGCATTTTAATAGGTAGCCTACTGTATCAGCGAACTGCGTTGGGAAAGCCTAAGTGAAACAAACACCGACACACAAGCTTTATTTCAGCGGGAGAGATGACAAGGCACGAACAAGTCATTTTTTTCTTGGTCCACAAAGACAATCTGGCAACTGTAATGGGTTGCCGCCCATGCAGTTTCCAGTAAACTCATTAATTACCATCTGTCTGAGAGCAGGCCCTTTCAACATCACCATCACACAGTCCTAGACGCCCCAACATCAGACTGGCGACAGCCAAGTCGAGGATTTTTATGAACATCTGCCGGGTGTCCTTGACCAAGTGCCGAGGAATGACATAGTCATAGTGCAAGGCGTCTGGAATCCCAAGATTGGCCAAGATGCGTACAACAATTGGGAGGTACGTGTGGCCCACCTGTAACAACGAGACAAATGATAGAGGTCTGTTACTCTTGGAGTTCGCCAGATACAATAATCTGATATTGGTATACACGCTTAGTCCCCACAAAAAGTCCAGACCTGGCACAGGCCCAGCGGGGAGCATCACAACCAGACTAACTACATCATGGTCAAGAAACGCTTCAGATCAAGCGTCAACATTGGCAAGACACACACTTTTCCAGGAGAAGAAGAAGAAGAAGAAGAAGAAGAAGAAGAAGAAGAAGATGATGATGATGATGATGATGATGATGATCGATGATGTCCACTTGTATGGCGCACATCTCCATGCTGGCAGCATGCTCAGGGCGCAGGGGGTTGGGGAAAAAAGGGGTTAAAAAAAAAAAAAAAGAACTTCTCTATGTATACACTCAAAAATACTCAAAAAAGATACGTCGGAAGTGATCACGATCTCGTGATGATGTCTTTCCGGCTCCACTGGAAGAGAGTAAACAAAGCAAAGTGCACTAGGCTGAAGTTCGACCTGGGCGAACTGCACAGCAAGACCCGGAGATGGCAGAAATTTTCCAATCCACAATTGGAGGGAAATTTGGACAATTGATCACTTTTGGGAGCTGGTGAAGTAGATGTCAACACAATGACTACCATCTTCAACTCAGCTGTGACAGATGCCGCCGCTGAGATCCTTGGCAAGCACCGCCCAAAGAAGAAATCGTGGATCACGCCTGAACTTTTGGACATGTGTGACAAACGAAGAGAGATGAAAAAGAAGAAGAACACCTCACAGGGAGCTGATGAATAACGAAAAATCCATATTGACGTCCGAAAAGGCATGCGCACCGCAAATGAGAACTAGATAGAAGATAAGTGCCAAAAAAAAAAAAAAAAGAGAACAATTTGAACAAGAACAACAGCTAGAAGGCCTACAAGACTGTGATGAGGTGACAAGTGTTAAACAGCCCAAGGTCTGCACAGTCCAAAGCAAGCCTGCCTTTGTGCCTTACAGAAGACAAGAAGTCTTGAATAGATGGACAAAGTACTGCACTTATCTTTACAACCATACACCAAACGGAGACCCTCAGTTCTAGCATTTCCTCAAAACAGAGAAGAAGAAGAAGAAGAAATCCTCCCAATTCTCCGAGAAGAAGATGAGGCAGCAGTGCAATCGCTGAAGAATGTGAAGTCAGCGGGGCAAGACAACATATCCGCAGAATTACTCCGAACAGGAGAAGAGGCGATGATTGACTCCCTCAGCATTATCTGTAACAAGATTTGGCAGAGTGGGGAGTGGCCTACACCATGGACCCAGTCGCTTGTCATCACTCTTCCCAAAAAAAAGTTACCTTCAGGAGAGTGTCAAAACTACCGCATCATCAGCCATCTCAGCAAAGTTCTCCTGAAAATAATACTCAACAGATTGAAACTCCAACCTGAACAAATCATAGCTGAAGAACAAGCAGGATTCAGGGCAGGGCGAAGTACCACTGAGCAGATTTTTAACCTCAGAATAATATCTTCGAGAAATATACACTAACAACATCTTTATCATGTGTTTGAAGACTTCAAGAAAACGTTTGACCGAGTCTGTCATGCAGCTCTGTTGGCAACCATGAGAGTGTACAACTGTGACGTGGGGTTTTATTGTTGCTGGGCTCTGCACAATGGAATGCTGTAACCCTCACGTCTTATTCTATGGGAACCGCTAGTGAGTCACCCGGTGAATTACTTTAATACATTTATTTGTTTAGCTCGGTCTGTGTTAAGGCTGGGGTACAGAGATAGATAGAAAAATGGTAAAAGATCACTGTCACACTAGCTTTCACACGGCTATGAATCATATGTAGTCCAGCCACTTGATAACAGTCAAAATCACACATTTTTTTCTTCTACTCTATACACGATCTTCGAAGTACGAATCTAACTTAAAAGTTCAATTGTCAATGCGAATGGTTCGTTCGCTGATAATCTAGGCAGCTACTTTTTCTTCATAGGGCACCTGGCTTCAAGCGTTCATGAAGAGTGGACTACTGTGGTCCTTTTGATACAGTTTTAGTGCACTGTTTCCTGGGCACTTAAATGAATGTTTTCGTGGTTGAAGCGCTGCGTTGAGGTAGCTTCTACGACACTCTGTGTTGTCGTTGCTTGTGTTCGACGTGTGGGCTATCTGCGCTCGATGCTGTAGATGCCTCGGCAGCCAACTCGAATAGAAGATTAGGTTCTATTCTTTGCAGAGTTGGGCTCACGATATCCCGCCTGCTCGTCTGTAACCAATGAGACGAAATTCTGCACAACCCTGAATAATAGGTCTGTGCAGAGCGTCTCACTGAAAGCCAAAGTAGCCCTCAGTGATAGCTCCACATCTCTATACATAAGCGACGAACATTCTGCTAAGTCGGTGGTCCACTGGAATCTCCACTCTAATTTCCTATACATACATAAATATAAATCGTGGCTAACTATACACATAAAGAATTAATAATATTATAAACATTCACTGGTACATCCACTGGTCTGCAAGCATACATATAGGTTAAACAACAGTGGTTCCGTCAGGTATACAACATGGCGTCAAAACCGGTCGTGCTTGACACGTGATCGGCTTCTCCACGTGGTAAGGCAAAATCTGACTAACAATTCAAATCTATGCATAGCAAATTCCACAAACATAATTTCAACAATAATATAAGTACATCACGATGAAACAGAAGTATGTTCATTTACCTGTTCGACAATATCAGACCCGTGGCTACTTGATTGAATTCAAATATTCAACAAGCACTGCTTCCCTGTTCCATCAGTGGAGATATTTCTCTGCTCGAGTGTAGCTGTGCACTCATCAGAGCTTTCCACACAACTGACCCTATACTTGGCTTTGACTGAATCGGCCAGAACTGGTCCTAACCAATCTACCTGTGTCCCGATTGGCTGAAACAATCTAAGTGGCTATAAAGTTCAAAACTCGATCGTAGGCCGCGATGATGTCACTAAACGGCTCGCGTCAGCTCGCAGTGTGTGTGTACACATCAGTTATACCTTAATCGTCTGTTATAGACTACAGTAACCTTCTAAGTTTTACTACTGCTAAACAAGCAAAAGCTCAAATAGCGCGGGGTAAACGGGTCTGCATGTTACAACAACATCAGCCATAACATTATTGAAGCCATCAAAAGTCTATATGACAATTCTACCAGTGCAGTCCTCCTCCATCAGGACCAACAGCGCCATCAGGAACTGGTTCAGATCAATTGGCGAAACTCTTCAAAATCTTCCTGCAGCGCATCATGTCAGATGCTCTTGCAGATCATGAAGCCACAGTCAGCATAGGGGGTAAAGCGATCTCCAACCTCCGTTTTGCGGATGGCATTGATGGACTGGCTGGAAAGGAACAAGAAGTTGAACAGCTGGTACATATGCTTGACACCACCTCCAGAGCCTAGGAAATGGAAATAAGTGCAGAGCAGACCAAAATGATGACTAACAATACCAATGGTATCAACACGGACATCAAAGTCCAAGGCCAATCTCTCAACGCGGTGCACGGGTCTCGACAAGAAGTCCTCGCCAAGGATAGCACAAATAACTGCTGCCCTGGCAAGGTTAAAGCTCATTTGGAAAGACAGGACCACCAGTCTACATCTACTTTCCAAGGTAAGGTTGCAGCGCTCCCTTGTCATATCCATATTTCTATACTCTTGCGAATCATGGACCTTCAAAACAGTAAGTTAGTCATTATTTATAAAGTCCAGCGAACTGCAACGAGCCGAATCAGGATCACAACTTGGTTGCAAGAGGGCTCACCCTTGCTGAATCAACCCTAATGGTAACGATGAAGGAACTCCATCAGCCGGTCACTTTACAATGAAGGCAATATTAACATCATTATAAAATATTTATTTTTAAAAAACACAAAATAGACATACATTTAAAATGCCTACATCGCCAAGTAATAATACCATAGAAAGCCTCAGTGACCATTTGGCAGAAAGCGCCCAATCGCCCCAAGCTGACCCAACAGACCCCATACAAAAAATGAGGAGTTTGGGGATATTTTTCAAGAAAAAAGGTAGGTGACTGGTCTAGCGAAGAAGATAGTAGATTGATTGCATAGATTAGGAACGAGAAAGAACAAATGGAAATGACAGAAACAGTAGACATTTAAAGCACAAAATTTCAACAAAGTGGGGATATTATTTATACAGAAACCCCCGGCACCCCAACTGGACCCTCACAGTAGACCTACAACGAAGAATTCAAAGCATGGAGATGATGTGCTACAGAAGATTTCTGCCCAGCACATCACCAGTGACGTCCGACAGACCATCACACAAGCCATTGGACAACACGATGACTTGCTCATAGTGGTGAAGAAACGAAAACAACTGGTATGGCCACATCACCAGAGCATCAAGCTTTGCAAAGACCGGCCTTCATGGCACGGCGCATGGAGGGAGAAGAATAGGGAGACAAAACAGAGGTGGAAAGACAACATTTCAGAATGGACTGTCATAACACGGAATGCATCCATGAGGACTTCTGAGGACAGAGGAATACGCCGGATAAACGACCATCTGTGATGCCCCAATGACTTTCGAGTTACGGTACAGGATATGAGCGTCGCAAGAGATTAGGAAGATGGAGATGAAAAGGGAGCGTATCAACCTTACCTTGGAGTGTAGGCTGATGGTCCTATCTTTCCAACTGGGCTTCAAACTTATCATGGCAGCAGTTGTTTGTGCTATCCTGGAGAGAACTTCTGTCAGGACTCATTGTCTGTTACAATTGCTGCTATTTGAAGCTGTGCACCGGTTTGAGGAATTGGCATTGAATTTTGATGTTTGTGTTGATGCCATTGGTGTTGTTGGTCATCATTTTGGTCTCTCTGCACTCATTTCCATTCCAAAGGCTCTGGAGGTGGTGTCAAACTTCTGTACTAGTTGTTCAAGTTCTTGTTCCTCTCCAGCCAATTCATCAATGTCATCCGTAAAATGGAGGTTGGAAATTGCTCTACCCCTTGGCTTATGCTGACTGTGCCTTCATGATCTGCAAGAGCATTTGACATGATGCATTCCAGAAAGATGTTGAAGAGGAGGCATCCTGGACGCAAGCCGATTGTTGTTCTGAACCATTTCACGATGGCGCTGTTGTAGAGAACTGCAGTGGTAGCCTTATCATATAGGCTTTTGAAGACTTCAATAATATTGGGGCAGATGTAAAAACACTCTCATGATTACCCAAAGAGCTGCATGCCAGACTCTGTCAAACGCTTTCTTGAGGTCTACAAACACATAATATAGGTATTGTTGATGGTGTAGGTATTTCTCGCAGATTATTCTGAGGTTGAAAATCTACTCAGTGGTACCTGTCCTGCCCTGAATCCTGCTTGTTCTTCAGCTATGGTTTGTTCAGCTAGAATTGGGGTTTCAACATGTAGAGTATTATTTTCAGGAGAACTTTGCTGGGTTGGCTGATGAGGCTGATGGTACAGTAGTTTTTACACTCCTAAAGATAACCCTTTTTGGGAAGAGTGATGACAAGCGACTGGGTCTATAGTGTAGGCCACTCCCCACTCTGCCAAATATTGTTACAGATAATGGTGAGGGAGTCAATCATCGCTTCTTCTCCTGTTTGGAATAATTCTGCGGATATGTTGTCTACTCCCGCTGACTTCCCATTCTTCAGCGATTGCACTGCTGCCTCATCTTCTTCTCGGGGTACGGGATAGCTCAGTTGATAGAGCGGCGAGATCGTGTTACAAAGGTTGCGGGTTCGACTCCCGGTGTCCCGGACATAAACTTTGGCTGAAAGCATTGGCCATCTTAATATTGCTATTAGTCTGATGGTTGTTTCAATGTATAGTTTTCTATTCTCCCCCTTCCCCGGTCGCCTAGGATTGTGCTCAGTCGTCTGAACGTCAGACTGTGCGCCCAAGGCAGCACGTGGGCTCTTCGGGCGGCTTGAGTTAGATCCTATATCGACCAGCGCCTTGAGCAGCTATTGAGCTGAAAAAGCGCTATATAAGAATGATTAATAATAATAATAATAATAATAATAATAATAATAATAATAATAATAATAATAATAATAATAATAATAATAATAATAATAATAATAATAATAATAATTGAGAGGATTTCTTTTTTTCCTCTGTTCTGGGGACATGCTAGAACTGAGGGTCTCCGTTTGATGTTTGGTTGAAAAGGTAAGAGCATTACTCTGTCCATCTATCCAATACTTCTTGTTCATCTTTAAGGCTGAAGCCAGATTGATTTGGAGCGTAGAGACTTTGGGCTGTTTAACACTTGTCAGCCGCTTCACAGTCTGGTAGGCTTTCTTGCTGTTGTTTTTGTTAAGACTGTTCTCTATTTCCTGGCACTGATCTTCAATCCAATTTTCCTTTGCTGTGCGCATAGCTCTTCGGATGTCACAGTTGATTTTTCGGTATTCATCAGCTCCCTGTAAAGTTTTCTTTTTACTTTTTATCTCTCTTCGTCTGTCTCACAGGTCCAAAAGTTTAGGCGTGATCCACGGTTTCTTCTTTAGGCGGTTCTTGCCAAGGACCTCAGTGGCGGCATCTGTCACTGCTGAGTTGAAGGTGGTAGTCATGGTGTTGGCATCTACTTCACCAGCTCGTAAACACTTGATCGAAAACAACGTAAAATAATATTTCTGTTCAAGCATTGAACCTTTTAAACGCGCTTGAAAAATAAGAAAAATTACATACGAAACATAATGTCAGCTATGAATTACAGATAAAAATATTAATATAGAAACTATTCCATCCAGTAGTAAGAAGAAGCAAACTATCAGCTGAGTCATACAATTGTGTTGTTGTCATTGTTTGTGTTGTTGTTTTTGTTGTTACCGTTGTCGTTTCTGTAGTTGTTGTTGATCTTGTTTAATTTTAATTATTTAAGTAACTACATGCTGTGGGGCCCCTGTTGGGGAGCTGTGGAAATGTAGTGCTTTAAATTACCGCTTTCTGTCATTCTCATTTGTTCTTTCACGTTTTTAATCTGTTCTTTCAATCTACTATCTTCTTCGCTAGACCAGCCACCTATCTTTTTTCTTGAAAGCTTTCCCAAAACTTCTCACTTGTGTATGTGGTCTGTTGGGTTAGCTTGGGGCTATTGGATGCTTTTCTACCAAATGTTCAGTAGGGCTTTCTATGGTATTATTATTTAGCAATGTAGGCATTTTAAATTTATGTGTTTGTGTTAATATTTTATTTTTTTTGTAAACGGGGAATCAATAAATTAGAGTACAGACTTCATTGTAAATTGACCGGCTAGTGGGGTTTCAGTATTACCGTTAGAGTTGTTTCAGCAGATCTTTTATGCGGATCAAGGGTGAGCCCTGCTGTTTCAACCCATTTGTGATACTGATTCGGTTCTTTGCAGTCCCCTGGACCCTATAAACAATGACTAACAACTGTGACTGTTTGTAAGCTGTACTGATGTGATAGTTTGTAAATAATTATAAGCATGTGTTATATTCTTAAACATGTGCACTTGTAAGCTTAATAGTTTGAAATGCTATG
Source organism: Oncomelania hupensis (assembly GCA_036898135.1). Taxonomy (NCBI): domain Eukaryota; kingdom Metazoa; phylum Mollusca; class Gastropoda; order Littorinimorpha; family Pomatiopsidae; genus Oncomelania; species Oncomelania hupensis. The sequence continues at coordinate 56,227,304 of CM072512.1, read as the reverse complement.
TGTAACTGGTGATTTGATGTCTCACGATCCATTTTATGTTATGTTTTAAGCAGTTTGAATGTGGAATAAGCTGTGGATGAGACTGAGAGATTGTTTTGCCGTATTAACAAGCCATATTAATTTTTTTTAAATAATTGCAATGCCGTTTGTTTGACTTGAATTGATTTGACTTTTAAATTTGCAAATAAATTAACATTATAATGTATACTCTTAGGTAGAATGAGATACCGGGCCTAAATATAAATTTATGTTCTAAACTAACAGGTATTCATGCAGGACTCCTCATGTAGTTAAGGTGTGTTCATTAATAGAAATATAGCATTCCGTACGTGTAGATGGACACTGATAGTTTCAGAATTATATCAACTATACATTTAATATAGAGCATGCTTTCGATTGTAAAGATTTAAGAAAATATCTTGCAACACATCTGAACATAAATAATAAAGTGGAAATAATATTTAGTAGGAATACTTTGTTGTTCGAATTCTTTCGTTTACTTTTAGAATCCCTTACAAGTAATATGTTATAATGAATTAATTCGTTAAAGATTGTTTACATTTATTTTAAATTACTTTTATTTTAGCACTGTTAATTTGTCGTAATATCGCATTGCGAATAGACAATGAATTTGAAGTGATGAATCCAAAGGGGTCAGAATATATTCATTTGGAAATGGGTCTTTAACTAGCCCGTAGTAGGCTAGCTATTTGTAACATAATTATATCTAAATTCTTAGTGTCCCGTGCTGTAATTGGATGATATGCGTGCTTGTAACCATGGTGATAATACTATAGTCTGAAGGTACAATTTGCCATGATAACATTGTTCCAGCGACAGTAAATACAAGTTGCTCTGGTTTGTGTGTGTGTGTGTGTGTGTGTGCGTGTGTGTGCTGACCCGCCCCCCCCCCCCCCCAAAAAAAAAAAAAAGAAAAAAAGGTTGGCCCTCCTATATAGGCCTATATAATGGTAGTTGTCACCTTTGTTGTCTGTACAGGTTTTGCAAGTTATTTGTTGGCTTCACACGCTCACTGAATTATTGTACTGTGTCTTGAAATCAGAACAGTGTCGAATTTAAGATGCAGTGAACATTATTTTCCGCATTCTAGTTTTATCATTACAAGTGCCTGAAAAAGGTTTGAAATGTATATTGTTGTATAAATCAATGATTAGTAAATATTTTTAAAAGGCAAATATCTCAAATTGTGTGTGTGTGTGTGTGTGTGTGTGTGTATGTGTGTGTGTGTGTGCTTGCTAAAAGAATGAATTAAATTTAGTTTATTTCAACTCGGTTTCTCTTTAAATTTCTCAAGTAAAAACTTATATAAGTACTGTAATATATTTATTCTGTTTAGTTTTTTTTCTTTTTTTAGCCGTTCTATTTCTACATTTTAAATTAATCCTTGCAGTACGTTTTCCAGATGGTGCTTGAGTTGAAGTCAACGTTGCTGCTGGTGCTGTTGCTGTTGATGCTGCTTCTGCTGGGGTACCCGTGTGCTGAAGGCAGCAACGTCATTTACCGAAAATTCGGCGAGCACATGAAGCAGATGCAGAGCTGGAAAAAGACCGCAAAGGCCAAAATCCTTTCCATTTCTGCATTGACAGACGGGGTCATGGCCCAAACCTTGGTGAGATAATTTCATTAATTTAATGGTTTATTAATTTATAGTAAGTTGATTTTTTTAACCCACTTATTTCAGTTATGTAGATGGTTTCCGGTTTAATTTGTATAAATGTTGAATGAATAATTGGAACGTAGTTTGTTCAATTAAATTTAAAAAACACACACACACACACACACAAAAGGGCTATTGTCTCTTTGGTAATCTCCTTCTCCCTCCCCTTCCCCCCATCTCTCTCTCTCTCGTTCTCTCCCCATCCCTCCCTCTCTTGCCGCAGTGCAGTCAATTAAAACACATACTTTAGGAAACATCTTTTACAACTCATTAAAATTAGTTAATTAGCTACTTAGTAGGAGTCATACATTCATAACATTCATTAGATTGTTTTACATACGTTGTGTGTGTGAATGCGTGCGTGTGTGTATGTGCGTGCGCTCAGATTTTGATTATTTTGTTAAATTATTATGTCATTGTTATAAAGATATTTTTATTTTATACTAATTGTTATTGTTAAAATCCCAAAATCAAGATGTAAAAAAGCACACTTACTCTTTCACCCTTGTTAAATACATTTCTTTTCTTGTCTCATCTTATCCCTCTCTCTCTCTACTCTTTTTCCTTTTACCTTGAACTACAATACAATACAAAACATCTGTATTACCTCAAGCAAGGGATTTGCACAAGCTTAGATCATCTGACATGAAAAGGAAAGTACATTTCAAAATCATGTGTATTAAATCGACAAATTATTAAAAACACTCCTTAGTAATCTAACAAAAAACATAAAATATATGCAGTTATGCATACATTTATGCAGGCAACTATCACAGTTAATAAAATATCACAGTTCATCAATACAAAACTTGTCTACCATACTGTGAACTATGATTTAACTAAAGCTTAAAGGACATTGCAACTGGACCGTGTATGTTGTGTTCACAGGCCGTGAATGCGACTCTGATGAGAGCCGAAAACGATATTAACCTTCTTGTGGACAATATGATGCACCTGGCCGACAATATTTACAACATTCTCTTGCAATATCAAACTAATTGTAAGTATCCACAGAGGTTTCCTTCCGTTAATCTTTGAAGTGACTAAAACCTTTACTTTGTTATACATCTGTATGGCGAGCCGCTTAACAAGCACATCTCTTTGCTTCCTTTTTTCATTTTTAAAATCAGGCACTATAGTTGTATTTATTGTAATGTTTTTTCTTTTGCCAGAAGCACATTGTTCTTTTAAAGCATTAAATAACAGCTTTCCTTAAACACAAATTCTTCTGTATCTTTATGATATAAGTCCATCAAGTCGAACTTTCGTTTGGTTAAAATGGGTCGACAAAATCTTCCTTGCTGGGGACAAACCTCCCTTGCTAAACAGATGAGACCTGTTAACTAATCGGAAAGGGGGTTCCATGCAGACGAACCTGTTATGATAAACTGGTAAA
>CM072512.1:56151730-56219230 GCA_036898135.1 Oncomelania hupensis | reverse complement strand
AATCTCGAGAGGCTTGGTAAAAAAAAATATTCAAAACAGTATTTACGGGATTTAACTTGGTAAACAAAATGCCCTATTATATAATTGTTTATGCTTTTGGGGGAATATGACAATATATCAGTGACAAGTAAACTCAAATGGAATAATTTGTTATACATTATGAAAGAAGCAAGTTGTAGACACTCGCACAACACAATGCACGGACCCAAAAAACATAAACAAGCATCTACTTACATACAACACTCACTCACACACACACAACACTCACACACATACACACAACACTCACACACACAACACTCACACACACAACACTCACACACAACACACACAAATACTTGTTTAGACCGCATTGTTATGACTTTCATGAAACGCCACATAGGTCTACTTTGTGTTGACAATGGGTCATATTTCGCCCTCTATTTTAATTACTTTTAAGTGTTCTAACGCTAACCCTAACCTTAAGCCTTACCCTAACTCTAACTGGACACTCTTTTAACGTCAGCATAAAGAGGTCCGTCCAAAAAACGTACGTAGATTCTCAAGCGTATTTTACAAGAACGCCGTCTTAACATAATCACACACACATATACACAAACATACACACCCACGCACTCACACACACACACACACACACACACACACACACACACACACACACATACTTGCGCAGACACCGTTATTTGGACTTTCCTCTATCGCCACATACGTTCTGTGGACAATGGGTCGTGCTACGACCCCGTTTTTAAGTACTTTAAAGTGTTCTAACCCTAACCCTAACCCTAGCCCTAACCCTAGCCCTAACCCTAACCCTTACCCTAACCCTAACCCTCACGGATCATTAAATGGACGTCCCAACAAGGAGGTCTGTCCAAAGAACGTAAGCAAACTTGCACTAATTTGTCCCAATAACGCCGTGTAAACATCCTCACACACACACACACACACACACACACACACACACACACACACACACACACTAATGAAACTGCAAAGGCGATGTTTAGGAACAGTCTGGCATAAAGCACTTCACATGCATAACAACTACTAATTTTCCTGTCCAATTTCTTTCACACTGTCATTTTAGGCTCCGCGACTACGGTAAAGAAAAACACAAACAACATGATTAAGGTTGGCCACTGCTGCTTGTTACCAGATACTGAGTCATCAGAACTACGTACTATTTCGTCGTTCTGGTCTGGACTGCCAAGAGACACAAATGGTGGATCCGAAGATACCAATTATGATATATTGAACCTCGTATTTAAGCTATATAAAATAGGATAATGTAGACTGGTTGTGTGAAATGTTCTGTTCCAATTACGTTGTGGGTCTGTACTGTAGTGGCTTCCGGTGGAACCACAGTTAATCTGGATCTGGTCCTTTCAATCCGGAATCCTTTCTTGGAGTTGATCGATGGGTTAGCTGCAAGAGCAATTAATGGCTAGCTATATAGGTCTATTGCCACCGAAACAGTACACGAAGGTCGACCTTAAATATTGTAATCATTACTACTGAGACTACAATTCATGTTGATGTCCATAGCGGTTAATTATAGAAAAGATATCGTTAGACTTTGAGAAGTGGTTCCAAGTCTTGATGTGACGTCTAGCCGTTCCAGTATTCGGTTTTTCACCCTCTGGGTTTAGTAGAATTGAGGTTTTAGACACCGACAATTGTTTTGTGACGCTTCTTATAAACTTCGACACTACTCAGGCCAGTTAAGTATTTGGCTACTCGGATTTGTGAAATCCTGAGTTTCGTTTACAAGGTATGTATAACAAATGTTTGAATTGTCATTTATAATATTTATAATTAAAGTGTTACTTTGCATAATGGTTCTGTGGTGATTTAACAGAATCCTAACTATTCTTTTCCAATAAGAGGAATTGCCCTATTAAAAAAAATATGTCGTAATCATAATGCTTACATCCTTGCAATGGTCTCTTAAGTCTACAAAGGACTGTTGAAAGAAAGTACCGAGAAAGAAAGAAAGAAAGAAAGAAAGAAGGGGACAGTATAAATACAAATTTTAAAATGATGATAATATGGTCTAACGCGCTTTTCTTTTCATTCAGCCTCAAACCGCGGCGATCTGCAACCAACATTCATGCTCACATGTATTATACTCTTGTCGTACATACACAACAAATCCTCAGTAATATATCAACGGTTGTTTCTCATGGGCAGAAGACCCGCCATGGCCGTGAGCCTTAAAGTGAAAGCTTTTCTAGCGTTCGCCTATGTGCTGATGTGTGAGATGCCAGGGGTGCAGGCATCCTATGCTACGTATCTGAAGCTCCATCCACACGCTAAGCAGATGCAGTCGTGGAAAGTCGATACCAGCGCCTACCTTAGAACCATCGAAAACACTGTGAGAACTCTGGTGCAAAACACTCAGGTGAGATTATAATCGTCATAGAAACCAAGACGGGAATGGAAAAAATGTTATCCTATTTTGTCTAGAATTTGCAGTAATTATACTTGAGTAAGAATTACTTTGCAGTAGTTGAGTAGGAATTTATTATATACCATTTATATCAACTCAACTTAGTCCTATAAACCGATATGGTCGTCTGAGGGACAGGAGTGAAGACGTTGTCGACAATCTTCTCCACCTCGGACGATCTTCAGCCTCTCTGACCAGAGCTGACATGTTGATGGATGTCCTTTGCATGATGTTTCCTTATCAGCTAAGCCTAGTTACCTGCTTGCCTCCCTCCAGTGTGCTGTGCATGACCATTAAGGATGATCTAACAATCTTCGAGTTTCGAATGACTTATTCAAATATAACCTGTTTGCAATTGATGGTGATAGGAAAAAACACAGGATTTAAATTATGTGTGCAATATTATCGCGCTGGCATAGTTGATTAATTACACACAATATTGTTCGTGTAGTTTTTATTGTCGAGTTTAGCCTAAACAGTTCCGAGTGAAAAGGATTTCACTTTTTAGTCCTTTTTTTTCTCCTTCTGCCTGCTGGACATTATCGCTTGTGTCCTGAACTCATATAGTGGCCAACGTGTATTAATATCATAAACAACGCTTCCACTGACACCTATCTTCCGTTTATCTTCTTTTCTTCTTCATGTTTTAGCCTCTATCTAATCTCATACGTTCCTCCACACTCGACAATCGATGCACTACAATTGATGAAAATATAATTCTCGACGTGCTGTAGGAGCTGAACTCAACCCTGATATCGGTGTTTGCGGATGCTGATAAACACGTCAGAGGACTGAAGGCCACAGCTACACATTTGAATAAAGTTCTAACTGCTGGCAACTGTATGTATGAAACACATTCCACCTACATCTGTACAATTATATGTTTATATTATTATCATATTTTATACGACATTGTGCCATCTGCACAACTGTGTGGTTAGGGGCTGGAAGGTGGGGAAGGAGGGATAATTTCAATTGAATATACTAAAGCAATATTATTTCATTATTTCAGCTAAAATAATATATATAATTATTTGTAAGGTTAACAGGCAATTACATTTCTATTTAGTAGTAGTAGTAGTAGTAGTAGTAGTAGTAGTAGTAGTAGTAGTAGTAGTAGTAGTAGTAGTAGTAGTAGTAGTAGTAGTAGTAGTAAAAAGAAAGAAAGAGATTTCTCTTATATAGCGCACTTACAAGCTCAGAGAGCTTCTCAAGGCGCTGGCCCGTAATATCCAGCAATCACAAAATAGTTTGCTGAAGTCAGGATTCGAACCCACGTCGCCCAAGACGCACTCACACAAGTCGTGCGCTCTGACCACTGAGCTATCCCTGCCGCCAACTAGTAGTAGTAGTAGTAGTAGAAGTAGTAGTCGTGTTAGTAGTAGTAAGTTTAGACCTAGTAGCAGTAGTAGTAGTAGTAGTACTTTCTATCGTTTGTAGTAGTAGTAGTGTAGTAGTAATAGTGGTAGTTTCTGTCGTATTTAGTAGTAGTAGTTGTTGTTGTTGTAGTAAATAATAATAATAATAATAATAATAATAATAATAATAATAATAATAATAATAATAATGGATGCTTTAAACGCGCTTTTCCCTAAATCACCAATCAGGCTCAAAGCGCGGCGATCTGTACCAACATACGCGCTCAAACGTTTTACCCACTCTCACACACAACACACATCTGTCACTCAAACATGTGATGTAAAGGCAGGGAGCTCTCTATTAGAAGACGGAAAGGAAATCACATTTTAGTGGTAGTAGTAGTAGTAGTAGTAGTAGTAGTAGTAATATCATCATCATCATCATCATCATCATCATCATCATCATCATCATCATCATTGTGACAACGTATGCTTATCTTAGGTTGAATAGTTATGTATGTTCTGTTTGAGATTCATACGTTGTTGTTCAGACACGCCCCCGACAGCGGACTACGAAGCACCCCCGTACGCGTTTCAAGCCTACATCCAAACCAGCGGGTCATTGAGCGTCTTCAGCAACACGCCTATTCGATACACTAACGTGCAACTCAACGATGGAAACGCATACAACAGCAGCAGCGGCCTTTTTGTTGCTCCTAGAGACGGTTAGCTCGAGGCTCAAAATGATTGTACAATTAGAAGCTAAATGCCCTAAAATGTCTGTTGTTGTTATCTCCTTAATTAAAAAAAATATAGACCTATAACAAAACGATACAAACATATACATTCAATGTCTTAATTAAGTTTGAGAATACATACATAGATTATGATGTGTCAACGCCTAATTAATCACATTGTTACACTCGATTCGATGTTGGTGTTTTTCTATCAGTATTTGATTCAGCCCCGATGCTTGAATTCCTGATAGTTGTGTAACTCAGATTCGTTTATCCACGCAGCCTGCTAACTCATCAACAAGATACGGAGTCGACGTATGAAGTTTTCCACTTTTATTCAGCACACATCAACAACTGCATACAATCGCTTTCCACTTTCAACTTCCACTTTCCAACTCACTATCAACAACTTTCACTGCCCTTTTGAAACATTGCGGCACTTAAATAGTCTCTTGATACTCCCGAACACCCTGGATCAATCTCGTATGACGCAATTTAACCAATCGCTTCTAACTTCGTCATTACTGTCTTACGTCATACCTATTTCTTCTCCTTCCGGGAACATTCTCATACTTCGATATCCATCGGGAAGTTTCCATCGATAGTAAATACTCAAAATCTAGAGAATTCTCCAACAATATCGACCAACTAAAATTATCAACGTTATACAAAGCCTCTCCTAACAACAATGCAAACTCAAATCAAAGGTAAATAAACTCCATTATTGAATACTTTGCAAAACGAAACGATTAGATCTATCGTGCGCGTTTCAGACATACTACCATTCGTGTTTCAACGTAACACAAATGCATTAGCTAACACCTTATGTAAGCAGTGTTAACTGCTTTAACCTTTTGAATATTATGTGAAACCTGACGGATCTCGTGTTCCAAAGCCTTTTTCTCACTTGGCCTTAGTACTAATTTGTTCAGGTCTGTACTGGTTCCACGTTAACTTTGACTTGGACAGTGCTTACGGATGGTACGAGCTGGACATGAGAACAACTCCCGCCGGCGGCGCTTTTTCCACTGGCAAGATCATTGCTAAGGCCTTCTGTTACGGCACCAGTAAGTTCTTCTTTTTAAGCAACAACATCACCATTACAATCGACGTCGTCGTCATCATCATCATCATCATCGTCGTCATCATTATCGTCGTCGTCATCATTGTCATCGTCGTCAGTCTGTTCCTGCTCGGCCTTCTCTCCATCCTTAACAACAACAGCAAAATTATTGACCGTCAAAATCATCAGCATCATCAACATTATCATTATCATCATCAGCAGCAGCATCACAGCCATACCTCTTCTTCTTCTTCTTCTTCATCATCATCATCATCATCATCATCATCATCATCATCATCATCATCATCATCATCATCATCATCATCATTATCATTGTCAAAGCAGCAGCAGTAGAAGCATCACAACCATTCCTCTTCTTCTTCCTCCTCCCCCTCCTCTTCCTCCTCCTCCTCATCATCATCCTCATACTTTTCTTCTTCTTCTTCTTCTTCTTCTTCTTCTTCTTCTTCTTCTTCTTCTTCTTCTTCTTCTTCTTCTTCTTCGGTGACCCAGGTTCGAATCCAGCGGTGGTCAAGATTAAAAGCTGGGTCATTTTCATTGTCCATCTTACAGAATGATTGCTCTGGTAGTTCAGTGTTGATTAAAGTCCCTATCCCCTCTTCTCGGAGATAGTTATCCCCGACAGCCATATCGCCAAATGTTGGATGTAGACGTTTAACTTCAATGTTCATTCATTCGTCCAGGACAGTTCTGCAAGGACAGATTGTAAGATTAGGCTAACAGCCTAAAATCTACAACCTTGTTGTAAATACAATTTTATCATCATCATCATCATCATCATCATCATCATCATCATCATCATCATCATCATTATCATTGTCACAATAGGCTATTTAGACCCTGCACTAAGGCTCTAGTCTCACGAGACTTTCGCGGGCTTTAGCTTGACCACTACGTTAGGTAGTCTTCCTTTGTCTGAACCTCAATCGAGAAGGAGGAACACTCTGACAGATCTCTCTAGCAAGAAGACTAGCAGGTGACGGGTGAAATTCAATTCATCGCAGTATAGCCACAGCCTGACATTGTCAAAAAGGTAAATGATCGATCTATTGTTTCATCGCGATTTATTGATAATGTTGTTGGATTATGTTTGTGAAGTCTTGCCATGTTTTCTGATTTTGAATATTAGTAAAACTTTGCTTGACCACGTGGTGGCCACGCGACCGGTTTCGCCACCATGAGGTAGCCCCTACTGTCCAACTGTTGTTTCTCCTATTTGTATTATTGCAGACCAGTGGCTGTACCGGAGAATGTGTATATTGTTATCTACTTCTCCATGTATTTATTTTAGCCGTGATGTGTATATGTATAGGAATTAGGTTGGAGATTCCAGTGGACCACGAACATAGAAGAATTGGTCGCCCTTATTTGTTTAAGTGGATGCGTTTTCACTTAGGGCTGTTTCTGCCAACAGTGAGACGCTCTGCACAACCTTTTTAAACAAGGCGTTGCAGAAATTCGTCTCATATTTTGCAGACGAGCAGGCTTGTTGGTCCGAGGCAGGGATAGACCACTGAAAGTCAACCCTGACAATCGGCCTGCAGGGGAACATCGAGCACTGAGCTCCGATCGCCCAATAGTCAACAACCAAGGAGGAGACACCATCACCACACCTCAAATATTCAGTTAAGTGACACTAAAGACGTGCACAAACACTGCCTTAGAAGGACTGTGCTGTAGTCCACTCTCCAGAAACAAGAACATTAGGCCAACCAGAACAAATAGCCCAATGACTAGACAGTAGCAAATAGCAAGAACAGTAGCAGCATAGACCCATCAAGGAACGAACTATTCGAAGTGAATTTGGACATTAAAGTTAATAGAGTGTTTAGAGAATTATGTATAGAGTAGAGGAAATAAATGTGTGATATTTACTGTTAACAAGTGGCTGGACTACCTATGTTTCATAGCCGTGTGAGAGCTAGTGTGCCAGTGAATCTTTTACCATTTTCTCCCTATTTCTATAACCCTATCCGCACACAGACCGAGCTAAACATATAAATGTATTAAGATTAATCACAGGGTGATTACACTAGCCGATCCCCGCAGACAAAGGCGAATGGGTAACAGCATTCCATTGTGCAGAGCCCAGTAACAATATAGGCCCACTGTCACAATCATCGTCATCATCTTCTTCTTCTTCTCCTTTTTCTTCTTCTTCTGCGCCCCCAATTCTTCTTCTTCTTCTTCTTCTTCTTCTTCTTCTTCTTCTTCTTCTTCTTCTACAGCGTCGTCACCAGCTTGTGTTCTCATTGCACAGATTCTTACCAGCCCTCTGCCACGACGATGGTCAAGCTGCGTACCGGCGACACGGTGGGCTTGTACCCCGCGGTGACCTCCTACTCCTCTTGGTCCTTTCCTGCCAGCTACCCCAACACCTTTGCTGGATATTACGCTGCCTACTGGACCGACACCAATCCTGCAACTTCCGCCGCCCCCTCTACGACCACGACGACCGCAACTACTACTCACACTACCCAATCTACCACAACTACCCACACCACCACCACATAATAATGAACAAATGCTAGCTACGCTATTATACAATTGTTCAAGACTGTATTACAATTTGACCATCCTTTGGCGCAGTACAATAGTGAGGGATTTACGTTACTGTTGTTGATTGTATAATTTTTATGTTTTATTGTAAACGTATTTATATAGAGCACTGTTCCAACTCCAGAACTGGTCAAGGCGCTGTCAGAAACAGAATGTAGCTCAAGACTCAGTTTATATTCTCATCCGGTGTAATATTTATTTGGTATTTCCATAGTGCAGTAGAATGATAATGGATTTACTCTACCGTTGTTGACAGTACCATTCAGAAATGTCTAGTCATCATGTGTGGGCAGTAGGCCTAAATGATGAATTGATAAAGCTACTACAGCTGACTGACAATTGAACTTTTCTTTTTGTGTAGGATTAATGTGCCATTTATTCTCTGAAAGGGATATTATTTCAAGCGCCTGTAATATTTATATTTGATTTAACCACCCTGCGTAGCAGTAAGAGCCTAAATTACAACTCAACGATTGATTAAACTGTTGCTGACTGTAACATTAACTTTTGGGGATTTTATAACACATTTTCGCCAAGAGGGATAGTTCCATATTGGCTTGCAGTACTTAACTTGTTTATCCATTCTTTCTGTCAGTAAAAAGCACAGATATATAAAACAACATTTAAAGAGAAGTTTTTATTCATTACGATAATGTCTGACAGTAATGTAAACTTTTAGTTTGTATACATTTTGGAGGGGAAACAATAAATGTAATATATATGACAATAAACAATGGGCTACTTTGACTCTGTTTTTTGTGTTTGTTGTTTTGAATAACTTTGTTTACATTTACGTGACATCAAGGAATACACACGGATATATTGTTCCGAATAACTTTGTTTAAAATTACTTGACATCAAGGAATACAAATGGGTTTTCTGCTCTTCGAGTTAGTTGTATTTAGTTGGGGTGATTAAGTCTTGTTCTGGTGTACGACAATTACTCCAATAGGAAATAATAAACAACATTGAAAAGAGCGTATTGATACATTAATTTATTGAATTAAAATTCACACCTCTCATATAAGTGATTATATAAAAGTTATCATTTTTTCGTTAAAAAATAAAAAATAAAACGAAACCTGGTCTCCTCAAAGAGTTTTAGATTTACATTCTCAGCAAATACACATAAGAGACACCCAAAAAGCCTTGAAAAAAAGTCCATTACTTTGAACTATCAGTCGAAGTGTTTAAAGATATTTGCTTTATATAAGATCCCAATCAATAAATAGGTTACCATGCATACAAGTGCAGGAGAAAAATATGAATAAAATAAAGGGGAAATAAACCAGTCCTTTTTAACATAGCAATGATACATAAGTACAAAGGCTTCTAAGTTGGACTGCAAAAAATGAAATGAATAATAACAGATGTTTTATTGTGGAGAACCGCATTGTCTAGTTTAACCTGTTCCATATTTTTTGACACTTTATTGTCGCTTTTTATCGGGAAATTCTGGGCCGTCTCCCCGGGGTAAGAGGTAGCCGCAGCCTGTGGCGCGCCCAAACCCAAACTACTTAATATTAGTTTTTTAATTTTGTTAAAATTTTGCTGAAGGATCAAACCGAAGTACCCGGAAAAAATCATCGAGATGTTGCCCGAGTCGAAAGTAAATAATTTTTGGAGAAACATAACGCCCAGAAACGGGATCGATCCCACACCTGTCAGGCGCCATTGGTTTCTAGCCTGTGGACAAGGCAAGTTAGTCCCGCTTTACACCATGCGGTCACAACGCTCGCATTTTTAAATTATTTTATTTATTTGTTATTATTCAGTTTTTAGTGTGTGTGTGTGTGTGTGTGTGTGTGTGTGTGTGTGTGTGTGTTCGGTTTACTACGTTACGATGTTTGTGTTTGTGTGTGTGTTCTTCCTATGATATTCTAGAACACAATGCTCCATAGTAATGAAATAGTACCATTTCCTTTAGGATTGGCAAATAGGTGTGCCCCAAGCTATCACTAACAAAAATACACACAATTTCATCACACACACTGTCTTAATACTGCCATACAAATAATTCCGTCTATAGTGTATATACACACGACGTAGTCCTGATGCCGTGTTTTTTTTTAAAATTTAAATGACCATATGCAGAACCTCAAGTTTATTATCAAACAAGAGTCTGCTGAATTTCGAAACGTCCATTTAACCAGAAAATAGTACTATCTTCTTGCTCTTCTTCTGACAGCGATGTCGTCACTGGAGCTGCTTTTGTCATCGTAGTCGTCGTCGTCGTCGCAGAAGAGGATGAAGAAGACACCGATCGTCTAGAAGCAGTGAACGGGGTTGTATTAGACAGAGAATCAGTGATGCTTGTGAGAGGAAAGCTGTTAGTTGCAGTCGTCATTGAGGATAAAGACGATGAAAGCACATGGATCCTTCCCTTTGCTGAAGCCGTTTTCCACAATAACGTTCTGGTTGAGGCTGATGATGCTGGGTCTTCTCCTGGCGACTGAAAGAGTTTGAATGGGTTCAAAGCAAGACTGCTTGTATGAGAAGAGAGCTGAATACCCGTCTTCGGAGAAAGTTGAGACGCAACAGCGGGAGCGGTAAAGACACGATGGAGCGCCGCAACCGAGGCTGAATCTGGTGATTGCAGCAGTGTGGTTGGGACTGATTCTGGACGTAGTAGCTGTAGTTGTTGTGGGCGTTGCGGCTGGAATTGCTGTGTAAGAGGATGCTGGAGTTGCGATGGTTCAAGATGCCGAGAATGCTGAGGCTGCTGGAGATAGTGGTACGAAACGTCTTTATAAGGTATACAATCACTGGCTGTCCTTCGCAGTGGAATGTCATCCTTTGACACATATAGTAGGTCATCTCCTGAAAATTAATCAAAAGTCAGTAAGATAGTCAATCAATCGTGCATTCAATGAATTAACACTAATTCATTTAAACATATAACAACGTGATAGCTTTCCGAAAATAAATCGATTATCATTCAATCAACAACATAAAAAATTGTTAATCCAAGAAAGTATGTAATTAAAGTAAAATACATGATAAAGCAAACCAAATGAATAAGTCATAGAAACAGTCAATAACCAAAACTTAAACATTCAGAAACCAAATGAAATGAACATTTTAAAATATGTTACTAATCCATATGGTAAAAACTGTTCTTCTAATTCTTTTAATAAGTCAGTGAAACACGACGCTATTGCAGCACTGAATGAGCGCTAAACATGTGTCTCATCTTCATCATCATCATCATCATCATCATCATCATCATCATCATCATCATCATCATCATCATCATTGTCTTGTTCTTCTTCTTCATTATAATCATCTTCATCATCATAATCCACATCATCATCAACCATGTACCTAAATTAAATCAACCAATAATCAATACAAAAGAGCAGCCATGTGAACGATTTTCATAGCCAATAAGGTTCGAGACAGCACTTCATGTTTTTGTGAGCCCATCTCTCCCATTAAAAATTCACGTCCGGCGGACTTCCAAATCTTTGTGAGCCCATCTTCTTTGCTTTTACAATGTAACCAAATGCCAGTTATACATGAACGGATTAAAGCAGCTTAGTTCGGGCACAAAAACCAATAACTAGCGGCCTTGCTCGAATGTAATGGTATCATGTATACGTGCTCTGATGTGTTCTGATCAATGGATTGATGGCGTGCTTGACAAAACATGCACCTGCGAGGGCTTTGTCTGTGTAAAACTGATAGGTGTCCATGGTTAAGCCGGCACCACAGAAGACAAAGTGTATAACGATGTGGCAAAAAATCACGTCCGGTGGACTTCCAAAATTCTACAGGATGAGTTTCCGAGCATAATCATACCTACCAGTTAGTTTAAGAAAATAATTATGTCAATAATGGTATTATATATCGCATAATATCTTATAGTTTGCAGCTTGTCAGTGAGCAATTTTCGTCTGTTAATTGGCTGATGAGATAACCTTTCATTTGATATGACATTGCAGAGATAATGTTTAACTTTACAGAAAAATATTGCAAACGATCTTAATTTACAATGACAGCTGTTTTTTTTTCTATGGTATAGTTTCGCGATATTAATGTTCTGTATCGTCAGCTTAAGCTTAAATGTCATGGAACAATGGGACATTATTTATGGACCTTGTATTTGTTCCTCAAACAGAATATATTAGAAAAAAAAAAGAAAGACAAGAATTTACAACAACACCAACACCAACACCAACACCAACTACAAAACAATATATATATATATATATATATATATATATATATATATATATATATATATATATATATATATAGAGAGAGAGAGAGAGAGAGAGAGAGAGAGAGAGAGAGAGAGAGAGAGAGAGATTACGTTAACTCTTTCAACCCAGAATTGTATGACGAAATTATTGCAAAATACGAGGAATGGATTTTTTTTTCTTCTACAAAATGTGTCGTTTAGTTGATAAAAAAAAGTACAGTAGTGACAGAAGAGCCTCTTTTCTTTTGCTATAATTATGTGGTTTAGTTTGGGAACAAAACTCGGCAACATTTACCCCGAGAAGGAAAAAAAATGGAGGGAAGTAGCATTATTAGTGACACGGGACAATTGGTCGCGCTAAGGACCAAGTGGAATGAATACGAAGACCCCTGTGCATCAGTCGATTTACTATACGAGTGTGTCTTCTTTATACATATGGAATTTAAAAAAACTGATTTGCTCGACTGGAACTGGAGTAAAACTTGGTCATGAGGACATAGTTAACGGAATATTCTGGGCGCTGTGATCGAGTGGTCTGTCAATTAGTATCGCCGCGACCATCTTTCATAAGGTTAGGCATTATATGCCACGTCAGCGCTACTCGCAGAAGAGAAGAAGAAGAGGATGATGAGAAGAAGAAGAAGAAGAAGAAGAAGAAGAAGAAGAAGAAGAAGAAGAAGAAGAAGAAGAATGCATGAATCGTATGAGGAGAAGGAGGAGGAGGCGGAGAAGAAGATGAGGTAGATCAAGATCCAGGAAGTTACAACTCAAAGACAAACACCTCCATACTAAATAAATAGAGTGAATATGTTCTTTTGTTTGCCTTTCCAAAGACATTCATTGGGGCATCCCATTATACAACATTGATCAGTAATAGCTTCGAGGCACAGAAGTGGATGAAAATCTGTAATGAAACAAAATTCTTAATGACGTGAAATTCTACGACGCCAGCGCAAAATACGTGGGAAGCATTTGTTTTGGTTTAGAATCGCCAATTTGCTCCTCTAAGTGCAAAATAAAGATCTATAGAACAGGGTTTAGCAACGGGTTCAGTGTATAAGTTTAAGAAATGTATTCAAAATTATTTTTATTTATTAATATATTTATTTATTTATTTATTTGTTTATTTATTTATTTATTTAGTGCGGTTAGCACTTGGATGAGTGACCGCAAAACGTGAAGCAATTAATAACAACGCCCCCAGTTGACTCAATTGTGACTGAGTACCTACTCTCTTAAGGGTGCGTGGGGAAGGTAAAGCAGCGAGGGAGCGAGATGGGCATAACCCTCATTACGCTGGCCCAAGATAAGTGTGATCTCCAACATCACGCTCCCCTACGGCCACGAGGCTATGGGACTACCTTTACCTTTTAAAAAAAAATTATTTATTTATTTATTTTTCTGTATTTTTTCTTTTTTTCTTTAAGTTCCAATTGAAAGATTTTGCTATTTCACTGATGGGGTTTATCGGAACACTGCAAAGATACACAAGGATATAGTTTTACATAATACACAACGAACACGAGTTTGTTTGATGGCTGTATCGGTTATTACTCTGCTCACTGCCAGTAGTAACAAAGCCACAATTAATTTACCGAGTGCTCTTGTGATGTAATTCTGATGGACGAGAGTATTATGTTAACGCTCTCGAGTTATTAAGATCGATAACGCTACGCATTTGTGTAAGAACTTTACTGTGATGAATGACTATTATTGAGAGAAGCGGAGGAGTGGTGGTGGTGGTGATTGTGGAGGGGAGGGGATTAAAGGGTATTAAAGTTCCAAATTATGGAGAGAAGATATTATAATGGTCCCCCTTTGCGGACAGTTTTGTTTTTTTTTAAATATATATAGCCTACTTTTTTTCGTGAGTGCATGTATTTAGTTGTGGCGGAAAGGGAGGCGACTGGTTCAAGCTGGGGAGAGAGGTTGTATACCTTCAATTTATTGGTTAGACTAGCCTTGGGTGGCTCCTGCTGAACAGAATCCTTTGGAGTGGTCATTGGGTTATGCAGGACAAGGCGACACGGCATTTGTTCTCCCCGGCTGACCATTCGTCTTCTGCTTTTGGTGGTGAGCAGGACTACATTGTCGGCAGGCATTTTATGCAAGTCAGTGGCAGTGACTTTGCAGCGAGTGTCGTGGCACTAGTAGCCGGCAAACAGGTTTACTATCAACACGCTTCCCCGCCTTTCAAGGCGAATACTTTTATGTCCTTCTTACGAGGGATAAATGAAAATAACAGCTCGGGTTGGGTCGTGTTCTGAAGATGGTGGCCGAAAGACGGGAGTCAAATCTTGCGCTCGGCTACATAGTCAACCAGCAGACATTTTTTTAACATGTTTAGGGTAGGGCGATCGCATAGAGTATTATTGACAGCATGCAATAGAACACGTGTCGCCATTAAAATTACATAGGGCCCATCTTTACGTCTGGACACTGCAGATGACCGCAGTAATGAGCTGACTGCAAATGGGGACTCCTGCCTTGGAAGGAAATCATTTGCAACTGATGTTGCAGTTTAAAGTGAAGTCGCCTCCATGTTGACTCGTAACTGTTGCATAGGGATGGAGGGGTTAGAGAGCGGGGGGTAGGGGTTAGTTATTGCTGATGAAATCCAACATCGCATCTATTTCCCACTCTTGACTGTTTAGACCTTGCGGAAAGCGGATGGAAGGAGATGGATGGGGATTGGGTGAAAGAGTTGGAGTTGTTATTTATTTCTTAATTTCTTTAGTAACTTTTATATAGCGCTTTTCCAGCTCAAGAGCCGCTCAAGGCGCTGACCGATAACCTACAGAATAAGCCGCCCGAGGCGACCACTTGCAGCCTTTGGGCGCATAGTCTGACGCCCAGACGACTAAGCGCAATCCTAGGCGACCTTAGATGGGGAGAATTACTACTAGAAGGGACCTAGTGTATGCTGGGTGTATTTACGTAACCGATACTCGTCTAGGAGCATCAGGATCTTTATGTCCGTGAGATAGAATGCGTGCGTTCACAGACTAGACCTTGGTTTATACTCTCATCCGAGGAAGTAGGAACGCAGTGTCTCATTTTGTTCAACAATTATTATTATTATTATTATTATTATTATTATTATTATTATTATTATTATTATTATTATTATTATTATTAGTATTATTATTATTATACTCCAGGCTGTTAATGAGCTTTGAACAACTGCCTGTACAGCCTGCAAAGTTGTCGCCTGACATTCGAGTACACTGCGTACACCACTGAGCTAACTGCGCTCCAACTGTTAAATCTGGAAAACTCGGACGTTAAAATGGATGAGTTAAAACTGAATAGACCTCATCGAATCCCCTTTTTCATGCGCATATTGATTTCTGTGAACGGACCTCTTTGAAGCCATTCTGACATTTGCCCGATTCTCGTTCCTGCAATGCCAAGCACTTCGGCGTGCCAATGATTAAAATATTCGGGAACGAGCGTGAGAAGTGTGCGAACGGTGAGGGGGCGGGTTCAATGTCGACGAGAGAATTTCCAAAGTTTCAAAACTTCGGAACGCATCAATGTTTCGTGCCATGTGCGTCAACCATGCGTGACTACTGCGCGACCACTGCCGACGATGCGTGTTAGTGCGTTTCATGGGAATCCACCACAAGCGCCGACACGCCATGCCACGCAATGTTGTTCACAAACTGTCCATTTTGTGGGTGCGCCATTTCGCGCCGTGTTCACGCATTCGAGGGTGTCGCGGAATTGTCAAGCGGTCGTTAGGGTGTTGCCACAAATTGTTTACGTGATCATGGTACGCCCAGCTCACGCATAGTTCGCGCAGGTCACGAGTCATTTGCCCAGTTTTGGGCGGGCATTTCGTAGACAGTGCGCAACTTACGCGTGTACAGGGCGCGAACAAGTCTTCACGCTGCGTACCACTGAAAGGGCACGCCTTGCCACGACGCATTGCGCGAATTTGCGGTGACAAAAATCAGGCAAGTGTCAGGGTGGCTTTACAATGCAACGAAGTTCTTTGACATGCAAAAGCGACATTGATTGATTTCCAGCAATGAAATAAGGTGATGAAGTCGAGTCATGGCGCATTACTTTTGTATTTTTAATATACATTTGAAACAGGCCGACTGAAATATATACTTTTTGCGTTCACGTTAATTTTAAACTTTATACACAGAATAGATGGTGTGAAAGTGAAACAGATGTGTCGTTGTGTGGACGTCTGTACTCAATTCTAACATAAAGTGTATAGAGATATGCAAGCCTAATGGTCTTGTCTATTTAGGTAATTGATTGATTAAAATAAAGCATTCGTTCTTTCTGTATTCGTGGATTTCGGCTGTGGCCAACAGCCTGGAGAGGATTGGGCCCTGCCAGGTCTTTTTTGCCCAAGACACAACACATGATGAGGCTATCCACTAATTCCATGCCGGATCGGTCGTCGCCCGGCTACACAAGGACCGCGCCTTCCGTTGGCCACCAGGACGGAGGTGAAAAGTATGCTACTGATGGACAAACTAGCAAGATCCGCACGAGAAACAACATCGTCATAGGAACCTGGAATGTCAGGACCCTAACTGCGGAAGGAAAATTAGAAGAACTGGCCCACGAGCTGGACCACTATCGATGGAACGTTCTAGGTATCAGCGAACTGCGCTGGAAAGGCCTAGGTGAAACAACGACTGACAAAGGCCACAAGCTCTATTTCAGCGGTAGAGATGACAGGCACGAACACGGCGTTGGATTCTTGGTCCACAAGAACATTCTAGCCACTGTCATGGGTTGCCGCCCAGTCTCCAGTAGACTCATTACCATCCGTCTGAGAGCAACCCCTTTCAACATTACCATCATCCAGGCCTATGCCCCAACATCAGACTATGAAGACAGCGAAGTGGAGGATTTTTATGAAAATATACAGGCGGTCCTTGACCAAGTGCCGAAGAAGGACATAGTCATAGTGCAAGGCGACTGGAATGCCAAGGTTGGCCAAGATGCGCACCACAACTGGGGAGACACATGCGGACCCCACTGCAACAACGAGACAAATGACAGGGGTCTGAGGCTATTGGAGTTTGCCAGATACAACAATCTGGTACTGGCAAACACGCTTGGTCTCCACAAAAAATCCAGACGATGGACATGGCACAGTCCCGGCGGGGAACATCACAACCAGATCGACTACATCATGGTCAAGAAACGCTTCAGATCAAGCATCAACATTGGCAGGACACGCACTTTTCCAGGAGCAGACATTGGAAGTGACCACGATCTCGTGATGATGTCTTTCCGGCTCCATTTGAAGAGAGTAAATACAGCAAAGTGCACTAGGCTGAAGTTCGACCTGGACAAACTGCAAGACCCGGAGGTGGCAAAAATATTTCAGGCCACAATTGGAGGGAAATTTGCACCACTGCTTATTTTGGGGGCAGGCGAAGTAGATGTCAACACCATGACCAATACCTTCAACTCAGCTGTAACAGATGCCGCCACTGAGATCCTTGGCAAGCACCGACCAAAGAAGAAGCCGTGGATCACACCTGAACTTTTGGATCTGTGTGATAAACGAAGAGAGTTAAAAAAGAAAAAGAACACCTCACAGGGAGCTGATGTCTACCGAAAAATCAACAATGACATCCGAAAAGGCATGCGCACAACAAAGGAGAACTGGATAGAAGATCAATGCCAGGAAATAGAGAACAATCTGAACAAGAACAACAGCAAGAAGGCCTACCAGACTGTGAAGCGGCTGACAAGTGTTAAACAGCCCAAAGTCTCCACTATCCAAAGCAAGTCTGGCATTTGCCTTACAGAAGAACAAGAAGTCTTGGACAGATGCACAGAGTACTGCTCTGACCTTTACAACCATACACCAAATGGAGACCCATCAGTTCTAGCATGTCCCGAGAGCAGAGAAGAAGAAGAAATCCTCCCAATTCTCCGGGAAGAAGTTGAGGCAGCAGTGCAATCGCTGAAGAAAGGGAAGTCAGCGGGAGTGGACAACATACCAGCGGAACTGCTACAAGCAGGAGGAGAAGCGATGACTGATGCTCTCACCATTATCTGCAACAAGATCTGGCAGAGTGGGGAATGGCCTACACCATGGACCCAGTCGCTTGTCATCACTCTTCCCAAAAAAGGTAACCTTCAGGAGTGTGAAAATTACCGCACCATCAGCCTCATCAGCCATCCCAGCAAGGTCCTCCTGAAAATAATACTCAACAGGTTGAAACCACAAGCTGAACAAATCATAGCTGAAGAACAAGCAGGATTCATGGCAGGGCGAAGTACCACTGAACAGATTTTCAACCTCAGAATAATCTGTGAGAAATACCTACAGCACCAACAACATCTATATCATGTGTTCATAGACTTCAAGAAGGCATTTGACCGAGTCTGGCATGCAGCTCTATGGGCAACCATGAAAGTGTACAACATCAGCCCTAAAATTATAGAAGTCATCAAAAGCCTGTATGACAAGGCTACCAGTGCAGTCCTCCATAACAGCGTCATCGGGAACTGGTTCAGAACAACAATCGGTGTGCGTCAAGGATGCCTACTCTCTCCAACACTCTTCAACATCTTCCTAGAGCGCATCATGTCAGATGCTCTTGCAGATCACGAAGGCACAGTCAGTATAGGGGGCAGAGCAATCTCCAATCTTCGTTTTGCGGATGATATTGATGGATTGGCTGGAGAGGAACAAGAACTTGAACAGCTTGTACAGAGGCTTGACACCACCTCCAGAGCTTATGGAATGGAAATAAGTGCGGAGAAGACCAAAATGATGACCAACAACACCAATGGCATCAACACGGACATCAAAGTACAAGGCCAATCCCTCAACACAGTGCACAGCTTCAAATATTTAGGAGCCATTGTGTCAGACAATGGGTCTCGACAGGAAGTCCTCTCCAGGATCGCACAAACAACTGCTGCCCTGACAAGGTTGAAGCCCATTTGGAAAGACAGAACCATCAGTCTACATTCCAAAGTAAGACTGCTGCGCTCTCTGGTCATCTCCATCTTCCTATATGCTTGCGAAGCATGGACCCTCACAGCAGATCTCCAACGAAGAATACAAAGCATGGAGATGAGGTGCTACAGAAGACTTCTGTGCATTTCCTATACCCAACACATCACCAACGTTGAAGTCCGACAGACCATCACACAAGCCATTGGACAACACGATGACCTGCTCACAGTGGTGAAGAAACGGAAACTCCGATGGTATGGCCACGTCACCAGATCATCAGGCCTTGCAAAGACCATTCTGCAAGGCACAGTGCAAGGAGGTAGAAGAAGGGGGAGACCGAAAAAGAGGTGGGAGGACAACATTCGAGAATGGACTGGTTTGACACTGAGCGAAGCCATGAGGGCTGCTGAGGACAGAGAAAGATGGAGTATGCTGGTTAAGCGATCATCTGTGGTGCCCCTACGACCTTCGGGTTATGGGACAGGATAGGATAGGATAGGATAGGATTCGTTCTTTCTATTTCTTTCGTTGTTATATTTTCCTTTCCATCACAATTTTCTTTCAAGTCTTCTTTCACGTAGCCTACTTTTTCTTTCAATCGTATACGTTGTTTCTTGGCTTTTATTCCTTTATAAATTCATTATTTCTCTTTTCCATTCTTTTATTGCTTCCAGTCTTCCTTCTTTTGTTATTTCCGTCTCTCCCATCCTCCCCCTCTGCCTTCTCCTCCCTCCAATCTTCACACCAGCTCAATTCCTATGTGAACAACACTTTTCAGTGCCTCCGCGTTTCGCATGATGCGGGCTATTTATAGCTTGCCTGCACCGCCCTTCGAGTGTAGTGGGGCCGGGTAGCTCAGTTGGTAGAGCGTCTTACTAGTAACCGAAAGGTACCTGGTTCAACTCCCGGATTGGCCAATGTGTGACCATATTATTTTCCCCTTACCATCAACTGGTTCGCTGGTGTCAGAATAATGTGACCAGTAGTCGCCTATACGCTCCGGTGTCGTGTGACTATAATCTACAAGTACCCCTTCCAGTGAAAGGAAGCATCGGCGAAGCTATTTATAGCTAGCCTGGCTGACCTAACCTCAAAATTTGAAAAGCTTTGGTTGAGCCAATGTGTCTTGGAACTTTTTGGAACTTTATCCTTTACAATCAAACAGTATTAAATGCAAAAAAAAATGGGAGAGTGGAGGTGTACAAAAAACGTACGCAAGGATACAATAACAACATAACACCATACAGTAATATTGTACAAACAAAAAATTGACATATTTTCATGTAGGGTCTCAATTTTTTCATTCCCACTGAAAATGTGTAGCAAACGGTATTCTCGAGTGCAGAGAACAGACAAGGAAAGATAGTCTGATCGATCTAAGCATTCGGTCAACTGCATAAACACCTGCCAGACTGTTTTTTTCTTTGACTGAATACTTAAGCAGCGCAATAGTGTTGTGGTTAGGGCACACGCTGGTAGCCTATTGGTTTGCAAGATCGAACCCGTACTACTGTACTAGCTTGAATGGGGCTGGCTCGTTCTTGGATTCAAATACAAATGCTGAAAGGCGAAAAGAGCAATACAGAACACAACCCAACCCTAGAACACCCAACTGTAAACTGATACCTGGCTCTGCTTAGAAACGAAATAAGGTTAGGTACAGAGCGAGGGGGAGAGGAGGTGGGCACCGCATTAATGAAACGGGCCCTCAGAAAAGGGAAGTATTGAACGGTTCTCTCCCATACAATCGAAACGATTACATACACACACACGCACACACACCCCCCCCCACACACACACACACACATACACAACTGTGTAGAAACGCCGTTGTGATGACTTTCATGAAACTCTACATACGTTACTTTTTACAAATATGTCCATTTTTTGAAGCTAACCCTAACCCTAACCCTAACCTTAACCCTAACTCAAACCCTAAAAGGCAAAGTGACGTAAGACTCGAGATAACACACTTCAAGCCCTAGTCTAGTCTCTGGACATTTCTTTTGAAAATAGGGATTCTTCTCCTGTACCATGATACATAATGCCTTTTCCACAAAGATTACTAGGCCATGGGTTGATGATCAATTCCTGGAACAGTCTTCAAGATGAGAACAACAAACACAATTTCCAATTGGGCCATGAAATGCTGCATAGATTTGTTTGATGTGCCCCCCTCCCCCCTTCTCCTCTTGTACACCTAATTATAGTGATTCCTAATAGGTAACAATTTCAAAATAATTATTGAAGGAGGACTCGAGTGAGTGTTGATACTGAGACCTCTAAGCCATATTTTTTTCTCAATATGTGCAATAGAAAGGTTTATATAGTTAAACGTTTTCTCTATCACACACACACACACACTCACACACACACACACACACACACACACACACACACACACACACACACACACACACACACACACCTAAACACGGGCGCATGTACATGTTTGTGGGACGGGCTTGTGTGTATGTATGTGCGAGTGTGTTGGAGTGTGTTTATGTGTGGGTGTGTGTGTGTGTGGGTGTGTGTAGGTGGGTGTGTGTGTGTGTGTGACTGATTCAGAAAATGTTTAATAATTAGATGCCGAGTGTGATGAAACATAGACACCGTATTGTCTTTATGGTCAAACTAAAAACGTCTAGAATATGTATCAAATGCAGAAAGTGCAGAGTTACAAGATTATTTCCAGCTGTGAATCGTTTCTGCCAATAGGCTATGTTGTATTCAGATTCAGTGGCAGATATTACCAGGGCGTTTACCGAAAGTCGGAGGAATATTGACCATTTGGGCCAATTAATACTAAAAATCTCTTTTTCAATATCTAACATTTCTTCGACCAATTGTGTCCTAATATGAGCTCAATGACAACGCAGCACTTCAAGAATCTATCATTTCAATGTACAATCATCAACTTGTTTGTTGTTATGTCCAGACTACTCTATTTCCAAATAAAGAGGATTCACTATACTGTAACAAAACCAATTAATTAGTCTACTGCATTTTCAATTTGTTTTTTGTCAAAGTTTGCAGAAAGTGCAGATTGTTTTCGATATATACATATATAAAGTAGAATAATCATGTTACAAGGAAATGTTGCGTGATATAGGCCTGATTTGTCTCCGTCCAACCCTTCCTGTGGAAAGATGCACTGACAACAAACAGTAATCAAGCAATTAGTATGCTGTCGTCTTCCCAGTTGAAATGTTTGCCATAATATTCTTTTGTACTGTGTGCTTAGAGACAGACTTGCCATCGGGGAATGGCCGTCGAAGTAGACTTTTGTTCTGGCCACCAGCTAGTATTCAATATTTTGACGGAGACACTAATGACTTCATGTTGGTTGCAGCCACGTCATAGGATCGATATTTTAGGAGCAGCTCGCACACTTACAAAGGCCAGATAATTTTCCGCTCCAGAAGGAAAATGCCAAATGGTCATCTGCAAAACGTCAAACGAGTGGATGTGGCCAGCTGGCACAGTTTTCGGGCGATGGGTTTTGAACTTCAAGCCTGATGCATTACCCCAGTGCCACAAAGCACATATAGGCTGTAGTCAGTCCTATGTAAAAGCAAAGACCTTGATATATAAAGACATGCCATGAGGCCCACTTCAACAGAGTTTACATGTAAAACAGCGATCCTAGCGGTAGTCCTGTTTCTATGTCAAGGGAGGTAATACGCGTTCAATAAACAACTGTGTCGGCAAGGTCTACAGTCGATGCAAAAGCTCTTTTATTTTAAACTTTTCTTTGTTTTGCGTAATTAAAAAAAAATAAATAAATAAAAGTAGTTTGTTATATTAAAATATATACTACTTTAAAACAGCCAAGCTGATCTCATGCTGATAAACAAAAGAAGTAAGTTTTCATGCTACTTTCCTACTTTGATAAGTTCAGCATGCCCCTGCTGTCATATTATTTTATCTTGTATACCCCTATTACATAATCGATCCGTAGGATCTCATCTTTGATATGATGATGATAATCATTATTGTCAGGGTGGCGACGTGGTGATCGTCCTTAACGCTGATGCAATAGGACGTTAAGCTTTGTTGTTCCTCCTTCCTCCTATACGCTTATGTGTCCGGGGACGTTAATCTATATACAACTCATTATCTTTACTTGCTATAAATGTTTAAATAAGCCTGTAGAAATTCTAGAGTTTTAACTCTTTGGGTACTATATTTTATAACAAACTGAAATGTAATGTAAACACAGACTGTCCTGTAAAACGTGGACAGAGAGAGTGCATCTTCTCCGCCATCTCGATAGTTTTTCTGTTAGCTCAGATATACTTAGTCGATTTTATCAGTCATTTATATAAATTTTCTTTTATTTGCTGGTTTCGAAGTTTATCTGTATCTGATGGAAACAACTTGTCAAGTATCGCAAATCTGTACTCAAAGATTACTGGCTTGAGACATCAAGACCTGAGCTGTTCTATTTTTGTGTGTGTGTAGGTGTGTGTGTGTGTGTGTGTGTGTGTGTGTGTGTGTGTGTGTTTGTTTTTCTGTGAGCACCACCCCACAATGTGTGCCACCTTGTCGTACTTTCTTCTTAGCGCGCGGCATTTTCCCAAGTGACGACAGTTATTTCGCTAGGTGGCGCTTCTCTAATATCGAAAGTAGCGAACTCCCGGAAGTGGGCCTCATGGCATGTCTTTATATATCAAGGTCTTTGGTAAAAGGTAACTGCAGATATTGCCAATATTGGTACTCCGCCGCTTCAGTGCTTCGTATGGTCAACCTCTGCCAATGACCACTTTCATAATACACTGCTCAGTGATGTTTTGCATATTCATGACGAGCTACACTGAGAACAACTCTTAAAACAGTCCTTTAATTCAAGTTTGACTGGGCGATCTCTGATACTCTGCTTGGTTCAGGACGAACTTCCGTGTGTGTGTGTGTGTCTGCCTCTGTATGTCTAGGTGTGTTTGTGTGTGTGTGTGAGCGCGCGCGTGTTTGTGTGTGCGTGTGTGTGTGTGCGTATGTGTGGGTGTATGCCAATACATGAAAGTAGTAGTCATATTTTCGGAAAGAAATCGGGCTTTCACTTTTTGTTCCAATTTTAAATATATAGAATAGTTGATAATATAAGACATTTTAAACTTGGAAGAGTTGAATCTTTAGTAGGCCATTATTGTGCTGGAACGCTTGCAGCTGCGAACAGTTGTTGAAGAGAACGAACTATTAAATTAGAGACGTGCCTTTCCTAAACTAATACGATACATTTTAAGATATAAGATATTAAACACCCTTTTTTAGTACATTTTACTTAAAAAATAACTTGGCATTAATCAATTACACCGATCTTCTTTCCTATATAATTATATTAAATGTACTAAAATATAACTATCAAAAATATCCATATAACTATCAAAAATATCCATATAACTATCAAAAATATCCAGTGTTCAAATCACTAAACCTGCACAGGCAAAACCGATAATGATCGGACATCAGCAAAAACATTATTTTCAAAAATATTCGCTCTATGCAAAATGTAGTCTATTATTTGTAGCCGAGCGGAGGTATGTGACTCCCATCTCTCGGCCACCCCTTGAGAACACGGCCCAAATGAACCATTAACTTTATTTTATCCCTCGTAAGAAGGACATAAAAATATATGCCCTGCAAGGTGGTGAAGCGGGTTGATAATATACCGGGTTGCCGGCTACTAGTGCCACGACAATTGCTGCAAAGTCACCGCCACTTACTTGCATAAAATGCCTGCCGACAATATTGTCCTGCTCACCACCAAAAGCAGAAGACGAATGGTCAGCCGGAGAGAACAAATGTCGTGTCGCCGTGTCGCCTTGTCCTGCATAATCCAATGACCACACCAAAGGATTCTGCAAAGCAGGCGTCACCCAAGGCTAGTTTACCCAAAAATATTTAAGCTAGACAACTTCTCTCCCAAGCTTGAGCCAGTCGCCTCCTATTCCGCCACAGATCCCAGAGCTCAAATTGAACCATGTCCTCATGGTTTCCCAGTTCGCAATAGGTATGTCTGGAACAGAAACTGACTATGCCCAGTCAGTCTACATTCACTGAATTAACAGTGAAAAACTGCCTCCAACAGTTACCACGGTCCAGCATCATCCTGTTCCCGGTCTCTCGGCCATCATCTTAAGGAGACGCCCCAACTGAACCGTTATTGTTATTTTATCCCTCGTAAGAAGGACATAAAAATATTTGCCCTGCAAGACGGTGAAGCCTGTTGATAGTAAACCGGGTTGCCGGCTAATAGTGCCACGACCATCGTTGCAAAGTCACTGCCAATGACCTTCATAAAATGCCTGCCGACAATGTAGTCCTCACCACCAAAAGCAGAAAACGAATGGTCAGCCGGTGAGAACAAATATCGTGTCGCCTTGTCGCCTTGTCCTGCATAATCCAATGGCCACACCAAAGGATTCTGCACAGCAGGAGCCACCCAAGGCTCGTCTACCCAAAAAATGTAAGGGAGACAACTTCTCTCCCAAGCTTGAACCAGTCGCTTTCCATTCCGCCACATATTGATGTATTAATATTGAAACCCAAATCTTTACAATACAGAATCTCTAAAATTAATATTAAGATTTGTTGATGTACTTGTCATAATGCTTTTATATTTCAAATACGACACAATAGTTTGGGGTTTTTTACACACATTTTTTAAATTTCTTTTTATGAAATGAATTTAACAAAAATGGGAGATGAATGAGGATAGTAATAAATCCTTAACTAATAACACAAACGAGAAAAATAGAACGAATTAAAAAAGGGAAGTGGTGGGAGAGTGGGGGGTAAAAATATAAAATAAAACAAAATAAATAGGATAAAAACACCATCGACAGAAAGGAGTGATTGACCCCTCCTGTTCTAAAAAAAAAATTGTACATTTTTCTATGACAATACATGTATTAATATTCATTAAGTAATGGTAGATATGCAGACCACTCTGCATTGAACTGTGCAACATTCATCTTTATATATGCAACATGTTTTTTTAAATTTCATTACGTTTTCTCAGGGAATTTTCAGAGGTTTTCTACTCTGGTATCAAGTTTTTGATTCTGCATGTGTAAATATAATTCTTCGCCACCAATATAATCAGATCAAAAATTGTGTTGGTTTTAATATTACTATCATATCCTGGCTGTACATAGTTCCTTTGGTGGGTAAAAAGATTTGTTGAAATGATTTGAATTTAATCCGGTAATAATGTATATTCCTATTTTATTTAATAGCGTTATACTTATTAAATATACCAGAACATAAGTTATAGAAAGTTTTGTACAAACCAGCCTAAAAGTGCACAATAACAACACGCTGAATGTTCTAACGAGAAGAACTCTCACATTTTAAAATCAAACCAAAGAAAACCAGTTTGAAAGAATCTGCATCTAAAACTAAAATGCAACAAAACTAAAACTAATCTAAACTAAAGTAAACCAAGATAAACTAAGCCAATACATTCAGTTAAAGTAAACCCAACTACCATAAATCGTAGAAAATTAGAGTAAAGAAAACTAAAGTACAAAAAGGTGAGTAAAGTAATGTTAAATGCCTAAACTAAACTAAACCAAGCTAAACTAAGCCAATACGTTCAGTTAAAGTAAACCCAACTACCATAAATCATAGTAAATTAGAGTAAAGAAAACTAAAGTACAGAAAGGTGAATAAACTAATGTTAAATGCAGTAAATTAAACTAATTTAAAGCTACACTAAGCTATGTTGAGCTAAATAAAACTATATATTTTACTGAAATGGCCCGACCTATGTCTTGTAATCTAAGCCAATGGATCGATTGAGTTCCATTTGGCAAAACTGCAACAACAAAATTAAATTAATAAATAGCTATATAGCTAGCTAGCTACATAGATAGACAGAGATAGATAGATAGATAGATAGATAGATAGATAGATAGATAGATAGATAGATAGATAGATAGATAGATAGATAGATAGATAGATAGATAGATGGATGGATGGATGGATGGATGGATGGATGGATGGATGGATGGATGGATGGATGGATGGATGGATGGATGGACGGACGGACGGACGGACGGACGGACGGACGGACGGACGGACGGACGGACAGACAGACAGACAGACAGACAGACAGACAGACAGACAGACAGACAGACAGACAGACAGACAGACAGACAGACAGACAGACAGACAGACAGACAGACAGACAGACAGACAGACAGACAGACAGACAGACAGACAGACAGACAGACAGACAGATAGATAGATAGATAGATAGATAGATAGATAGATAGATAGATAGATAGATAGATAGATAGATAGATAGATAGATAGATAGATAGATAGATAGATAGATAGATAGATATAAAAAAATAACAAGCGACGTACAACTGAATGTGAATGCCAGTTTTGGAATGTTCGGCTGTGTGAAAATTAAAATGTATTAACTTAGTAAAAAATGAAAGCAAACAAATGCTACCATTGTAAGAGAAATTGCAACATCCATTGAAGAAGTTACAACCATCCATTTGCTGACTACTATGTATTTTTAAAAAAAACCTCCCTGATTAATATACGCTATCCATTATGTACGCACATCGATCTGGGCATGCACACATTAGTCTGACATCGTCAACAAATGACAAGAAGTTCAACAAAGGTTCCTTTGGTTCGTTCCTCCTCTTTGCCCTTAAGTTTTGTTTTCGTTAAATGTTTTATTAATGCCTGCGGAGACTGACGTTGGTGCCAGTGTTCAGAGTGTGCATAGACTACGAATACATTCAGATTAATTAGTATTGTTGGTTGTTATCAATCATGGGTGGGGCATAGACAGAACAATTTGACTCGTTCAGTGGCTGAATCAACAGACAACAGAACAACACAATTCGTCAATAAGACAATTAATTGGCGAATATGATTTTTTTTTCATGTCAAGTCGACCAGGTCCAGTACAACATTCCAGCAGCTGGGAAATATAAACATAAATAAACTGTATGCTAGTGCAGCATTAAAACTGGGATGAAATGACTGAGGGATTCCGTATACTAACATGTAAAATGAAAGTAACAGTTAATTGAATTGCAATTTGCAATACCCGTCTTTGTCTTGAAAAAAAAATTAATAACAACAACTACAACCACAACAACAACAACAATAATAATAATAATAATAATAATAATAATAATAATAATAATAATAATAATAATAATAATAATAATAATAATAATAATAATAATAATAATAATAATAATGGATGCTCTACGCGCCTTTTCCTAAATCAGACTCAACAACATACAAGGTCACTTGCCGCCGACATTCCTACAAACACAACAAACACACATTCATCACTCAAAAACGCGATGTAAAGGCAAGGCGCTATTACATGTAGAAGACGGAAAAAGAAAACAATTTTATTTTTGAAATTTAGACAGACTGCATCCAATACCATTACTGAAGGAGGGAGGAAACCGTCTGCGAACTGAAAACCTGGTAACTAAATCGCATAAGTTATTTCCTTGCGATGTTCGAGCCCGCGACCTTCGGCATAGGAAACCAGTTGACTATCATCTGAGCTACCAGACCAACCTTGATAGTACAGACGAGTGCTTACAGGGAAACTATGGACGACAACACTGCAGGTATTGAATCATTGTCGTATTATTTTGACATATTGCGAGGAGATGGGTGGGAGTGGAGGTGATGGGGAGAGGAGTGGGGAGCAGGGTAGGAGTTGCAGATGCAAAGACGTCACCGGTATTGCGATCCGATAACTAAGTCAGCATGATCGTTGATAGTTGCAAATAAAGAAACTTCATCAAATTGCACACACCTGCACACACGCACACACACAGATACACCCCCCTCCCACCCCCACACACACACAATGAGGAATAGAGAGAGACAGAGACAGAGGGACAAAGAGATAGAGAGAGAGAGACAGAGACAGAGGGACAGAGAGATAGAGACAGACAGGTACATACAGCTAGACAGAGACAGAGACAAAGAGACATAGATACATAGATATAGGTTTCATTTCGCTTATTCTCTTCATACATGTTCTTTACAACAATCGATTAAAAAGAGCTTAACTAAAATTATTATATTCACCTGAGTCTGGAAGTGACCACTGCCTGGGTGTTGCAGGGGTGTCAAGCAGAGGTCGCTGAGCAGTTAGAGTCGCCCCACCATGACCTTCCATCTCCTTGCCATCCTCCATGTTGACAGTGTATACCTCCAAACCTTGCATCATCGGTTCTAAGGTAGACCCACGAGACTCTCTACTGGACGCTCCTCGGCTTTTCTGCTGTGAAGTAGGCGTTAACGTCGATCCTGTCCTTGAATCGAAGGTTACGATCGTGAGGTCCATGGATTCGTCGTTGTTCGACTGGATCCGGCTCTGTTTCAGCAGATCGGTTTGGCGATCGTAAGGTCCGTTTACTTCGTACGAACCTGAACCTTCTTTTGAATTTGCAGAAGAGTGGCTCTCGTCTCTCGAAGAAGACTGGGTGCTGGTCTGTCCGAACTGCTGCATACCCGGTGTTCTTCTTAAAGAAACGTTGTCTTTGAAAGAAGAAAAATGTTGAGGCGTCTGCTCAAAGAACTCGCCGTCACACGCCGACTGCCTTCTGTATTTCGGTTTCTTTTTGGATCTGTGATAAGGCCCGCGGCGCACACCGGGACTATTTTGAACGGTGTCTCTTAAATTCTTAGTGGGGTCAACAACGGCGTCGGATAATACAGTAGGATACAGACTTCCGCAATGCAAGCAAGTTCCAGAAATCCGTGCGCCTCCTGCAGAACAGTGAGAGTGTGCACCACCGTTGTCAGAATAATGAGCTGCATGATGGAATAAAGACCTTGTTGCAGACCTTTGTTTGTCTTTTTCACAAGAAAAAAGTGTCAAGTCTGTTCTTACCTGCCTTCTTTGAAACGACCTCGACCTCTCTGAATTTGGCGAAGAAGACGAGGATGATGAAGTGTTGGCGTGATGTTTAAAGTTGTTAATTATACTTTTGACGCGTTCACTGTTTCCTTCTTTGGTGTCGTGGCCGTTTCTGTCTTGGGGTTCATTTCTGTCAATTTCATTGTCGCCGACGTCTTCGTCGTTGTTGGCGCTGTCGTTGTCGTGGATGATGTTGGTGCTGCCGCAGGTGGCATTTGAGTTTTGAGACTCGTTATCGCTGTCTGCGGTGTCCACGGAAGAGAGTCTCCGGTGCTGCCTGGAGCCAGAATAGCCGTTGGTAGATTGTCCCTGTATCCCCATCCCCAACATGGAGGGCAGGATGATGGGCTGCTGCTGAACGATGCTCACACGACGAGTGTGGCTTCGACCAAGGTCCTGAAGAAAAACGAACAGACGACGAATACATTTAATGTTTCGAATGACGAGTCTGGGACAGAATATCCTATGTTAGAACGTCCTTAATCAAGACTAGAAGAACTAACGACTGCATTTCTGTTTACTTTGTGCGGCAGGCACTTCTACCCACCCACCTCCACCCTTCTCTCTCTCTCTCTCTTTCCTCGCCTTCCCCCCCCCCCCTCCGCCCAATCCAGATGCCACCGTAGATGCGCGGGCCATGCAATTAAAAAAGCAGATGGTAAGCTCAAACATAGGCACATACATTTAGGGTTGCCAAGTTAAGTTTTCTGGGACATTTAACAATTTGGCGACTTAAACGGCTTGAGTTAAAAACTTGTTTTCTACCAGCGCCTTGAGCTTCTCTTGAAGCTGATAAAGAGCGCTATTTAATTTATGTAAACAATTTATATCATTGTTATCTTTCCTAAGTCTGAATAAAAACTAAGACACGTCAAAAAATCGTTATTAGACTACCCATCAGCCGAGAATGACAACACATTTTATAAGCAAGTACTAAAAATAATTAGGTCAATATAATTTAAAATACATTTCAAGAAATTGAAACCACCGGAATCCAATAGTAATGTGAAAACTGGATGTACTATTGCATAATTTCCAATAAAGACTATCTTCTGTTCTACACATTTTATTATTACACTTGTCCACCACGTTCATACCGTGCAAGAAGGTTATTAAAAATGAAAAGAAAGAACACTGTGATCCAGCTATTGGTTGCGTGTCTCAAAGAGGTTTCAATCCGCGCATGGACAAACACTATACCACACTACATTACACTACACTACTCTACACTAAACTACACTATACTACACGACTCTATATTGCAGTACTCAAAAATACTCTCTCTCTCTCTCTCTCTCTCTCTCTCTCTCTCTCTCTCTCTCTTTCTCTCTCTCTCTCCACTACTCTATTCTATATTACACTACACTACACTCACTACACTACACTACACTACTCTCTCTCTCTCTCTCTCCCTCTCTTTTCTCTCTCTCTCTCTCTCTCTCTCTCTCTCTCTCTCTCTCAAAATGACGAATCGTGACACTAAACGCTGGTATGAAAAGGACTGTTTGCTGTAAAAACGAGAAACCCGCAAAGCGTTAAATCGTTTGCATCCTATTGCAAAACCAAAATCTAAAATAGAATATAAACAAAAACGAAATCAATAAAAGTCTTTGTTATAAAGAAAAACGCAGACGACACAAAACAGAAATGCGCCAAATATTACTGGACAGTAAGTACCAGACTAACAAGTTTTGGGACACAGTGAAAAACACAAGGCATAAGAAAACACAAGCTATAATGGACATACAAAAAATTCTTGGCAAAACATTTTCAGAATGTTTTAGGTAATGTTTCTGTGAAGTCAGCTGAAGAACAGATACCAGGTAATGAGATCCACTACCTTGCATGGACATCACACATAAGCTTACGTACCTGAACTGGATGACCCTA
This sequence comes from Oncomelania hupensis, assembly GCA_036898135.1. Classification (NCBI taxonomy): domain Eukaryota; kingdom Metazoa; phylum Mollusca; class Gastropoda; order Littorinimorpha; family Pomatiopsidae; genus Oncomelania; species Oncomelania hupensis. The sequence goes on along the minus strand of CM072512.1, from coordinate 56,187,070 downwards.
CCTCAGAAGACGAAGTACGCAGAGCCATTAGAAAATTTAAAGGGGGTAAAAGCCAATAGACTTGATGACATATGCGGAGAGTTCCTTAAATATTCGGAAGAGTTTGTTATAATATTTCTTACCAGACTATTGAACAAATTGTACGATGCAAATCAGTTATTATACCATTATTCAAAAAGGAGGACCCAGGCCAGCCGTCAACTATTGGGGTATTTCACTACTTAGCATCATCAGCAAAGTGCTCACATCTATTTCAAACAAAAGATTGTACATATGGGCAGAGGAAGACGAAAAAAGCACGAGGTTACTAAATGTGTAAAACAAAACACTGAACGATGTGGTTTACAGGCAGGTATTCATTGTACATTGACAATACCATTCGAAGTATAAAATAGTGGTTGAACATTTCTGAAATGCCAATGTCAAGATTCCCTAGCCCTTGAAAAACACAAACGAGATCTACAACTGAATTGGTCTGATAAAAATAAATGAGCAAGTGGCATTAAGGATGTCTTGCTCACACATGGTTTTCAGGAGGGGTGGGTCAGATGGAATTCAAACCACTTCGGCATTTTAATGGTCTCTCAAAAAATAGACAAGTTCCGTGACGACTGGCAAACTAAAATATGTAATAGTGATCGCTTCATAAAATACAGGTTATTCAAACTGGTACATAAACCAGAAAATTACTTAAATGACTTAACTATCAAAAAGTTCAGAGACAGTACGATTTTGTTTTGGCAAAAACAAGCCAAGTGCAAATAAACGTTAAGCAACTGAAAACGTAATTCGGGATTGTCCTCTCTGTCAAGGGAACATTGAGAGCGAATAACATTTTTTTAATTGCCCCGAATATATTGACTTAAGAAGAACATATAAAAATGCCCTGTTGAATGTAAATAATAAACTTAAAGATGTCTTATATGAATGTAGCTTGGAGACATCAAGAAAAGTAGCCATGTATATATTTTATGCTTCACGCCTTAGAGAAGAACTTGTAAAAAATAAACACACTATTAACCATGATGCTGATGATAATGTTGGAAATGTTTGGTGATGCTGAAGTGATGATAACGATAGTAATGATGCCTAGTAATATTATCGCATTGTGTGTGTGTGTGTTGTTTATGAACGAATTTATTATTAGTACTACGATTTATCTATTTACTTTATTATTTATTTATTTATTTATTTATTTATTTATTTATTTATTTATTTATTTATTTATCTTATTTTATTTATATTAACTGTGTAATGTATTCTTCTTTCCTTTCCCAAATGATGATGTTCAAGATGTAGTCGATGTCGATGATAATAATACAGGTGATAGCCACTACCATTAACGAATTTATTGGATAAGAACAGCAAAAATGTTATCTTAAATGTTTAATACTAGTAAATGAACTTCTCCAAGAACTGGACCGCTCACACTTGCTGAACACGTTCACTTTAGAAAGCCTCGTGTATATTTGCATAGTCTATTACGTGTGTGTGTGGGTGTGCGTGGGTGTGTGTGTGTGTGAGTGTGTGTGTGTGTGTTTGTGTGTACGTGCGTGTGTCTAAATTTTTGTAAATGGGTCGTCGGCATAAACGAATTAAAACAAAAAAAGTGTCCCAAACTCTCTCTCTCTCTCTCTCTCTCTCTCTCTCTCTCTCTCTCTCTCTCTCTCTCTCTCTCTCTCTCTCTCTCTCTCTCCCTGTTCCTCTTCCTCCATCCCTCTTTTCCTCTCTCTCAAATTATCATAGGCGTTTGCATCTGTGCATGCGAGCGCCTATGCCTGTGACGGTTCTCCCTAAGGAGACTCATCATACCAAAGGGAGACGCGTCACAGGCATAGGCGCTCGCCTGTCCAGATTCAAGCGCCTGTGCAAATTACTGACCTCGTCGAAGCTAAAGGCAAGGTTGCTTTGCCCGAACAAAAGCCTGTTCTGCCAGGCACTCTGGCCCTCATCCTCCATTCCTGCCTCACCCCCTCTGGCTAGTGGAACAAATCACAAACATTAAAACTCCAAACACACGGGTTTACGTAAGTTTTATATTAATATATTTCGTAAAGAAGGAAGGGTTTGCGAAAGGAAATCGGTAAAAGAAAGAAAGAAAGAAAGAAAGAAAGGTAGATAGATAGATAGATAGATAGATAGATAGATAGATAGATAGATAGATAGATAGATAGATAGATAGATAGATAGATAGATAGATAGATAGATAGATAGATAGATAGATAGATAGATAGATAGATAGATAGATAGATAGATAGATAGATAGATAGATAGATAGATAGATAGATAGATAGATAGATAGATAGATAGATAGAGAGGGAGAGAGAGAGATAGAGAGAGATATATAGATAGATAGATAGATAGATAAATAGATAGATAGATAGATAGATAGATAGATAGATAGATAGATAGATAGATAGATAGATAGATAGATAGATAGATAGATAGATAGATAGATAGATAGATAGATAGATAGATAGATAGATAGATAGATAGATAGATAGATAGATAGATAGATAGTGGGAGAGGGAGAGAGAGGGATAGCGCGAATAAGGAAAAAAAAGTAAAAATTGAAGGAAAAAAGAACAAGTAGAGAAAGAAAGACAAAACGAACAAAACAAAAAAAAAAAAAAAACGAAAAGAAAAGAACCAACACAAAGAAACAATCCAACAAAGAAGGAAGAAGACAGGAGGAAATGGCAAATAAACATAAATCAAAATCGATACCTTTGTCATGATTTACCTGTACATATTAAGTATAAGTTCATAAGCTTATTTATCACTTTCATTCATTTTCAACTGCCAGGTTAAATTACCGGTAATTAATATAATTACGGAATCCAATATCTAAGACAAGCACTGAGTTAATATTTTGATTTTCTGTTCGCACACTAAAATGACATGAGAAGATCATATGTGACGTGTTTTGATGTGTCATGCAGAATAAGAACATTAGATAGGATGTGGGGATGTCAGACGTACAAAAAGTCAATTTCCGGACACTGCATGTCCACTAACATAGACCAGCGAATGCGCAAACTATACGTGCACGTCATTCTAATAATTATACCATGTACTCAGTAAGCTAGGCAGAAACTATTTGAAAGCAATACCAGAATAATGATGGATTAAATTTGGTTCACCCCACTGACTCTAATTTTTGTAAGTACAACCTTTGTGACACGGGAGCCTATAATTTTGTAAGCTTACCAAAGGGCTTGGAAAGCAGTCACATGGTGGGAAAAATACAAGAGATTACGAACAACATAATATTGAATTGTATTTTAAAACCAAGCAAATGTTGAATCATACTAGAACGCTTCACTGACAAATCGGATATCGTCTGCGCTGTATGCTATGTCAAGAAGGTCCTTTCATTTATTTATTTGTTACATTTATATATTTTGTTTAATCATTCATATTTAGCGCTTTTCCGACTCAAGAACTGCTCTATGCACTGGCTGATACAGGATCTAATTCAAATTCAGTCATATAAGTTACCAACGAGAAAACAGTCCGATGGTTGTAAAAATACGAGAGACTGTGAACAATATTGCATTTTTTTTGTATGTGGTATAGTCACGTGTAACACCGGGCAATGTGTCGTATGAAATTTAACATGTTTCGCTGTAAAATACTTTACTTCTCAACTTTGCCAGAGACGGCCGTTTGAGTCACCAAAGTCCTCTGGAAGTAGTAAACAAAAGGTGGGGGAAACTACAGCAACACAAGAATCTATAACAGAATATAAACAACAACGAAATCAATACGAGTCACTCTTTGTTAAAAGGAAAACGCAGACGGCGCAACAGAAATGCACCAAATATTGCTGGACAGTAAGTACCAGACTAACAAATTTTGGGACACAGTGAAAAAGGCAAAGCATTAGAAAACACAACAAGCTAAAATAGACGAACATTCTTGGCCAAAACATTTTCAGAATGTTTTAGGTAAGGTTCCTGTGAAGTCAGCTGAAGAACAGATATCAGAAAATGAGGTCGACAATCCCTTGCATGGACACGACACATACGTGCCTGAACTGGATGACCCTACCTACGCAGAGCCATTAACAATTTAAAGCGGGGAAAAGCCGGTGGACTTGATGACAAATGCGGAGAATTCATTAAATTATGCAGAATATTTTGTTACATAATTTCTTACCAGACTATGTAACAAACTATACGATGCAAATCAGTTATTATACAATTATTCAAAAATGGGGAACCAGACCAGTCCGACAACTATGATTTTTATAACAATCACCAGACAACAATCAGATGACATAAGTATGCTTCAATGCACTGTCTGTTACCTGTAGTTGTCAAGAGGCCTAGTGGATATTTACTCTTTAAGTGAATGCATCCTACAGCAGAAGAAGAAGTGCAATGGTGGAAAAATACAAGAAATATAATATAAAACTTTTGATGCGTTTAACCTACTTCATTACACTCTTTTTGATACGATGATGATCATTGTTGTCAAGGTAGCGACGTGGTGATTCGTTCTTAACGCTAATGCAATAGGACGTTAAGCATCGCTATTCCTATCTTCCTTCATACTTCATTTCATTGCTTTTGATATCATATAACCGCCGGGGAAATAACTTAATCCTTCCAGGTTAAAATCAAAAGCGCCCTTTTGAATTACGAAGGTAGTGAAGTCAAGGGAGAAGATTTTAGTCATAAGGAAAAAAACAGTAAAAATTTGGAGTGTCCGCGCTGCATGATATAACACTTAAAATATAATATGCAACAACAACACACATGCATTTGCGCGCACGCACACACACACACACACACACACACACACTCAAAGTTTGCATACACGCAATGATCATGCGCACAGGCAAACAGAGAATACACTAATGGACTAATGGAAAAACAGAAGCACATGGTGGAAAAAATACAAGAGAAGTATTGATTTTCGTTAATTTAGTTACATTAATTGTTTTAAATTATTCATTGAACCAACACACACCTGAATACATGGGCCCTGCAGATGGATATCCGTTCAGAAGGGGTATCTCCACGTAACGGGCGCCACCGGATACAGGAAAGCCCTGTTGCGAGCAAGGGATTCCGTATCCGCTCACGACACTTTGCTTCCTGTTTTGACCGATTCCACTGTCTTTGAGAAATCCCTGTTGGGAATAAGGAATTCCGTATCCGTTCACAAGGCTTTGCTTTCTGCATCTGTTGTTCCCAGTGAAAAATTCCTCTGCAAAAGTAAAGGAAATAGAACTTCACTCTTTGCTTTTAGTAGCAATGCTATGATTAAAAATGGTTGAAGTATTATAAAATGCATACATTTTTAAACCTATAAAAGGTTATACATAATATAGTATATATTAGTTATTATATATTATTTTTTATATACTATTTATTATATATTATTAATTATTTATTATATATTACAATCTTGCAACAGTTAATTTACCGGATATCATTTATGGAATCCAGACAGTTTTACATGTAGAAGTAAAATCTTATCATTAATAATCGTAAATGTCATCATTAATTAAAAATTACCAGCTTGCCGAAGATCGTTGACCTCATCATTATCTTCATCGATGTTGTCGTCGTCGAAATCTTTCTTTTGTTTCTTTTCAGTTCCTTCTTCTTCGTCTCCGATTTCGTAGTCTTCGTGGCGGTGCCAGGGAGCAATCTTCGCTGCACCCGCTCGATCCACCGAGCGGACTGATGGCGAGAACATTCGACAGATGCGAGGCCGCTTTGCAAGGACTTCTGCCTCCTGTGGAAGAATGAATCAGAAAAGAAGAAAGAAACAAAGAAAAGAATAACAAAAGATAAAAAGTAAGAAAAAAAAAGAAAGAAAGAAAGAAAAAAGAAAGAAAGGAAGAAAAAAAATGTAGCCGAGCGGAGAATTTGACTCTCGTCTCTCTGCCACCAACCTTGAGAACACGGCCCAACCCGAGCTGTTATCTTCATATTATCCCTCAGAAGAGGTACATAAAAATATTTGCCCTGCAAGGCGGTGAAGCATGGTTGGTAGTAAACCGGGTTGCCGGCTACTAGTGCCACGACACTCTTCTGCAAAGTCGCTGCCACCGACTTGCATTAAAAGCCTGCCGACAATGTAGTCCCGCTCACCACCAAAAGCGAATTGTCAGCCGGGGAGAACAAAGGTCGTGTCGCATTGTACTGCATAACCCAATGGCTTCCCGAAAGCATTCTGCGCAGCATGAGCCACCCAAGGCTAGTTTAACCAAGAAATTCAAGGTAGACAACTTCTCTCCCAAGACCGAACCAGTCGCCTCCCATTCCGCCATAGAAAGAAAGAAAGAATTTTTTTTTAACAAAGAAAAAAGAAAGAAAGAAAGAAAAAAGAAAGAAAGAAAGAAAGAAAGAAAGAAAGAAAGTGAAGGAAAAAAGAATAAAAAGGAGAAAGAAAGAAAAAAAAAGAAATAAAGAACAGACACAGAAACAGACACAGATAAGCCTACAGACAATCATAGTACCTGATAGTCTCTGAAAATACGTCGTTTCCTTAAGGCCTTTTTCGTATGTTTGACGAAAGACACTGTCAGGACGATGAAGACTGCCAGCAGGAAGAAGGAATAAGGGGTCCATACATATACCAGTTTGCTGTTATCTTCCATGTCTGGAGCAATCTTTGGTACCGAGGCGCTAATGGTAGTACCAGGAAGCTCTGTTGTCGATGTCCCCAAAGTCTTTGCCAGAACTTCTGGGGTGGCTGGTTGCGGAGCCTGTGGATAGGTGAGGTTTCCATTCCCATTCATGATCCGAATCCGATTTGAAAGAATTCAGTGTTTGTCGCGAAATTTAGAAATTACTTTTTGATATGGAGTCAGCATGTCCTGACACCTTACTGTCGATAGAATTGAGCGCATCACTAAAGCAAAGACAAGAGGCAAGACACTATCATCATGATCAAGTTTAGTGGTCGACTTCAATTTGACCCAAGATGATTAACAAGCTGCATTGTAAGTATCTGAACACTTCTTGTTCTTCTTTCCACAGCGAGCCCTTGCAGTTTACTGACATCGCTCCGCCTGTGAACGAAAAGTCTGCATTTTTAGACCTGAGAACTGGGTTACGACCAGACTTCAACGTAGTGGTTCTCCTAATGTTTTTCAATAAAAACCATTACGCTGTTGGAAGTAAGGAGCATAAATATTATACACAACTGAATACCGTTAAGCGGAAATATGCCTAGCGTTTGTGTTGTAAATGACTAATAAAACGGTTGCATTGTTAGCCTACACTAATGTAGCCTACTGATCAATAGAGATGGGTGCAAGAGGCTTTGTTCAAGGAGTAAGCGCTAATTGCTGGTCTTTTAACGGATTTGTTCTTCTTGTCTTTTTTCTTTTTTTATGTGTTCAACTTGATAATAATCGTGTATGAAATGTGGAAGAGGCGATTCTTAGGCTAGCACCAATAACCGGGTCTCTCTTTCTTCCCCTCTCACCTCCCAAACACACACACAGATACACACGCACGCTCACACATTTCACACACACACAGGCATAGAGTCTCTCTCTCTCTCTCTCTCTCTCTCTCTCTGAATCTCTCTCTTTCTCACTCTCACTCTCTCTCTCTCTCTCCCCCTCTCTCTCTCTCTCTCTCTTAATTGAGCCCATAACCATTCGTGCACTACTTAACAATTCTATTATTTGACGAAAATGTCAAGTCAGTATATTCTTTAAAACAAATGGACTGCGGGGTGCATGGCCACATACAATAGGCTTACTTTCGAAAGAAATCGTGGTTACAGTCAACAAACCCATAAAAGAACATGAAAGGGGAAGCCAATAGTGGCACTATTTGCCTTGTAGCTGGCTGTACCCCTATTCACAACTTTCCGGCACCTCTCATAAAAACTCGTGGGTATCGCCATTATAAATCAAAACGAGGTTAGAGTGAAACCAAGTTCCGGTCTGGCTTGTTTTGCTTTTCTCAAAGCTTGATGCATGACTTTTAAATATGGCAAATTGCCGAAAACGACGATTGTTAGTGCCAGAAAACGAGTGGGATAAGTATAAAAACAGTGGAGGAAGCACATGCTCAGTGAAAGGATGCAAAAACAATCGTAGAGGCCTGTATTTGTGGCGACTTCGGAGGTGCGTTGATCACTACCCAATGGTTCATGGAGAGTGCGTGTGTCAGGAGCCCTACAAACTGCACACCCCTTCAAATAGTGACCAGATAAGAGAGTGGCTGTCAAAACTACATTTAAAACGTCCACCGAAGACAATTTTTGTCTGTTCCTTTCATTTTACTGACCGAGAGCCCACCATTCAAAATCCATCTCCCCAGCTGTTTCTTGGTTACGACAGCAAAGTGAAGATCGGCAGAAAGTCACCACGAAAACGCCAGTCGTCAGATGGAAGAGCTAGCGATACAACGATTAAAGAACGATCATCGACAGAAAGTGAAACAGGACCTGAAGACTTGTAGTTTCCATAGCTTCGCCGTCGCAACCTTCACAAAACACGAAGTAGTTGACTATGTGAGGGTACGATACCGGTGGCCAGTGACACATGTTGTCTTCCCACTGTAAACTTGACTGTCACAACTGGGACTTCAAATCCATTAGGCATTCTCTGCTACACTTTCTCTTTTATGCTCCCACCAACGCTTTCTCATGTGATTCGACATATTCTTGACCCCCGATAGGGGTGTCGGATAGTGCAGTGGTTGGAGCACTCGCTGCTGTGTCGAAGGTGAGGCACCGTACGGTGCGGTTGGCGCTTGGATGGGTGACCGCTGAGGTGTGAAGCGACAAACGACAACGCCCCCAGTTGGCTCGGCTGTGATTGAGTACCTGCTCTCTTGAGGGTGGGGAAGGTAAAGCAGCGAGGGAGAGAGTTGGGCATCACCCTCATTATGCTGGCCCAAGATATGTGTGATCTCCAACATCACGCTCCCCTACGGCCACAAGGCTATGGGACTACCTTTACCTTTTTTTTTATTTGGAAATAACTCACTCAAAACACTCGGATAAACAATACGTGGAGAAAGAAACCGGAAGTATGTTTCACGGTAACGGAAAGAGTTACCCCTCTTACATGGGGGATTCCATTTGGTGCATAGGATAGCAGAAAAGTGTGAATATACCTAATGTTCTGTGGTGGTAAATGTTACAGTCTATCAATACAAATACTTGCCAATAGCTCTGCGTGCTTTATGTAAGTTTCTATAGATCTATATTGTGAACCTGAGTAGACCTATCAGGGTTTAGTTTTTAGTATCCGAACACACTAAATATCCGCAAGTTTTCCTAACCAAATAGGATAATGAAAACTGGAAGGATTTCTCAGTTAACCACAACAGTTGCGAAAAATCGTACCTGTTTCAAAACCTTTCCTGGGCAGCAACCCAATATGTAGATACGTTAAAGGGATAACGTTTGTTTTTGGCTTTGTTAGGGTACGTATCCATATTGTGGGACTTCAGAGGAACAGCAAAGAAGCTAGCCGCTGTAAGAATACATAATTATCAACATATTCCAAGCAAAACAGCACGCAAAGTGACACACTCACAAAATGGCGGAAACCGCGCGGATAAGAAACGAATCGAGGCGTCCATATGGCACGAATATTTGTCACTGTATTTTATGTTCTTATGATGCTAGAAGAACTTTTACACGAACGTGGCGTCGATTTGCCGCCGTTCTCTATATTAAACATATATACATAGTCAAAGGAGGTCTCGATTCGTCCACTTTTCCACAGGCGCTTGTATCAGGACACGCGAGCGCCTATGCCTGTGACGCGTCTAACCAAAGGGAGACGCGTCACAGGCATAGGCGCTCGCGTGTCCTGATACAAGCGCCTGTGCACTTTTCCATAATGGTGGCGTCCTTGGGCCGGTTTAATTAAATGGGCTACTGATTTCGGTCAGCCCCTTTCGGTAGCTCTTGAGCTGGTAAGGATGCTGAACAAGAACAAATAATTTTCTTTGAACTCATTGCCGTTGCAAATGGAGGAAAAACAAAATATAAAATGTAATGTTCCCAGCAATACCATACTGACGTGTATAGGAAAGGGATAAGATAAAATAATAATAATAATAATAATAATAATAATAATAATAATAATAATAATAATAATAATAATAATAATAATAATAATAATAATAATAATAATAATAACATTGATTTTGCATCAGGACTACGATGGATTTATACGGTAGGGATGTTTCACGTTCATCTTTGAAAAAACCGCCACAAAGAAAAACATCTTGTATCAAACAGAAATGATTTCATACATTGATTATGTACTGCATTTTTGACACGACTAATCCCTTCTTTCATCTATATGTATAACGTTTCGCCATGTTGTTGTATAAGCTTATATAGATTTCCACATAAAAATCTATTCTAAGAACATTTATAAATGCTGTTTAAGACGCTGTTTTGTCTATTTTTAACTGCAGTAAATTTGTTTTAATGAGTTTTCATTTTATTTCCAGCACATCTTGGACCCTCAACGCAGATCTACAACGAAGAATACAAAGCATGGAGATGAGGTGCTACAGAAGACTTCTGGGCCTTTCCTATACCCAGCACATCACCAACAACGAAGTCGGACAGACAATCACACAAGCCAGTGGACAATACTATGACCTGCTCACATTGGTGAAGAAACGGAAACTTCGATGCTATGACCAAATCACCAGAGCATCGAGCCTTGCAAAAACCATCCTGCAAGGCACGGTGCAAGGAGGCAGAAGAAGAGGGAGACCGAAAAAGAGGTGAGAGGACAACATTTGAGAATGGATGATCGAAGCCATGAGGGTTGCTGAGAACAGAGAAAAATGGAGTACGCTGGTTAAACGATCATCTGTGGTGCCCCCACGACCTTTGAGTTACAGGATAGGATAGGATAGAATAGGATAGGATAGAATAGGATAGGATAGGATAGGACATTTTAAAGCATAAATAAAGGAGAAAAACATGTCGCGAAAGAACAAATAATCGTTCTTTTTACTGAAGCTACTCCCTGCTCTACTGGACTAGTAAGATTCGAGAATACTTTTCACGTAAACATTGACGCCAGAATCTTTAATGGCCGACTTACATTTATCGTTGCTTTTGGAAGGATCCCCAGTAAACAGCTACTTCATTGTTGGCAAGTCTAAACTGTCCTCAAATAGACGTGCGTTCTATTTCTCTTACACATTTTTCTATAGCCCTGAACACGCCATCTTTCATCTTTGATCATCCTATTATATATAATAATAAGATATTATAAATTTGAAGAACGTTGATATGTTATTGTTAATTTTGATTAAATTAAATTAAATTATTACTTATAATTTATTACTTATAATTATATTGTTATTGTTATTATTATTATTATTATCATTATTTTATTTTATTTTATTTTCATAATTTTTCGTTGTCTAAAATCACATTGTTGTGAACAGACGTGAAATTAAAATATTGAATTGAATTGAATTGAATCATCCTATCCAATTTCATACTCGTTGAACGGCTGTCAATGTCCGGGCCGTTGATTCGGGTTCAGATGATCTTAAGGCCGAACATGATTTTAGAAGATTAAAACAACGGGCCGTCTTTGCAATAGGAAATGACTGAAGCGGCAAGATGTTCCAATGTATGAACTAAACAGCAAACACTCTCTTCATACAACAATCTACGGCGATCGATAACACTTTCATAATGGATTACAATGTGGGGCTTAGACTCCATAAGGCCTAGGTCCTATAATTATATGTTATTCCCTTAAAATGTGTTTTGTATGTGAAAGAGTTATAATGAAAGTGGTTGTGATGGTAATTGCCTGTCGTGCGGACGCGTTTAACTGTTGACCCACATCGGGGCAATTACCATTTCATTGGTGCCACTGGGCTCAATAAATTCTGTTCTGTATTCTGCATAATGCCGGAGGGGCCGGGTAGCTCAGTTGGTAAGAGCGTCTTGCTAGTAACCGAAAGGTCGCTGGTTCGAATCCCGGATTGGTCAACGTGTGATCATATTATTTTCCCCGTTACCAACAACTGGCCCGCTGGTGTCAGTATAAATCGGTCCAGTAGTCACCTATATGCGAAAGTGTCGTGTGACTATAATCTACAAACAGCATAATGCCGAGATTTCAGCCAATTGTTAACTTTTTGGAGAAAGAATATGAACTGAACCTCAAAGCTTGGATTTTCTCTTGATTACTTTGCTGGATTTTCTATTTTAAAATGGTTTTAAAATCTTTTATAGACAAAGAGTGCCAAGTTTGCTATACAAAAATACTTTAAAGGCATTAGTGCATAACAACAGACTGTAGTTTAAATAAATCCTAGGAAAAACTAGATACAACGAAATTTTTTTTTTCATTTGAGGTGTAATTTATATTATGTTTAGGTTTACATAGGGGGAATTCTGGCATGAAGATTCTTTGGACACTCTTTAAAGATTATGTTCGCATAATTGTATGGGCATCTCTCTCTCTCTCTCTCTCTCTCTCTCTTTCTCTCTCTCTCTCTGACAGTCACACACGCACTCACACACACACACACTACTCTCTCTCTCTTTCTCTCTCACTCTCTCTATGTCACCGCACATACACACACACACACACACACACACACACACACAAAATTCTCTTTCTCTCTGTCTCTCGGTCACACACACAAACTCTCTCTCTCTCTCTCTCTCTCTCTCTCTCTCTCTCTCTCTCTCTCTCTCTCTGTCTCTCTACCTACCTACCTATCTTTCTATCACACAAACACACGCATTCCACAAACAGGCAGAAGAAGAGGAAGAAGAAGAAGAAGAAGAAGAAGAAGAAGAAGAAGAAGAAGAAGAAGAAGAAGAAGAAGAAGAAGAAGAAGAAGAAGAAGAAGAAGAAGATGATGATGATGATGATGATGATGATGAAGAAAAAGAAGAAAAAGAAGAAGAAGCAGAAGAAGAAGAAGAAGAAGAAGAAGAAGAAGAAGAAGAAGAAGAAGAAGAAGAAGAAGAAGAATGACCTCATAATCGTTTATACTGATTTCTTCCGTTCGGTCTTGTTCGAACAATGTATCATTTTTATGTAATATAATGCTCTTTCCTTATAACATACAAACCAGTTGAGAATTGCAGAATAGCGAGAAAATGTCCATTTAATCGCAAACATTTATCTCTATCTTCAAAGCATAACTTCGATCGAATGTTACGTACATCAAGTATTTCTATGTATATTTTGTGACAACGTATTTGCTTGGATAATTGCTTTCTTCTCATTTTAAAAAATAATTTAATTGGACAATCGTTGCCCAAACCGACCGCTTAACCTTTAAATTTGAGACGCCTCTTTCTTGTCACGTAAACAAACGGTACTGTTTAGTATATCCACTTTTGCTGAGGTGCTATTTTTAGATTCAATCTTTATGCTATTAATAGGCACATAAACAAACGAATTGGTCCATTTAAATCCAACCCGCATTTTTGAAAGAGGTTACTTTTGGGATTTAGTTTACTTTGATCCGGTAGAGCGACAATCACGGTGAATTTAAAAGGCATAATTTATGTGCCAATGAAGTATGTTATCTCGAAGCTTTTAAAAAAAATCAGGGCGCTTTTTTCGCTGAACACTGAATATTTGAATTACTTGCAATGATTTCCTATTGTAATTTTGTTTGTTCATTCGACGATGTAGAACGTCTTTTGATTATTTTTTGTTCTGCCTCCTAGAACGTTGTTATTGTTGTTGTTGTTGTTGTTGTTATTGTTTTGTTTGTTTGATTGTGTGTTTGCAATATGCACAAATTGGTTTCTTTCGTTTGAAAATTATCCAAGTTGCAAAAATCGTCAACACGAGTTTTATCACTTTCCAAATGATCAGGGTACAAGCGAAACCCAGAAATATCATGATTACACTTTTTTTTTAGCTTACTCTTTTTAGTATATTTTATGCCATGTTATGCATGTGCTGCAAGAACCTATTAAAATTAGTTTCTTTAAAAAGCTACATAATATAAATAGTGAACTTTAAAAAGAAATCCTAATGAAAATCTTACCAGCGGATTCTCCAATATGTTTCCTGTTTTTCCTTGTAGACATCTAGTTTTCGTTCAAAGTAAACTTTTTAACAAAAAACAACAACATCAGCAACAACAACAACAGCAACAACAACAACAATAATAATAATAATAATAATAATAATAATAATAATAATAATAATAATAATAATAATAATAATAATAACAACAACAACAATAATAATAATAATAATAATAATAATAATAATAATAATAATAATAATAATAATAATAATAATAATAATAATAAACAAAACTATAAAAACAGAATAGACACCTCTCTCTCTCTCTCTCTCTCTCTCTCTCTCTCTCTCTCTCTCTGAGCTCTCAGAATGAGCTGTTTCAACGTTACTAAAAGGTACGGTGTTGTGTTCTCAGTGGTACTTGTTACTATCCCTTTCATGTTAACGAAAGTCCTTACCAATCACTATGTGGGCACAATGCTGAACACGTTCAGAAAAAGTATAAGAAGCATTAAATGCTGTCAGTGCTGTTCGTCCTATCCTATCCTATCCTATCCTATCCTATCCTATCCTATCCTATCCCGTAACTCGGAGGTCGTAGGGACACCACAGATGATCGTTTAACCAGCGTACTCCATCTTTCCCTGTCCTCAGCAACCCTGATTGTTTCGCTCAGTGTCAAACCAGTCCATTCTCAAATGTTGTCCTCCGATCTCTTTTTCAGTTTCCCTCTTCTTCTACCTCCTTGCACTGTGCCTTGCAGGATGGTCTTTGCAAGACCTGATGATCAGGTGAAGTGGTCATACCAACGGAGTTTCCGTTTTTTCACCACTGTGAGCAGGTCATCGTGTTGTCCAATGGCTTGTATGATCGTCGTTGGTGATGTGGTGGGTATAGGAAATGCCCAGAAGTCTTCCGTAGCACCTCATCTCCATGCTTTGTATTCTTCGTTGGAGATCTGCTGTGAGGGTCCATGTTTCGCAAGCATATAGGAAGATGGAGATGACAAGGGAACGCAGCAGCCTTATCTTGGAATGTAAACTGATGGTCCTGTCTTTCCAAATTGATCTCAACCTCGCCAGGGCAGCAGTTGTTTGTGCGATCCTGGAGAGGACTTACTGTCGGGACCCATTGTCTGATACAATGGCTCCTAAATATTTGAAGCTATGCACTGTGTTGAGGGATTGGCCTTGGACTTTGATGTCCGTGTTGATGCCATTGGTGTTGTTGGTCATCATTTTGGTCTTCTCTGCACTTATTTCCATTCCATAAGCTCTGGAGGTGGTGTCAAGCCTCGAGATCTGGACCAGCTGTTCAAGTTCTTGTTCCTCTCCAGCCAATCCATCAATGTCATCCGCAAAACGAAGGTTGGAGATTGCTCTTCCCCCTATGCTGAGTGTGCCTTCATGATCTGCAAGGGCATCTGACATGATGCGCTCTAGGAAGATGTTGAAGAATGTTGGAGAGAGTAGGCATCCCTGACGCATACCGATTGTTGTTCTGAACCAGTTTCCGATGGCGCTGTTGTGGAGGACTGCACTGGTAGCCTTGTCATACAGGCTTTTGATGACTTCAATAATTTTAGGGCTGATGTTGTACACTCTCAGGGTTGCCCACAGAGATGCATGCCAGACTCGGTCAAACACCTTTTTGAAGTCTACGAACACATGATATAGATGTTGTTAGTGCTGTAGGTATTTCTCGCAGATTATTCTGAGGTTGAAAATCTGTTCAGTGGTACTTCGCCCTGCCATGAATCCTGCTTGCTCTTCAGCTAAGATTTGTTCAGCTTAGGGTTTCAACCTGTTGAGTATTATTTTCAGGAGGACCTTGCTGGGATGGCTGATGAGGCTGATGGTGCGGTAATTTTCACATTCCTGAGGGTTACCTTTATTGCGAAGAGTGATGACAAGCGACTGGGTCCATGGTATAGGCCACTTCCCACTCTGCCAGATCTTGTTACAGATAATGGTGAGTGCGTCAATCATCGCTTCTCCTCCTGCTTGAAGTAGTTCCGCGGGTATGTTGTCCACTCCCGCTGACTTCCCCTTCTTCAGCGATTGCCCTGCTGCCTCAACTTCTTCTAGGAAAATTGGGAGGATATCTTCTTCTTCTCTGTTCTCTGGACATGCTAGAACTGCTAAAACTGCTAGAACTAAAAAAAAAAAAACACCGATGAATAAAGTCCACTCGGGCAGCTGAGCAATTGCACTCACGAATCCATTAGTCGATGGAAAGAACTCTTATTATATTTGAGCACAGTCCCGCTCACGTAGGATGAAGCAAAAGAGCCTACTAACTTTAAAAATATTAAATAATCAGTATGTCAATAAATAAAATAAAATAAAATGTAATTTTTGTTTAATATAAAAATAAAATAAATAGATTAAAAAATTACTAAATCTTAACTTGACTAAATAAATATAAATAAATAAATAAATAAATAAATAAATAAATAAATAAATAAATAAATAAATAAATAAAAATGACTTTGTTTTTGTTCTCAAGCTGAAAGGTGATATTGGGCCTACTCGTAGTCTACTTTGAAAATTCCTTTACTCTCTGGGTTCGCGGACAGTAGTATATAACCTTCAATCCTCAGTTGACTGGCTTTCATTAGAATTTGGGTCTCATATGTGTTAGACCGGAAGGCATTTTTTGAGCGCATATTTGTCTTTAAAGCTTACACCTCAATTTTGAAGTAAACCCACTGTCCTTCTTGCATTAATTAATTAAATAATTAATAAATAATTAATTAATTAAATAATTAATAATAATAATAATAATAATAATAATAATAATAATAATAATAATAATAATAATAATAATAATAATAATAATAATAATAATAATAATAATAATAATAATAATAAACAGTGTATTTATAAAGCGCTTTTTCTTAATGACAAATCAGTTCAAAGTACATACACAGCATTTGCAAGAGCATCGAAGCATTACCTCTACCCTTGGTAACTTGGTACCTGAAGTTATTTTGTTTGTGCACAAACTATAGTATTTAAAACTATATATTTATATATAATTATGAAGAAGACTTTAATAAAAACAACCAACCTATAGTATATAAATTCTCAGGCGATTTGTTTTAAAACTTTTGACAGTCTAGCTGGTAACAATATATTTCTCCACATTAACCCATTGCCTCGAATAAAGTGATGAGAAAATCAAGAGGAAACAAATGCACGCACACTTTCAAACTACACCGTTTAAAATTTACATAACAGGCACCACTCCGAGGTTTAGGCAGATTCAGTCGCCGTCCTTCTGAGACGTTTAAAAGAACATCGAAACATTATCTCTGCCTCTGGTGACTCGATACCTAAAGACATTATGTTATAGCTTTCGAACTGCATACTCATGTTTCAAGTAAAGCCACTGTCCTCTGGCACTACAAGAGATTCGATGAATGACGCCAGCGCACACACACAGTGGGATTCAGTGGTAGTTATGTCGTAACCAGCTCAGGTTCTCCGCAAGCTCAAGTCTGCGACAGTCCATGTTCTGGTTTCTTTCTTTCCTTCCTTCCTTCCTTTCTTCCTCCCTCCTTCCTTCCTGTGTTCCCTTTCTTTCCTTCTCCACGCACAGATTATCCCTCACTCCATCCGGTCTATAGTGACCTTTTTCCATAATACGCCACTGTAGCAGCCTAGCAGAGTGTGTCCTATAGCATTGATACTATTCTATTAGTTGTGCATTCCTGACATTTTGTCTTTAGTCAGATGAATGACCTGCTTTTGGTCATTTTTATTTAACCATTTGAAAGTGTCATAGCATTGCTACTACTAATCCCTGTGCATTCAACATATTTGTATAGATCAGATAAATGACTTTTTTGGTGGAAATGTTTGGTTTAACTATTAGCAAATTATTTCCTAGAATTCTTAATGAACCGTTTTGCGAGTCACCAATTTTAGCAGCTGGCTATGTCTGCCACTAAACATATCTGTGTAAATGTATGTCGCTTTCTTTTTTCTATCGACAAACTCCCATTCTGAGTGTCTAAAAGGCTAAAACAAAATTCCAGGCCAGACGCAGCAATAAATTATATGGTCGAACTGAGTATTGAGCCGAAGCCGTCCAAGATGGGCACTTGATAAATTTGTATGCTCTGTGTAGCGCAGTGGACCACTAAGGCATCACGATGGGACTGTAGACTAACCCTCACTTGTTGCGAAATTGGGCTCTTTCTATTCGACTTCGACCACAGTAACCACCTCGATAGTAATGTAAACCTAGAACATATGCAGTGTTATTTTAGTGTAGGGTTAATCTTTCATTCCTTCGTTCTTTATTTCAATCCTTCTTTACTTCCTACCTACCTTCCTTCCCACCTACCTTTCTTCTTTTTTCCGTCAAACTGAACACAATAAAAAAAAATATATTGTCTGGAACCGCTTTACTTGAGAGCAGCTGCTTGGGTCCCCGAGGGAAAATCTCAACGTCTTCTAATACTCGGCCCCGTTTCTTTCTTTGAACTCCGCATGGCAACCAACGTCGGTGGACATAGCAGTGCAGAATGACAGTCAGTTGCTGTTAAGGTAGATTTACAGGTATTTGCACCAAGATCGCGGGTGACCAGGATTAAAATGTGGGGTGGAGTGTGGGACGAGCATTAGGAGAGGAGAGTGGGGGGGGGTTGGGGGAGAGAAAATATGCGTGTGTGAAAGATAATGTGTGCGTGCCTTTGTGTGTTTGCGTGCGCGTGGGTGCGTGTGTGCGTGCATGTGTGTGAGAGAAAGAGAGAGAAATACAAATTGACGAATCACGGAACTTCACGAGGTGAATTTATAAATTTATGAGGATGGAGATTAGATAGATGTAAATCAAGAGGTTGGTTGCTTGAAAATATATATATGGATGTTTGTTCCGCCCCCTCTTTCTCCTTCCACCTCCTTCTCCCACCTCCCCCAGAGATTGAGAAGGAAACGAAACAGAAGAAGCATCCATCATTGCAGTGCGAAGCTGGGGTGTGGGTGTCTGTGATCGACATCTTCTTCCTCAGCAAATAAAACTTTTGACATATCAATTTTTGAGCTAACAGGGGCTCAGTTTGACAGGCTTAGTTGCCATTCAGTAATTTCGTGAAAAAGTGTATGTAGCTCTCCTGTCTAACTACCACCTTTCTTCTGTCTTCTTTGTTGTTTCTCTTTCTCTCTCCCTCCTCTCTCTCTCTCTCTCTCTCTCTCACTCTCTCTCTCTCTCTCTCTCTCTCTCTCTCTCTCTCTCTCTCCCGATCCCCCCTCCTCTCTCTATTTCTCTCAGTCTCTGTGTCTGTCTCTCTCCCTCCCTCCCTCCCTCTCTCTCTCTCTCTCTCTCTCTCTCTCCATCTAACTTTTTGATGTTATGAATTCCCACGCAATCACAAAGGCATTCGCTATATCTCACACCAACACACATATAATCATCTACACAATCATATACGCGTATGCACAAACAATGCTTAATGATATAAGCCAATATGCTTGGGTGGACGGAAGGTGAGAGAAAGAGAGAGAAAAAGGGGTAAAAAGAGAGAGAGAGAGAGAGAGAGAGAGAGAGAGAGAGAGAGAGAGAGAGAGAGAGAGAGAGAGAGAGAGAGAGAGAGAGAGAGAGAGAGAAACAGACATAGAGGCACTTTAAACTCGAAATAATTACACTTCAGAGTGGGCGAAGAAAATCTCCGCTATCTACTCAATTTTGTATCGCCAGATAATATCCGGATATACTTTCAAATGGACTGGACGAGAAAATTGTTTTACGTCATATCTCAGAAACCACTGAACGGATTGTGACCAAACTTCACTATATCTGGTTAGTGGCCAGTCTCGCGCACGATCACATTGGCGCTTTCGCAAAGGTCAAGTTCGCTGGGGTGAAGTTGTTGCTAAACACGTTTTGCTATATATCCAATGGCGAGTCAATCAGTCAAGTTGTGGAGTCACTTGGTCGATCGGTCGGTCCGTAGCTCCAAATTTCACTTTTTTGTTCAAAACACTTTCCCCCCTCATCTCAAGAATAACTGATCTAAAGTTGCTTATTTTACTATGCAGATACTACTGATAAGTAGTTTAGATCCATTTTTCATGCACTAGCTCAGAAGTCAGGGTCGCTGTACTTCATCATTTTCTAAATACGTTTTGCGCTATAATTATGATATCTCAAAATTGGGCTGAACCTTTTTTTTTTCAAATAGTGGCCCATTATTACATGTTTTCATGTTGCTACTATAGTGTAATTTGAGTCGACTCACAATACCGCCATAAACATGAACACTTTTGAAAATGCTTTTTTTTTTGGGCTATATGCGTAAATGCCTGGAAATATTTCGAAAGGATTGCCACCTTGTTGTTACTTACAGTTATTCCGTGTGTTAAGGTCATCTGCCCTTTAAGGAGACTCGTGGCCTTTGCACCGAACCGTAAGGTGTTTTAATGAAGGCAAACAAAGGATGGACAGCACACCCGGCTGGCAGCAACAACAACAATCCCAGTATAGCAGTGAACGTCCCTTGTAGTTCGATATCATTAGCGACGCTGATGGACTCCACAGCACATTCGTTCGCACTCTACCTATGCTCCATTGTTTATAGTTATATTCATACAAAGATCAATGAGACCCGACGCTTCTCAAAGATAAATAACAGTTCACTACCCAAAGCCTGCAGACCTTTTTTTTTCCGTTTTGCGTTAGCATACAGTTTAGTCATGTATCAGTAATTTTAATGTAATATTAATCAATGTCATATTCCGTATCTATCCTATCCTATCCTATTCCGTAACTCGAAGGTCGTTGGGACACCACAGATGATCGTTTAACCAGCGTACTCCATCTTTCTCTGTCCTCAGCAACCCTCATGGCTTCGCTCAGTGTCAAGCCAGTTCATTCTCGAATGTTGTCCTCCCACCTCTTTTTCTGTCTCCATTTTCTTCTGCCACCTTGCACCGTGACTTGCAGGATGGTCTTTGCAAGGCCCAGTAGGTCATTTGGCCGATTCAGTCACAAACCTGTAGGACATTTTGAAAATCTTTCGGCCATAATTTTGACTTTAAAAAATGTTGCAACTAATACCACACACAGAACACTGACGAAAGATGTGTCACTTACATTTATTAACAACAAAACAATATAAAACTTAATAAAATGACTAGAATGGATGACTAATAAACTCTTCAACTGAACTGTGAACTTAGATGAATCCCTGATGCAAACACATAGTACTAAAACAAAAACAGTCTGAGTCAGGTCCAATGTCATAGTGTTCGATGGCGCTGCATCACCCTTATCAACCAAGATCCGTTGGATCGCATTTTTGATATGATGATGATGGTCATTGTTGTCAGGGTGGCGACGTGGTGATCGTCCTTAACGCTCATGCAATAGGACGTTAAGCATCGTTTTCCATCCATGCATCACCCTGATTTGTCACAGTCTGAGAGGTTGTTCAACTCTCTTTCTCTTTTTCCTTCTTTCCAACACCAAATGAGAGGAAGCGCTGGCCACTGATAAGCTTCGGCTTCTTTTTCGCCGGCATTTCAAAAACGAAAAGTGTTATTGCCTGAAGCACGACGTTCGCAACAAGGGGAGCTACTCTAACTCTCTCTGCTGATGCATGTGTCGTCTGCTTGGCGCTTCCGATATGCAATGTTCGACAATAACTCATAACACATTATTTATCCGATATGAAATTAATATGGCCAGAAGCATAAACAACGAAACAGACATGAGACAAGCAAACAAAAAAACGGACAAAGGGTGGACGATTGAGGCGTAAAACATTAGGACAGCGGACCGATCAGAACATGACTCTTTCGGACATTTTGGAATTTTATCGGTGAATGGCCGATTTGCAGACAAAAACGACATCACTGAAGGCCTGATGTCCTGAAGACGTGGTCATACCATCGAAGTTTCCGTTTCTTCACCCCTGTGAGCATGTTATTGTGTTGTCCCATGGTTTGTGTGATGGACTGTCGGACTTAATTCGTTGTTGGTGATGTGCTGGGTATAGGAAATGCCCAGAAGTCCTCTGTAGCACCTCATCTCCATGCTTTGTATTCTTCGTTGTGGACCTGCTGTGGGGGTCCATGTTTCGCAAGCGTATAAGAAGATGGAGATGACAAGGGAGCGCAGCAGCCTTACTTTGGACTGTAGACTTATGTCCTGTCTTTCCAAATGGGCTTCAACCTTGTCAGGGCCGCTGTTGTTTGTGCGATCCTGGAGAGGACTTCCTGTCGGGATGCATTGTCTGATATAATGGCTCCTAAATATTTGAAGCTATGAACGGTGTTGAGGGATTGGCCTTGGACTTTGATGTCCGTGTTGATGCCATGGGTGTTGTTGGTCATCATTTTGGTATTCTCTGCACTTATTTCGTATCTATTTTTATTTAAATAACCATTATCACATTGCAGAATCACCAGAGAAGTAAAACGGTGATAAAGGTGATGATGATGATGATCATGATAATCATGATCATGATGATCATTATGATCATGATAATGATCATGATGATGACAGCATTTAAAATACAAATATATTACAATAAAATAGTAAAGAAACAGGAAAAGGCAGAAAACAGAACTAAAGAAAGAAAATTGCTTGCGTTAGACAAGCAAAAGGAGAGTTTTTCGACCTTAAAATATAATTGCATTTTGTTGTGCGGTGTTATTATTTTTTTTTTAAATTTTAATGAGAAAACAATGTATTTGGATTACAGCGGAAAGCTTATGTCCCAGCATTTTAAGGCCAAAATTGTAATGCATCGACATCCGCTCTTTGTTGTTGTTTGTTTAGGCCATTTGTTTATGTCTTTGATTGTTTTCCATTGTTTTGTTAGTTTTTATATTTAGTTTGAGGGTCGGCTAGCCAAGTTGATTAGTCGAAAGATGGAAATTCCGCATTGCGGACATATAATATCCAGAGTTCCACCAAGAGTATTTTGAGTATTTAGTTGTTTGATTTAGAACAAAATATATTATTTAGAAGAAAAAAAGTGTTTTGAAGAAGACGATGCCTGGAGTGAAATGCTTATTTATCAGCCCCAAACCCTTTATTGCATTTTGTTTTAGAATGATTTGGCCGGGCTGTATAAACAAATAACACAATGTATTTGATGCTGGAACATGACATGCATGCTTTTCACACAAAAAATATTGTTCACTTCTTATCCTTCTTCTTGTTCTTGTTCTTGTTCTTATTTTTGTCCTACTCTCTCTTTCTCTCTCCCTCCCTCTCTCTCTATTTATCTC
The DNA here is from genome assembly GCA_036898135.1 of Oncomelania hupensis. Classification (NCBI taxonomy): domain Eukaryota; kingdom Metazoa; phylum Mollusca; class Gastropoda; order Littorinimorpha; family Pomatiopsidae; genus Oncomelania; species Oncomelania hupensis. The sequence continues at coordinate 56,163,838 of CM072512.1, read as the reverse complement.
TCTCTCTCTTCATTAAGTGGGCCAAAGGCCATTGTTCATTATTAAAGTGTCAAAGGGTGTCTCTCTCTTATTAGTAGGTGACGAATTCCACTATCTGTTCACTTGTTCAAATTCCTTACTGAAAGAAAATACAATTTCTTATTTACCTCAATATTTTTGGCGTCACCCAAACGTCTTTAAATTACAACAGCTGATGAACTCTAAGTCAAAGAAAATGTTATTGTATTTGAGCCGCTATATTAACATTGGTTTTTTTCATTATTTGAATAATACATTTTTTTCTTGTTGTTGTTTGACCTATCAAGTGCATTTTTCAGCAGATCAGATTTTTCTTCCTGGTTTCGTCGTTCTTTTCTCGACTGTGTTATGCTCGCACTACTCATAAAAATTGTTGGTTTTTTTTGGTTTGTTTATCTGTTGATAAATAATGAAATAAGATTGCTATAATTTATTTTTGGGGTAAATGAAAATGAATTGAAAAGGTGAGTATTTATTTAACTATGGGTATTACTGTACTTATTGGAGAAACTAAGGGATTTTGAAATATTGAGTTACACACTGGAAGTGTAAATTTTGTATACCTTGCTTTGTGTCCTTTTGTTGGTTGTTGTTTTCATAACATGAAAGTTGTTTTATATTGCCATTCATGCTTGTTTCATGTATTTCCCCAATCCCCCCATTTCCCCTCTTTTTGGCTAAAAAGTCCCCTGGGCGTATAGCCTTTAGTTGTATAGATGGTTAAAATCATGTGTCTGGAATTAAAACTCTATAAAACTCTATTTAAAAAATGTAGCCAACACCACTCGCTATGGACTTTGTTGCTAGTTTTGTTTGGATCATTGAGTGTGAATAATGGAACAAGCTATGGCGTCACAACGTATAAAGGTAAAAGTAATAAATATATCGAAACTTCAAACAGATTCTGTTGTTTGTTGCCGTTGTATTTTTAAATCTTAATGCTGCAATAACTGAACAAATGAACAATCAGTTTTGTCTAGTTGCCATGTCAACAAAACGTGATCTATGGTATCGTAAATGGGAGAGTGGGGGGAGGAGGAGAAGGGGGATGGGCAATGTTTGTGCAGTTGTGTGTGTGAGTGCGTGCGTGTGTGTGAGTGTGTGTGTGTGTATAAGAGAGAAAGAGAGTCAGTGCCTGCTTGTGAGTGTGAGAGCCAGAGGGAGATGGGAGTATGTGTGTTATGTGTGGGATGCGTGCAACGATGGTAGAATTGGAAGCATTTACCGCTTTAACGATCGTTTACTTTGGAAAGAAAGAAACGAACAGGTTGAAACCAATGAAAGATATAGAATACGCCCCGCCCTTAAGCTAGTTTAATCGGAAAGATCCATCCATACTTTGCCCCGTTAGATTAGGAAACACACCAAAAACTTTGAATTGGTTTCAACCTGTTTGTTTCTTTGTTTGTTTGTTTTTTTTTCAAAAGGAAACGATCGTTAAAGCGGTAAATGCTTCCAATCCTCCCATGGCCTTTAAGGCATTATTAGGATCACGATACACGCCAATACATAATCTCAGCATGAGAGGAATGACTGTTTATCTATCAATTGGACCTTTCGAAGCATTTCCATTTCAATAGCGATTGGATGAGGGGACGGATGGTGGGTAGGGGATTGGGATGGAGGAGAGTGGGAAGGGGACCGGTCACAACTTTACATTATATTAAATAAATTAATTCATGTTCACTATAAGCGGCCTTTTAAAAAAAATTGTGTATGTATCCAACATCTTCTTCTCTGTAAAACACCCCCAGTGAGGGTGCCAGGGGTTTCTGTAGAAATAGTATCCCCACTTTCTGGAAATGTAGTGCTTTAAATTCCCATTGTCGCTGTCTTTCTCCTGTGTTATTTCTCATTCCTACACTGTTCTATCAATCTAATATAATGTCTTCTTCGCTAGACCAGTCATCTACCGTTTTTCTTTAAAACTCTTCCAAAACTCCTCATTTGTGTATGAGGTCTGTTGGGTCATCTTGGGAATATTGGACGTTTTCTGCCAAATGGTCACTGTGTGTGTGTGTGTGTGTGTGTGTGTGTGTGTGTGTGTGTGTGTGTGTGTGTGTGTGAGTGTTTGTTTCTTTTAATGTGGTTTGTCTGCCAAGTACTTTCCACCCAAAATAAAAACCACAAAGATCTTGGACATGCTTGAAAAAGACAATTGTGAAAGGCTAATTCTTATGAATTGGAATTCAAATCTGAGACAGATGCTAGGATCGACGATACAGCGCCTTATCAACGGACATCATCATCATTATCAGAGCACGTGCAATTTACTATAATTAGTCTGTCTTCAATACATTGACAGTCACTGGATAGTCACATACAGACCAAGGTGGCTGAACAAATAGAGTGTAAGTAGGCTGAAGGTAATACAGCTATTGAACAATAAAGCGATTCAGAACAATTGCGCATTGTTTTCATACAGATTTAACCTTGCACGTTCATTCCAGTATCCAATAGGACACGTAATAATCACTTCACAAAATCGAAAAATAGAACTATCAGCGCGTTCCAGGTGACATACTCAAATCTATTAACTACAAAAATTATTTTATTTTTTGTAGTAATCACTTAAATACGTTGAAAAAAGAAATGCCAGCTCGCGCGCGCGCACGCACACACACAAACATCTACACGCACACGCACTCACCCATAAACATACACACACAGAGATATACACACACTTCAGTTCAAATAATTTCAACTAATCTTTACCCTCCTGCATAAATATAAACAAATGGCAGTCAGGGCTTAAAAAGTTGTTACGTTCATAATTTTATTTGACAAATCTTAGCACACATGAAATAATGTTACACAGCAGAAACACCTACCCACACATCCACCCCCACTAATAACCTCCTGACAGATCCAAAAGCACGCCACTATCATTGCAACACCTAATTCACTTCATCAGTCAAAGTGAACAAGCAATACTTGAAGTATAGAAGCCTGGCAAAAATAGTTCCCAAAGTTCAATACCGCCTTGAAATAAGCACATTAAGTTTTAACATAGGGGAGTCAACTTCAAATCCTATTACAAAACTTAAGCACACCTACTTTCTATTTCAACACGCCGCTTCAAATCTAGACCTATTTAAAGTGGGACTTTGGTCCATATCAACATTGCGAAAGTTGTTGCGAAATGTGCTGCGAATCGAGAGAATATTTTATCAATGAAGCGAGAGAGTAATAATAAATTATCCCCCTTTCATTAATTCTATTTATTCGTCGTTTAAAACTACGCAAACTATGGAAAACAAAACAACGGAGAAAGTAGCATAATACTATACGTGGTACACGACAGCGCCATTCGGAATGAGTTACTACACTCACGATTTTAAAATGATACACAAATTTAAAATGCTGCTCAACGTAATAAGCTTGTTCTATATCTTTCTTTCATTTTTTGTGGAAAATTGGAAATAATCGATTATTTTCTGTTAAAAAGACAGAATATTCAAATTTTTGTTCCAGTTATTAATAAAGTGTAATATAATTTTAAAATACAATACCAGAAGTCAATTTAATTTCAAGATTTCTACAGTTATCAATTAAATACAATATAATTTTAAAATAACGTGCCAGAATTAAATTTAGCTTCCATTTTCCATTACGCAATGCTTGACAATGTTGCATCTGTACTTTTCTTAACAGTTAAAAACATGTATTGCAGCAGATTATTTGGGTACAATTACAGTCAAAGTTATCATCAGTCATTACCACATACATGCCTATGTATTACGAAAAAGTTCAATGTAATGAATGTACAAATTTGCTGTATATCAAACACTAGACATATTTTCAATCCTTCTCAAAACATGACTTTTCACCTGTTGAATCACTACCAGGGTGTAAGCATTTACGTCGTGGTTGTTTATCATCATCATCGTTGTTAATTCATTTTACACACTCGCCTCTTTTCTCAAACTTCATCATCATCATCATCATCATCATCATCATCATCATCATCATCATCATCATCATCATCATCATCATCATCATTATCATCATCATCATCATCATCATCATCATCATCATCATCATCATCATCGTCGTCGTCGCGTCATCGTCATCATCATCATCAGCGTCATCATCATCATCATCATCCTCTTCTTCCTCCTTCCCCTCCTCCTATATCATCATCATCATCATCATCATCGTCGTCGTCGTCGTTATTATCATTATTATTATCAACATCAGCAGCAGCAGCATCAACATCATCAACAACTCACAACCAGGTATCGAACGTTTTATCGTTCGCAAGCATACCAGCTTGAATTTCATTCCAGTCATTTGTCATTTCAGTTAGAATAACTTCATCATCTAAAGACATTGTTTCAGAAAATCCGGAATCAGAAATACTATGATCCACAATTTTGGTTGCTCTCTGTAATTTGTGCTTCCTCGGGTTCAAGCCGATCTTGCTATCACCGTTCACACCAACGATTACCGTTTGAGACTCTCGATTTTCGAAACCGTTCGTCTCTGGTGTCATCCCAGGAGATAACTGTCTGCCATTTTGCACATCAGGTCTCTCACAAGTACCATCGTGAATAGTTGAAGAATCGACATCTGAATGTATTTCATTGTCAGTATTGAAGTCCGAATAGTCAAGTGCCAAAGTACTTGGGAAAATATCTTGATGATCGTCTGGAGCCACTGCACCTGGTGCATCTTGGATGCACTTGGTTACGGAATCAGCTTCTTTTTGATCTGCCGCTACTGATACTGTCGTATCACTTTTACTTTGAAACTGCCTATCATCGTTTGTTTTTTCACGTGACGACGAAGCTAAGTCTTGTTCAAACTTATTATATTCCAGTTGGTCTTTCGAGTCACTCTGATATGAGTTAGAAAAGGTTTCGATCGTAACAACAGTTTCAGTTTCTTCTTCATTATTTCCATGGTCACCAATAGGAACAGATGTTCCTGAACCACGGATCGTTGAATCGAAGCGCTCATGGCCTGTGGCACATGTGTTTGAGCTTTGAGCGCCGTCTGATGTTGGCTTCTCGCCTTCAATAAAATCATGATTTGAGTGATTTTCGTTTGAACATGTAATGCTGAACTGAGTTTGAGTTTCAGAAATCGATTCTGGAAGGACAGATTCCGTGGCAGAAGACACCTTAAACAGGTTTGTCAAGCACTTGTCGTACTCAAAGTCGCCATCTTTCTTCACACTGTTTGAAATGCAGCTTCTACAGACGCCCAAAGGACGTAGCCTGGTCTGTCTCAATAGGCATAAAGCACACAATGGAGTTACAAGTACACAAGTAGTGCCTTTGTGATCAGCTGGATGAATTCTGACAGCAGATTCACACTCATTTGTATCTTTTTCTACAGGGGTGGGATCAGAAATACCAGTTCCACAGCTATGTCCCGTTGTCGTTGAAACAAGATCAGAGTCTGACAAGATGCTAAAGTTTGATCGAATCTTCGCAGAAGTCGTTTTGGTACTTAGTTGTGCGACAAAATCACCCGTGTTGCTTGATGTGTTATTGTGCACAAGAATGTTTTCAGACTGACTGTCAGCAAAACTAACGCCTCCATCACTTTGGTGCAGTTGAGAATCAAGTTCAGTTATAGACGAGTGTTCACTGTCACTCCTGGCGTCAGAAGCTGAGACAGAACGCATTTTTCCTGGCCTGCGACTAAACATCGTTTCCTCAGCCGAACTGGGTTGAAGATGAAGACTGATATTGTCAGGATTTTGGACTGAACCGTCGTGAGCAATGCTAACACGTTTGTCAGCAGCTCTTGAAATCTCTTGCCCAGGCATGGTGGTGGTAGTCAAATATCGAAATCTCCCGCTGTAATTCCTGACTCTATCCCTGAATTCGTCGAGAAAACTGCTAGCCATCTCAGGGCGAATGTATTCTTTGAACTCCAACTCGCGCATAATGGCTTTCCTTTTCTTCTTCACATAACGGCAATGGTAGCAGATGAAAGATACGAAGACAAGCACAAGCATGGCCAAGGCCACGCAAGCACTTGGAAGCCATGGAGTGAAGTTACTGAGAGTAGATTGCTTTGCTTCTGGCTGTGCTGCGGCCAATAACGTTGCAGCTGTTGACGTTGACACATTGTTTAACTGTGTAGTGATTCCTGGATTAGTCATGATGTGGTAAAATGGAGTTCATGTAGACTTAGCTCCTTAATTTAGTTAACGCTGATGTTGGTGTTGACAGGTAAACTGTGTCCATGATTCCTAGGTTCACCATAATATTGTAAAACAGAAGTAAATGTAAGTTATAGATTATCTGTGTAGACGGCCTCCTTTTGCTCAATAAATATTAGCGCTGACAGGGTTAGATTGTGTTATGATTTCTGTGTTAGTCATAATAGACGTTGTTGGAGGTGTAGTAGTTTCAGATCACATCAAGGTAAATTAGCTCATCAGTTCTGACGATGTGGTCTTTAAACAAGCATTACATCCATCTGCTGATCCTGAAACAAAGTTTTAAACACATGAATCAGGTGAAATATAATCCGTTTTTATAAAATTGCATCGTTCAAGTAAATACCAGACCTCTGATATTTAATGTGAGCGCAAACTAGTACAGTGGAACCTCCGGTATACGACCGTCCAAAATCTGAGAAAAAACGGTCTTATAATAGAGGTGTTCTTATACCGGAAACAAGGGGTGGGGGGGAGGGGTGGGGTCAGGCCCGGAGGGGTATGTAGTCATAATTTTCACACTCACCAGCATGTATTCTCTGACAAAGGAAACTGTAAAACATGTTTCATTTTTAGCTTTGTCTTTTATTCACAACTTCAAAAATAGAAAACAGTCGAACCACTGCCAGACGCGTTCATCCAAGTCTGTCAGTGCAGAAGCTCTCAGTTTCGATGTTTCCCTTTTTGCCACTTTCTCCACTCTCCCATCGTAGTTTCACAGATTCCTTATCCTTTATGATGAGCTGAATTTGGGTCTTCCCAACGTCTAAACTTCTTGCAATAGACAAACAACTCTCCCCATTTTCACTTCTTTCAATCACTTTCATTCTCTCTGCCAAACTCAAAACGTTCCTCTTGCGCGACGCCATTTTGACAGCCAGTGTAGGCGAGTAATGTCCCTTATTTGCGAACCGGAAATAGCAGACAACAGCAGGCGTACACTAACATGAGAGAAAAAACGAAAGGTACAGACAGCAAATTAACTGATATATTTTTTAAATTGCCCTAAGACGGTCGTATAAAGGGCTTAAGACACGGTCGCTGGTCGCATAAACGAGGTTGTCGCATACCAGAGGTCATTTATTATTGGAAGTGAATCCGTCAGAAGTTTTCGGGTCACATAATGGAGGGAGTCGTATACCAGAGATCCGGATACCGGAGGTTCCACTGTAGCACAAAAGAACAGAGATGTTAAAATGAATTTGAGACAACTGGTAGGCTAAAGACAAAGAATTTGTCAATTTATTTTTCCCTGTCCACAATTTTGTGCATTTAGATTGGACAAAGAAATGTTTTGTTGTGTTTGTGTTGGGGGTGAGGGATGGGTTTGTTGTTAGTTTATTTCACTTAATGTCTATTCATCGAAGTGATTTTAGACTAGGAAATTAAGTTGGGGGGGGGGGAAGAGAAGGTGGAGGAAATGGGGAAATTTGTTAGTTGGATGGGAAGAGAAGAGAACAATTCAACGAAATGTAAAATAAAATTAAAATAAAATATAAAAAAGTAAATAAGCTTTTAAGAAAGGACAACTTCAACTGATACATTTAACGTCCGACAAGAATGTAATATCTACTTTGTGCAATGCTCATATAAACAAAAGGTCAGTTTTGAGCAAATGCCGTGCACCAAATACAATTTGATAAACGTTCAATTTCACAAAGAAACGTCTAATCAGGCAATAAATCGTATATTTTGTGATAGTTATCTAATAATCAATGTTTTTACTTTGAACATTATGAATGTTCTATGGAATATATTGCTGATGGGCGATGTAAGAGAGGGGAGAGGGAGATAACCTATGCTGAAGTTGCTCGGACGCAACAAAGAAATGCGAAAAGCCAAACGGAGGGTTACAATGTAGCTGACATCGCGAACGCACTAGTCTTATTCTTTATCGACCTATACAAGGCCTCTTTGAAGCCGAATTCTAGTAAAGGCCACTCGTTTCGATTTTTTTCTTCTTCGGGACTCGCAGCATGTATCGATCAGTGTATGGTTAACAAAACAGCAGATAAAGTGCATCTTGATCTTGGAAATAGAGCAAACAAACAAATGCACAGAGTTCATTGAAACAACGTTATTGGGAGGACAATAGAAATATTATTGATCGATCGATGTTGGTTCTTCTTCTTCTTCTTCTTCTTCTTCTTCTTCTTCTTCTTCTTCTTCTTCTTCTTCTTCTTCTTCTTCTTCTTCTTCTTCATCGACCTATGTTTGTTCTTAATTCTTCTTCTTCTTCTTCTTCTTCTTCTTCTTCTTCTTCTTCTTCTTCTTCTTCTTCTTCTTCTTGTAGTCGTAGTAGAAGTAGTAGTAGAGTAGCAGTAGCAGCAGTAGTAGTGATTGTTGTTTTTGTTGGTGGTGGTGGCGTCCTTGTTGTTGTGTTTGTTGTTGTCGTTGGTGGAAGTGGGGGTGTTTGTTTGTTTATTGTTCTTCTTCTTTCTTTCTTCAGATCCTTTTTTTTCCATTTTGTCTTTCTGTTCTCAGTTCTTTCTTCTTTTTTTTCTTGCGTTCTTTCTTCTCCTTCTTCTTATTCCCCCTCTTTCTGCTTCTGTATTCGCGATTGCCTTGGTCCTCAAAAAGGTTATGTCAGCTCTTGAGTTGGCGTTAGAGATCCGTTATACTTCGTCCTATTGATTTATTAATCGATTACACCAGCAATCAGCAAGGACAATGTTCACGTCCCTACTCGTTCATTTTTTCAGCCAGTCCTCAGCGTTTTCATCGAATGTGCTAATATTAAACTTTCAATCAGGCAGAGGCTAATGACTAGGTTGTGTCACAGGTACGTATAGTACATAGCTAGGTCTAAAAACGCCTAATCATTTGGATGGATAGATGAAATGTCCAGGCTTGGGTAAAGCTAGACAGCCGCAGTATAGTAAGTTTAATGATGAATGCTTGCAGTGGAGAGACACCTGTTTTCCGTTCTTGCCATCTCGCCCCATCCCCAAGGCCTTCTCCCTACCCCCGTCCTCTCTCTCTCTCCCTCCCTCCCTCTCTCTCTCTCTCTCTCTCTCTCTCTCTATCTCCCTCCCTCTTAACAAACACTTCTATCTACTAGTGGCATTATTGTTACGCGTTTTAATATAGGCCTGTTACAATAATTATTGTATTATTCATTGAGACTAATCGCCTATGCACCGATCTTGCAGAAATTTCTAGTATTGTAGGCATAAATATGCCGTCCAACGTAGCATCTGCTAAGTGAGCACCCGTAGTGTATGTAAGCTTACTATATCTGTGAATTGGCCATCGTGGTTCTCGGATTAATAATAATAATAATAATAATAATAATAATAATAATAATAATAATAATAATAATAATAATAATAATAATAATAATAATAATAATAATAAGAAGAAGAAGAAGAAGAAGAAGAAGAAGAAGAAGAAGAAGAAGTCTTCACCCGATGACTACTACAGCATGCTTCTGATAGCCTTCGACCAATGTGTATCGGGTGAAGAAGAAGAAGAAGAAGAAGAAGAAGAAGAAGAAGAAGAAGAAGAAGAAGAAGAAGAAGAAGAAGAACAACAACAACAACAACAACAACAACAACAACAACAACAACAACAACAACAACAAGAAAAGGAAGAAGAAGAACAAGAAGAACAAGAAGGACATTATAAGGCGTTTTTCCTAGTAAGGAACAGTTCAAAGCACACCTTCACGCATTCATTCACACACTCATTAAACATTAGTACAATACATATACATGCATGGCTGGGATCAGGCAAAATCAAAGCGGACTGGGGAAGAGGCAATAATAAACAAAGTGATTCCCCACACACGCACACACAAGCACATACACACACACGTGCACGCACACGCACACGCACTCACGAAATGGATGAGGCGATATGGAAAAAAACCAGTTTGAAGACAGAACATATCAGGAGAAGACTTTAAAGAAGAAATGAGCTTTGGGGTTTGCTTTCAGGTGTGGATATTCGGATTACGATGTCGATCGCGGTTATTGCCCTTCGTCTTCGTATTTTCCCTTAGCAAAACAATGGTTATTAGTAGCCATCTTAGCATACAGCCTATTTTATTGCCTGTGACAAATAAACCATATAAAATTTAAACATTAATTCGTTCATGTGCACATGTGGAATAGAGATGGAGCAAAAAAATTATGTTCCTCTATCTCAGTCACCATTCTGTCTTGCTTGCATTAAAATCGCGCGTTCCATCCAGGCCGAAGGTTGTGCGATCAGACGTCGAGACTCTTTCTGGCTGGAGGCAATGCATTGTAGTGGTTTGAAAATGTGCACCAGCCGCGGTGCCTGCTCAGGTATACTTTGACAAAAGCACATGTGCACTGTAGTTACACAGGACAATAACAGAGTCACGATAGGAGAGGAGAGAGATGAGACGAGAGAGAGAGAGAGAGAGAGAGAGAGAGAGAGAGAGAGAGAGAGAGAGAGAGAGAGAGAGAGAGAATGACAGAGAGAGAGAGGGAGACTGAGAGAGAGAGGGGGATTGAGGGGGGATGGGAGTTAGCACTAATAATGATAATACAGTTTTGTTGTTGTTGTTGTTGCTGTTGTTGTTGCTGCTGTTTTCACGGTAAACGTATTGAGAGAGCGCTTAAAATTGCTTAGCATTCCAAAGACATCTTACTTGTAATGAAGGCTACATTATTACTACACCACGAGGGCGATAAATTGAATTACAGACGCACGCTCATTAATGATAAGGATAAGTAATCTTTCTACAAGATTCACAGCCATTGTTATGTCTCAAATCATTGGGAGCGGACTTTAAATATCAGATACGTACTTTTCTTCACATTAAGCACACATTGTACCCTAACACAGATGACATGACAAAGACACACCGCACAGCTCAGAATTCATATCTTAACACCTCTTGTTAGCTCATAGTATGGAATTTACCCTCACTACTATTTAATCTTTGAAGATGGATTTGGTCATAAGCAAACATTTGAATAAGCAGTTATTCTTGCATTTACTTTGACTAAAATTGCGTTTTATTATCACGGAAAATGACATAAAATAACAAATAACATAAATAAATAAATAAAAATTTTAATAAATAAATAAATAAAAACGTCAATAAATAAATAAAACAAAACCAATTACCATTGCGTGAACAAGTATAAACCAAAATCACTAAGCTTGCTTTTTTCTAGGCAGCTTAACAACTTGCGTATGTTTCAGCGTATCGGCATTATCACTGTAATTAGTACCTGCTTCAGGAGGTCATAATTTTTCATGCAGTTACACAAACGTATCATTGACGATCATAAGGATTTAGAATGAACGAACTAACGAACAAGTGTTTCGATATAGTTATAACCTACCCTGGCATAAAGACTAACCCGAGTTGTTGTAAAAGCACTGCACCGTGGCACAACAGCACTGCAGGAAACAAGGATTCCATCGTTTAGACTTAGTGATGAGATTTGTGTCTTCAGGAAAACAGGATTCGGTCATTCACGTGATCATGACGAGAATGCGTTTGCAAAATACCTTTGAGACCAGCATCACAACTCAGTACAGGTGTACACAGTCAACACTACAGTTGTAAAATGGCACATCAATGCTTAGTTTCATTTGACAAATAATTGTAATCGAAATTTAGCACACAGCAACCTGTTCAACTTAAAAGCCTACTTTATAAGTAGAAGGTAGTCCTGTTTTACTCTCTAATACGTTTTGAATGAACACCCAGATCTTTGCTTCATTACCACAAGAATAAAGAAAAAACGTCGAGCCTTCTTTTCTTGATTTGTTGTCAAGTCACCATCAGTACCAGTTTCACAATACAGTGAAGTAGTTGACAACCATGAAATGCTGATACAGGAGCGTGTTGTCCCAAATTAATCTGCACAAATTCGCCCTCATCTCCAGTTCGCTAACATATTCACTATTATGAGATGTCAGCCTCA
>CM072512.1:56141730-56146730 GCA_036898135.1 Oncomelania hupensis | reverse complement strand
CACATTAGTGCTACACCAAACCTCCATTTGCTATGGTTTTTCTGTTAAATTGCTACACCACAACCCGAAAACTCCTTGACAGGTATGCACTTTGCCCGAAGGAGATTAAGAGAAGGCAGTCAATGAGGACCGTGACATTTCCTTTGACTTCGTGGCATTTACCCGGTGAATGGCAATTCCTGCAGGTCATGTCGAAAGAATTAGACTTCGTTGTGTCCCGATACACCCGATCGAATATGCCTTAAAATTCGAACATTATTAGCATCTTTTCTCCTAGCCAGATAAGCTTAAATGAGGGGAAAGAACAAACCAGACGAAAACGTTTCTGAGTTTCATTGCTAATGCACGCAGTTGTGTTACTGCAATACCAGCTTGCCACCATTGGCCAGTCATATTTTAATAAAAGTGAAAGCAATTTTAACTCAAATAATCAAGGGTCTCGATACTAGTATAGATCTGTAATACGTGTGTGCGTGTGTGTGGGGAGGTGTCTGTGGGTGAGTTTATCTGTATATGTGCGTTAGAGAGAGAGGCAGAGAGAGAGAGAAAGAGAGAGAGAGAGAAGAGGGAGTGGGGGTTATGTGCTTACACACACCCTCACACAGACCTACACACCCTCACACATATTTCAAATATACATATGCATCCATCTCCCGTCATCCACCCACCCTTATATACACAAATAAGTTTATACATAATTATGCTCTACACATACACACGCATCCATCTCGCCTACGCCATTCACCCACTCCTACGTATACACGCACACATACACACACACACACACACACACACACCCATACGCGTCCACACATACATTTCATAACGTACAGAATTAGCAACACTAAATACTTCACGTCGAAGCCGCTTTACTTTTAAAGATAAGCAGTTGTCAGGGATCAAGCCCTCGATTCATAACAAGGGATTTTACGGTTACAAATCCACTATAAACTTAAGCCACCATTGTACCAGCCCCATGATCTATTTTGTCAGTTCCATGTCATCTGGTTTGACAGCTAACCTGCTGTTGACAACGGGAGATGAAACAAACTAAACCTGGTTAATAATTCATTTCATATCAAAACTGAGGACGTATATGAACTTTATATTTCAAAGTATTAACTTAATGTAAAAAGGGTTTAACAACGCTTTGCTCAGCTTTTGAGTAGCTAATAATTTGTAGTTGTAGTCCACTTTTGGAAACGGACATACATGCACTTGTTATTGCATTCTTGTTTTTGCACACATATCTGAGCTGCTATTAGATAATAAATGAATAATACTGGATGCTTCATATTCATTTTTTCCCAAGATCGCCAGTCATGCTCAAAACGCGGCGATCTGCGCCAACATCAACGTTAACATGTTACGCACACTCTCCGAAACACAACACACACACACACACACACACACACACACACACACGCGCGCGCGCACGCACACCCCTCTTTGCAGTCCGTTGGACCCTGTAAGCAATGAATAACTAACTAACTAACTTTGTCAGTTTGTGTGGAGTTGTGTATGCGCACGCGTGCGATAAACGTGACGTAGAGATAGGTGACGAACCGAGTGTCGTTTAAGACATGCAGAAATAGCGCGAGCAGGTGAAACGGGAGTAGGCTAAAGGCGAGTATCCCCCCCGTGACATGCCGGGGTTTTCAGTATAAATAGTATCCCCACTTTCTGGAAATTTAGTGCTTTAAATTCCTACTGTCGCTGTCTTTCTCATTTGCTCTTTCTCATTCCTGCTCTGATCAATCTGCTATACTATCTTCTTCTTCGCTAGACCAGTCATCTACCTTTTTTTTATTGAAAATTCTTCCAGTACAAGACTCCTTATTTGTGTATGAGATCTGTTGGATCAGCTTGGGAATATTGGACGCTTTCTGCCAGGTGGTCATTAGGGCTTCCTATGATGTTATTATTTAGCAATGTAGGCATTTTATATGTAGGCTTATATGTTTTGTTGATAATTTATAATAATGTTTGTATTCCATTTTGTTTTTGTAAACGGGGGTTCGATAAATTAGAGGACAGCCTCAGCGTCCCCTGCGTGGGATGTCTTTATTGTAAAGTGACTGGCTGGTGGAGAGCTTTCAGTTTTACCACTAGGGTTGTTTCAGCAGATCTTTTATGCGGATCAGGGGTTGTCCGGTCCTGATTTGGCTCGGAAGAGTCCGCTGGACCAAAAGCAATAATCATGTAATGTAATGTAATGTAACACACACGCACACACACATCTATAATTCGATTCTTCTGTCTTTGCCAAAATCATTATTTATTTGTTTTGTCGTTGTTATATAGCGCCTTTCCAGCTCAAGAACTGCTTAAGGCGCTGGCAGATGCAGGATCTAACTCAAAGCTCTAACTTGCTACCTTAGTCGCATCGTCTGAAGCACAGACAACTGAGTTCAATCTTGGATAACCGGGGAAGGAGAAGGAACTTAATGCTTGTTGGAAATATCTATGTAGCTGGCACTCATCCGTCTAGGACATTCCTGTCCTGTCCTATCCTATCCTATCCCGTAACTCGGAGGTCGTAGGGGCACCACAGATGATCGTTTAACCAGCGTACTCCATCTTTCTCTGTCCTCAGTAATCCTGATGGCTTCGCTCAGTGTCAAACCTGTCCATTTTCGAATGTTGTCCTCCCACCTCTTTTTCGATCTCTCTTTTCTTCTACCTCCTTGCACCGTGCCTTGTAGGATGGTCTTTGCAAGGCCTGATGATCTGGTGACGTGGCCATACCACCGAAGTTTCCGTTTCTTCACCACTGTGAGCAGGTCATCGTGTTGTCCAATGGCTTGTGTGATGGTCTGTCGGACTTCGTCGTTGGTGATGTGCTGGGTATAGGAAATGCCCAGAAGCCTTCTGTAGCACCTCATCTCTATGCTTTGCATTCTTCGTTGTAGATCTGCTGTGAGGGTCCATGTTTCGCAAGCGTATAGGAAGATGGAGATGACAAGGGAGCGCAGCAGCCTTACCTTGGAATGTAGACTGATGGTCCTGTCTTTCAAACTGGGCTTCAACCTTGCCAGGGCAACAGGACATTGTTACACCATATTAATCAACGGTTGATTCAGCCCCGAGGTTTGAATCTTGATATGTGTAACTCGAATTCGTTTATCCACGCAGCCTGTTCACTCAGCAACAAGGCAGGAGTCGTGGTATAGAGTTTTTCAACTTTATTCAACAAAGATCAACAACTGCATGCAAGATCACTTTCCAAAAAAGCACTAAATTCCTCTTCAAGCACACAGTGTATTACTTATAATAGCTTCTCGAGAAAAAAATTGAACATTCCAGCTTGACGCAATGACACCCAATCAAAATAAAACTCGTCACCGGAACTATCCACTGTCTTACGTCACTACATGATTCGACCAGCTGATACCCGTAAGATCTGGAAGATTCGATCGATAATAAGCAAGTACTTCCAGAAAATTCTCAACAATATCGACCGACAAAAATTTTCAAATGATACAAAGCTTGTTCTATAGCAAAAGCGCAATATCAAATAAAAAATAAATACACGCTATTATTGCATGCTTTGCAACAGAAAACGATCGCAACTATCGTGTGCGTCTCATTCGAAACAGACATAGCGAAAGGATCGTCTGCTGGACCTAAAGCAATAGTCATGTAATGTAAAGGATCTTTAAAGTCCGTGCAATTGAATGCGTCCCTGCATAGACTAGACTTCGGCTTATAGCCTCTTCTCTCACGATGGATGAATCGTGGACAAGATAAGATAAGATAAGAATATTTATTAACCAAGTAAAAACGTTACAAGGATTTTGGTGTGGCATGGCGACAATGAAATACATCCTTTCTTGCACAGTCACACATGCATTCATCGTGTCATACACTTCATTGGCATACAACATATATACAGCACTAAAGGATAGGTAAACACAGTGTTAAACATACATCACTCATCAGTCATATAAAGTTTTTGGAGTCAAACACACCCTGCAAGTAAAACAAAATACAGCATTAATACAATTTAACAGCATTAAATAAAATGATAATTATTAAGAATGTTAGGCTTCACATCCAGATCTACACATACCACAACACAACACACCACACACACACCCACACACACACCCACACACACACACACACACAGCATAGCATACTCCTATTTCACAAAGGTACAAATCAAGCAATGGTAATGAGTTTTCAGTTTATACAGATCATTCCATGTTTGGTGATGTACTGAGGACAGCGTCTGGGAAGAAACTGTTTCTGAATCGAGAAGTTCTGGCTCTTAAAGCACGGAACCGACGGCCAGAGGGCAGAAGCTCGAAGAGACTGTTGGCTGGGTGTGATGGATCGCAGACTGTCTTTTCCGTTTTCCAACTACAGTGTATTTTTCTTGTTATTAAGTTCATTATAGCCCACGTTGTAAAAGAAAAGTGGATACAAAAGACTATAAATATTAATAATTTTAAAACTAAAACAAAACAAAACACAATAAATAAATAAATAAATTCCACCATTTTTGGAGTATATCTATCTATATCTATATATAGATATATATATATATATATATATATATATATATATATATATATATATATATATATATATATATATATATATATATATATATATATATATATATATATATATATATATACCCCACCACCCCACCACTCCCCCCCCCCAAAAAAAAAAAAAAAAAAAAGGTGGAATTCACGCAGGCTCGTATTCAGCATATAGGCCACTAAACCCGGGTCCCAATATGTAACCAATATTGGCAGATGCATTGTCAAACAGATGTCAAGATTCAACTGATAATATCGCCACACCAATGCTAATAGTGACAGTATTTATTAATCCTTAAAAGTTCGGAGATTGATTCCAAAAATATTACTTTCGGGGGATCGGTTTTAATTAAAACACATTGTCAAATTCAGTTCAGCAAAGTGGGATTAGCAGCTGAACAACGCTCCAGTGCTGTGAAAAGATCTACCTTTCATTCTTTCATCGGG
>CM072512.1:56019230-56139230 GCA_036898135.1 Oncomelania hupensis | reverse complement strand
AATTTATTTTCATTAATCTTGTTATAATAGTTATCTCCATTAATCGCTGTTCGCATTGAGTCTGATCGAAGAGCAAACGCATGTGCATCATTTATAAGTTTTTTTTAACCTAATTCCATAACCACTTTCATCTTCCTTCCACCTTCTAGCCTCCCTTTGACCTTCTTAGGCTGACAGAGAGAGAGAGAGAGAGAGAGAGAGAGAGAGAGAGAGAAGATAAGATAAGATAAGATAAGATAAGATAAGATAAGATAAGATAAGATAAGATAAGACTAGATAAGATAAGATAAGAATTTTATTTTCAAGGGTAAAAGATGTTTTTTCGAATCTGTTTTAACATTTGGCTTTTTGTGCTGGTATGGAGGTCTAAATGTGAAGAACTAGAATGTGCTTGACAGAGTGGTGAAAGTGTGCGGGTAAGTGATTGGAGAGAAACAGAAGAGTCTGACTTGCAATGCGAAAGACTAAAGAGATTGCGAGAGACACCACACACGTCCTTGCAAAGCATTATATACTTTTACCATCTGCTCGTCGTTTTCGAGTGCCTAAATTTTCCACTGTTAGAACCAAATGCAGCTTTGTACCAAAGTCGATCGAACTTCTGAATACGTTTAAATAATCTGTGACGGTGTGTGTGGAGATGAAAAAAGAGAGTGCCTTTATTTATACTATTTCTTTTAATAATTTAATCACTTGTGGTGTCAATTTGTGCAATGACAGCTGTTATGTAGGTTTGTAAAATATAAGTCCTCCCTTCTTTGCTTGTGTAGTTATCTCTGTGATTAGAATTGATTTGTATGATATATACATTTAAAAATACAATATGAATGTTCTTTTCCTTTAATGTAATTAACTTTTAAACCTGTTATCTGTACATTAATATAAGCAAGAAGGAAAATTAGGCTATATATTATAGATGTCCAGTAAGAATGTGAAGTGCCAACTGTGTAGGGCACAGGTGTTATGTTGTCTTTTTATTGATTGATGACGTCCTTTAACTGCCTGCAAAACATGTATTAATTTCTCAGAGTGAGATACTAACGTTTTCTTGTATCTTGTATCTTGTAAGCGCTGGGTGCGCTTTTTTACATCTTGCCCTTGGGGCTTATAACAATGACAATTAACTACAACAAATTAATGTTATAACATTAACTTCACGAAACAATAAGAAATGAACAAGATAATCATTAGGTAAAATCATTTTTAAAAACATTATGTTTGTTATTTTAATATCCATCAACAACAATTAATGTTTATTTAATTTTTAATGTGTTTTAAGAGACGTGTTCTGAATGAGGTAAGTTTAGATGCGGGAGTGCGGAGATCTTCAGGAAAGTTATTCCACAAAGTGGAACCGGAATAAGCTAGGCTAGTTTTGGAATTGGAACATTTAATTTTGTGGACGATCTTATATTGCTTTTATTTATTTATTTATTTATTTATTTATTTATTTATTTATTTATTTTATTATTATTATATATATATATTTTTTTTTGTTTGGGGTGGGGGGGGGTTGAAAAAAGAGAATAAAGATAGGAATGTGCATTGCCAGAAAGGACCTTGTGCATGAAAACCCCTTTATTAAATTTTAATATGTCGGCAAGAGGTAAAAATATTAATCCGTTTATAGTCATCCAGAGAGATAATAATAATAATAATAATAATAATAATAATAATAATAATAATAATAATAATAATAATAATAATAATAATAATAATAATAATGAATAATTTTAAAAATTCACACACACACATACACACACACACACACACACACAAACAATATTATATTTATAAATGTTGTTAATGCTCAACATGTAATTAATTGCATGTTCAGTTATTTTTTTAATGTGTTTCAAACATTGTTTTTTGATTGAGATTAAGAGGGGGGAGAGAAAGAGAGAGAGAGAGACAGAGGCAGAGACAGAGAGAGAGGGAGAGAGAGAGAGAGAGAGAGAGAGAGAGAGAGAGAGAGAGAGAGAGAGAGAGAGAGAGAGAGAGAGAGAAGGTCGAACGGACAGGCAGAGGTGCAGACGTAAGGTTGTATGGAATGAGGGATAAATTAAGAGATGTACGGCTCGATATTGTTAATTATTGATTTATTATTTTAATATCCTGATGTATTTGTCTACCTGCTGATACATCGTACCGTTATTCCTGCTGCAGAGGGTTCGGACATGCAAGTGTTGCGTGACGCAATGGGTGACTGGATGAAGTACACGTGCATCCAGTTCCGTGAAGCTCAGCCCAGTGACACGCAAAAAATCAAATTTGTCGATGGTGATGGGTAAGTACATTTGTCTTAAAATGAATGAAAGTACAGATCTAGCCTACTTGAGGAATGTAGACGAGCTACCCTGATTCACATTTACACACACACACACATTCGTGTATTCATGTTTAAATGGGGTCCTTTGACCTAATTCGCCGCCTAAGAGGCAAATTTCTTCAAAAAAGACACCTTTTTGCCAGAAGTTTGACCTAATTCCTCGCTCCTAAGAGACGAAGTAGGTCAAGTTTGTTCAAAAAAGCACCCTTTTCGCAAAAAGTTTGACCTAATTCCTCGCCTATTAGGGACGAAGTAGGTCAAGTTTGTTCAAAAACACAGCTAGGATAAGGAACTTTCCTCGACGATTAGGGTAAGGCAGTGCCTCGACGATTAGGGTAAGGCAGTGCCTCGACGATTAGGGTAAGGCAGTGCCTCGAAAAGGGTTAGGGTCAGGGCTAGTTGCAGCGCTGCAACTAGCCCTGACCCTAACCCCTTTCGAGGCACTGCCTTACCCTAATCGTCGAGGCACTGCCTTACCCTAATCGTCGAGGCACTGCCTTACCCTAATCGTCGAGGCACTGCCTTACCCTAATCGTCGAGGAAAGTTCCTTATCCTACCCGTCTGGAAGATGCACTACAACTACACTTGGCCAAGTGTACTTTAAGTGCACATGCACTACAACTACACTTTGCGAAGTGAACTTTAAGTGCACATGCACTACAACTGCACTTCCATGCACTACAACTGCACTTGCATGCACTTAAAGAGCACTTGCGAGCACTTTGAAAAAGTGGGGCCCTGGAAAAAAGTGGGGTCCTAGCAAAAGACCCCATTTATGACTAAATCAACACAGTCGAGTCCCCACTTTGACATAAATACACGTGCACACACACACACACACACACACACCCACCCACACACACACCCACACACCCACACCCACACACACACACACACACCCCCACACACACACACACACCCACACACACACACACAAACACCCACACACACGCACGCACGTACTTACAGTACACATACACACATATACATACACACGCACGCACGTACTTACAGTACACATACACACATATACATACACAGACATGCACACTGTCTTGTGAAAATCTATTCAGCGGAAACAGCGTTATCATCAGCAATTTTTTTTTAAATAGACAGTGGAGACAGTGCATTTCAAGTAGGTCTATACAATATATTATTTTATAGAAAAAGTGAAATAACTCAATAACATGTAGTAGATTCTCTGTAATTATTAGACATCTATGATGACAGATTTCCATCCGAAGCAGTAACAATAGATGGTAATTGTAAAGAAGATCGAGTCATAACTTTTGTTGTATGTGACAGGTGTGCTTCCTATGTGGGGATGCAGAAGGGAAAAAGTCAAGACGTCTTGCTGGCAGGTGGATGTCGTTATGTAAGTAGACTTACCAGTGTATAAAATTGCTCTTTTGGGGAGCTTTTTTAGTTACATATAGAACAAACCGTTTCACACAGGAATTTGCTTTGTATAGCTTTTTGTTGCTTTGTTGCTTATACTAAAAACACAAAGCCTATACATGGCCATATTTATGTATTAAAATTACTTCCTGACACGTGCAGTCTAGTCGCATTGTGTTTACTTCCGTTTTTGAAATGAGAACTAAATTAAACATAGCCATTAAGTTTACAGCATCGTGGCATCAGTATTGTTTGTTTGCCCCACTCGTTGCAGAAAGGCACTGTGATTCATGAGCTGGGGCACGCTCTGGGCCTGCATCACGAACAGACGCGACCTGATCGTGATGAGTACGTGACGATACACAGAGAAAACATCCCGGATCACCTAGAGTACAACTTCAAGAAGTACTCGTGGAGCGTCATTAAAGACCTCAACGTGCCCTATGACTACGCTAGCATCATGCACTATGGTGGAACTGTGCGTGAAGAAATTTTCTTTGTTCGATCACACACAGTTGTGCTGTTGTGGTTGTTGTTGGCGTCGAGCTTTGTTGTTTTGTACTGCTTCTCCTGATGATGATGATGATGATGATGATGATGATGATGATGATGATGATGATGATGATGATGATGATGATGATGATGATGATGATGATGTTGTTTCTCGTGAAAATTGACTTCAGAAACATTTTTCTTCATTGATGCCAATGATGATTATTTCAAGGATAAGGAAAAGGATGTTGGAGGTGATGAGGTTAATGGTTTCTCGTACGAATTATGTGATGATGTTTAGGAGGAGGAGGGAAAAAAGGAGGAAAAGGAGGAGGAAATGATTACTATGACGCTTACGACGGCGATGATAATGATGATGATGATGATGATGATGATGATGATGATGATGATGATGATGATGATGATGATGATGATGATGATGATGATGATGATGATGACGATGATTGTGTGCAGTATTTTGCTGAAGACAAGAGCAAGCTGACGATAGAGACGAAGGACCCGACAGCTCAGAAAATCATCGGCAACAGGAAGGGCCTGAGCTTCCGAGACATCAAGACTGTCAACCTCATGTATGAGTGCAACAAACCGCGTAAGTGAAAGGGCCTCGTGATATGATGAAGACAATACAAAATTTAAATTTAAAAAAAAAACAAGCAAGGAAAACTTCGCTGCAAGATCAAACTCACTCATTCACTCTTTCTAAACAATTCTTCGCCCTGAGTTGATTGGGGACAGACAATTGCTGGATGATGTCACAAAGACGCCTTCCTACAGTACTCTGCTCTGTCTGGAGAAAGTAATTTCCCCGATGCTGTACGTAGTCTGTAATGTAATGTTTTGTTTTGAAGTGCGTTTGGGGTCTCTCTTTTTTTTCATTCAAAGTTTTACACTTTATTTCAGAGAAGAGTTCAGTATAATTCACATTATTCAAATAAGCGTGTAAGTAAATTAAAAAGATAATCGTAACCTCGCGAATCTTGCAAAAACAGCCATTACGCTTCGCCCAATATCAAAGGCTCACAATATTCCCGCTTGGTTACTTCACAGCATCGCCTCTTTTGGGTGCCTGTGCTTTTATTCTAAGGGAGATAAGTTATGCACTTACTGTATAGGACAGTACATAACCTTTTGAACGCTCAGATACGAAGTTAAGATTAAGTTTTCGCATATATTAGACACAAAAAGTAATAAATAGATATAAAACAACTAGTCATCTCTTAGCGTGAGTTAAACATTTTATAAGTTTGTCCGCAATTTTGATATCGGTTTAAGGTTGATTAGTGAACCACACATGTGCCAACTTATGAAGACTATGGTGTTACTGTTAGTGTCAACTACTTTTGTGTTAATTATGCTATCACAGAGGGATGCAGTCTGCGAGACGACCAGTGCCAGGGTGAAGGGTTTGTGGGCAAGGATTGTCGGTGCTGGTGCCCAGCGGAAGTGTCCGATTACGGCGACCCCTATGTTATCTGTTCTTCCTCCTCCGGAAGTGGAGCTCTGAACAGCGGTACTGGCACCAACACAGGGGGCAACGGTGGAGGAACATCATCAGGTTCATCAGGAACTAACAGTGGAAGCCAAACTACAGGTAAAACTGTAGACCTCTTTGTGGTGGCCGGTTTTTGTTTTCGGGAGTCCTAACAATAAAACCAGTCCTGCTTACACAGGAAATAGAGAACAATCTGAACAAGAACAACAGCAAGAAGGCCTACCAGACTGTGAAGCGGCTGACAAGTGTTAAACAGCCCAAAGTCTCCACTATCCAAAGCAAGTCTGGCATATGCCTTACAGAAGAACAAGAAGTCTTGGACAGATGGACAGAGTACTGCTCTGACCTTTACAACCATACACCAAATGGAGACCCATCAGTTCTAGCATGTCCCGAGAGCAGAGAAGAAGAAGAAATCCTCCCAATTCTCCGGGAAGAAGTTGAGGCAGCAGTGCAATCGCTGAAGAAAGGGAAGTCAGCGGGAGTGGACAACATACCAGCGGAACTGCTACAAGCAGGAGGAGAAGCGATGACTGATGCTCTCACCATTATCTGTAACAAGATCTGGCAGAGTGGGGAATGGCCTACACCATGGACCCAGTCGCTTGTCATCACTCTTCCCAAAAAAGGTAACCTTCAGGAGTGTGAAAATTACCGCACCATCAGCCTCATCAGCCATCCCAGCAAGGTCCTCCTGAAAATAATACTCAACAGGTTGAAACCACAAGCTGAACAAATCATAGCTGAAGAACAAGCAGGATTCATGGCAGGGCGAAGTACCACTGAACAGATTTTCAACCTCAGAATAATCTGTGAGAAATACCTACAGCACCAACAACATCTATATCATGTGTTCATAGACTTCAAGAAGGCATTTGACCGAGTCTGGCATGCAGCTCTATGGGCAACCATGAAAGTGTACAACATCAGCCCTAAAATTATAGAAGTCATCAAAAGCCTGTATGACAAGGCTACCAGTGCAGTCCTCCATAACAGCGTCATCGGGAACTGGTTCAGAACAACAATCGGTGTGCGTCAAGGATGCCTACTCTCTCCAACACTCTTCAACATCTTCCTAGAGCGCATCATGTCAGATGCTCTTGCAGATCACGAAGGCACAGTCAGCATAGGGGGCAGAGCAATCTCCAATCTTCGTTTTGCGGATGATATTGATGGATTGGCTGGAGAGGAACAAGAACTTGAACAGCTTGTACAGAGGCTTGACACCACCTCCAGAGCTTATGGAATGGAAATAAGTGCAGAGAAGACCAAAATGATGACCAACAACACCAATGGCATCAACACGGACATCAAAGTACAAGGCAAATCCCTCAACACAGTGCACAGCTTCAAATATTTAGGAGCCATTGTGTCAGACAATGGGTCTCGACAGGAAGTCCTCTCCAGGATCGCACAAACAACTGCTGCCCTGACAAGGTTGAAGCCCATTTGGAAAGACAGAACCATCAGTCTACATTCCAAAGTAAGACTGCTGCGCTCTCTGGTCATCTCCATCGTCCTATATGCTTGCGAAGCATGGACCCTCACAGCAGATCTCCAACGAAGAATACAAAGCATGGAGATGAGGTGCTACAGAAGACTTCTGTGCATTTCCTATACCCAACACATCACCAACGACGAAGTCCGACAGACCATCACACAAGCCATTGGACAACACCGATGACCTGCTCACAGTGGTGAAGAAACGGAAACTCCGATGGTATGGCCACGTCACCAGATCATCAGGCCTTGCAAAGACCATTCTGCAAGGCACAGTGCAAGGAGGTAGAAGAAGGGGGAGACCGAAAAAGAGGTGGGAGGACAACATTCGAGAATGGACTGGTTTGACACTGAGCGAAGCCATGAGGGTTGCTGAGGACAGAGAAAGATGGAGTATGCTGGTTAAACGATCATCTGTGGTGCCCCTACGACCTTCGGGTTATGGGACAGGATAGGAAGGCTTACACACCTTTAACATTATGGGTTAAGGATACAGGTAAATTGTTTATTTCACGAAGGATGCTATTGTTGTCGAAAGTTTTAACTGTTGGGTTGACATAACAGCATGTAGACCAAACT
Organism: Oncomelania hupensis; assembly: GCA_036898135.1. Classification (NCBI taxonomy): domain Eukaryota; kingdom Metazoa; phylum Mollusca; class Gastropoda; order Littorinimorpha; family Pomatiopsidae; genus Oncomelania; species Oncomelania hupensis. Next base: position 56,131,418 of record CM072512.1, on the reverse strand, counting down.
TATAGTAAAACAACGACAGACCTATTGTTAACTAATTCAGCATTTTCCATTCTATCTGGGTGGAGCGAGACGATTTTTTTTCTTTTCTGTGTGTGTTTGTCTATATTTGTTTGTGTTTGCGTGTGTGTGTGTGGTGTTTTGTCTGTTGTTGTTGTTGTTGTTGTTGTTGTTGTTGTTGTTGTTGTTGCTGTTATGTTCTCTGATTATACAAGGTGTTTGATTCACTTACAATTTCCTGCGACCTTAGTTCCTCTGAGACAAAACTCTTACGGCAAGTTTGTATGTACTGTACAATTCGACAAACAAAGATCTTGAACGAATCTTCTGCTAAACATGTCTTACAATAGCTGTTCATTGATGTATGTGCTGTCGTTCCAAAGGGTGCATGGACATGAATACAAACTGTGTTACCTGGGCTAGGCGAGGGGAATGCACCACCAGCCAGATTTACATGTCATCTTACTGCAAGAGGTCTTGTGGACACTGCAATCCGGTCGGATGTAAGTACAAGGGAACTCCGTTCGTTTATTTATTTATTTATAAATTTATGTATTTATTTATTCAAATATTTACTTACCAACCTACTATTTACTTACTTTCTTATTTAGACTACCTATTTATTTACCATCTACATGCTTCCCCAACCCTGGTCTTATGAGCGGCACGTTTAAGACCCCAGCCATTCTATGAGAAGTACAAAGTCACGGTCTGAAATAAACGCGCATAATTATGCAAAGGCTAACAGGATGTCTCAGGACAGTGACCCTGCTTTGTTCAACGAGCAGCGGGCGTCTTCGCCTGCCTGAGTCCCACCTTGACTGTTACCAGCGATTTGAGCAGCTCTTTGAGCTGGTAAGTGCGTTTTGTTTAGAGAACTATAACTTTACTTTTACTCTTAACATGTTACTTGTTACCCGCCTACGCAGTCTTAATGTTACTGGTTTGCAGCCAACCAAGAGGTAGCCCGATGCGAGGACCTCCATAATATGTGCCCGTACTGGAGTAAAAAAGGTTACTGCAACACCTACAGCAGCTACTCTGCATACATGAGAGAATCGTGCAAGGCATCTTGTGGACTGTGCTCCAGATGTATGTATAATGATAGGCCCAGTTTGTACCTTATAATGTTTATAGTGGGGGGTATGTCTATCGTGTAGTGTAGTTTGCAGCAAATCGACGTTTTGTTCTGTACCGTGTGTTGTGTTCTGCAAAATTGTGTTTCTACGGCTGCTTGGCTTGAGTGTCGCGTTAGGACTAGTTTTAACTCTGCTTGTTGACTATTTAGCATGTGTAGTCATTGTACCCTTAGAGAGTCAGTATATAACACAGCAGCAATTAAGTTTACACAGCAGACCACACACCGCGAGCCCGACCCACGCTAGCGCAGTGAGTCAGCACTTGAGCTTTGAATCGGACCGTTTTAACCAATCAGCAGCAGGCTCAGTGGGTAGAGCAGTTTTGACTGTGTCAGAACCTAAGACAGTTTGAATCAGTCGTGTGTGAGACGAGGTAGAGTCAACATCCCCACAGCTAGAGAAATCTCTACACTCATAGACCAGGAAGCAGGACTTAGGAATCTTAGAATTCTATCAAGTCACAACGGGCCTGAACTTGTCAAACAGGTAAATGAACACCCTTCTGTTTCATCGTGATATATTTATATTATTGTTGAAATTATGTTTGTGGAATTTGCTATGCATAAATGTGAATTATTAATCCGAATTTGCGTGACCATGTGGAAGAGCCGACCACGAGGCGAAACACGACCGGTTACGCCGCCATGTTGTATCCCGTACGGAACCACTGTTGTTTAACTTATATGTATGTTTGCAGACCAGTGGCTGTACCACGGAATGTTTATAATATTATTAATTCTGTATGTGTATAGTTAGCCACGTTTGATATTTATATATGTATAGGAATTTAGAGTGAGATTCCAGTGGAACCCGGAAGTAGCAGAATGTTCGTCGCTTATGTATAGAGATGTGGAGCTATCACTGAGGGCTACTTTGGCTTTCAGTGAGACGCTCTGCACAAACCGATTATTCAGGGTTGTGCAGAATTTCGTCTCTTATATTACAGACGAGCAGGCGAGCTATCCCGAGCTATCCCGAGCTATCCTGTGCACCCCACTCCACAGAAACGACTAGTTGGTTGAGGAACCTCTACCGCACAAGACGGAACGAGCGACCCGGTAAAACACCCTGTCAGACCCCACAGCGTGGCAAGGGAACCCAACTACACAACGACAAAGGTGTACCAGAAGCTACCTCACAGAAGGACTTCGCACGCACCATCTAGCAGTTAAGTGAACACGCCAAGGTGCACTTAAACTGATCATAGCAGGACCACAGTAGTCCAACTCTCCAGAAACTGTAACACGGACCACAGTAGTCCAAATCTACATGAGATATACTAGCAAGTGCCCGATGAAGATAGAACAGCTGCATAGACTATCAGCGATCGAACTATTAGCAGTGACTGAGACATTTTAAGTTAGATTAGTACTTAGAGAATCTTGTATAGAGTAGAAGAAATAAATGTGTGATTTTAACTGTTATCAAGTGGCTGGTCTACATATGATTCATAGCCGTGTGAAAGCTAGTGTGACAGTAATCTCTTACCATTTTTCTATCTATTTCTGTACCCCAACCTTAACACAGAACGAGCTAAACAAATACATTTATTAAAGTAATTCATAGGGTGACTTACTAGCAGTTCCCACCGAATAAACGTGAGGGTCCATAATTCCATTGTGCAGAGCCCATAAACCCCACGTGACACTTTAATTGGCGAGCCTAGCTAGGATCTGTGTATAATAGGAATTGGGTATAACCGGACCTAAGTACAATAAAATTAGATAACAGTAGTAGTAGTAGAATAACTTAGAATAGTGGTAACAAGGACTGATCAGTTGGGTGCACTATTCTTTAGTTAAAAACTTTTTTGCTTCAAATATTTTTGTGCCTGTATGTTGCATTGTTCTTTTGCAGGTTTTGCTTAAGTAACTGTTGTATGCCATTTGACTCTTGTTTTATTCTATTATCGATTGCGAATTTTATGGTCTTTGCATTGTTGTTATTGACTTGCAATATTGCTAGTGTTTTGGTATTCCACGTGATTCAGAGGTTGTTCATAGACACGTTTGGCAATGTCGGACCCAGTGGCCTTGAGATTGCGTTTCAAGGACCTAGGAGAAGCGTTACACTTAGCAGGGGGAGACCTAATTGCGTATATCAATGCAGAGGTAGAGAAACAGGAGGCTAAGGCAGAGAGAGCAGCAGAGAGAGAGGCGAAGAAACTCGAAGCGGCAGAGAGAGCCGCAGAGAGAGAACAGAAAAAAGCAGAACTAGAAGCAGAGCAGAAGAAACTAGCATTAGAAGCAGAGCAAAAGAAAGCAGAGTTAGAAGCAGCAAGAGAGCAGAAGAAATTAGAATTAGAAGCAGAGCAGAAGAAATTAGAAGCAGAACAGAAGAAATTAGAATTAGAAGTAGAACAGAAGAAGGCAGCATTAGCAGCAGAGAGAGAAGCAGAAGTTAGGAAATGGGAGTATGAGAGGGCAGAAAAGGAAAAAGACAGACAGCATGAGTTAGAGCTAAGAAGATTGGGATCAGGAGCTTCAAGTTCTTCCTCAACCCCTCCCCACTCAGATCAGAGGTAGCACCCAACCCTGTACAAGGAATGTCATTTCCACTGGGAACATTCAATGAGAGAGAAGAAGGTCTAGATCTCTATCTGACTAGGTTTGAGCGTCTAGCCACAGAGTATAAACTAGATCCCACCCATTGGTCTTTTAAGCTTAGTCAAGGGCTTAGAGGAAAGGCTTATGACATCTACAGTAAGCTACCGACTGACAGAGTGACTGACTATCACAAAGTAAAAGAGGCACTCCTAACGGGATTCGAACTAACAGGAGAATGCTATCGGCAAAAATTCCGCACCAACCGGAGAGTGAAAGGAGAGAGCTATGCGCAGTTCGCGGATCGGTTGTCCACAACGCTGGATAAGTGGATTAGCCAGTCAGCCACGGCTAAGACGTATGATGGACTGACAGAACTGTTAGTATGGGAACAGCTACGGGAAACCATGACCCCCGAGCTGAGAACATTCTCAGTAGAGCAGGGCGCGGAAAGACTGGAAGATCTGGTCAAGGTCGCAGATAGGTACGTGGCCGCCCACGGAGAAGCCAAGAGCTTCAGGCGAGACCTAAAGCCTAACGGGAAAGAGGCACAGAAACGAAGCCCTAACCGGGAAGAGCGCACCGCGAATAAGCCGAATAACCCCAGACCTGGGCAAAATAAAGGACCCAACGCGGAATTCGGGAAAAGAGGTCCCGCAGAACAGAGACGGTATTGTTCGTTCTGCAACAGAAACAATCACTCCACCGCAGAATGTTTCAAGTTGGCCGCACAACGTAGGGAAGAGCGCGAAAGCCGGCCAGCGCACAGAGTTCTAACTCAAAGCAGCGGTAACAAGCCACACACAATCGGAGATCACCCATCGGTGACAGACACGGTCAAGGTCAACGGTAAAGAAGCGAACTGTCTGTATGACACAGGTCTATCATACGACGCGATAGTTAGCGAATCTCTTGTATCGCGCGCGGACTTGACAGACAAGACAGTCGACTTACAAGGAGCAGACTTGACGAAACCGACGACTACTTGCCCAATAGCTTGGATCGAAGTAGAGAGTAGGTACGTCACAGGACGAATCCAAGCAGCTGTTTTACAGAAACCCCTGTATGATCTAGTGCTAGGTTGTAGGTATGTGTTCTTAGGCACGCCCCCTAAAACTGTAGAGATAGCTGCAGTGCAAACCAGGGCCCAAGCTAAAACCCAACCACCCCAGCCCGAGTTCGCTCCGAATCCAGGACTCGAAGAGATCAAAACAGCACAGAAAGAAGACACCTCGATAGCGAAGTGCTTCCAGAAGCTACCCAAGGCGCACACACCCCCGCACAAGGGAGACTTCTACATGGAAGAGGGAGTTCTACATCGACAAGGAGATGGAGATCACACCCAACTAGTACTACCAGCCACCCTTCGAGCCCAAGTACTAGAATTAGGCCACAGCATGCCACTCAGCGGACACATGGGAATTGGAGCCACAGTGCAGAGAATCAGCGCACACTACTATTGGCCAGGAATCACGGAGGATGTCAAGCGCTACGTGAAATCTTGCCACCAATGTCAACGATATTCCCCGCGACATCACACCGTACCAGTTACCTTAGGACCATCGGTAGTAGTCGGCGTACCATTCCATCAAGTCTCAGTAGACATAGTAGGACCACTGCCCATGACCAAGAAGCGGAACAGATTTCTACTCACACTCGTCGACGCATGTACGATGTGGTGCGAAGCAGTCCCGTTGCCAGCGATCGACACCAAGAAGATTGCAGATGCACTCATCGCCATCTTTACCAGAGTCGGATTCCCGGACAGCATTAGAACGGACAACGGATCTCAGTTCACCGGCCGCCTGATGCAAGACGTGTTCGAGTTGATACAAGTTCATCACATTCGCACACCACCATACCACCCAGCCAGCAACGGACAAGTAGAAAGACTGAATGGAACCCTTCTCACCATCCTCAGGAAAGTCGCCGACGACAATCCAGAAGCGTGGGACACCTACGTGAATGCGGCACTGTTCGCATACCGAGAAACGCCCCATGCAGCCACAGGCTACACCCCGTCAACATTGCTATTCGGCCGACCTCTAGCAGGACCGCTAGAAGCCCTACGCAGAAGTTGGACGGAAGCCAAGATAGACGACACACCAAGAGGTGCCACCAAGTACGTCGCAGACCTGCAGGAAACCCTCAAAGCAACGTGGAAGAAAGCTGGTGAAGCACTGAAGAAGGCAAGAGCCCGTCAGGCGAAGTACTACAACCGCCAGGCGAAGGACAGAGAACTGCAAGTCGGCGATCAAGTGCTACTCTTACTTCCAAGTGGAACCAACAAGCTGGACATCGCTTGGAGAGGACCGTACCGGGTGACTGCCAAGAAATCCAAGACAGTCTACCAAGTAGAGGTGAACGGGAGAGCCCGATACCACCACATCAATCTCCTTAAGAAGTACACGGACCGACCAGCTACCCCCAGCACACACACATGGATGGCCATCGCCATCGCGGAAGAAGCTCATCCACAACTACAACAGCACCGCCGTAACACGGACAAATGGAACCCGGAAAATCGCCCCGGACAAAGTCGTATGGACAGCCGAATGCGAGACAGCATTCCAAACACTCAAGGACAGAATGACATCGGCGCCAGTACTCCACCTACCCGATTTGACCCAGCCATTCGTTCTTCGCACCGACGCAAGCGACTTAGGCCTCGGAGCAGTACTGCTACAGCGCGACCCCAAGAATGCAGAGACGCTATTCCCTGTCGCTTACGCCAGCAGAAAATTGAGACCCGCCGAGACCCACTACGCCACGTCGGAGAAGGAATGCCTTGGACTAGTCTGGGCCATACAGAAGTTTCAACTCTACCTGTATGGGACCCACTTCACAGTTCAGGTGGACCACCAACCACTATCGTTCCTGGCAGCCTCCAAGTCTTTGAACTCTCGCCTGATGCGATGGGCACTCACCCTTCAGGCATACTCATTCCAAATCGAGTACATCCCCGGCAAGGAAAACCACGGAGCCGACTACCTCAGTCGCCATCTCGTGGAGGACACAGCAGCTGTCGCCCACCCAACACAACTAAGGGCCACAGCACCAGAATTCGTCCCCGCCCAGTAAAACCCTGTCACTAGTGTCCATAGCTACCTGGCACAGCATTGCAGCTCAGGTAGAGCAACTTACTTAGCTTGTAAATAGGACCCTAGGATAGTGCAGCGTTAAACTAGGCTCTGTAGTAGAAAAAGGTCGAATCCAGTAGTCATCGCCTTTTTTCAGTTGAGGGAGCCTGTCGCGTTAGGACTAGTTTTAACTCTGCTTGTTGACTATTTAGCATGTGTAGTCATTGTACCCTTAGAGAGTCAGTATATAACACAGCAGCAATTAAGTTTACACAGCAGACCACACACCGCGAGCCCGACCCACGCTAGCGCAGTGAGTCAGCACTTGAGCTTTGAATCGGACCGTTTTAACCAATCAGCAGCAGGCTCAGTGGGTAGAGCAGTTTTGACTGTGTCAGAACCTAAGACAGTTTGAATCAGTCGTGTGTGAGACGAGGTAGAGTCAACATCCCCACAGCTAGAGAAATCTCTACACTCATAGACCAGGAAGCAGGACTTAGGAATCTTAGAATTCTATCAAGTCACAACGGGCCTGAACTTGTCAAACAGGTAAATGAACACCCTTCTGTTTCATCGTGATATATTTATATTATTGTTGAAATTATGTTTGTGGAATTTGCTATGCATAAATGTGAATTATTAATCCGAATTTGCGTGACCATGTGGAAGAGCCGACCACGAGGCGAAACACGACCGGTTACGCCGCCATGTTGTATCCCGTACGGAACCACTGTTGTTTAACTTATATGTATGTTTGCAGACCAGTGGCTGTACCACGGAATGTTTATAATATTATTAATTCTGTATGTGTATAGTTAGCCACGTTTGATATTTATATATGTATAGGAATTTAGAGTGAGATTCCAGTGGAACCCGGAAGTAGCAGAATGTTCGTCGCTTATGTATAGAGATGTGGAGCTATCACTGAGGGCTACTTTGGCTTTCAGTGAGACGCTCTGCACAAACCGATTATTCAGGGTTGTGCAGAATTTCGTCTCTTATATTACAGACGAGCAGGCGAGCTATCCCGAGCTATCCCGAGCTATCCTGTGCACCCCACTCCACAGAAACGACTAGTTGGTTGAGGAACCTCTACCGCACAAGACGGAACGAGCGACCCGGTAAAACACCCTGTCAGACCCCACAGCGTGGCAAGGGAACCCAACTACACAACGACAAAGGTGTACCAGAAGCTACCTCACAGAAGGACTTCGCACGCACCATCTAGCAGTTAAGTGAACACGCCAAGGTGCACTTAAACTGATCATAGCAGGACCACAGTAGTCCAACTCTCCAGAAACTGTAACACGGACCACAGTAGTCCAAATCTACATGAGATATACTAGCAAGTGCCCGATGAAGATAGAACAGCTGCATAGACTATCAGCGATCGAACTATTAGCAGTGACTGAGACATTTTAAGTTAGATTAGTACTTAGAGAATCTTGTATAGAGTAGAAGAAATAAATGTGTGATTTTAACTGTTATCAAGTGGCTGGTCTACATATGATTCATAGCCGTGTGAAAGCTAGTGTGACAGTAATCTCTTACAATTTTTCTATCTATTTCTGTACCCCAACCTTAACACAGAACGAGCTAAACAAATACATTTATTAAAGTAATTCATAGGGTGACTTACTAGCAGTTCCCACCGAATAAACGTGAGGGTCCATAATTCCATTGTGCAGAGCCCATAAACCCCACGTGACATTGAGTAATATCGCATGCATCTGCAAATTGAATTTATCCTTTAGTTAATTGCTTTTGTAAGCACAGAATGCTGCTTTTGGGGGCTTTAACATTCATTATCCAGCATTATTGAGCTAGTTTAATATAATTCTGTGAGTTAATATGTCAACTCTTCAGCACTTAAAATTGCTTAAGACAGAGCAGAGTATCAGCGAGAAGCCTCGAGGACCTTTGATGAACCCTCCCTCTCCATTTTATGTGCTGCAAGATAAGAAGCTCGCTTCTTTGCGGGCACCGGAGCTGACATTTCCATTTATAAACGAGCAGTATGACAACGCTCAGATAGCTGCATGTATTTTTCAATCTCAGAAACTTCTAGATGCTGAAGGCGGCGGCCCCAGTGGAAAGAAAAGCTAGGAACAATACCTTCATTAATCGACGGATAAGCGAGAAGATGCTAACCAAAAATTAAACACCTGTCCGTTTATCAATTGGTAAGCCGGGTGTATCCAAACCACCGCATCTTCGTACATCAATGGGTAAGCGATGCGGTGAGTTGGTGTTTCTGTCCCAAAGCAGTCCATCTGTTTACTTCCAGACAACAGTGCATACCCAGCCTTCGACTCGAATTGCCTGGACATCAACCAGTACTGCAGCGTATGGGCAAGCCAGAATTACTGCCAGAATCTCCTATATTATACGTACATGAGTCAGAACTGCAGGCTGTCGTGCCGCCGTTGCGGTACACAGAGCGGTCAGTAATGGTCTCCTACAGAGTGTCTGAAACTGCTGTAGCAGATGCCGTATTTTACTCAGATGACGCTACTAAGGCCTACCGTAATACCGCGCGACACTGTCTTACATAACCGGATGAGTCAATACGTGTGTGCTCCTTATTTCTGTTTATTACCAGAGCGCCGGAAAAAGCAGACCATGTGCATAACTGGCAAGTGCAGGCAAATCTAGAATGTCCCTAGTATAGGCCTTAGTGGTGTCTGCTGAGTCCATGTACATCGGATACTTCAGCAAGCTTAGCTGGGCTGCATGTTACGATTATGGTCTTTAATAAAATGATAAAAATTGTAAATTTTAAGCGATATATAATAGTACCTGTTATATTGTGCGTGTTATTAATATAACAGCACCGCTGCATCATGTTGCATCAGCAATTATGGTATCCAGCATCACTTTTATATTTGCTTTCGCTGCTTACATGTTACTGTTGTTGTTGTTCTTGCTTTTGTCATCGTTCTTGTTCACTTTGTTGTTGTTTGGATGATTATGATGATGATGAATGATAATGATGATGATGATGATGATTGTGGTGGTGGTGGCGATGATGATGATGATGATGATGATGATGATGATGATGATGATGATGATGATGATGATGGTGATGATGATGATGATGGTTATGATGATGATGATAATGATGATGATTGGGTGATAGCATCGCCTGCATCTAATCCTGATGCTGCATGCGTTTGTAAACGATAAAACAAAACATTGTAGACTACATCATGTACTACATGTATAGTCGCATATAGTGCATAGGTTCGCTCTCCGCATAATATATGTATGTGTGTGTGTGTGTGTATGTGTGTTGCTAATGGTTATATCGGTTTGTATTTTTCTAACAGACTTCAACAATTATTCGGGCTGAAACTGAACCGGAACTGCGTTCTCTGATCACGTAATAAACACAGCCGGCGCATAAACAGAGCATGGAATGCAGTTCAATGCACGACCACCCCGTATTTTTAACGTAATTCACTGAATAATTGAAAAATAAAATGATGATCGTGAATTTGTGTATGTGTGTGTGTGGGGGGTGTGTGGGTGGGTGTGTGTGTGTATGTGTGTGTGTGTGGGTGTGTGGGTGTGTGTGTGTGTGTGTGTGTGTGCACGCGCGTGTCTTCTTCTTCTTGTTCTTCGTCATCTTTTCAGGTATGGTACACGGATCTTAATATCAGGAATGAACAATCTGGGCTTGTGAAAACCAATTCATTCATAATGCTTGTAGTCTCTTTATTACCAAATCTGTTTCTTTTTCCAAGACGACAGTGAAGCATATTTCCGGACGATCGTTGAAGCTGACCTCAACATTCTTGTATGGTGGAAAAAGTGCCCACTAATGCTTGCAACCCCAATACTAGTAACATCTGTACTTACTTTCTCTGAGACATAATAGATGACCGGAGATTTCAAAGGTAAGCCTGTTACTCTGTAAAAACAGGCTCGTTTCTGCTTCCAGCTTCATTGTTAGTGATTGTATTCATTCTTTTCTCAAGACGATCAACAGAGCATCCCGGGACGATAGGAATAGATTACCTTATTATTTTGTCATTAACAATCTGGCAATGTGAAAACGGACCCATTTATGCCTGCAGTCTCATTATTAGCGAACGGTCCTGATTTGGCTCGGAAGAGTCCGCTGGACCTAAAGCAATAATCATGTAATGTAATGTATTATTAGCGAATCTACTTCTTTCTCTAACGACATTGTCGGGGCATTTTTGGTTCAGTTAAAAAAAAAAAGATAAAAAAAAGAAAGATCTATATTATGATATGACATTAAGGATCATGTCTCCATCTCGTTACTAGCAAACCTTTCTCTAAGAAGGCGCTGGAGAAGATAAAGAGAGATGACAAGCTGGGTCCTCATTTACACGGTCCATACGCCTGGCCACATTGACGCATCGTGTAATCAGACGTCAGTCGTCACTCTCCGCGAAGCGCCCACGTTTGGGGTTAATTCTGCGCATATACAATTTTGTGCTATCCTCTTCGCGAAGAGTCATATCATGGTCGTCGCGGAAGAGGCACTGAGCTGTATATTATATAGCTCAGTGGGGAAGAGGGTTTTGCCGTGAGGCCGGTTAGCTCAGTTGGTAAAGCGGCTTACTAGTAACCGACAGGTCCTATCCTATCCTGTTCCGTAACTCGAAAGTCGTTGGGGCAACACAGATGATCGTTTAATCAGCGTACTCCATCTTTCTCTGTCCTCAGCAGTTCTCATGGCTTTACTCAGTGTCAAGCCAGTCCATTCCCGAATGTTGTCTTTCCATTTATTTTTGTCTCACTCTTCTTCTGCCTCCTTGCACTGTGCCTTGGAGGATGGTCTTTGCAAGGCTTGATGCTCTCGTGATGAGGCCATGCCATCGGAGTTTCCGTTTCTTCGACACTGTGAACAAGTCATGGTGCTGTCCAATGGCTTGTGTGATGGTCTGTCGGACTTCGTCATTGGTCAGGTCCTGGTTCGAATCCCGGATTGGCCAACGTATGTCATATTATTTTCCATTTATCATCAACTGGTTCGCTGGTGTCAGAATAATGTGACCAGTAGTCGCCTATACGCTCCGGTGTCGTGTTGACTATAATCTACAGTTATCCTTTTGCCACCAAACTTGGATAATAAAAATATAGAAAAACTAAAGTTTTGATCGTTCAGGCCCATGATCTTTTTAGCCAATATACAGATAGTTCAAGATCAAGAATGAAGAAATGCGTCAGGGGACATGAGGGGCAGGAGCCGCTGGAAATAGGGAAACATGACAAGACAAACATATTAAAAAATAAATAAAAAGCAAGAAAACGATAAGGAATTTTTTTAAGTTGAAAAATAGAAGTAGAATAACCGTTAGTAGATAGGGTACACATCATTAGCTTAGTTAAATTCAATGCTAAATCGTATTGACCCTGCTGAATGAGTGAACATTGAAGTTAACGTCTACAACCACCATTGGTGATACTGCTAAGATGGGCAGTGAAAATGGCTACTTTTTTTTTTCTTGCCCCACCAACGGGATTCGAACCTGGGTTCATCGGTGTGCCAGGCAAACGCTCTATCACTGAGCTACGGCGGTAGGACCCTATTGAATGTGCACGCAAGCAAGCATCACATCTGGAACCAGTGGAGAATAGAATGCATGACATTTGATATACAGGTTCATACTGGGTGATTATTAATCGGTGTTTGCGCTTACCATAAATAGCAGTTTTCAGAGCGTTTCCCCCCGTTATTGGGGTAGTTACCCTCCCCCCTCACCCTACCTCCCCTTCCACTTCAGTTGTTAGAATAGGTCCCTCCAGGGTGAGTACATCCGGGGTAATTTCCTCCGGTATACAAATTCCCTAGGGTAATATTTGCTAGTGCCCGGTTGACACACATAATACGAAATACCTGATGAACACAGTGTAGAAAACTTCATCTTCGCATTTAAAAGCGCGCATACTTAGTATCCTTCTTGAGCACGAGTTCTTGTTCCTTGAAGAAAATTACTAATTGTTCTTTAGAATAGTTCCTAAATCCAGTATACAGTTAATTTTTTATGTCTCTGATCTCTGTGCAGATGACGTCGCAACAGTTTTGATTACGTTACGTTTGATTGTTCTCTTGACAGAATTAGAAGCGTTGCTTTTCTGCCTTCCATTGTTTGTAGAAAGTCTACCATAAGTCCGCGAGGATCAGATTTTTCAGCAGTACAAAGGCGTTATTCCTGATCTGTACAAACGATTCATTGACGACTGCTTTGGCATTGCCACCTACCCAAAACCTGATCTCATTCTCTTCATTCAGTTTGGATCAAGCTTCCATCCTGCCATCAAATTAACCTTCACCATCTATGAACACAGTCTGGCCTTCCTGGAGCTCCAGGTCACCATATCCCAGATTCTCTGCTAGTGTCCACCTAAGTCCACGAGAAGCCCACTAATTCTCACTCCTACCTCCATTTCTCCTCTATCCACGACGACAACAACAACAGTCCATCAACAGTGACTATGATACAATGACAGTTTTAAAAGCTATGGGGCCATGGTAGCATACCAACAACGCTTTGGTCAATCTCATAATAGACAATCCTAATGGGCCATAGTTCTTCCTTGACGGCTTGACGTTTCTTCAGAATGTTGTTATTCATACTGTAAAATATTACGAAAAAAGAAAATACAAAAAACTATTTAATAATTAATCACACGCAAGGACTCGCGCGCACGCCCGCAAGCAGACACACACACACGCACATAAGTATGTAAAACACCAAGACTGGGTTTTATTAAGAATGTAAGAATCGGAAAGTTATTTTTTGACGGAAAGAACGCAAACTTCTTCTAGAAATGTAAGAATCTAATGCAAAATTGGTTCTGTCCGTCTCAAAAGTTGACCTAGTTCGTCCCCTATAGGCGACGAAATAGGTCGAACTTTCTTGTAAAAAAAATTTCCCGGATTTTCTCCGTCCCGGATAGAGCACTCCCTTGTACTTAAAACACTCTCATGCACTACAAGTGCACTCCCATGCACTAAAAGAGCACTCCTGTGTACTTAGAAAAAAGTGGGTGGCTAATACACACACCCATTTCCTGCATAAAAAGCAAGGTTAGTCACCCATTTAAAGGCTTATACCTCCGCACATTCACACACACATACACGCACACACACACATACTTCGATGCCCCAAAACCTCCCCCTTCTCCCTCACGCATCCCATTCTCCTAAAAAGTGCATTGTATTTTGTCACTATATTCCACAGCAGTTACACTGTTTAACACTGCCTTGAGCGATTCGTAGAGCTTAAGTGCGCTACACAACTACAATGACTTTCATTAAGAACAATGTAAAAATAGTCTAAACTTAAAAAAACTTACAGGACTATGATTGTAACATAACACATTTTTCCTATAATTCCTTCAACGTCAAAGATTTAGATTCATTCTAATGCACATATATCAACTACTTTATGTTAAATTGAATCGGAGGTCAATATCAAAATCGGGCAAACATATTTGAAAATGTCTTATTCACGCAAAAGGTTTCTTATTTACTTGTATATTTTATACATGCTGTGTTTCTAATATTTGAAAAAAAAAAAAGAAGGAAATGCTTGTTTTTAATAGAGAAATATTGTAACAAAATGAAAGACACAAACAAAAAAATGTAGCTAATAAGAACAAAAATATTAAACTCACACATTCTGGTTAGTCGGTTCCATTCGTCTTTATCGAATATCATGTCCAAGTCCACTTTGATGACGCTACTGACTTCGTCGTACAAGAACCCGCATTCGCTAGCTGCATCATCGTCGTCATCATCGTCATCATCATCATCATCATCATCATCATCATCATCATCATCATCATCATCATCATCATCATCACCATGATCATCATCATCAATAGCAACAACAACATTATGATCGACATCGTCGTTGTCATCATCACCATGAGCAGCTTCAGCAGTAAAATCATGATCGACATCGTTATCATCATCATCATCGTCATCATCATCATCATCGTCATCATCATCACCATCATCATCATCATCATTATCATCATCAGTAGCAACAACAAAATTTATTATATTTTATCATACTAAAAAAATAACTTTCTTTTAAATTATATTTTATAAATTTTATTTTACAATTCTTTTAAATTTAATGTATTCCCTTTTTTAGGGGGCCGGGATGAGTGGGACACATGAATACTTATTAATTAATTATTTTCTTATGATTGCCCCTTTTATAAAATAGATCTTTTTTTTTGTTTAATTTCTTGTAAAGAATATTTACTCACTCATAAACCTTTCTTTCCACTTCAGAATTTATTATTTTTATTCAGTTCCCTTATTATTTGAACGCCCTATTATTTCCATCTCTCCTTAACTCTCTACATTACATTACATTATTATTGCTTTAGGTCCAGCGGACTCATCCGAGCCAAATCAGGACCGGTGTAACAGGCCGGAATATACCCCTGGCTACTTTATACCCTGGATATAATGTAGCCTAGGCGGGTTTAACCCCCTGGGTATAGATCAGCCTAGGCCAGGTCATACCCCTCGCGCCCGGAATATACCCCCACCTAAAGAGATTTCACTCATGGGTTTGTTGTACATGACCGTTTGCGTTACCAACTCTCAGGTTACTTGCTTGCGTGTAAAAAACAAAACAAAAAAAAACCTGAGTGAACCCAGCTAACAGCCTTTATCTTGCGTGTTAAAAAAATAAATAAATAAATAAAAACCTTTAAAAAAATTAACCCTAACCCGTTCGCTTTCCCTAGCCCTTACCCTATCTATCTATCTATCTATCTATCTATCTATCTATCTATCTATCTATCTATCTATCTGAGTGCATCCGAACAATTACCCCCGTTGGGGTGCCGGGGGTTTCAGTATAAATAGTATCCCCACTTTCTGGAAATTTAATGCTTTAAATTCCCACTGTCTCTGTCTTTCTCATTTGTTCTTTCTCATTCCTGCTCTGTTCTATCAATCTGCTATACTATCTTCTTCTTCGCTAGACCGGTCACCTACCTTTTTTCTTGAAAACTCTTCCGCGACAAGACTCCTTATTTGAGTGTGAGGTCTGTTGGATCAGCTTGGGAATAATGGACGCTTTCCGCCAGGTGGTCACTAGGGCTTCCTATGATGTTATTATTTAGCAATGTAGGCATTTTATATGTATGTGTTTTGTTGATAATTTATAATGATGATTGTATTCTATTTTGTTTTTGTAACCGGGGGTTCGATAAATTAGAGTATAGCCTCAGCGTCCCCTGCTTGGGATGTCTTTATTGTAAAGTGACTGGCTGGTGGAGAGTATTCAGTTTTACCACTAGGGTTGTTTCAGCAGATCTTTTATCCGGATCAGGGGTTGTCCGGTCCTGATTTGGCTCGGAAGAGTCCGCTGGACCTAAAGCAATAATCATGTAATGTAATGTAATCAGAACAATTACAATACATAAATTAAAGAGTAACGTGAAGGATAAGGTCTTCCGTAGTGGGGGGGGGGGGGGTTATAGTGGGCAGGAGAGGGTTAAACGAGCCTAGGCCAGATAATACCCAGGGGTATAGTCTGGGCTAGGCCAGTTTATACGGGGGCATAGTCTGGGCTAGGCCAGTTTATGCCCTGGGTATACTTGAGGCGGGGTATAATCTGGCCTGCTACACCGGAACTCTCTGAATGACGCCTATTAATGAAACTTTGGAGAATGATCGTCTATCAAGAATTTTTTTACCATTACAATATATATATATTGTCAACATGAGCAACAACAGGAACAACAACAACATTTAACCACAACTACCCCCTCCAGTTCACTAGGTTCTATCGGCAATTTGGTCATAGCTGCAGGATTTTCTTTATTTCTGAGTCTTGGTGCTGACCGAAGCATAAACTGAAACGTCATTTTCATTTTGTATGGTTTTGTTATAAATTGATTAACGAACGTAGTCTAATGAATATATTTTGAAGCTGCCGTTTATAAACAGATTATTGCGTTAAAGGCTAAGTAGTTCTTGTAGCTGTTGTTTTATTAAAAATAGTTTCTAAAAAAAATAAGTTTTTGTTTTAAAGCCTACTTACGAGAATTTATGGCGCGAGAAATGGCCTCGTTCATAGTAATACCAGACAGCTTCTACTATAATTATATATGATAGAAGCTGTCTGGTAATACCTTCAACGGTAGAACTCGGATACACGATTGTAACCGCCTGTCCAAGAAGAGGTTGTGACGTATACGTAGGGCGTTTTTTTAAATATTGAAAATATACTGACATTATTGATTCATATTTGATTGGACAGGCGATATGAATCAATAACATATGTATCATTATTGTCAATATTTTTAAAACGCCCTCGGTCACACTTTTTTCTTCCTATTCCTTTGGGTGCATTATGATGTCAGTCAAGATCAAGCATTATTTATTTTCTATCCCCTCAACCCAAATACCTCACCGTCTACCCGTTTCAGTTCGGTGCGCCATTTTTCGCCTACTCGCCTTTACATTACATTACATGGTTATTGCTTTAGGTCCAGCGGACTCTACCAAGCCAAATCAGGACCAGAGAAGTGAAAGAGGACTCACCCGTGATCCGCATAAAAGATCTGCTGAAACAACCCTAGTGGTAACACTGAAGGCAATCTACCAGTCGGTCCCTTTACAATAAAGACATCCCACGCAGGGGACGCTGAGGCTATACTCTAATTTATCAAACCCCCGTTTACAAAAACAAAATAGAATACAAACATCATTATAAAATATCAACAAAACACATGCATATAAAATGCCTACATTGCCAAATAATAACATCATAGGAAGCCCTAGTGACCATTTGGCAGAAAGCATCCAATATTCCTAAGTTGATCCAACAGACCTCACACACAAATGAGGAGTTTTGTCCCGGAAGAGTGTTCAAGAAAAAAGGTAGGTGACTGGTCTAGCGAAGAAGAAGATAGTATAGTAGATTGATAGAACAGAGTAGGAATTAGAAATAACAAAGGAGAAAGACAGTGACAGTGGGAATTTAAAGCACTAAATTTCCATTTTTCTTCTTCTTTATTAAATTTGTGTCCCCGGACACATTGAGCGTATAGGGGACTAAATTTCCAGTAGGTAGGTAGATTTACGTCCCCGGACACATCAGCATATAGGGGATGAATTTCCAGAAAGTGGGGATACTATTTATACTGAAACCCCCGGCACCCTCACGGGGGGGGGGGGGGGGGGGGGGGGGGATACTCGCCTTTAGCCTACTCCCGTTTCACCTGCTCGCGCTATTTCTACATGTCTTAAACGACACTCGGTTCGTCACCTATCTCTACGTGACGTTTATCGCACGCGTGCGCATACCCAACTCCACACAAACTGACAAAGTTAGTTAGTTATTCATTGCTTACAGGGTCCAGCGGACTGCAAAGAGCCGAATCAGGACCACAAAATCAAGACCACAATTTCGCTGAAAGAGGACTCGCCCCTGATCTGCATAAAGGTCAGTATAAATAGTATCCCCACTTTCTGGAAATTTAGTGCTTTAAATCCCCACTGTCGCTGTCTTTCTCATTTGCTCTTTCTCATTCCTGCTGTTTTATCAATCTACTATACTACCTTCTTCTTCGCTAGACAGGTCACCAACCTTTTTTCTTGAAAACTCTTCCGGGACAAGACTCCTTATGTGTGTATGAGGTCTGTTGGATCAGCTTGGGAATATTGGACGCTTTCTGCCAGGTGGTCATTAGGGCTTCCTATGATGTTATTATTTAGCAATGTAGGCATTTTATATGTATGTGTTTTGTTGATAATTTATAATGATGTTTGTATTCTATTTTGTTTTTGTAAACGGGGGTTCGATAAATTAGAGTATAGCCTCAGCGTCCCCTGCGTGGGATGTCTTTAGTGTAAAGTGACTGGCTGGTGGAGAACTTTCAGTTTTACCACTAGGGTTGTTTCAGCAGATCTTTTATGCGGATCAGGGGTTGTCCGGTCCTGATTTG
Source organism: Oncomelania hupensis (assembly GCA_036898135.1). Lineage (NCBI taxonomy): Eukaryota > Metazoa > Mollusca > Gastropoda > Littorinimorpha > Pomatiopsidae > Oncomelania > Oncomelania hupensis. The sequence continues at coordinate 56,112,698 of CM072512.1, read as the reverse complement.
GCTCGGAAGAGTCCGCTGGACCTAAAGCAATAATCATGTAATGTAACGTAACCACCTCACCTTAAAACTGAATATCTGTGTGGGTGTGTGTGTGTGTGGGTGGGTGGGTGGGTGTGTGTAGGTGTGTGTGTGTGTGTTTCGCACGCACTGAGATAGAGAGAGTGAGTGAGAGAGAGAGAAAGTGAGCGAGAATGAGTGAGAGAGAAAGTGAGAGAGAGATAGAGAGAGGGGGGAGGGAGAGAGCTTCTCGATTTTATATCCGAGCCATACTGTTTCAAATGCGGAATAAATGGTAGTTGAAATGCGAGTAGGCGAAACGCATGTAGGCGAATCGTGTGGCACCGTTTTTGTTCACCGTCAACCTTTATGTGGGAATATAAGCTTTAATGGAGTTATATATATATAGAATATCAGAGTTCTAATTTTCGATCTCACCCTCTCGCTGACGAAAGTCCCAAGTGCATGTGGCTACCACGATATATATCTATATCTATATATCTATGTATATATAAATATATATATATATATTGATGGATCTCTCTCTCTCTCTCTCTCTCTCTCTCTATATATATATATATATATATATATATTTATTTATTTTTATATAATAAATTAAAGTTATGTGTGATTGAAAGTTAGTTAATCATTGCTTACAGGCTCCAGCGGACTGCGAAGAGCCGAATCAGGACCACCAAATTAGGATTACAACTTTAAAGAGGACTCGCCCCTGATTCGCATAAAAAAAATAACTGCTGAAACAACCCTAGTGGTAACACTAAAGGCATCCCACACAGGGTATACTGAGGCTATACTCTAATTTATCGAACCTCCGTTTACAAAAACAAAATAGAATATAAACATCATTATAAAATATTAACAAAACACGTACATATAAAATGCCTACATTGCTAAATAATAATATCATAAGAAGCCCTAGTGTCCATTTGGCAGAAAGCGTCCGATATTCCCAAGCTGACCCAACAGATCTCATACACAAAAGAGGAGGTTTGGAAAAAAACCGGTATATGACTAGTCTAGTGAAGAAGATAATATAGTAGATTGATATAACAGAGTAGGAATGAGAAAGAACAAAGGAGACAGACAGTGACGGTGGGAATTTAGCACTAAATTTCCAGAAAGTGGGGATTCTATTTATACAGAAACTCCCGGCACCCCTACGGGAGAGGGGGGGTGGGGTGGGGAGTAAACTAAACATAAAATTATAAGAGCAGTAAAAGGTAAAAACAGTACAAAGAGGAAAGAGAAAGTAAAACTTATCGAAAATTTGATCATAAATTGAAAATCAGAAGACGCATATTCGTTCACGACTGTGAGATTTTCGTTGTACCAGTAATGTAGAAATTTACAAATGTAATTGTAAAACACAATGAAATTTTAACATAATCTCCTTCAGTTATTGGCTTTGCTGAACTATCAATGTCAATAATAAGCCAAGAGAAAAATGTTTCACTAATTTTTATCAAGCAGCACAAATCTAGCTTTTCTAAATATGTGATTCACATGGATATTATGAGTTTAAAGCTATCAATACTTGCTCACTTGCAGTAAATTATTACTCGTAATGTTTTGCATCGTCTGACATATGCGTTCAACGGCTCAGTTTGGAACAGCGCATGAACAGCTAGGCCAGCTGTTACAACAGCTGAAGATGTACTCCGATCGTGATAAACTCTACCATACAACGTAGCTGAGGCTCAGCGAGGCCTCCTCCCTCCCGAGTACATGTACATTCGGACTAAAAGATCAATAATATAGTCCGAAAGATTGAGCGCAACACCTAAGGGTCAATTATAACTAAATATAAAGCAGGGACAAAAATGCAATGGTTAAAAATGGTGCTGTGCTGTGTGTGTTTGCGTATGCGCGCATGCTTTTGTTTCATAACACTGGACAACAGCGATTTCCTCTGGTGGACTAGTTCATAGCATGGTAGGTTTGTGAAAAAAACAGCGATTGGTCTTGGGTTGGAGTACTCTTCATGACAGGGTTATCACTTTATTTTATCAATACTCATAGTTTTGACTGACAGCAGAAGACTAAAGTAACAGCAAATGAGAATGAGAGAGAGACTAGGGATGGATAGAGAGAGAATAACACAGCAACATTTTATTCAAAAGGCAAAATAATCACTTCAGTCTCATTAACATATATAGCAACTCCCCAAAATATAAATAAATAAATAAATAAAATCTTTCATAACATAAATTCCTCCTTGCAGACAGAACATTACATTACATTACACGGTTATTGCTTTAGGTCCAGCGGACTCTTACGAGCCAAATCAGGACCAAAAAATCAAGACTACAACTTCGCTGAAAGAGGACTCACCCCTGATCCGCATAAAAGATCTGCCGAAACAACCCTAGTGGTATCACTGAACGCACTCCATTAGCCGGTCACTTTACAATAAAGACATCCCAGCAGTATCAGCAGGGGACGCTGAGGCTATACTCTAATTTACAAAAACCAAATAGAATATAAACATCATTATAAAATATCAACAAAACACATACATAGAAAATGCCTACATTGCTAAATAATAACATCACAGGAAGCCCCAGTGACCACCTGGCAGAAAGCGTCCAATATTCCCAAGCTGATCCAACAGACCTCACATACAAATGAGGAGTTTTGATCCCGAAAAGTTTCAAGAAAAAAGGTAGGTGACTGGTCTGGTGAAGAAGAAGATAGTATAGTAGATTGATAGAACAGAGTAGGAATGAGAAAGAACAAAGGAAAAAGTGGGAATTTAAAGCACTATATTTCCAGAAAGTTGGAGTGGGTGGGTGGGGGTGGGGGGGGCATACAGAACACATAAGCACTATTCACTTCCATATTTTATTTCTTTTTCTATGGAAAAAAAAACAAAACAAACTGGAACACTCTTTTTACAAGGATCGATCTGCTCAAAGATGAATTGACATTTTGATTCTGAAGTATAATGTTAAAATGAAATTTAAAAATAACATTAACGAAATACATTGTTCACCTCTATAATTATGTCAATTCATCAACATGACCACTTCAACATCGTAAATAAAGTCATGATTGACCAAAGAATGACCAGTTTTTAAATCTGGGGGAAACATAAAATATGTTAACTGTTAGCTAAAAAGTGTACCCTGAAGGTTAGTAGATTTATAATTACTTTAAATCATTATGAATACAAAAAATTCAACGATGCAGATAATGATATTCAGCAGTCTCAAAACCAATAACAATCAAAAGTAAGAACTGAGGGGATAAGTTAGGTATTGTTCTTAAACAAAGGCCCTTTTTTTAATTTTAAAAAAAAATCCAACCACAAAATCACCAAAATATGTCTGCTTGCAAAGATTTACTTTGAGAAAAAGTGTAGTTGATGCCAAACAGAGAAAGTGCAGATTACAAACAAACAAACAAACAAAATTTATATATATAAACTAGGTTGTGTAAACCTGGATAACTGTCCAACACGTTTAACACTAGATTTATTAACCTAAAACCATCAAGTAAGTTATTCGGGATGGTAACCGAAAAAGAGGTAAGAGAACAATATTCGTGAATGGACTGGTTTGACACTGAGCGAAACAGTCAGGGTTGCTGAGGACAGGGAAAGATGGAGTACGCTGGTTAAACGATAATCTGTGGTGCCCCTACGACCTCTGAGTTACGGGATAGGATAGGATAGGATAGGATAGGATAGGATAGGATAGGATAGGAACTCTATTTTAGAACTATGTCTTTGATCCACAAATTAGATTCTTCCATTACTGAATTATAACAAATGCTCCTTTCAAATTTATTGTGGACATATATTTCTCATTCCTAATTAAGTAATTTATAATTAGAATTTTAAGAACTGATGGCTCAGACTGAATTCAGAATTACACAGCAGGAAGTAAAGAGTGAATATCAAAGGCCAATGACAGTCACCCACCCCTGAAGAAAAAAGGTATAACAGCTTTATTACACAAGTTTACCATTTCAGCTGTTGTGATGAAATTATGATATCCAAATAAACAGAATTTTTTTTCACAACCTCAAAATGGTGAATATGTTTGTAAAACAAATCCTACAACATATTAAATATATAAGGCTAAAACTGCAACTTGAGTACTGTGCAGAAACATCAAAACTGTTCTGGACAATAAAAATGTTTGAAATACTTCCATTTAAGAATAAATAAAATCTTCCTTCTTTCAGTCGTCCTTGCCACCGATGCAAGACTATCTAGAAGCATAGCGGAACATCTAAGAGATTGGGTACAAACTATGATTGTAATGTTTTATGTGAATAATTGTGGGGTGGATGTGTTTATGGAGAGTGCAGGAGGGGGAGGAGAGGATGGGGAAGAACATGAAGAAAGAATGAAAGTAAATTGACAAAATGGTATTGATGGAATTAATTCGTGGACAGAAAGAAATAAATTCACAGAAAAGAAAAAAAAGAAGGCATTATTAAGTTGTGGACAGAAAAAAAGAAACTCGTACAGAAAAGAAAAAATGCCAAGACCAGATCACTTCTTGCTGTGAACAAGATTACAGAATAGTGTACATTATTTAAGAATTTAAAATCTGGGGTACAAATACCACACCATACAAAATGAAAACAACATAAAAAATTACATCTGGCAATCACAGGAATGTATTAAGCAAAATTGTAGGTAATGTTGGGGAGAGATACTCTACAACTGCTTGAAGCAAAAGCATGTGGCCCAACCGAAGCAGTCTACTTTGCCCAACAATCATTTGGTAAGTAGACACAGTACACATCTGATCAGTATCATGGTTTACACCAGAAAATATCTGACCAGTATCATTAATCTCATGCAGACAAAGTCATATCAAAATCTACTGTCAGAGACACATTTCCAAAAACAATTCGTCAACGTTCATCAAATGCATTCTGCTATGCGCAAACTTTCAGCCCAAGAGCATAATGAGTTTTCTATTCAAAACAGCACTAACTCACATCTAGTAATCTAGGCAGTTGCTGACAGTAAAAACCATTTTCATCCAATAGGACTACATTCTACTTTATACTTTACTATACTATTTTCTAACCATCTCTCAGAAAAAAAATGCTAATAGCATAAAAATATAAAACAAAACACCAGCCAAAACACCACACACACACAAAGATTCCATGTGTGTGTGACAAGTACAAACAGAAAAACCACAAGAACAATATGTGTTATTCCACCTATGCTTTTTCTTCATAAAATGTCTGTACAATCAACATTATAAAGAAGACAACATGTGTTAACAACATCTATTAAACTTTTTTTGTATGTGTGTGGGTGTGTGGGTGTGTGTGTGAGGGTGTGTGTGTGTGTGAGGAGGTGTGTGTGGCCTACAGCTAAATATACAGCATATACAGCAGAAAGTCTTTGGAAGACAAACTTAAGGTTAAAAAAAACCAAACATGCAATAAATGATAATCAAAGCACAACGCACAACAATTTTGTACAGTGATTTGGCAAAATGGAATGTTATTTTTGTGTTGTAGTTCAAAATGGTCCAAAATGTTATCGGGAAAATGGCAAATGCAAAAAGTAAAGCTCAAGTTACAAAACACAAATTTTGATGCCTCTTCATGTGGCAAATTGCATGGCAAATTACATGTTCAGCAATAGATAAAAATATCATTCAACATCACTGGTCATATCTATTGTCTTCACTCACATCCGTCCACCTCACACAATCAACTATAAACTTTGTACTGGTTGAAATAGGTTTTTCTGTACCCTAAATTGATCAAATAGTCTTATAAATCTTTGCAAAATAGTATTGCATAATACGTTTAAAGAAAAATAAGTACAATAATGGGAAATATGAGTATTACTTTTATAATCGTTTATCACCTTCTGTCAAGTCAGTTGCAATGCAGAAGTCAAAAGTCCCATGTCAAATTTGTCATATTACTCACCTCACTATTCCATACATAATTTCCTTCACAAACACACAAAACTTTTCATGATACAACTTTGTTAAAAAAAAAAAAAAACAACAACAACTAGTGAATACAATCAAAATTGTTTTCTTATTTTTTGTATTTTGTACAAAAATCCAGCGAGTACTCACCAATTCTTTTCCCGAATAACTGACTTTCTTTTGTTCCGATTCTCGCTACTTCAAATATACCTTCCTTCCAAACACACAAATTGCATACAAAACTCCAGTGAGTACTATCAAATTATTGTTCGTGTTAATAAATAACTCTTTCACTATTTTCGTTTCTTGTTCTCTAAATTTGTCTCAAATACGCTAACCTGTTTGTTGTTTTCTCCAGTGAGTATTATTTATTTCATCATTCTTAAACAGCGCGTCTTTCCAGCCCAGATAATGTTTATGTGCTCTCTTCCACTCCTTTGTGTTCATTTCATCACTAAATTTCATTGTCTCAGCACACAAACACCTTTTAATTCTGGTTTACCAATTCAAGTGAGAACTCTCTAAAACTCCCTCTCACTCTTTAAATAGCATGCTATCAAACACACAATTGCAACTTTTTCAATATACAGTGTACACAAATCCAGTTGAGTACTCTCCAATTCTTTTTCCTGACGGTTTCTACATATTCTTCCGCTCAGTTCTTATCTTCACTCTTCTCACTCTAACTCTCTTGATCGCTAGCACTCTCTCAATCTTTTAATCACTGCTTTCCTCTTCCACTCTTCCTGGGCAGAGCAGCTGCAATCAGTAGGATTCTTGTGCTGTTGCCCCTCTCTTTCTCTATACCCTCAACATACATCTATGCACACTCTACACACATCCAAGCACACAGTTTCTCACTCATTCTTACTGATTTTAGCATTTGCAACCTGACTTGGACTCGTCTTCGCCTGACAAGTTCACTCTGCCACCCCCGCCATTAGAACCATCCTCTGTCCGGCTGAGCAGCTTGTTGGCTGTAACAGAAAAATAAAATCAACAATAAGCGATAAGTACACAATAATATCCTGATTACAGATGATTAAGAGGCCCCCTCTAGCCTTCAATAATTGATCAAGCCAAGTCAAATGACAGCTAATTCAGTCGGAAGTAAAAAAAAAAAAAAAAAAACTGACTCGGGCAAAAATCTTTGTAGAAGATAAGAAATGGTCTTTGAGTGTGGGAAAAAAACCAGAGTAAAGTCAAGTTAATTCAGTATGATGATGATATTGGTCACCGGTTTAACGCGTTCAGTCAATGCTATCCTGGGTGCCAAACAAATACTAGAAAGCTTGGTGTGCTCAAGAAGAAGAAAAAAAAAATATATATATATATATAGAGAGAGAGAGAGTGAGAGAGAGATAAGATAAGATAAGATAAGATAACAATTTTATTTTGCAAGGGTAAAAGAATAAGCGCTGGATGCACTTTTTTACATCTTGCCCTTGGGGCTTTAACAATAACTATTAAATACAACTCAAGGTTATAACATTCACATCATGGAACAATAACAAATAAACAAAGTCATCATTAGATAAAATCCTTTTCAAACAATTGAAATCAAATTAATGTTGTTAATCTCAATCAACAACATTAACAATTAATGTGTATTTAATTTTTAATGTGTTTTAGGAGACGTGTTCTAAATGATGTAAATGTAGATGCTGGAGTGCGGAGATCTTCAGGAAAGTTATTCCACAAAATGGAACCGGAATAAGCTAGACTAGTTTTGTAGAGATCAATTCTTGGAATTGGAACATTTAATTTTGTGGACGATCTGGCAGTTTTTTTTTGAAAAAAGAGAAGAAAGATAGGAAGGTGCATTGCCAGAAAGGACCTTGTGCATGAAAACGCCTTTATTAAATTTTAGTCTGTCGGTAAGGGGTAGAATATTGATCCGTTTATAGTCATCTGGAGAGATTTTTTGTTTCAGCAAAATTTGTTTAATTGCACGTTTGTGAATTCTAATTAAAGGTTTCATTGCATTGCCACTGGCAGAATCCCAAATAGTAGAAGAATAATCAATAAATGATTGAATATGACCGGAGTAAAATAGTTTACGAGAATGTAAATTTAATAAATGCTTTATCCTTGACAATTGGTAAGTCTTTTTAGAAATAGTTTTACTAATATTTGAAATATGTTTTACCCAGGACAAATTATTGTCTATAGTTACTCCAAGTAGTTTATGACACTGTACTTCAGCAATTATTGTATTGCCAATTTTTAATGGAAGAAGTTTTATTGATACATTTTGTCTTTTCTGTCTTGTTGTAATTAGCATGGATTTTGTTTTGTCTGGATTGAGGGCCATGTGGTTGTATTCAGTCCATTCCTGTAGTTCACTAGCCCCTTTTTGTAATGAGGAGGAGAGTTTATTCAAGTCTCTATTTTGAGAATGTAATGTAGTGTAGAGAGAGAGAGAGAGAGAGAGAGAGAGAGAGAGAGAGAGAGAGAGAGAGAGAGAGAGAGAGAGAGAGAAAGAGAGAGAGAGAAAATGTAAAAACACTTATTTAAAAAAAAATATCCAGTGAATCCCACAACTTAATAATAATAAATAGATTTATATAGTGCACATATCAAAAAAAAGAAAAAGATAAAATGAATGATTCAAGGTGCATGAATGAGATTTACAATTATAACTTTGCACAGTAGTATAGGAATCACAAACTCTGTTCTTGCACACACATATATATTGACAAAAATAATAAATGCTAAATAATACAGTTTATGCTACTTCCCTTGCACTTGCTTTCACTAACCTATTGCCATGAAAATTTCCTGAATCGCCATCCCTGTCTTTGCTGAGACCTCAGCAAACAGCAGTCCATTCTCCTTTGCGAAGGTGTGTGCCTCCTGAAATCCGAACATGGGGAAATTAAGTATCATCATAATTTTTGAAGTATACAAACACCGTGCACTGAGGTTACAAAGAAGTTAACATCTCCAAAGAATTCTAAACCTATCCATTGCCATTTGTGAATAATAAATATTCTTTAGGTGGGTGAAATGAGTACAAAGTTCTACAATATAAACCCAACAAATACAAAACATTGTTATTCGCTCCATGCATCGTCTTTTGGCACATGTACACAATAACAATTTTTAATGATAACATGAATAACATTAAAATAATGATACTGTGCAAGAAATCATTCTAAAATTAAAAATAAACGGGAAACTAAATACTAACAAATTCTGGTACAGAAACAGCTTTTGTGGGACAGACAATATAGTCTAAGGGAGATAATCCGTAACTCTAGTCAGCTTCAATGTATCCAGATCATATCTTTCCCAATGCATGCATACTAGCAGGCTTGCTGTAATAATCATAGAGTACACGTCTCAAAAATTCGAAGGACCTAGTGTACACTGTGTGCTTATGCAATTGTATACCTTTTAAATTAGCCTGAAACAATTAATGTGCTTATTAATGGTAAGTCACGAATGTGGTAAATACAAACTTACTTCAACAGGAATAACCCTGTGTTCTGAAGCCAGATCAGCCTTGTTACCAGCTAGCACTATCAACACACTCTGGGCAGTCTGCTGTCGCAGCTCCTTCACCCAGGCAAGAGCACGAGAGAAGGTATTCTGTAATGACAATCAACCAACAGAATAAAATATACCTCAAAAATGGAAAAGGTCTTGATAAAACAGAGCAAGGCCTACCAGGGATGCACACCATTTTCATGTCTGTATGCCAGATGGTTACTACTTTAAATAGACACTCAAAAATGCTAGAAAGATGGAATAATTTTCATACAGTCATTGTGACTGCATATAAAACTACCAGAAACCAATAAGACTTTATTTGTGTGTTTATATAACACAAAGCAAGCACATTTTATTAACAATCTCTCTTTGATATACTCAACATGGAACCTGTAGCATGGAACGGCCATGCAATAAAATAGGTACGAACAGGGTTAACTTCAAGAACTTGTGGATAAGAACACCACTTTCACTTCACTGCTACTGACTAATGAAATGCCCATGGTTTTATATGTATGGCTTCTTTTTAAAATAAAGTTAAACTTCGTCACTCCCAAACTAGATGTTTGTTGGTTTTTTTCTCTTCCTGACTCATGATATTTAACAGATTTGCAATTGCAAAACTCACTCTGCAGTTGACGTCATAGACCACAATAGCAGCAGCAGCACCTCTGTAGTACATTGGAGCCAGGCTGTGGTAACGTTCCTGGCCAGCGGTGTCCCAAATATCAAACTTGATACTGCTTTGTCCTACACTGATTGTCTGTGTCAGGAAAGCAGCTGCGACAAGAATCAAATTTAAATAATTATCCCATATACATCAACTTTAAAGTCAGTGGATGTATCACTGCATGATATGAGCAATTAGTCATTCACTATCTATGATTAAAAGTGCAAAAAAATAAAAAATTGTATGAATTGTTTGCATCGGTTATTTTGGAACTTTGTCTAACAAAATACATTACAGTATCTATATACATAGGCACATTTTCAATCAAATCACAAACCATGTGCAAACTGTTGCTACTACTAAAACATGTGTTTATTGTAGTGATGGTTGGAGGGGCAATTGTTAAAGAGCGTGTGTAGGAGGTAGACTCAGATTGAAGTCTCATTCACACATTCTCTTTCTCTCCAGAACGCCAGTCCTTTGATGACCATTAAGTTTGATTTTATTTGAAGAACATCAGGTAAAGGCAAGCAAGAGAGCAAAGGCAGTGCTCTGTGCTCATAGAGAGACCAGCTTAGCAGCGGTCGAGTGCTGGTATCATCGTTGGAATGCCTTCTCGAGACCAGAATAAATTATAGTCCCCTGACACTTAAGAAGTTGATTAAAATGGGGACCCAATATAGGAAAAGCCTTAACAACAACCCAAAAAAAAGAAGAAATTTTTTTTTACGAGATGGTTTATGATAAAATTTCAGGACCACGGTTAAAAGGCAAGTGGGAGAGGTAAACATTGGGTCGAGTCAATAAAAATGTCCTAAAATGAATAGAGGGCAGCACCACACATACACCAAATGCACACAAAAATAAATGGTAAAATTTAAAAGGCTATGTTAAGATAGTTCATAACAAAGGAGCCTAAAGTAAGGCCTAATTTCTTAAGATTAACCGTGACCCTTCTTTAGGTCGGGATGCCAGCTGTACACAAAACGATGTAATCGTGTGCTGCTTGCGGCAGGAGACTTTGCCTCTCTGACAAAATTTGTGCAAGTTGCTAATCTTTATCTTAAGTATCATGCATAAAAGACTAATGAATTATATACAAATTATATATTAGTGTAAACATGACTTGTCTACTGATATATAACAATATCGGACCTATCGGCTATGAAAAAAAAAAAGTTATAATATGTAATAGAGGGAGTTGGCTGCTACTCTTAAGGGTGTCATGACTCTAAACTCAGAATAACTCTTTAATTTAATAAAATTATAAACTGTAATAATAATAAAAAAAGAAAGAACGTTTTCTCTTTCCAAAGATATATAATATGGCATGGTTACTATTATGGGTTCAGACTATAATGGAGTAGAATAGACAATATATAACACATACTACCAGCAAAAATTAAATCTGGAACCTTCTTACAACTTCTCCCATGTTACTATTCCGATTTGTATGTCCCAATAAGCTAATATTTGATTTTAGCATATGATCTACTGGTAGAGAATGAACTAAAGCTTAGTAAAATATCACATTTAAGGTGGTACAGTTGTAAAATCTTTGGTAAAAATTCTTTTCTTATCATGTGTTAAAAAGGAGGGAAGTTATCTACACTCCACACTTGCTGCTTGGTTTGAAACCGAGGGATGATACCCGTTGAGTCTTAGCCTATAACAGCGCATTGTCTTTCTCAACGTTTTCTCTATCAACGTGATATGCATTGCGCTATTCTAAATATCGCGCTTCCTTTCGAAGCTGCTACATAAATCAAAAATAATGTTCTTTAAGGGATCTGAAAAGTATATCTTAAGTAATAGCACATAGATAGTTTAAACCTCATAGAGACAGTGAGGCCTAAGTATTCTATTGTAAGTAATTCTTGTAGCCAACACAGCTACATTACAATTATCATTAGTCATTAGTCCTTTTTTTTCCAGCATTCTGCAGTCCAACTACAACTATTACAAATTAACTTAATTTGCAATGCACATGCATTAATTAACATAACATGACATGACAACCACATACAATTATTAACTAAAGCATAAATACATTGATTTATGGACCAAACTAATACACTGGACAATTGATATGTGAAGCTAGCTATTGAACTATTGTAAGTAGCAAATACAGAACTACTTACTAATTTATCCCACATTGACTTACTGACTAAATTTTACCCTACACAGTCGTGACAATGGTACAGTCACCTAGTACCTATAATCAGTTATGACACTTTTAAACAATCAGGCAATGGCCATGGCCAAACAACCAAATTCTCCATGCATGGATAATGGAGAAAACAACTACTTTAATAATGGAAAACCAAAATCTAAGTTTTCAATGAATCTCAGAGAAATTATAAGGAGTAAAAATTAAACTTGCATGAATTAAGGTAAAATTTTAAAAGGGGGTTGTTTTACAGACTTTACTTATACAATGGTGGTAATTACCACATGGTAAAATAATCTAAATGTCTATCAAATGTGAAGAAAATTATTAAATGTCTAACTCACACTAAGCAAGGGCTGTTTGCTTTTATATTATTTTCTTATCTGCGCAATTTGAATCTAAACCTCATATCTGAGGGTTCTTAAGATGGACTGCTAAAAGCTCAATAAGTCATTAAGTGGCTTATCCCTCTTAAAATACAGGCACAGATGCATACAACTAAATCCAGCAGAGCACGACCAACAATCCCCAAAACCTGGGAAATAGTTATGTGCCTGCAGTCTTAAGTGACAATTAGTGACTGCATTGCATTAGAGGCCCCTTTGCTAGCATAGCTCCTTGACATTATCTGGGACTCCAATTACTTTTTAAGCAGCTTACATGCACATCAGAGAGCTTTCACCTCAATAATGTGGATTATTAAACTCTTTTATGATCACACTATCTCGTGTTAAAGTTTGAAATAACATGACTTAGACGAAGGCTTTTAAAAAAATGACGTTAGACTCACTATCAAGATCCTAGCCTAGTAGCAGCCCAGATCATTACACTTACAGCCTAACATCTAGTTATGTATGAAATTTAATTCATAGTCCACCTCTCTAAAGTATATATAAGCACGTCATGAACACAAGACTACTCTAGTATCTGTATACTGGCAGTGAGCATAATAATCAATTGTGATCAATAACGGATAGATGTGGCATTGATCAAGTTTGTATGATCCTTGTGCAGAACATTGGCAGCTTGCCATTACTGAAGGCTGCAATCAGACTGATACCAGGCACCAAACAAGTATTCCAGCACAAGACAACTTTTCCATCCTAAATAAACACCATGGGTCAATTTAGCGTCAAGGTAGAGGACTAGTCTCAATAGCGGAGGTTACCAGTGCTGAACAAGTGGGTTTGATCCAGATACATCAATACACTCAGTAGGTCCCATTCCCCCTTACCTGGGAAGTATTGCTCTTACAGGAGCCTTTGCTGAGAAAGTACCCCAAATTTTACCCCCAATGGGTGACAGATAACATTCAAAAATGTTTAAAATTACAATAAAATTTAAATAATATACTAATAACTAATAATAATAAGTTTAAAAAAAGGTAAAAGGTAAAGGTAGTCCCATAGCCTTGTGGCCGTAGTCTCCGTACGGAGTCTCCGAGAAGAGATCAATGCGCTGCGTTTAATGATTTTAGAGCAGGCCGATATGATAAAACAACTGCGTGAAGAGCGAATCGGACTTGCGGACCGAATAAATATAGAAAGCGAGCAGACGACGCGACCGTCAACTAGGTTGTCTACCACTTCCTATGCTGCGGCAGTCAGATCTATACCCGCACCAGATTCTGATCGGTCACTGAACACTGCACAGCAGAAGAAAAACAGCACAACAACTAAAGACGGCAAAAAATACACGCAACAGCAGAAAGAACATGGAAAGAACAAACATGACGTCAAACACAGACAAAACAGGAATGCGGAAGAAACAAAGGCGGAAGTAAACAAGAGTTTGAGGACACTGTTGTTATTCTGCATGACTCAGTTCTAAATGGAGTTCAAGCTTCTAGACTGGGTCAGTCCTATGGTTTTGAAGCTGTGAAATGCCAAGCATCAACCGTTGGTGACATCCTTTGTTCTTTTGAACAGATTGATGAACAAACAACGCAGAGAAAAAATGTGAAAGCAGTTGTGCATGTTGGAGTAAACGACATTAAGAACAAGGACCCAAAATCTGTAAGCAGAGATTTTGTCGAAGTGATCAAGACCATGGCTTCTCGGAATCCTGGAGTGCAGATCGTTGTCAGCAAAATAGCGGCAGTGAAAGATAAGGAACTGCGTGCGAAGAGAGATGTTTTTAACGCACTAACTTTCTCTTCGCTTATGGATGAACCCAACATCACCTTTGTGTCCCATGACAACATGCCTGGTTATACCATGAGGGACCACCTTCATCCAAACAGAAAAGGGTCAAGCATTTTGGCTGGTAACATTGGACGTTTTATCCATAGCATGCTGTGGAGAAAACCTAGCCCCAAGAGATTTGCCCGGCGTTACCAGACAAGTGACTGCCTCGGCTACTATGATGTCAGAGGCAGGTGGCATCCAGCAGCCCGGCCAGTTTTCCCCGTCAAATGGTATTAGGGACATTGGGTTACCAGAATACTAACTACTTATATATACAAATATATATAAATGTATAAATATACAATTTAAACTGTAAAATGAATGAACAAAATGTAAAATTATTTCAGTGGAATAGTCGATCTCTAGGCACAAATTTACTGTCTTTTCAACAACATATATCACAGGAAAATTATGCTGTATTAGCGTTACAGTCACTAAATCTCAATAATAACAAATTACCAAAACTAAAAAATTATTACTTTCCTCCCTTATTCCAAACTAGTAACGACACACAAAAGGTTCAAACAGCCCTGTACATAAGATGTGATTTAGAATATTGTTCAATTCCATCACCAATACCAAAAACAATAAAAAATACTTTTGGAAGTGTTGCAATGATCAAAATAAATAAGCACACCATTTTTAATATAATATCCGTTTATATGCCAGATGGTCCAAAGGAAGACAACTCTGACTGGGTAAAAACTATAGGTAAGTCAGATGAGAAGTGGATTATTTTGGGGGACTTCAATGCTCATTCTCCTTGGTGGGAACCGGGATGTCAAATCACAACAAGTAATCGTTTTGTTGATAATTTATTAGATTCTAAATTGTGTTTATTAAATGACGGTCAATTTACTAGAATTCCTGACGTTCCTTACCACAGGTCTACATCTATTGATCTTTCCCTTGCGACTCCAGATATTGCCTTAAATTCTGTTTGGTGCCCTCTTGACGATTGTTTAGGGAGTGATCATCTTCCAATTATTATCACTTTGAATGAACAAGAAACAGAACAAAGACAAAAAGAAGATAAGATACCTAAATTCAAATATAAATATGCAAATTGGGACTTCTTTAAAACATGCCTAGAAAATAATGATATTAATAACGTTCATGATGAGGATATAGAAATTTTTTACTCAAAATTTAGAGATTCTGTATTGAAGGCAGCAGAAAAAAGTATTCCAAGATGCAAACAAAAGAAGCGAATATCTCATTCCGGAAATGTGTGGTGGAACAATGAATGTGAAAAAGCTGTTAACAATAAAAAGGTCACATATAAAAATTGGATTAGGAATAAAACATTTGACAATTTTACAATCATGAAACATGCTAAAATATATTGCAACAGCATTATTGCCAGTGCTAAGAAACATTATTGGTCAGAATTCTGCATGTCAGAAATAACCGAGTCAAAAGATATGTATAAGGTTTGGAGAAAAGTTAAAGAGATGAAAAATGGATTTAATCTACAGTCTTATCCTATTAAATTGCAAGACAATATTTTCCCCTCATCTGAGGATAAAGCAGAAGCATTTGCAAAACATTTCTCAGTAAATTCATTGTCCAGTAGTCTTGATTTACATATACAAATGTTTAGAAAAGAAGAAGAAATCAAAGCAGAATATGAAGATCCTATACCAGATAATTTGCATTATTTAAATGCTCCTATTAATTATGAAGAGTTTTTAGAAACGTTACAATCTTTTTCATCAAACAAAACTGCTGTTGGTCTAGATGGTATCTCTTATCAATTACTGAATCACTTGCCAGCTACATGGAAAAAATTGCTACATTCATTATGCCAAAGATGTTGGCAAAGTGGAATTCTCCCTACTATCTGGAAGAAGTCTGTAGTTATTCCAGTACATAAGCAAGGTAAGTCTCGTGCGTCAGTAAATAGTTATAGACCAATTGCATTGACGTCTCAAGTTGGAAAATTATTAGAAAAAATAATTTTAAACAGATTAAGTCAATTTTGTGAAAAAAATAAAATAATCCCTACAAATCAAGCCGGGTTTAGAAAGGGTCGGTGTACAACTGATCATCTTGTTAAATTAACCAGTCATGTTAAGAAACAATTTGCTCATAGAAAAAGTATTCTTGCTGCTTTCTTTGATATCAAAAAGGCGTATGACAGTGTTTGGCATGCTAGACTGCTTTATAAATTAAAACATATTGGAATAAGTGGTCATATGTATCACTACATACACAATTATCTAAGTGGCAGATCTATATGCACAAGAGTAGGGAATGCTTATTCATCTTTTTATAACATCGATATGGGAATACCTCAGGGGTCTATTCTTGCCCCTTTATTGTTTTCAATCCTCATTCATGATCTTCCCACATTTATTTCTAAATCAGCAAATGTAGTTCAGTATGCGGATGACATTGCTATGTGGATTAATACATCTCTCAGAAAGCATACTAAAAAGAGAGTAGTAATGTATGTACAGAAACTTTTCCAAGAAGAACTAAATAATCTTTCTAAATTTTTGAAAAATAATGGTCTGGAACTGTTTACTGATAAAACGTATTTGATGCTTTTCAATAATGGAAATAATCCTAAATTATTACCTGTTTTGAAATTAAATTGTGAAGTTCTTGCTTACAAGCAGCAGGTAAAATTTCTCGGAGTTTACCTAACACCAAAGTTGAACTGGAAGTTACATATTGAGCATTTAATAACGAAAGCAAGAAAAACCTTGAATTTATTGAAAATTATTAATATGCAAATATGGGGTCAAAACACTAAATCCCTATTACATTTAGCTATATCACTAGTTCGATCAAAGCTTATTTATGGTCAGGAAGCATATTTTTCAGCAAATAATTCATTATTAAATAAATTACAAAGTATTGACAGTAGGGCTATTAAAATTGCTTTAGGAGTTCCAGTTCATGCTAACACTCTACGAATATACCAAGAAGCTGGAATATTATCACTAAATCAACAACGTCAACTGGCTACTTCGAAATATGTGTTAAGATGTTTATCTGTTCCAAATTCGGTGTATGATGAAATATATATCGACGCTCAACAAGATTATCCCAAAAGAACAAAAAATATGAAGTACTTGCAGCCAATTAGAAACTATACAAAAGACCTTTTTGATAAGTGTGACATTGGTATCACATCAGTTTCAGTTCTTCCATTAACACCATTGATTCCACCATGGGAGCATTTATGTGCACATATTGATATTGACTATAGCCAAACTAAGAAAGAGGATAATCCTAATTTATTAGTTACTGAGGTAAAAAAGCATATTGAAAGTAATTACAAAAACCATATGCAGATTTTTACTGATGGATCAGTTCTAGATTCTTTGGATAGTGGATCAGCATATATTATTCCTGAAATAAATATCAGAAGGTCATATTATTTAGGAAGGGGATTTTCTATATTTACAGCTGAGCTTTATGCTATTTTAATGGCTTTAAAGTTCATTATGTCGTCACCTTTAGAATTATTTGGTATATTAGTATGTGTTGATTCAAAAGCGGTTCTGTATGCATTAAAACAGTGGAACTGTAAAGATAGAAGGGAGATTATCTATGAAATTAAACATATGATACATTGTGTGATTTCTAGAGGAATAAATATTGATTTCTGTTGGATACCATCACATTGCGGAATTCATTGGAATGAGGTATGTGACAGATTAGCTAAGGAGGGAGCACAAAGGTCGTCAGATTCTATAATTATAACAAATTTAAATATGTGTAATCATGAAATGTTTTCCTTACTAGAAAAGGCAGTTTATCATGATAATAACATTAAAAATATATCTATACTGAATTGTTCAAGACCACTTTCTAAATTAATATATAAATTAAGAATGAACGCATGGAGCACTAAATACTCAGCTGATGTTCAGTGTATATGTAATACAAGTCTATCAGTACATCACCTTCTCTTTGAATGCTCAGTTTTAACAGACATATTCAAAGTAAATGGACTTAGTATAACTAAATATGGACATTCTGTAGACATGGTTCTATATCATCCAAATGTTACAGACATTGTGAAAGTTATTGCTAAATCTCCTGTTGGTAGACTCTTATAGACTGCTTGTTTTGAAATTATGTTTTGAAATAGTTAACGTGTTTTAAACGTTGCATTTTCAATGTCTACTATCACCAAAATGTGTTATCCAAATGTTACAGACGTTGTGAAAGTTATTGCTAAATCTCCTGTTGGTAGACTGTTATAGACTGTTTTGAAATTATGTTTTGAAATAGTTAAAGTGTTTTAATAGTTACATTTTCAGTGTCTAATATCACCTAAATGTGTGAAGAGACGTTAAATTAAAGATTGATTGATTGTGGCCGTAGGTGAGTGTGATGTTGGAGATCACACTTATCTTGGGCCAGCATAATGAGGGTGATGCCCATCTCTCTCCCTCGCTGCTTTACCTTCCCCACCCTTAAGAGAGTAGGTACTCAGTCACAGTTGATTCGACTGGGGGCGTTGTTATTTGTCGCTTCACATTTTGCGGTCACCCATCCAAGTGCTAACTGCACTGGACGGTGCTTAACTTGCGACACAGTAGCGAGTGCTCCAACCACTGCGCTATCCGAAGAACTACTAATAATTTTTATTTGCCTTTGGGGGTACCACTTTCATTACCCTAATTCAGTATTGCATCAGTTTGTTACTGTATGTAAAGTGTAAAGCTTATGGAGTCAAAAACGATCTCAACATATAGCAAAGTGAAAGTAAAATGAGATAAGTGCAATGCATACCCCCAATTGTAGCTTCATGATGCTCATGGAACTCCCCTCTTGCAAAACGGAGGGCTATGGATGATTTACCGACACCCTGATCTCCCAGCAGCACCAATTTCACCTGTCTGTTGCGAACTCCAGCACCACCTTCAGCACGTGCCCCAGCACTATTGTTGCGGTTTGCAACGTGTCCACTCATTTTTCACAAAAGCTAGTCTTTTCTCGTATTCCTAATGTAAAAGTAGATTTGAGATCCCTCTTCTTTCTTTGTTCACTTGTCAGCAGCACAGTTTATATAAATATATTTGTCCTGCAAACAAGAGGAGGAAATGTTTAATACTTGAATTCCACAGAAACATGACTTTCAGTTTTAGAAAACAGCAGAACACAGGTCACAGGACAGGACACAGCCACACTAAATGATACAAAAGTGTCCAACATACACACGATTTTACTTTTAAAAGTTACAATGTCACAAATTGTGGTATGACCACTAATTTACTAAGTAAATCTTTAAATAGACACAATTAAAGTTGCTCAACATCTATTTACAGAAAAGTAAACTGACTGTATGAAAAACTATTACTACTAAACAATGGAATGACACCACTAATAAAATATGTGCACACTGTTCTACTTTCCGGCTACATGTAAAATAAAGCAATGTTATCCTTCATGGCTTCAACCTCACTGATAAATGCATCATTGTTCATTTCTCCTACGCTATTGAGATTATTATTCTTTGATACTATTATATTGTTCCCTTGTTGTAACAACTGATAACTATAGAATAATGCGCACACTGATAAATTTGGGCCCATTCACAGACCACTGTACTGTTTTAATCTTCACACAGTTAAAAAAAAAAACATAGACAAAGCTGTAGCACAGTGTGCTTTCATTATTTTAATACATTCATGATTCATTTCCTGATTACAATGCGACACTTGTGGAACATAAATGTAAATTCCTCATTCATGCACTTTTGACATAAATCTCTTGCCCCATAACTTAAAAATATAAGTTAAGAAGCTTCCTTTCAATGGTGCACGTTTCATAAAATGTCTTATTTGGTGAGCAGCTCCATTCGTAAGAAGAACAAAATGTAACTAATTTAGTGAGGCAATCTGAGCAAGTATACTGTCAATATTTTGAGCAATCTGAATTCAGTACAGAAGTAGCGACTGAAAGCAAATGGTTATTGAAGGCATTAGCAGATTCATTGGATGAAATTTCATGATGATTTGAAGACATGGCATGCCGTAGTTGAGAAATGTCAGTTATTTTCTGTTAGTTTAATCAAATATCTTTTTTAAAGTCACTCACTATGTTTTTGATTTAATTACGAGTTTATTGTACTCTTGAAACTGTTTCTCACATTTAAGTTTATCTCATGGTGACATTCACATTGCTTTTATAATTTTCGGAGTCAACCATTGTGGGAGTTCAGGATGTTAGCATACAAGCGTTAAAGAGTCGGTCTGACAGATGGAGATAACAGGAAGAAAAAGAAGTCATCATCAGGATCATTAGCGAGAGAGAGAGAGAGAAAGAGAGAGAGAGAGAGAGAGAGAGAGAGAGAGGGAGGGAGAAAGAGAGAGAGAGAGATAGAGAGAGAGAGAGGGAGGGAGGGAGGGAGGGAGGGAGAAAGGGTGAGAAAATCTGTTAGATGCTCTGGCAGTTTAAATATGGAAATAAAATTGCACAAACTTGTTACTGTCTAATGTATAAATAAACTGTTACTTACTGAGTCATTCACATTATTCTGAAAAAAAATTTAAATTAAAAAAATAACATGCACTGCTTGGTGTCTCATACTTGTGATTAATAATAATAATAATAATAATAATAATAATAATAATAATAATAATAATAATAATAATAATAATAATAATAATAGTGGATGCTATGTACAAACTCTTTCCAAAATCAACAATCAGGCTCAAAGCGCTGTGATCTGTAGGTACACACTCACATGTTCCACTCACTCTCACACACAACAAACACACATCTATCACTCAAACATGTGGGGAAAAGGCATGGAGATCGCTTTTGGAAGACAGAAAGATCATTTAATTTTTAGTTTTGAAATTTTAGATTAACTCAATAACTGCATCCAATGCCATTATTGAAAGAAGGGAAAAAACTGAAGTACCTCATTAAACTCATACCATTGAAACAGTTGATTACATTATAAATTAATACATGATTATTGCTTTAGGTCCAGCCAAATTAGGACCAGTATAGCCGAATCAGGACCACAAAATCAAGACCACAACTTCGCTGAAAGAGGACTTGCCCCTGATCCGCATAAAAGATCTGCCGCAACAACCCTAGTGGTAACACAATGAAGGCACTCCACCAGCCGGTCACTTTACAATAAAGACATCCCACGCAGGGGACGCTAAGCTATTCTCTAATTTATCGAACCCCCTTTTACAAAAACAAAATAGAATATAAACATCATTATAAAATATCAACAAAACACATACATATTTAAAATGCCAAATACATGAAATAACATCACAGGAAGCCCCAGTGACCGACCACCTAGCAGGAATGCAGAAAGCGTCCAATATTTCCAAGCTGATCCAACAGACCTCGCACACAAATGAGGAGTTTTGTCCCGGAAGAGTTTTCAAGAAAAAAGGTAGGTGACTGGTCTAGCAAAGAAGAAGATAGTATAGTAGATTGATAGAACAGAGTAGGAATGAAAAAGAACAAAGGAGAAAGACAGCAACAGTGGGAATTTAAAGCACTACATTTCCAGAAAGTGGGGATACTATTTATACTGAAACCCCCGGCACGCCCATGGGGGGAACAGTTGGTTAGAAAAAAGTAATTATACACTATACATTTGTATTCATAATTTTTTTTTAAACCTTATTATAGTGCAAGTAATTTTTTGCCTGCCTTTCATGACATCATATGTATATGCCACTAAGCCATTACTATCAATGGCAACAGCAACATATGCTGCCTGGCAATGACACATTCATCAAAAAATATATCTTCAGTCATGAATATATCCCATTCTATATGTCATTGACCCGCTAAGAAATCCATGACTCAGTTTGAGATTGCCCAAAGAAAGCAACACTGACTTCCAAAGCTAGTTGGGACCGTATAATTCACTACTTGGCGATAACTAAATAAGTAACAAGCATAAACCTTGGGATTTATCACCAAGTCTAGCACTGAGTGATGGCAATGCTTACCTCAATGGTATTTGGTAGATTTGAGAATGAGAAGTACGAAAAGAAAAAGTGTGAATGACAATACTCAATAGGGTTTAATTTATCAACTACACACCTAAACATCAATGTCGATTTTAAATTCATGCAAACACGCCATCATTATAAATGATCTAAAGATAGAGATGACCCTGTAACCTTTAGGTGGTTGGGGAGAGAGGGGTCTGAGAACTCTTTTCTCTGAGCCAGATTAATGAGGACAGTGCCCATCTCCTCTCCTTCACTGCTTTACCTTACCCGGTTCTAAATAGAGCCAGGTACCCATTCACAGCTGGGTGGACTGGGGTGTGTTGTGCGCTTGTTTTATTATGGTTTGTTGTTGGAAGGTTTTCTTCCAAGCATGGACACCTATCCAAGTACCAACTCGTTCCGACGTTCTTCACTAAATATTTTCTAGCTGTGCCCAAACCACTGCGCTAGTGCACCACCCTGCAGCTTTGTAATAAATAAATATAATAAGTAGTGCAAAGCTAATTCATGCTGTAAACACAGTGTTTAATAAGAATGTAACTATATCAATGACTATGTAGGGTGATTTACATTAACAGTAAAATAATGTTGTATAAATCGTAAAATTGGTTTCATGTGAAAGATTTGACAATAATATCAGTGGCAGACGAGATCCTTTCAAGTAGAAGCTGACTACCGATATATGGCTTCTCCACTGAAAGAATACAGTATACCTGGCGTGGCAACATGAACACCAGAAACATTTTTAACCTGTCCTATCCTGTAACTCGGAAGTGGTTGGGACACCACATATGATCGTTTAACCAGCATACTCAATCTTTCTCTGTCCTCAGCAACCCTGATGGCTTAGCTGATGGCATGATTTTTAACCAGGATACCCTTTTTTTTTGTTGTTTGTTTTGTTTTTGCTGGAGTCTTAGACCACGAAATACATTCCTTAACACACTGGAGATTAAAATCTGTATAAGTGTGCAAAGTTTGATGTAAATTGATTCAGCATTTCAAAAGATATGTGGCTGACCAGCACCCCCCAAACAGGAACTCAGAAAGTTACAAATTTAATTATATTATATAGAAAGATTTGCAATAGCATCTGGCTGCTGCAAGCACCATGCCACTAAATTGTTGTGAGGTGCAAGTGTTAAAAACACCCAAAGGGGGAGAACAGAAACTCACAAAAAATTTATTAACAACACTGAACACTCTAGCACTCACACTTGTGAAGTTGTGTGAATGTAATTTGGTTATGATCTTTAAATCAATATTTAGTACTATGCCAATTATTTAAACCTCTTGAATCCATGTGTTCATTGGTCAGTCATTTGGCAAATATAAATCTACTAGTCAATGTAATAATAATAATAATAATAATAATAATAATTTTATTTGTAAAGCGCACATATCAGACAACATCTGCTCAAAGCGCATAAAACATCAAAAGACATACAATGCACATAAATGTAAATAGACGACCGTAATTAATAATAATCACAATAACAATGAATTGGATAAGTTCGATAACACTTTAAAATACTCTCAGGTTAAAAAAAAAAATAATAACAAGTACAATAAAATGTGACAGATAGAGAACACATGCATGCACACACACACACACATACACACAGTGACACACTCACAAATAAGTAGGAAGGTAAAAGCAAGCATCAAACAGATAGAATACATGGGATAAATGAATGCATACTTAAAAACATAACAGTTTTAAGTAAAACTCCTATGAGAGAGAGGGGAGCAGGCAACCAAAGGTGAGGGACTCAATGAAGGTACTTATTAAACAGATGAGTCTTGAGGACTTTCTTGAAAGTTGTGAGGCACTGAACTTGTCTTAGAGATACAGGAAGACAATTCCAAGTTAAAGGCCCAAGCACACTGAAAGAATGTTTCCCAAAAGTAATCAAGATTGATTGATTGATTGTTGCTTTAGGTCCAGCGGACTCTTCCGAGCCAAATCAGGACCAGACAACCCCCGATCCGCATAAAAGATCTGCTGAAACAACCCTAGTGGGAAAATTGAATGCCCTCCAACGGCCAGCCACTTTACAATAAAGACATCCCACGCAGGGTACGGCTGAGGCTTTACCCCAACTACTCGAACCCCCGGTTACAAAAACAAAATAGAATACAAACATCATTATAAATTATCAACAAAACATATACATATAAAATGCCTATATTGCTAAATAATAACATCATAGGAAGCCCTAGTGACCACCCGGCAAAAAGCGTCCAACACTCCCAAGCTGATCCAACAGACCTCATACACAAACAAGGAGTCTTGTCCAGGAAGAGTTTTCAAGAAAAAAGGTAGGTCATTGATCAAGCGAAGAAGAAGATAGTATAGCAGAGTGATAGGACAGAGCAGGAATGGGAAAGAGTAAATGAGGAAGACAGCGACAGTGGGAATTTAAAGCACTAAATTTCCAGAAAGTGGGGATACTATTTATACTGAAACCCCCAGCACCCCAACGGGGGTACTGTTGCCGCAGTGAATTGGTCATGCCTACAAAGTCAAGACAGGTTTTCAACTGGGGCTTTCACTTTTCCCTTTATAGGTTAGAACAATCTACAGTGGCAAGATTGCTCATGACCCCAAGGGGTAATCAAGGAATAACCTGGAGCAGTGAGAAGAGAGGTACTTGCAGAACGTAACGAACATGCAGGTGTGTAGGGATGAAGCAGATCAGAGAGATATGATGGGAAAGACTCAGAGTGCAGGAATGGGAAAGAGTAAATGAGGAAGACAGCGACAGTGGGAATTTAAAGCACTAAATTTCCAGAAAGTGGGGATACTATTTATACTGAAACCCCCGGCACCCCAACGTGGGTACTGTTGCCGCAGTGAATTGGTCATGCCTACAAAGTCAAGACAGGTTTTCAACTGGGGCTTTCACTTTTCCCTTTATAGGTTAGAACAATCTACAGTGGCAAGATTGCTCATGACCCCAAGGGGTAATCAAGGAATAACCTGGAGCAGTGAGAAGAGAGGTACTTGCAGAACGTAACGAACATGCAGGTGTGTAGGGATGAAGCAGATCTGAGAGATATGATGGGAAAGACTCAGAGTGTATGCTTCAATACGAACTTTGACAGGCATCCAGAGCAATCTTCTGAGCAACTGGGTGGCACTGACACGACGGGGCTGACGAAGAACCATACGCACAGCGCTGTTCTGGATCTTTTGCAACCTCAAAAAGCTTGTTGTCAGGCACACCTGCTAGAAGTGTGTTACAGTAGTCTAGCCGAGAAAGAATGAATGATACAGCCAGTTTGTTTGCATCATCAACAGACAAATAGTGACGGATTTTACTGATTCTGCGGAGCTCGAAGTAGAGAGATTTACAGAGCTGGATGATTTGGGTCTCCATTGACAAGCAGCTGTCTAGGTGGACTCCAAGGTTTTTCACAGAATAAGAAAATGTAATCTCACTACCAGATGCATGCTACTAGTTTACATTTGGTATGATGAATCTACATAAATCAAGACTGTATTTTATAGTATCACTATGCCACAACCAAAATGTGATGATTAGTGATTATTGATACACACTACAAGTAAAAGTTTAAAGCTTTTATATATATATATATATATATATATATATATATATATATATATATATATATATATATATATATATATATATATATATATATATATTATATATATATTATAATAAATTATATATTATTATTATTATTATTATTAGCCTACACAATTTGTAGGCTACCTTTATTCTACACCATTGTATTCCTCCAACAATTAAGATGTCAGGAGCTGGGAAATTTGAGAGTTCGTTTAATCCTTTATGCGTGCAAGATGATTTGATTTTTACAAATTTATCATGTATAATTTTGACCACAAGTCTGCAAGAGTGTTTTACTATTATGTATCACTAGCTATTTGTTTAAAAAGAATCACAACAATCAACACTCGATTTTCTATATTTTAATATAAAAAGTCCTTTTAATACTTATAGCTAGCCTAGTGAGCAATAACCAATTAGCTTATACAAGTAGTCTCTGTTCATTGACCCAGTAATCATGTAATGGCGATCAAAACAAATTCATAAGTATTTGTTATTGTTTTGTCTCAGTAGGCTGAGTAGTTATGCAATGCATGTTATTCAAACAATAACTTTTCTATCAAAACACCAACGACACCCTTGAATCTGTACTCGAAGGCAAAACTTTCGTAAAACACACTAGAACCCTTGATTCATTCTTACCTCAATACATTGCGAAGAACGACGAAGAATGACAAAGACATCCGTCCACCTCCGTGTCTGAATCACAATGAACACACAACACGCGTTCACCGTCTAGTGAAACGCCCCCTTGTTCAAAACAAAACAAGTACTTCAATGTCGTTTTCACCTGGATCACAAAATCGGATTAACGAGTTCCTTTTCTGTTGAAACGACTGACCATGTTTCTCGACACACAAGATTAAAAAAAAATTAAATGCGTCTAAAGATGTTTACAAATGAATGAAAATGCATACACAGACGACAATCACTTCCGTAACCTTCGACCTCGTTTTGGATGCGCAATATACCGGATGTTCTGTTATAGGCCTACTTTCTCTCTCTCACTTTAGAGTTCTATTACCTGATTGTAATTTTGTGCTGCCCTTTAGAAGTATTATTGCATGAAGTATGAGAAGTTTTCATGCGGTTATAAATTATGTTAATGTGTTAGAGATAGTGCGTGTGCTGATGTGTGTGCCCGTTTAAATGCGTTAGTTTGAATGCGCGTGTTTATGGTCTGACTTTATCATCTTGCTTGAAAAAAAAGATGTTAATAATACAACCAACTAACCATGATGAGTTTCACGTTTATTTTTGGGTGGGTCCTGTGTTCTTTATAAGCATTATCGCATGAAGTATGATGATGGTGTATATCAATCTGAATAGAGTCTGCAAGTGTAACCAAGTGAATATTGTATTTATAAAATGTATATATCAAACAAACTACATTTTATAAATACAATATATATGGCCTCCATGCGAGTCAAAAATAACATTTGTTAACAATTATTACCTAGACCTTGAAATGAGGCCATTAAATCATTGATAATTATCAAGCTAAATACCATACTACCAAGTTTAGTTGAATGTTAAAAAAAAAAGATGTTACGTTAAAAGTTTTGCACAGACATTTTGTTAGTATCATATTTGGACTTGTATAGGACTCGTCTCATTCAGATTTGCAGATATCTGAATTTTTGTAATATTTGGATGAGTACACATTCTCACATTGCTTCACTTATGTGAGTAAAAAAAATATATCTCAGCCAAGAAGTGAAACCCTAACCTTCTGAAGCCTTCACAACTAAGCCACAAAGAATACTGGCAAAGAAACCGTAATTATCTGAGAGCTATCAGAACAGTCAGAGCTTCGCAACTTGTGTCTAGCAAAGACATGGATATGGCACTAGCGACTTTGAGGTAAACGAAAAATGATAGCATAAATATAAGAATGGCCATTAACCCAGATAATGTGCCCAAGAAGTTTGTCCAAAATCCATTCAGTAGGTCTCGAGATACAGCGTACAATGGAACGACAGAAAGACAGACCAACATTTAGCTCGTTCTGATTTATGACTATTTCAAAATATTTACAGACAAGTCTGGAAATGCAAATATACTAAGACTAGCAAATGATGATCATGGAAATATTCCACATCTATTGTTGCCATTTTACCTTTCCTTTTACTGTAGCATGTTGCAGAATGCACACACACAAGATGTAAAGCCGGCAGTTTGAAATGCAAGCTAACACATAATTCTGTGTAATGAATGAATTTTATTGTACATCCAAATGAACATATGTTTACAAAGCTGACATACTTGTGCCACATTTACAATCCAAAATTATTTATAACCCACTTGCTGTGTCCGTGGTTTGCAAGCACGGTACCTTGACTGAAATGTCCAGACAAAATGTTCACTGATCAGATTGCAACTGAATGTGGTGGAAGTGAGAAACATCACTAAAGATGACACCCAGGCAACCGTCTTCTCATCACATTTGTAATATTTTATCTGGTAAAGGATTTTTTTTTCCCCTCCAAACATGAACTGAAAACTGACCTCGAATGTTTATATGTTAATACAACATGAGCTGTACAAAGAGGGTACAATCAGTTGAATCATATACTGAATGTCAAAAATGTTAGTCTTGCCTGCCACAGACTTGATAAAACTTGACGAAGGCCGATTTTCCTCTTCTTTCTTTTTTAAAAAAATGAGAGAATTTTTAATGCAGGCATAAATCGTGAGTTTCATCCAAATCATCACCCAAATGTTTAGTTTGGTGTTGAATTAGAACACTTTTTTCATGGAATAACTGACTGCCGTAACAACGCAAACACAAAATCCCTCGCTGGATAGTCATGAGCTACACGATCAAATATAAAGAATCTTGTTTTTAAACTGCACAAAATCTATACATTTACTAACAAACTTTGTCATAAGCCAATAACAGACCAGACCAACTTTCCCAGAACATCACAGATGCATACAATCTATATGAACATCTAAATAATCAGGAACTTTAGTTCAGTTTGTCACGAGCATTGATAAGATTCCCCAAGCAATCGCCACTCAACTTTCAAACAACTCTCCGGGAATCACAATTCTTGCATGCAGCACACACAAAAAATGAATAACATGAAAAATAACTCTACAAAGCCCCACTACAAATGACAAAAGCATCAAACTGTTCAAAAATATATTTAATTGTGGAAAAAGGACACTGTTAATTTCCCAAACTCTAAATACATTGACTGGTTTTTAGACTATTATTCTATTTATTTCAGATATCACAATGTGCTCCTAAAGAATAGTTCCATTAACTATCAAATAAAATCTGCTCGATTTTTTAATTCAAATATCTACCTCTACTAATATAATTAGCTGTTAATTTTAAAAAAAATCGCTTGGGATGGGATAAACAGAACAACTGCAAGCATAACACTGATCTAAAATAAAGTACAACAATGTTGCACCTCTTCTGCACAAATCATATCAAGCATTCACTTTATTTCAATGTTGAATGTCCACATACAAAAATAAAACTGACACAAATTTCAAACATGTTGACATTTTTTCCATAAAAAGAATGTATGTACAACAGGGTGAGCGCAGTAGTTTATTTCCAATCACTACCATATCACAACAGCCTCATAAACAACATAACGCCAGTGCATGGATGATAAGTGAACTACATAAAATGAGAATATAAATGTAACACATCTGCACAGCTTGGCGTTGCAAGACAGAAGACCTGACTGCAATGCCATTTACTCATATGTATGCAACTTGACAAAGACAAAAATTATATTTGCAGTTTCAGGAGGGGTGATCAGGCATACAATTGTATCCATATGGACACGTACCAAAAATAAATGAATCATCAAAACATGTTGATGCATCTTCCCTCTTTTCATGTGCAGTGTTAATTTAAATTAAATCAATGTGATAAACGTCTCCACTTAGAAAAAAAACAACAATAAAATCAATAAATTTATCATAATGAATATTACCAAAGAAAGTTCAAAATATTCCAACAACGAAATAAACCATCTATGTCACATACATACATTTTCTTGTTCAGACTACACAAATTCAGGAACAATAAAGCAATGTATCAGAGATACTGAAGTCTGAGTACACAATTCTACTGTTAATGTCTCAGGTAAATACTTCACCCAAGAAAGTTAAGTGAAAAGATAACACAAAAAACTATTAGTGAATCTTTTTCAATTATACACCAAATGAAAGCTGAAGTTGGATTTGCTTGTATTACAGATACTAATTTTATTAGCTTGGAATAGTCTAGAAATACAAGTATCTGCTCAATAACAAATTTTAAAAAAAAATCAACCCCAAAAACAATGAAATAACACTCCTGCCATAATATAGGTTAAAATAAAGACGAGCAGTGTACAAGTGATACTAGGGAGCTCTTGTCAACGAGTTCCAAATCCATAATCACAACAATAACCAATTTTCTGACATTCCAACTTTTGAAAGGTGTCTGACATTTTAACTATCATCCCCTATGCGTAATATGGATTTTAAAAATAACTGCCCACTGTTAAAAAAAATAAGATGGCACAGACAGCACCTTAAAAATATAAAAAAAAGACTTGCCAAGATCATATAACTATATAGTAATATCCAAAACACGCATACAAGAACTTGAGTGTTCCACATGCTCCATAAAGCACAGCTTAGCAAAGCACTCCCAGACATCAAATAACACAGGTGGGATCATGTTACACGAGCAGAAATAAACTGATCGGAGATGTTAACCGTTACATGACCAGCTTGAATTAAAAAGAAAAATCAAACCCACTCCTATCTTTCAATGAGAAAAAGAACGAATAGATGCGCACTACATTTGAATGACACCTAATAACGCGAAAAGAGCAAAAACTTGTGAATACTCTTAGTCCTGATTACTGACAAGATTTGTCTGCATGGACACTATCTTAAAATAAAATACAGATACATGCAGATAAGAAAGGAGTGAGAAAAAATGTTAATCAATTCAAAGAACAACAACACATGAGTTGTTTTTGTTTGTTGTTGTATTCTGATAGTTGCTCTAGGTGGAAAAAAAAAATTTAAAAAAATGAAGCAAGCACATTGTTCTTCCTGTGTAGTTTGATACTAACACATTGCACCAAGTCCAGCTGGCACAAGTCTTGACCAGTCTTTTGGACCTCCGAAAGGTCTAACACAACTGTACAATGTGTGTGACAGAAAGCAGAGAGTGGCTGTGCAGAGGCCAAAGACAAACTGGAACGCAGACATATAAAAGCTACTTGCAGCAGCCTCCTTCCGACTGCTGGTTGGGTTCATTCAGTCGCACGCCCGGTTGTCTCTGTTGGTTTGCACTGCCTCCTTCATTCTTAGGCAATTTCTTAGCTGAAAACACAAAGCCATGTTATTAGTAAGCACCTGTACATATCAAAATGAACACATTTACCGGACTTTACGATAGTGCACAAGATGGTCTTCTCTGAAATAGAAGTCTTCTCTCAAATAAAAGTAACTTCTTTATTCCAACAGTCAAACTTATGCAGTTCACAACAGGGAATAAATTATTAATCATGGAGCTGGATCCGCAACAAAAGGCGCACTATACAATTCACTTGGTTCTATTTATCTCGGTCAATTTAAAATGAATGACATTTTTCCACATCAGAGGACCCTAAATAAAGATATTAAAGTTTTCAAGACCATTAGGCTTTGCAAATTAAACAGAGAACCCTTTCTTTCTGAATTATTGTCCACTGAAGTGAGCTAATACCGTAATTCCTATTTTTCCATTTGAAAAATAAAGGTTTTTGCTTCCTCTACACAGAAAGTATTTAACTATACAGTCTGAAAAAATTAAATGAAGTGTCTGCTCTACTTAACCAGTATTATTTCATTTTAAAGCATACATTGCACCTTGTTTGGGAACTGTGGGGCTCTGAGCACGCTTTATCATGCTTATTTGCGACGTCTGAATTGCTATTTTGTCCCCACTAGCACTCTCTATTATACTGTCCATCACCAAGCAATTCTTTCTGTTTTGGCTCACTGACAACTACTTTTGATTTAAAGAAATAGCAGTTTATGGGTTATTGTGCATGTACGTAGGCATGGGAGGACTTTACAGTTGGGTACATTTAAAGTATTACGCCGTTGTATCCATAAGGTACTTTTAAAGACTCTTAGAGGCATATTTCTGGGACTAATAAACACTCACTTTCTTTTTCCTTGTATTTTAATATAGTTTGCAAAAAAACATGCATTTCATTACATACTTCTTTAAAAAAAATTGTGACTACCTACTTTAAATACATATTACCATAATGGGAACCATTTCATTCTTTAATACATCTTACCACAATAATATTATACCCAGCAAGTAAAAAAAAAAAAGTAAGTATCCAAGTTATTTCTTGTTTAAATTAAGGTTAAATGTACTCAGTTTATAACAGTTACCAAGGTAACGTTCCGATGTCCTAGACTTAGTTCTTACCAATAGCTAAAAAGATGTCGTTCACGTTCATAGCTGTTTTTGCTGACGTTTCCATAAAAAGCAAACTGTTCTCTTCTGCGTAGGCTTGTGCTTCCTAAAACATTAGGAAAGTGAATAAAGTTATTCGCAAGTTCTCAAAATCATGAACTGACTCCACAATTAACAAAGCAGCAAAAAGCTAAAGAGCAAACATAAAAATAATGCATGCATGATGTGCACAAACATTCACAAACACATAACTATTTAATTCTTTTATGTCAGAGGCTATAAATCATAGTGAAACAAAAGGTTATGCCACTTTTATGTTAGTTAGCTCACTCTTGTGTACACTGACTAAGTACAAACATCAAGGTCTATTCACATAAACTGATCAAAACAATTACCTCATACTCTACCATCCTTTTGTTTGCCAAATCTGCTTTGTTACCAGCAAGAGCTATCACAATGTTTGGGCTAGCTTGTCTCTGCAGCTCTTTTACCCATGTCTTAGCACGACCAAAGGTGTCCTGAAAACAGCACCAAACAAAATTCAGCTATGCTACCAAAATGAGTTTGCTGAATCTTATAGATAAGACAGGGTGGAGAACAACTGAATCAAGAAATCTCTGAAATCCGGCCGGGGCCCAGGGGCCAAGCCCCGGTATTCGCCCCCTGGAAGAAAATGAATGTATGCAATTTTGAAAGTAATTTAGGGCCTCTCCTGAAAGCAAAAAGCACAAAGTAAACATGAATAGAAACAACAACAAAGAAAAGAATGTTTTATGCACATGTCTTTCAAAAAAGTTAAGAATCTTGATTTGTAGGCCTAACAAAGTTTGAGGTCCACCACTGTTACACACAAACTCCACATTTCCAATTTTACTGGGCACACGGTTGTCTATTTTTTAGCTGTAAACAGGCAAGAATTTTTATAATTTTAGAGATATTTAGGGGTACGTTAGTAAAAACACCACATCTTAGGTTTAGTGACTAGTGTATAGATTTAAATGAAATAAAATGCAAATTGAACAGAAATAAATTCTCTTTTGATTATCTACCTTTTTCTACTTCTCTTGTCATGTCTTGTTTTTTATAACTCCATGTGTATACAAAAAAAAAGTTTTAAAAAGTCCAAACAAGCCCCTTTCTCTTCTTCACTTTCATGCCAGTCTGAAAGATCGTATGCATGCACACTTCTGACACTAATTGTCTAATGTCAGTACCGATCTCTTCCTCCAACTCCAAGTCCATTTCTCTCACTTTAATGTCTGATAAATGGAAGCCTGTAAACTCCCCTTCATCAGTTGAAGAATCCAAACCATCCATTTTAGACACACACACAATAAAATTTGAAAATAAAATCGAAAAAACGAATGCATCACAGAGAAAACTTGTGGAAATGCAGTCGAATGTTTTCACAACAGAAAAAAACGGAAGTCAATTGCCGGAAGTCACGCAATCTTTCAAACAACGCGAGAATATAACCACATGGTTGATACGGACGCTTTTGGACGTTTTGCCTGTTTAGACCTTTGGCCGCTTTTGGCCGCTATGCCCAGTAAAGTGTAGCCCCTCAGCTTCTCACACTCGGAACTCAATATTTTTTTCTCGGAAATGCAAATGCCTTTCGCGGAAATCCGCGGATTCGCGGAGAATTCTCCACCCTGATAAGATACAACAATTTTATTATCTTTTCCAAGAAATTATTATATTATGTTATATTATTAGATCAAACAGCAGCACACCTGTAACAACACAATGTGCCCCATCAAATATCAGACATCTCTTGTGTGCATTCAGATTTATTAAAAAATTGCCAGCTGCCACAATATCAAAATTAGTTACCAATCTATTTACTGTGATAAAATATATTGCATATGAATTTTACATTAGTGGCGCAGGAACAAAAAGCTTTCTGCATGTGGAAATCAGAAATCATTTAAAAACTGTACACTGTCTGCATTCCTTAGTTTACAGTTGGTATTGAATAGCTCTGATACAAGATAAAAGAGGTGGGAGGACAACATTCAAAAATGGACTGGCGACACTGAGCGAAGTCATGAGAGTTGCTGAGGACAGAAAAAGATGGAGTACACAGATTAAATGATCATTTTGGTATCCCAATGACTTTCGCTTTTCAGGATAGAATAGGATAGATAGATATATATAAGATTGACGCAAACATTGTTTTAGAATGGATGTTCAACACCTAATAACTTTGCTTACGCTTCACAAATTTTTGGAGTCTACTGTGACAGAAGTTTATGCTAATTCATCAGAGATTGACATAAATGGTTGCTGTATTGCCTGGGGCACATGCATTTTTTTATAGCAGATAAATAAAATTGATGACTTGCCTAACAGGTGTCAAAACAGAAAAGGAATAAAATTTAAACTAAAAAAGACTTGATCAAAAAGTTACGAGTAAGCATACCTGGTTTGTGATATCATATACAACGATGGCAGCCTGTGCTCCTCTGTAGTACATGGGGGCTAAACTATGGTACCTTTCTTGGCCCGCTGTATCCCAAATTTCAAACTTCACTGTGGTATCATCCAGGCACACAGTCTGTGTCAAGAATGCAGCTGCAACATGTAAATAAAAAATAAAAATAAAAATAAATGGTTTTTTTATGTTCACCTCTTTAATTAAACACAAAGATGAAGTACAAATATGTTTTATGATTCTTCAAAGCAAAAGAAAAATTGTAATGAAAATCCCAATCATCAACAGAATAATTGAGTAGTTGGAAACACTTTCCTGGGAAAAGTTACAAAATCTAAAATCAGTGTCCAGCATAAAAATGGCAATCAATTGCAAATTGTTCTACACTGTTTACCATAGCAATAAAGCATGATACCTTTTTGTTTTAATTTAATAAGCAATGTAACTGTACTGCACTGTAACTGGCGTAAGTTGTAACAATATGACCCATTTTAACATGCTAACAAAGACATGCCTCTGCATTGGCAACTTATGATATTATACAAAGAACGGCCAGGTCAAGAGGTCTTATACAGATCCATTCATACACTTGTACACCCCATAAAAAAGCCACAACACTGACTGGAGAATCTGAGATCTTATAAACTTTGGATTTCTCTAAAGGCAATTCGGAATTCTGAATTATTTTGTATTCACAATTACGTAAAAAGCTTATACATTTAAAATTAACATTTAAAATTATGATTTCTTGAGGTATTTGTACAAGTATATAGTATACAAGTATATAGTTTAAACAGTTTTGCAGTTCAGTGTCTGTCACTTCTGACTTCATTGTCTGTCTGTCACTTCAGATTTCATTGTTTTCTAAAGTCAGTTTCATACCCTCATAGTCATAAATAAAGTTTTCAAATAAAAAAGAACAGTTCAAACAGAGAAATTGTATAACCTCTCTTGGAATCAATTATCTTACAATTAACAGACAACAAATATGTGATGAAGATTGAAACTAGCTTGAACACAAAGTAAATCTTTCATTTTCATCAAGCAGAAAGATCTTGCATTACCTCCAATTGTACTCTCCTGGTATTCGTGGAACTGACCCTTCACAAATCGCAGCACCAAACTTGACTTTCCCACAGCTGATTCTCCCAAAAGAACCAGTTTGAACTGACATATTTTGCCTTGAGCTGCACCATTAGGCCGTTGTGCACCACCCCGACCTGCCATTGTCTTAGTATCAACTGCTCACAATTATTGTATCACTGCTTAGACTTTCTTTTGCTCCTGCAACATCAAAAACAAACAAGCACAACTGTAAATTTATAACTGAAGAATCTATTAAGCAAAATCTAACAACAGTACCACTCCTAGCATTACATCAATAATGTCAACGTTACACAAACTACAATAAAGATCATGTAATTTGAAACCAAGAAATATTCAAATAGTAAAATGCAGCTTATTTACAAGCCCTGTATAATCCCAGTTATTTTTCATCTTTGTGGAAAAAGATTAGCAACACATGGGTGCTGAAACTGAAAGCACACACCAGGTTGCCGAATTCAAATTCGTGCAGATAACCTAAATGTCACTTACCATGTGCACGGACAAATTTTTATTTTATTTGGTGTGAGAGTTGTTAACATGCAATTGAACATTGTGGATGAATGATGGGTCACTGGTCCAAAGGGAAAGTTGAAATGTATGGCTTTTTAGCACCTTGTTATGATATTTACTCCAAGATCAATGCTGGCAATTACTAATGTACTGATAAGTGCTTCTTATTTAACTGAAAACTGATAATTAACTGTGGTTTGTTTTTACTGGGTATTGAACCACACTGTGCCTTTGACTTTGTATGTTCACAGCCAAAAAGCATTAAGCTTTGTTAAATAAAGTTCTTTTGTGTCTATAATATTATATTTAGGTGCAAACATCTGTGTGACAGGTTAGCATCCTCACTCTGTGACTGTAGTGTAATGTCTAATGATGTCAAAATTATCAACTTCAAAACTAGGCGTTTCCTGTTACTGTTAGACTTGCTGTTTCAATTTTGTCACCACTCCTGGAGTTGGAACATCTGTACTTAGTAAACTGTGCATATAAAATGGACCTCGAGTGGTTTATACTGCCTCCTGTATATGTAAGGTTAATCCTGCCTCTTATAATATAATTTGTGCATCACACTAAACAAAAAGGTTTGAAACCAATACACAGTTATTTTCACCCCCAAATCAAAATATTCCTTCATAGCATAGCAATAGCATAGTTCGGCATGTAGGCCAACGAGCGTTGTGGCCAAGTGGGCTAAGGCGGGACTAACTTGCCTTGTCCTCAAGCCAGAAACCAATGGTGCCTGACAGGTGTGGGTTCGAGCCAGCATCTGGGCGTTACGTTTCTCCGAATATTATTTACTTTCGACTCGGGCAACGTCTCGGGGGTTTTCTCCGCGTACTCCGGTTTGCTCCCCCCAGTAAAAATTTCAAAAATTCACAAATAATGTTAGGTAGGTAGGGTGTGAGCGCGCCACTGGCTGCGACTACGCCTTCCCCGGGGGAGGCGGCCCAGAGTTTCCCGATAGAAAGGGATAATAAACTGAAGCAAAAAAGCAAACAGCCCTCATATTAAATCTTGATAAGGGCCTTAGACCCAGTCCCCTGGGCTCAGTGTTTACCAGTTTAGAACCTGTTAGATTCCAAATTGGTGGAGTAGATGCTATCCTTAAATAACCTTTCTATACAGTTCTTGAACACATTGAGTGATTTAGCATCCACAACCTCGGCAGTCAGTTTATTCCAAGGGGTTACAACTCTGTTACTAAAAGTAAAATACTGCTTAAATTTGCGGGTATTATTAAAAGTTTTTTGAGTTTAAATTTGTGGCCTTGTGTTATACCAACATCATTAAAATTTAAAAGAGAAGTGTTAAAGGATCATAAAATTAGTGCACAATTTTAAAAGTTTAGATTAAATCACCCCACCCTATCCTATACTCTAAACTGGGCAACCTCAGTGACATCAATATTTCCTCGTAGGAGAGTCCTGATATTCCACATATCTTCCTAGTGAATCTGCGCTGGACACCCTCAATCAAGTAAACATGCTTCCTCAAGTATGGACACCAGACAGGGTCAGTGTACTCCAAGATGAGACAACAACAAGTTCGACAGACCATCACACAAGCCATTGGACAACATGACACGCTCA
Source organism: Oncomelania hupensis (assembly GCA_036898135.1). Classification (NCBI taxonomy): domain Eukaryota; kingdom Metazoa; phylum Mollusca; class Gastropoda; order Littorinimorpha; family Pomatiopsidae; genus Oncomelania; species Oncomelania hupensis. The sequence continues at coordinate 56,074,593 of CM072512.1, read as the reverse complement.
CAGTGGTGAAGAAATGGAAACTCCGATGGTATGGCCACGTCTCCAGATCATCAATCCTTGCAAAAACCATCCTGCAAGGCATGGTTCAAGAAGGCAGAAGATTGAGACAAAAAAAGAGGTGGGAGGACAACATTCAAGAATGGGCTGGTCTGACACTGAACGAAGCCATGAGGGTTGCTGAGAACAGAGTAAGATGGAGTATGCTGGTTAAACGATCAGCTGTGGTTTCCCAATGACTTTTGAGTTACGGGATAGGATAGGATATTATAGGATATGAAGAAGAGACATAAGAGCCTTAAAGAGGGGGACCATGATGTCCTTTGATTTATTACTTATGATTCTTACAAGGAGGGCTGATATTTTGTTGACTTCCTTAACAGTACCCTCAATGTGAGTCTCAAAGTTGAGTTCTGTATCCACAATCACTGTAACATCTCTCTCAGCATCAGTACCTTTCTTTACTGTCACTCGTAAAATACTCATGCTGAGGATTATTTTTGCCCAGATGCAACACTTACATTTTTCACTATTAAATTTAAGTAGCCATGTTTCCATCCATTCAGTGATTCACCCAACTTATCAATGTGAACTCTCTCTTTAAACTCCTCACTTTCAACAATCTTTGATATGCTTTGTGTCATCAGCAAATATTTTTTATGTCACTATACGGCATGGCATGTATAAAGTATTTTTTAAAATGTGGGTATGAACACGCTCCCCCGGGGGGACACTGCTTGTAATACTTATTTTGTCAGAACTATTACCGTTAACTTTCACGTCCTGTCAGTCAGAAGACTCTAAATCCATGCAAGTAGGCTGCCACTTATGCCAAAACCTTTTAGTTTCTGTAAAAGTCTGAGATGTGGAACAGTATCAAATGCCTTCCTAAAGTTGAGATATACAGCGTCGACTGGTATGCTTTCATCCGGGTAGGACAGCCAGTCATGTATTGTCATCAACAACTGATTGACACATGACCTACCCCTGAAAAAGCCAAACTGGTCATCCTGTAGAAGGCTGTTCTCGACGAGAGCACATTGCATTTCCAACAAATCCCTCAAATACCTTACAGATAACCAAGGTGAGGCTAACCGGGCAATAATCACCCGGATGTTACCTTTCTTAAAGATCGGTTTGACCTCTGCTTCCTTCCATTCATCAGGTATCATACCATCCATCATGGTTCTATCGAAAAGTATCTTGAGAGGCAAAGCATTGGCTGGTTCTTTCAACATACGAGGATTAATTTCATCTGGTCCCGGTAACTTGCTAATTTTCAACTGCAACAGCGCCTTACACTAGGTCTGCCTACCCACAAATCTCAATTTCCTTACTATCTGAAGTAAAAAATTCAAATTTCTTTACTGATTTCCTTATTCAGTCTTTCGGCAAGTTATATCATCCGTTTACACTCATTCTTTCAGCTAAAGAGTTAGTTGTTAATGCAGTCATTTCTTTAACCATTGCAGTTCCTTTGCTTCTCCCACAACTTATTTTCTTAGCCATTTTTGAATCAGGGAGGATTTTGCACAGTCCTTTTCAAAGTTTATCTAATGCAGACATTGGTTGATTCATTTCAAAGTTCAGTTGAGTTGACACAGGCTGAGATAGAGTTAAAAAAACTATAAATGGATTTGTTAGCGAGAATTACCTCTTTTTCTCATATGACATAACAAAGCTTACTGTCCCTAATTTCCGTAACACAACCAATTTACGTATTTTCTGGAACACTCTATCATTTTTTCAAATTTCCGTAACAAAATACGGAAATTCCGGAAGGGTAGGCAGCTCTGCTTATACATCTGCTCTTCATTAACGTTAATATTATCCAGTTTTAATTTCAGACCACAGTCAAAGTCAGGGATGTTCTTTTCATCTTCAAGTGTAAACACACTAGCAAAAAACTCATTTAGGATCTCTGCTTTCCCTGGGTCTGTTTTCATTGAGTGTCAGTGTGCCGTTGCACTTTAATAGATTAGAGACAGTCTCTCTAGGCTTGGTTTTGTCTGACAGTGACACATACTGATAAAAACATTTTGGATTGTTTTTAGCTTCTTTTGTTAGTTCAATACATTTTCTTTGCTATAACCAACTTACGAGTCAGCCATTTTACCTGATTGCGAGCTTTAGCATCTATGATCTAGAGGCAATATAATTAGTTTTAGTAGAGAATTTCTGACGCATCTTAAATACTCATCTTTTTTGTCAAATCTTGGCATGCATATCTGGTGGAATATTCGTTCTTTTGCCCCCTCCTCCATGTAGATTAAACCTTCTTACTGGTACCAACTTTTCTTTAGCTTCTCTCAGCATCAACTTTATTCTATCCCAGCAGTCATTCCCATTTAAACCCTATGGAACTTGGAAGTCTCTCTTCCATTCATGATTTATTTCATGCAAACCTCCTCACACCCTCATAATCGACCCTTAGCAAACTGGTATTTTACAGAATCAGGTCCTGTACTGGCGTAAGAATGTAAAATTCTATCACCAAGTGATGGCTCTTACCCAGGAGCAGGAGAAGGTTGACTGACGACACAAATTCAGCAATGGTTAAAATCAAATCAAGAACATTAGCTTTTTGCATAGCTCTATAGTGAGTAGGTTCACTCACATGCCGAGTCAAAAAACTGCTGTTGTACCGTCTCAAGAAATACATTGGCTAGATGCTCAGTACCTTTCTTGGAAAACTCGAGATTTCAGTCAATCTTGGGATAATTAAAATCACCAGCCATAAATTCATAATCATTCGCTCTTTCCCATGGACTTCAAAAGGTTTATTGATCAAGGCATTCACGTTCCCGTTTTCTTCCTCAGTACAGCTAGGTGATCTAGATACAAGACCCCAAATACATATGACTCATTAGTCAACTTATTGGGTAAAATTAATTTGCATAAAATACTTGGGTTACATTACATGATTATTGCTTTAGGTCCAGCAGACTCTTCCGAGCCAAATCAGGACCAGTATAGCCAAATCAGGACCACAAAATCAATACCACAACTTCGCAAAAAGAGGACTTGCCCCTGATCCTCATAAAAGATCTGCTGATACAACCCTAGTGGCAACACTGAAGGCATTCCACCAGCCAGTCACTTTACAATAAAGACATCCCACGCAGTGGGACGCTGAGGCTATAAAGTATAAGTAATTTATCGAACCCCCATTTACAAAAACAAAATAGAATATAAACATCATTATAAAATATCAACAAAACACATACATGATATGTGTATCAAATGCCTATGTGCATTGCCAAATAATAACATCATAGGAAGCCCCAGTGACCACCTGGCAGAAAGCGTCCAATATTTCCAAGCTGATCCAACAGACCTCACACACAAAAGAGAAGTTTTGTCCCGGAAGAGTTTTCAAGAAAAAAGGTAGGTGACTGATCTAGCGAAGAAGACAGTATAGTAGATTGATTGAACAAAGTAGGAATGAGAAAGAACAAAGGAGAAAGACAGCGACAGTGGGAATTTAAAGCACTAAATTTCCAGAAAGTGGGGATACTATTTATACTGAAACCCCCGGCACCCCCACGGGGGTAAATAAGTACTTGGGTTAAAACACTTCTCTTGTTTTGAACATGAAACAGGGTGGGGAAATTCTGGAACAGATAATAACTAATGAATTCAACATTAGCAGAATGGACTGGATAATGAATTTCTGTATCGATATCTGTTTATTACATTGCAAATATTCAGTTGTCTGGGTTTATAGAATTAGAATAAATAGGTACACAGCATGAGAACTACTGGATCATCTATGGTTGGCAGCTGCTAGTGCCACCTTCAAACCCTCAATAGAATCACTAGTTGCGGAGACCTACAGCCAGTGGTAGAATTGAAAAAATGTGCAGAAATAAAAAAATAATTATCGGTCAAAGTTATACTGTTCAATGCTGCATTTAATCGCAAAGAAACTATTGCAGATTTACTTCATTAATGATTGCTATCAAGTATCAGTATCAAGGCTATTATTCTATCAACTCCTAATGACAATTCTTAATTGAAACCAATGTTAAAGAATGACACGAACCAGGGAAACCTGCATCAGACTGGTCTTTCAACTCGGTTCATCCTACACTGAGTCAAAATGATACACCCCCACAAGTTACACAACACAAAACTGGTGTTTCAAATTTTAACACATTTGTGCATTAAACAATATGACTGTAAGGAAAATATACTATCATATTAAAACAAAATATGTTAAAATTCTAACTTCAATCAATGATAACTGTACTGTGAATGTCTCAAGAAAAAGATAGAATTGTCTAAACTCTGAATTCTTCAGCCGTTATTCCCGTTATTCTTGGGTCTTGACTCACCAGTGCACTTGCGTAGAACTGAAAACAATGATTCTGCATTTTATGGAAAACCAAAACAATACGCATTTAAATCATCATATGATTTAATATAATCGTAAAGATGTAAAAGGAAACGTACAATGGCGAGATTTAAACAAGAAAATGTATCAAAGTGTTGACAGTCAAGATGTAAACAAGGAAGAATGGGTCAATCAGTCAGCCATTTTGATCATACCTACTGCACAAAACTGAACATTTGTAACGATCAAAGCCTAAAAGGAAGACTCAAAAACGTGAAAGCAATTCACCTACTTTTTCTTGTCGACTACAAAGATACGTCTTCTTTCCCAAAACTTGGTTTTCCAAAATACAGCCGAAAATTCTTCTGTGAATTACGTAGAACCACCCTCCGAATGCAAGACTAATGTATTCACACTGGAGGATGTCACTACGCATAATAAATAGTACATACGAACAATATTATACTAATGTCATGTATTTGTGAATTGAGCTCATAAAAAGGCAGATGTTTATATAAGTGCATGTGTTACTATATATATGTTCATATCTTGGCTATAGCACAAACAAAATTACTACATGTATTTTCTTCCACTGTTGCGGAAGAACACATCAACTTGCACATCAGATGACGTCATGTACGTCACGCTGCCTCGTAGGCTACCTCTTTTTGTCCATACTTTTTAGATTTTCTTCTGCGAGATCATACAGAAGAAGATCGTCTGGGAAGATAAATCCAACAAAAACACCATGCATTTATACTGTCATCAAACCTTATACAAAAGCAATAGAAAAGAACATGGTGCACCATTTTTAAAATTATTTTCAATGTATTTCTACTTTCTACTAGTCTATTATTACCCCCACCCCCACCCCCTCACCCCCACCACGGCCCCATTTCAAACACCTTTGCTACTCCCATTTAACAGATCCAGAAAAAATCCACAATAAAATTGAATGATATTATTTGCAATTTTATCCATTGAAGGGTAAACGTATGGTTAATATTTGATAATAATTAATTCAGGTAATTGTTTGTATAATTATTTATGTCAATAGATGGATGTGAAGCGCACTATCAGAACTATTATTATTATTATTATTATTATTATTATTATTATTATTATTATTATTATTATTATTATTTATATTATTATTATTATTATTATTATTATTATTATTATTATTATTATTATTATTATTATATTATTATTATTTTCATCCTCATCATCACCATCTCCCCAACGTAAGCATCGGTTAGTTTTAGCTACGCAGGCTCTGCTACAAAGTGTGCAATCGTTATGGCTGCCGTCAACATTTGTAATATTCTTCAAAAGTGCAAAGTCTTATTTCGAAAGTTCCAGCTTTGATCGGATCAGCGGATGTCCGGTCGATGTGGTTGCTAAGAACAACAGTAGCAATGATGGTTCGAAGAGAAATGTGAAAACTGCTGCACGGTTTCGCGTGCGTGTGTGTTTCTAGATGAGTAGCATTCTTTAGAATTAGAATTTAGCTAATAGATAAAGCGAAATGTCGGCTGCACAAACAGTTCGCTTTCCAAATATAGAAACACACAGCATTTACCAAGGGAAGTACAAAGACAGAGCACCTCAAATCAAAGCGGTGAGTGAAGACTGAGGATTGTAAATTTTGAACATCCGTTTGGGAGTAACATTTTGCTCATCCTATTTTCTGTGTTACTATTTTGATGCTTTGTATCTGCATTTTCTTACGCTTGGTGATTAATCATAATAAACTTGTTGAAATAAACATCCAACAACAATTGTGTATTTATTGAAATGTATTTCCAGGCAGGAAAACTTACTTCTTCTGGTGACACTGCAGCAGCTTGCTTGAAACCAAAGGATGACAGGGTATGCTGTTTTATATAGAATTCCTTTTAATTACTGAATGTTGCTAAGTGATAATGACAAAATAATCACTACAAAATGCTAATTCATACTACAAAATCTGTTATTTGAGATTTACACGAATCATACTCATATTGAAATTAATTCATATAAACACAGCAATGTCACACACATCTAGTAGCTGTAGCCATATTGTTGGTAACTGCAGTGATGTTAATTATTTCTGCTATTCATTTTCAAAGCTTGATTCTTCTCTTCTTTTTTTTTCTTTTTATCTCTTCTTCTTTATAGTCAGACTAGACATTCTAATAAAAAAGGTAAAAGGTAAAGGTAGTCCCATAGCCTTGTGGCCGTAGGGGAGCGTGATGTTGGAGATCACACTTGTCTTGGGCCAGCGTAATGAGGGTGATGCCCAACTCTCTCCCTCGCTGCTTTACCTTCCCCACCCTCAAGAGAGTAGGTACTCAATCACAGTTGAGTCAACTGGGGGCGTTGTTGTTTGTCGCTTCACACCTTAGCGGTCACCCATCCAAGTGCTAACCGCACCGGACGGTGCTTCACTTTCGACACAGTAGCGAGTGCTCCAACCACTGCACTATCCGACACCCCATTCTAATACTTTAGATTAAAAAATATATAGTGAATAAGTATCTAGTTTATTGAATTAATCCTATGCTCATATTAGCTAGGAATTGTATGCGAGAAATGTATATGTAACTGGGCAAAGTAGCATTCAGTATTCCAGGATTACCTTATAGGAAAATCCCAGATTTCATCATCAATTAGATTATCTCTTGGAAAATCCTACACTATCTTTGGCATTTAATTTATATTATTAATACTTGTGGTTCTTTTAGAATCAGTGTGTGTTTGTACTGGAAAAAAGTAAATATTTATTATCCTTAGAGAGATCAATTTTATATTATTATGACAATAACTTTGGTTATGTTCATTTAATCAACAACAAAAACTTTAATGGTCAGTTTGTGAGCTGTAAAAGCAGTCCAAAATATATCGCCTCCTACTGCTGTAACTTACTTTGTAATTATGACTGTTAGGACAGATGGTGATACATAAAATGAAATTCTGGATATGATGCGAATTGAACATTTCCCCTTGATTTGATTGTAGCTCTTGGGTCCAGCTATCAAGGTAGAGTTGTTGTTTTTAAAATGGCACATTTTCTTCGTTATTAGATATGTTCTGAAAGTAGTTTATTTTAATTTGATTTATGTGCAGCCACCAAGCCCTCCAGTAATCAGACGATTCCGGGACACTTTTCGACCAGACACAGGGAAGAAAACCATTTTCTATGGGAAAGCACATGACCCTCACAATCAGTGGGCTGAAGCTCTAAGACATGGACTCAGCTCCCATTCTTCTTTCACTGCAAAAGAACTTGTTAATCCTTTCCCCAAGACATTGCTACAGCAGCGAGCAATTGATGTGAAGGAGAAAATCTATGCTAGCCATATTCGCGGTCCATTAGGGAAGAGTCATGATCAGTCTGTTGGGTTGCCCAAAGGTCTCAATCCAGCACAATTTACCTTTGGACTGCCAACGGAATTAGGTATATGAATATATATGCTGTTTTGTTATTGTTTTAATGCAAGTTAATCCTCTGTACATAATAGCAATGATGATGATGTAGTGTTGTTTAGCACAAGTATCCACAATAAACTGTTTATGCCCATTATTCTTTAACAATATTTAAATAAAAATACACAAGAAAAGTGAACATCAGATGGAAGGATATGCTTGCTATTTACAGAATAGCAGGATATGTTTGCTTTTTACCAAACAGTTTAGTGAGGCAGATACTGACTATTGACGATTTTTAAAGGAATGTCTTCAAGACTTTCTTGAAGGCTCCTGCTGACAGTGACTGCTCCAAAGCCAGCGGCAACTTTGGTGCAGAATATATGCACAATAGCCCAGAATTTTCTTATTTGTGTTGTCAGTATGCACACAGGCAGTCTCAAGTGGCACTGAGAGGAAGAGTTCAGACATCATTGTAGTTCATGACAAGCAATTAATAAGGTATGTCTCTGAGGTCTGTTTCAAGCAATACCATCTCTGAGGTACTGTGAAGCAGCAACATGTAAGCACTTATTGTGATCGAAAATTTCCTCTAAGGGAATAGCCAATGAAGGTGAAAAAGGACTAGGCTAATGTGGTCTGCTTTTTGCCTGCAAATAGCTGCAGTGTTCTGTACATATTGAAGTTTTTTCAACTCTGACTCCCCACAGACAGCTATTGGCATAGTCCAGCATATATACATGACCTTGGAGGCTGCTACAGTATTGACTGTCTGTTGGATGATTATAGGGCGAAGCTTTCCAAGCACAAGCAGATGAATTCCCATGCTTTGACATATAGAAAGCTGGCTGTCAGTAGGTAGCTATGCGAATGGTAGGACCACTGGCTTGAAAACTGTCAAGGAACACTTTTGCCAAGACTAGAATTTAACCCGCACAATGTAGCACCCACTGAATTGTTCATACTATTTTCTCTAAGCAGCTGAGTTTAATTTATAGAAAATACATTTTTGAGTTAAGTAAGTGCAGTATGCTGTAATTGTTTAGAATAAATGTTTATTTGGGAGAATTTTGTTTTTAAATATTATAGAAACATTTTGATAAATTTGTATTCCAAACTTGGTTGTTGATATTAGTTTTAATGTGCAGACGCAGGAGCTGGTGGCCTTATCAACCCCAACAAGACCTATGCTCAGGTGGAAGAGGAAAATGCTGTGGGTCATGAAAAGTATGTCCTGTCCCACAAGGACTACTATGTGGGCGAGCATGTCAATCGGTGCTACACAGCCCCTGAGTTTAGCCCCTACAGTCGCTATGGCAAGCCCACGCCCCATGACATCTCAGGCAAAATGGCATACAAGACACTCCGGTGGACATGTGAGACAGACAAGGAAAAAGGTGCCAAGATTGTCAACAAGAGGGTTGATGACTTCAGGGAAAAGTCACAACCTCAGCTTGGACAAGTTCATGACCCGTAAGGCAACTGTACATGCAAATCAGTTTGCTTTTAATGAAGTATACATGTAGTGCACACTAGCACTGGGGCCGGGTAGCTCAGTTGGTAAGAGCGTCTTGCTAGTAACCGAAAGGTCGCTGGTTCGAATCCCGGATTGGTCAACGTGTGATCATATTATTTTCCCCTTTACCAACAACTGGCCCGCTGGTGTCAGTATAAATCGGTCCAGTAGTCACCTATATGCGAAAGTGTCGTGTGACTATAATCTACAAACAACAACAACAGTGCACACTAGATCATACTACAATCTGGATGATATCTTTTGGTTTTTAAGAAATACTGTTTGAAGTTTAGAATATTATTTCCCACACTATTTTGATAACTTGAAGATGACAATTTTGCAATTTTTAGCAAGAGTCCAGTCATAGTCTTAAATTCAATATATGTTGTTTAGTTTCATGGCTATACTTTACATTTCAGCAACTTTATTTTGAGCAGTCCAATACAATAATATAGAAATGTAAATTAGTTTCCTGCTAGTGTGTACAATTATTTGGGTTATATATTTTGCATTGGAGAAGGACTTAATGTCACCAATAAAATATCGGGCAATCTTTGAACGCAATGCTGAACATTTTTTATCTGTTAAGTTTGAACTGCGTGCAGGATCAAGGACACAATGAAGGTAGGACCTGACCATACATTTGGCATTCTGTACAAACCTGATGAGTACGGAGCTGGTGATCTTATCCACAGCCGTGTACCGGGTGACTACCTCCGTGGAAGGGATCAGCAGCGAGGCCTAGTGGCTGCAATGAGACAACAACTGAAAAAACTCAACTATCACACCTTCCCTGACCTTATCCGAGCCTTTCGCTTCTATGATAAGGTATATGCACCAATTAATTTTTCTCACTTCTGTCTTTTATTTTATTTGCCAGTGCTAAGCACACTTACTGTTCCTTATCTGTAACTAGTGAGGGGATGGGGGTGGACAGCAGAAGTGAGAGAGATGCTTGGTTCATAAAGTTACTACAATGTCAACAATTAAGTGAGTCTTCAGTCTTTTCCTGAATGACTCGACACAGTCGGCCCTTTTGACAGTTTCAGGTAGCATATTCCATAACTTGGGAACTGCATTCTGTAGGGATCATGCACCAGATCTCTTTTTGTTTGTCTCCTTGGAGGATGGCAGTCGAAAACAGAAAACAGAGCGAAACTGACGAGATGGCTCATACATAGGAACCAACTCAGACAGGTACCCTGGAGCAGTCTCATGCACACATGCAAAAGCAATTGACAGGATCTTATGGTCAATATGTATTTTTACAGGGAGCCAGTGCAGACAGTCAAGTACAGGTGCAATGCATCCGTGGACTTTGTGCGTTTGACTATCCTGGCAGCCATGTTTTGGATCTTTTGTAGTTTATCCAACAGAATTGTAGGTAGACCCCATAAAGTGCTGTTAAAATAGTCCACTCTGGACATGACAGTTGCTAGGGTGACTGCATTTGTAGCTGCTTGGGTCAGCCTCGGACGCAATTTTTGAGAATCCTAAGCTGAAGCTAACATTTTTTAACTATGTGCTTGGACATTTTCAACTCAGAGTGAAGAATGAGACCCCAGACAATGAGTCATTGAAGGAAATGGTAACCTCCCCTACCTGGATGCAGTTGATGCCTATCTTTTGACGTTTCTTCTTAGAGCCTAACAGCAACGCCTCTGTTTTGTCGTCATGTAATTTTAGGCGATTTTGTACCATCCAAGACTTCAATCACAGCTGCACAGCAAGACTCCAGTCTTTTAATGGCATAATTTGCATAATATGTTTAGGCTGGAAAGGGTAAGATTGACATCCATGACCTGAGAGAGGCTTGCATCAACTTTGGACTTCCCATCGACGTATGGCTGCTGGAGCAAGTATTTGACTATTGTGATGTGGACAGGGATGGCCAGATTGATTACCTCGAGTTTGCCAACTTCCTCAACTGGAAAGAGAAACTGCCTTCTGGATTTGCTGACATTCCACGTAGGTATTTATAAACAAGCATTGTTTGGATGTACCATTCTACTTATTATTAAGTGTGTGTTATAACTTTTGTTGAGGTGTCAGGTCACTGAATTTGAAGAAATTAGATTTCATATGTCACTTTTCATGTGACAGCTAGTTGATGAAGAAATTAAGGTGTATAGTTAATAATAAATTAACAGAGAGATGCTTAAACTCCCCTATCCTATCACATAACTCGAAGGTCGTTGGGGCACTACACATGATCGTTTAACCAGCGTGCTCCCTCTTTCTCTGTCCTCAGCAACCTCATGGCTTCGCACAGTGTCAAGCCAGTCCAGTCTTGAATGATGTCCTTTCACCTCTTTTTATCTCCCTCTTCTTCTGCCTCCTTGTACCGTGCATTGCAGGATGGTCTTTGTAAGGCTTGATGATCTGGTGACATGGCCATACAATCAGAGTTTCCGTTTCTTCACCACTGTGAGCATATCATCGTGTTGTCCAATGGCTTGTGTGATGGTCTGTCGGACTTCGTTGTTGGTGATGTGCTGGGTATAAGAAATGCCCAGCAGTCTCTTGTAACCCCTCATCTCCATGCTTTGTATTCTTAGTTGTAGATCTGCTGCAAGGGTCCATGTTTCACAAGCATACAGGAAGATGGAGATGACAAGGGAGCACAGCAGCCTTACCTTAGAATGTAGACTGATGCATGGTCCTGTGTGTCCAATTGTGGGCTTCAACTTGTCAGGGCAGCAGTTGTTTGTGCGATCCTGGAGAGGACTTCCTGTCGGGACCCATTGTCTGATACAATAGCTCCTAAATATTTGAAGCTATGCACTGTGTTGAGGGATTGGCCTTGGACTTTGATGTCCATGTTGATGCCATTGGTGTTGTTGGTCATCATTTTGGTCTTCTCTGCACTTATTTCCATTCTATAGTCTCTGGAGCTGGTGTCAAGCCCCTGTACCAGCTGTTAAAGCTCTTATTTCTCTCCAGCCAATCCATCAATGTCATCCGCAAAATGGAAGTTGGAGATTGCTCTATCCCCTATGTTGACTGTGCCTTCATGATCTGCAATGGCATCTGACATGATGCGCTCCAGGAAGATGTTGAAGAGTGCTTAAATTCCCAGTTTTTTTTATATAAGTGCAGAATCATATTCTATATTTTTCATGAAACTGAGATACACATGTGAGGTAAGATATGATTCTGCAAGTCACACTTAAGTGTTTATCATTGCGAGTGAATTATGAAGGATTTGAGCTTTTTTTATAAAGGTACTTATAGCTGCTTGTTGCAGTGATTGAAGAGACCAAACAACATTCCCTTGACAAAGTGACTGGAGAGCAGACCGGCCTTGTGCAGAATGGAGACTTGAAACGGCGCACTCCCCAAGATGCAGAGAGCACACCTCGACGTATTCAAAAACAGATTGACAAGTCTATCGGAGACCACCACACCAGTGCAGGCATGATCAATGCAGTTGCTGGACCCTGTGGCATTGACACAAGAAGTGAGCTCATGTTTTCTAATATTACCATTACATGTATGGTGTGAGACCAAGAAAAAGTTGAGAAAATATCTAACAGTAATAAAATTTACTTCTTTTTAAAAAATCATAAACAACCACAAAAATACCAGAAAGATAGGCATGGCTTTCCTCTACAAGCTCAAAGTAAGTTTTGTATTTGGTCAGTTCAGCACTCAGACCAGTTGCATGCTACTCACAATTCTATGTAATATTGGGTCATGGTCCCTCGGAACCTTTCAATCTATATTCGTAGTGGTTCAAACTTAGGATTCATGCATATGCCAGGTGATTCTTGAGCAATACCTTTGTGTTCTCAGTAAGTTTGAGATCAGATAAGTATCTGGGCCTCCCTATGCAGGGATCGATCGAGGTTACATTATTATTGACTGTTTGGAAAGTCTGTAGTGCAACGAGTTTTAACTAGCATATAATTTTTCTGTTGTGTAACCCAGCCATAGGTTGTTGGCAGACTTTTAACATTATTTGATAAAGCTATATTTCTCAAAACTACAATTTCTTTTATTTTAATTTGAGATGCCCGTAATTTAAAATGAACATATAAACTCAGAGCGACTTTTTAATTTTTTTTTTCTTTGTCCAAGACTATACATTTACATTTGTCATCAAAATACTCCTAGAGACTATAAGATAAAATACAACTTACTGTGTTGCAAGACCCAGTATGATAAATTATATAATGTAAAATAATACAGGTATCATAGAAACAAACTTTGCATCAAAATATGTACTTACAACTATTCAAAAGATTGTGCTGATGGCTTTAGGTATGTTCTACAGCACCATTGATCACCATAAAAATCTGTGACTTTTTATTTTTAACAGCTTTCCGCACCTATGGAACACCAACTGTTCGTACTGACCTTGCACCTCCTCGTGTCAGACGTGTGGATGACCGCCAGAACTACGGTGACGAGTCGGATGCCTATGGTCTGACCAACCCCTCCATCTACAGTATCCGTGGGGTGTATGAGAGAGATTTCTTGATCCCCAGGACCAAGGAAGAGGTTAGTATTATTCAAATTTAAAAGCATTTGCATTAAAATAGATTCCACACATTAGAAGTAAGGTTACCGTCTTAGATGCAAATGGCTAGTACATTGATGCAACCACTGAATGACACAAAGAATGAAACAACAGCACATCACACTCCAGCCCACCCAGTTGTGATTGGATACCTAGCTCGAGATCTGTTCAATTTGGATAAAATGTGTTCAGTGGTTGGACTGACAGACCGACAGACCAATAGACCGATAATTGGATCGTTCTATTTCAAAGTATTTCCAGATACTATCTGGAAAAATATAAAAACAACTTCAGCTGCATCGAAGCTGAAAACTACAAAGACGACAACTATTGCCCTAGAAGACCAAATATTACATGTATAAATAACTGTTTTGAGGATCAGCTGTGACCAGGCACTTCATTATTGAGGACTGTTAGCTAATAGAAGAGCCTTAATTAATCTGTCTCCTTTGTTAACTCTTCCACAGTGTTGAAAGCATCATTTATTAATATTCATTGCTGATCATGCCATTTATACACAGAATGAAAGGCTTTCAATGATGTGTAATTCAGACATTATGTAAAGAACTCTGAAGAAAACAAAGTAATGCAGGAATGTTAAACTGAGATGTTATGTTTTGCAGATCATGGACATCTACAGCAATATTGGTGTAAAGATGACTGGAGAAACTATGGAGACCCTCTACAACAAAGTGGCAAGGGAGCATCCCAAGGGTCATGTCAGTATTGAATCTTTCAGAAATGCCTTGGATGAAATTCAAGCTGCTTTGATAACCAGCGGACAACACCCTTTGGCTGTGTAAACAACAGTTTTAGCTGTGGCCTTTATTCAGAGTACATGAACTATTTTGTGTAAATGAAATATCATGCTCATAATATTTACATTCTTGGCTTAGCTAGATTTATCAAATTAGCTGTGATCTTTTCTTGAGAGAACAGAAATTGTTTTGTGTACGTGTAAATGGAACACCATGCTCATAATGGAAATGGAATATCATGCTCATTATACTTATATATATTCTTGGCCACTTGACCAGGCAAAGTCTGAGAGTGCCACCAAAATCAAAACATATAATAAAAGACAGTCATGAAATGTAGTAGAATAGTATAAAAGTAAAAATCAAACATGGCTGTTGAAAGTAATTTTTTGCTTCCAACTCCAATAATTTTGTCTCCCTAAATGCTTTTGATGTAACCTTGAAGTGGTTTAATTTATTGTTATGGGTGAAACTTTGAAAGAAAAGTTGATAATTTGTCAGCATTATTTTAAATCAAAGTGTGACCTGAGTGACCTTGTATATAAAACATATAGTCTTGCATACTAACTTGTCTTTTTGCAAAGTTTCCCTTGAAAGATGATGCAAAGGAACAACTGAATACCATTGCCAGAACTTCATAAGTATTTCTTGGTAACTGTTTTTTGTCTATCAAAACTACCATGAGTGCATTTTTGAGTAGATTTAGACACCTGTCATATATGTAGATGTAATACTATTTAATGGTTTGTGTTGGTTTGGTGGGTTTGGTTTATGGGGTTGATAATGTATATACTGTGGAAATTACCCTTCTAGGCGCATATGCACTCTAATAATTGTTTAGGTGCTGATAAAATTCCCACACCTTCACTTTATATATAAGAATTTAGGGAGCAGGTTCACAACAATAAACTAGACAGGGTATGGTTGATTATTTAAATAATAGCTACCTCGCCGATATGATGGATAATACTGACTGCTCATTTGTACGTTGAAAAGAGGGTTTGTTATATATAATTGCATTTGTTTTTGACTCACATTCATAGCAATGCGAGTCTATGTACGATCACACCCGAAAAAAACATTTTAAAGATTTTTGCAAATCTGTGCAAGATGAATCTTAAATAGTCCAAAAATGACATTAAAATTTTTTTGGGGGGGGGTCCGTCTATCCACCTTCCGGTGTCCACTATATATATCTGGATGTGCAAAACTTGCAATTGGATTAATATCTCAGAAACTATTTCAACTATCACAACCAAACTTAGTAAGATGGTGTATATTTATGAGACCTCATAAAAGATCAGTGAATGAATTACTTCACTTCAAGGTCAAGGTCACAGTGTCAACATTAATGTTAGTTAAAAAAATGACAATTGTTCACAAAATTTCACTTTTTTCCTAGGTTATTAATATTGAAATTATAATTTTTTGATGCATGATAAATATCAATGAGACACACATCCTATATGCACATTTGTTTAAGATCACTGGAGCTGTCCAAAGTCAGTTAGTATAGGTACTTTGAAGTGACCTTGACCCTAAACTATGAGAAATATAAAATTCAAACCTGTTGTATTTAGAGATGATAGATTGATCTTTCATATATGTTCCGTTTTTGCATTGACCTTGAAAGTCAAGGTCATTTTAGGTCTTGCAAAAACATACAAAAAAATAGGTAATCGCACAGCAGAATATGGCTCTATTTAACCATAGTATGCAACAACATTCGGTTATTTGATCACACATGAGCATCAGAGGTCACATGTAGGTCAAGGTCATCCCAAAGTCAAGGTCACTGAAGGTCTAGGTCATCCCAAGGTCAAGAGCATAGGAAAATCAAAGTTGATGTTGTTTTGGCATAATACAACTTTTGCTATAGTTTATTTCATAGTACATGAGTGTATTTGGAGCCAGATGGCAAGGTCATCTCAAGGTCAAGGGCATAGAAAAATCAAAGTCAATGTTACTTTGCATGTTAATGCCACTGTTCTTTTTTTTTTCTTCTGGCAGTCATTCTCATGTTAAATATTGCAAATTCCATAAGGAGCATGTGAGTCATATGGGCTTTGCCCTTCTAGTTTGCTAAAATACTAGCAGCATTACAGCATTGGATGCTGGATCACTATATTTACTCTAACAGCATTATTCCAGGTTTGCATCCTGGCACAACTGCAGCATTATATTTTTAAATCTGCATAGATTAGAATATTCCGCTCCCATTCACTCATCCCGTTATCTGATACAACATGTGTATTGAACAAACACATATACTGCATGATTTATGGTGCAAACTCATAACATGAAATACGGTGATTGCAGCTGTACAGAACAGTATTTTTTTAAAGTTTGAACTTCTGTCTGCATCAATTTCGTATTTGTGAACATTATATTATGTCAATTGAAAACAGATTAAAGTAACCTCAGTATGAATTAACATAAGTATTCGTGTATTACTGCATTTTTGTTACACGCTGTTTGTTTGTTGTCACTTGTTTAAATTAAATGCAGATGTCGCACACTGTACTTGCAAATGATAAAATGTTGGTGCGCAGCATTATTAGAACTTAGCTGTGACGATACTTTTTAATCTTTTGTTCCATGAGTGGCAACCAAAGTTACTAAAAATTTTGCACTACAGAAACGCTGCACAAATTTAATAGATTTTTTTGTGCTTTCAACAGTTCTACATTTACACCAGTATTACTTATTAAATTTATTCATCTGATGCAAAGTCATTATTTTAATACAGTGAACCCTTGCAACTTCGCGGTTCGACATTCGCGGGTTCACGACTTCATGGATTTGTTTTCATTTTTTTCATTATATGAGAAAATATACTGTACAACTGTACGGTAGCGTAACAATCCTTTTTTTTTTTATGTACTCCTACTGTTTTATTGCTTAACATTTGTGCCTGTGTACTGTATGTACATACTGTAGATATCTGTACATTAAGGTAAAGGGTGGTTTGTTAACAGTACGTAAAGGGAGGGTTTTAGAAGTCTGAATGCACATTAAATAAATACTGTAAATAGGGTGTCTCTACTTCGCGGATTTTCAGCTATCATGGCCAGTCTCGAAACCTTGGCCAGTCTCGAAACCTATCTACCGCGATAAACGAGGGTTCACTGTATTATAGTTAAAAAGCTTTCAAGGCTAAACCTTTGTTTTAGCCAGTTTAATAGCACCCTTGTGCTAAACTTGCTCTCCTGCAACAGCTATACATATTTCACCAGCATTATTATTCACATGATGCAAATGGAATGTAAAGTCTGAACTAATATATGTTTGTTATATATGTATATCAAACACATTAAAGGCTAAATCTTTGTTCTAGCACATTTTCACTTTCGATTATATACAATTTTCAGGTTGTTTATACTCACATGTTTGTAATCCTTTACACATTCAGCATTATTATTGCGATTTTCAGCATTATTTCATATACACATGTCCCAATCAGAATTTATTCCGGAACCTTCAGCGTTAAACCAGTACATATAGTGTATGTATAGGTGATGTTGTTTTGTTATTGCTATAAATAAAAGCATGAAGTTTGTACTAAACTTGATGTGTAATTGTTGTTTCATGTACATTGTTGTTTCCTCACTGCATGCACAATTTAGGATCCAGACAGCAAAATGAAGATACCATACCATTACATCTAACAACGATTTACCATGCATATGAACAAACATCAAGAGAGGCACAAAACACACAGGAAAAATCTATCAAGTAAAACAGAAAATCTAACTGATTCTGAAAATTCAACAGTTTTATTACAGTGGCATAGATTGTGTATTAAAAAAAACCAAATCTGGTGAACTGCTTCTATTTATAAAACATTAAACATCACAGCAACTGTTCCATAAAAATAAATAGAATTTAAATGGGAATAACAAAACACACACCTATCACAGTTATTTGTGTGCTCAAACTCACAGCCAAAGAGTGCATGCTCGACGCTCTCTGGGGGAGGTAAGGGGGGAAATGGAAAGAAAAAAAACATCAGCACATTGCACAACAGAATGAAGTAGTATGGTGGGTGATTTTTTTTTAAATTTCTGAATATAAATACCTATTAATCTTAAGTCAGCATGGGCTTTCTATTCATCACAGTTTCATGCAGGTAAGGTTGCCTAAAACAAAAGGCAGTCTTGGTCACTATAGGTATAAGGTCACTATAGTAATAAGAAAAATTAAATAAATACATTCACCTCAAAATGTCACACTGCTATATCACTAGTGAGCATGCTGTAATATAAAATGATTTCAAATAAAATTTGGTACACTCAAAACTTCTAACATTCAGTCCACTCAAAACCTAAAACACATGTAATTTCACAGTTGCCCAGAAGTGAGCAGAATGGATGTCAGCTCATTTAGTTGGGGAACAACTCAAATAATAAATCTTAAATGGGACAAAATACACAATTTGTAGCCCAAAACAAAATTGTACTGTGGATGAGTAGGGGAGGTTTGTGGGATAGAGGTGGGAATGGGGAGAAGTAATTTATGATAGATGGGTGTGGGTTTTGGTTAAACCTCAAATCCTGGCAACAGCACCACGATAACAGTGATGTTGTCATGGGAACCAGCCAGCAGAGCAGCCTGAAGCAAATGTTCAGCCATGTATTTAGCAAGATTCCTCCTTCTGTCCTCAACAGACCCCTTGTCATCAAGCTGAAGGTTAGAGTGTAAGGGCAGGGTCACCTTGTCACCCTCAAGATCATGGTCATGATCATCCCCATCTCCATCGTGACTGCCAGCCTCAGTTTTGAGGTCAGCTGCAATGCGAAGAGCCTGCCCTGCATCCGAAGGCTTTTCTGAGATTTCTGCATCTCCTGCCCCCTTCTCCTTGATACCTTCATCAGCAGTAGTTGTTGGTAGCTGGCCTGTCATCGTGTTGTCACCTGCTACATCTGCCATTACAATTGCAAGACTTCCAGTTTCCAGGCTGCCAACCTGACTTTGCAGCAAACCTTCCAGAGAACTGGATGGTTTGCTGGGTGCAGGGATCTGATTCTGTGGCAGTTGCTGTTGACAGAAATAAAATAAAACATGATGAAACTGTGCATCAAGTCATTGTGAAAAAAATTCAGTATAAATTTCAGTTAGCTGACAAATGTAAGTCGTTAAATACCCATATACTAATTAATAACACTACAACATATATAATAAAGCCTGAGAGGTATTTTACACCACTATAGTTCGCACTGCCCTTATTGTCACACCATAAACCAAATAAATAAAACTAGAATCTTTAATTGAATCTTGAAACATAATGTCATTAGTGTGTAAAACATATTTGTAATCATGGGTATTTATAAGAATTGCATTGTGTTAAAGTTTTTGTTTTGCAATTATTTTACATACAAAGCTGATATCCATTGCACGAAAGTTTAACCATTTCTGGGAATCTCTGTCTGAGTGGCAAAACTGCTGAATGAGCCTAGCTTAAATCAAATGGATAAGGTGCCATCATTCAAAACGTAATTAACTAGAAGGAGAAAGGCCATATGACTCACATGCTCCTTATGGAACTCGCAAAATTTAACATGAAAATGAGTGCCCAGAAAAAACACAATGAAACGGTGGCACTAAAATGCAAAATAACATCGACTTTGATCTTTCTATGCTCTTGACCTTGAGAAGATCGACCTTGACCTCTGACTCCAAATACATGTACTCATAAAATAAACTACAGCAAACGTATAATGCCAACAGAATGGTGGCCTTGGGATCACCTTCAGTGAATTTGACCTTGACCTTCAGATGACCTCTCATGCCTGTATGATTAAATCACCCAATGTTGTTGCATACTATGGGTTAAATATATACAGTGATTACCTTTTTTTTGTATGTTTTTTGCAAGGCCTAAAATGACCCTGACCTTCAAGATCAACGCAAAAACCAAACATATATATGAAAGATTACTCTATCATCTCTAAATACAACAAGTTTATATCTCTCATAGTTTAGGGTCAAGGTCACTTGAAAGTACCTATACTAGCCGACTTTGACAGTTCCAGTGACCTAGCTTGACCTTGAAGTGAACTTGACCAAATTTGTATAGTATGTGCGTCTCATTGATATATATCACGCATCAAAGAATCATAAGTTCAATATTAATAACAAGAAAAAAAAGAAATTTTGTGTCCATTTATTGAAGTGAAGTCCTTCATTCACTGATCATTTATGAGGTCTCACCATCTTACCACGTTTGGTTGTGAGAGTTGGAATAGGTTCTGACATATTAATCCACTTGCAAGTTTTGCACAGACGGTAGATGGTGAACAGACAGATGGAAAGACCAAAAACAAAATTTATTAATGTAATTTTTGGACTATTTAAGATTCGTCTCGCACAGATTGGCAAACATTTTGAAAACTTTTTATTTCTTTTGGGAGGGGGAAGGGTGGAGTGGGGGTTGCGGGTGAGTACATAAAGTCAAAAGACAGTGAATCATGTTCATAGTGGAGGATTGGTATACATATAATTTGTAAAGGACCTGACAAATATAGTTAAACTAATAGGCTTGTTTCATTGCAAAGACTATTGGCAAAAAAGCCATCATTAATTAGTCCTGGATTGAAAATATTTTATCAAGACAGGTAACACAACAGACTTGCAGATATTCCCATAATACAGCTGGAAAGAATGAAATAACATGAAACTTTTTTTTTCTTTACATAAGGGGAAGAGTGGAGTGGAAATCAACTCTACATTTCACTTGCCTGGATTATTTTGTGTAATATAATTGCATCATTTTCATACCGAATCAGAACATCGGGAAAACCATATACTGTTTCTGTTAGTAAATGTTACATCCTTTTCCCATGTTTTATCACCAATTAAGTGCAAATGTTACAGTCTCAATATATTTGTAAAAGAATCATATAGTGTAAAAATGAATAGAATTGATGACTATTTTGATAATAGCAGACTTCAAACGTTAGGCATCAGAGCTGAACATGATATATTAGTGCACTCAAAGCAAATGTGTTAATCTTT
Source organism: Oncomelania hupensis (assembly GCA_036898135.1). Taxonomy (NCBI): domain Eukaryota; kingdom Metazoa; phylum Mollusca; class Gastropoda; order Littorinimorpha; family Pomatiopsidae; genus Oncomelania; species Oncomelania hupensis. Next base: position 56,053,042 of record CM072512.1, on the reverse strand, counting down.
GCCAAATGTGTTTGCAAATAAAAGTGAAAAAAAAAATGCACACATGCAAACAGGGAAACGGAAAAATCGATTGCTCTTGTACACTTTTCACCATAAGACATTTGAAATAATGATATAATATGGAATAATTTGCAACACTCACAATAAGTAAGAAAGCAAAAACATTATATAAATAACAAAACACAAAGATTATTCAGCAAAGCAAATCAGAAACAACAGCCAGATTTGTCTGAATGCAGGTACAAAAGATACAAAATAGGTTCAATACAATTTATTAATGATTCATACAAATATACTCATAGACATATGTCTCAAAATCCTTAACAACCATACAAATTAATGTACATACGAGGGCAGTCTGATAAGTACTTAGCCTCACCGCCCGATGGTGCCAATATCGCAAGAGTAATTTACTATCATGTAGTACATTCTCGTAGACAGCTACTGTCGAAATTTCAGCCGGATCGGACTCGTAGTTTTATTTTGACCGCGTGTGGAAGCGGGCGTGTCTGTGGATTTTAGAAAAATGGAAAAAGAGCAATATCGGTCGTTGATTCGATTCTTGGGCTACGAACTGCTGCCCCATCCACCGTATTCTCCAGATTTGGCCCCGTGTAACTTCTTTTTGTTTCCAAACTTGAAAAAGTCACTCGCCGGGAAGAAATTTGAGTCGAATGAGGAGGTCATCGCCACCACGGAGGCTTACTTTGCAGACCTCGAGAAAACGTATTTTTCATACGGGTTAAAGAAGTTGGAGCATCGCTGGGTCAAGTCTACCGAACTAAAAGGAGTATATTGAAAAATAAATTGCCACTTTTTCAAAATTTTTGTTTTTCTTTTGTAGGCTAAGTACTTATTGGACCACCCTCATATGTGAATTGAATACAATTCAGCTATATTAACTGTGAAGATGTGATAATCCTTGTTGCATGGGGTTGACTAAAATTATTACTTGTCCAGGTTCTTTCAACATTACAGTATTATAAAGAATCCTTTGTAGACTAAGACTGCTGCTAAAGATCTATAGCTTCTTTTTTTAAAGAGAGATTTCCATTAAAGCACTCGTGTCCTAAATATATTTGTCATGAATCCACTTATTTTAAAATTTTACAAAATAGTAACGATAAGAAAATCACTATACACATGAACTGTATCCAACAATCTTTGCACTCATATACCGTCTTGAATCTCAATCATTTAAAATTAATAACACAAAGTGAAAGAATTGAAGAAAACTAACATGAAAGTGGCATGTAAATATTTGTGATCCACGTCAGTACATAATATATATATATATATATATATATATATATATATATATATATATATATATATATATATATATATATCTTGTGACCATCAAACACAAACTGTTATGTCGCAAGTCTGTAACAAAGCAAATAATAATAATAATAATACTTTTTGTGCAAAGCTGAAATTCATAATTTGCCATAACCATAATGATAAAAGAAACTTTAAAGACAAAGAAATAATAAAAGCAATGGAATGATAATAATAACAATAATACACTACCTTTTGACGTCGACTCAGAAACTTTGAAGAAAAAAGGTTATTTTTAAAAATTAAACATTAAACTGTTTCTAAATTCTTCTTTTTTTTTTTTGATTCAGCACCATTCCAATCTTTTCTCACAAACCATTCTAGCCTGATCAAATCTGACATTCATATTTTATAGACACAATACTCACACACAATGGTTAAAAGTCATATCACAGCAAAGAGCACATAACAAAGTAATGTTAGACAACATCCAGACAAAATCATCCCTTACTATAAAACATCACTTAAACTAAATAAGTGAGTATGATCCAGAAGAACGATTACTAAGGTTTGCTACATTCACTTAGAGAAAATTTTACTAAAATGAAATGGAGGGGAAAATTATATGACACACACAGTCAAACGAAAAAGTCTTCTCAAATTTATAAAATACACATTTTTAGTCACTGTTCAGCCTAAGCATGTTCTGAATATGACAAGAACCTTTAAGGGGTGTGTCACAGGTAACACGCAATTTAATCAGGCCTAACAGTTTATTACAGTTGACTTTGCTTAATACAGTATAGCCTATTAAGTGGCTCATATCCTATCCTCCTATCCTGTCCCGTAACCCGGAGGTCGTAGGGGCACCACAGATGATCGTTTAACCAGCATACTCCATCTTTCTCTGTCCTCAGCAGCCCTGATGGCTTCACTCAGTGTCAAACCAGTCCATTCTCGAATGTTGTCCTCCCACCTCTTTTTCAGTCTCCCTCTTCTTCTACCTCCTTGCACTGTGCCTTGCAAGTTGCTCATATCAAAACGTCAATACATCCCTGCATTTGATATGGATGTTCTTCCTCTTTGTCGCCATCGTAATCATAATTGTTTACTTTTCTTGCTGGATCATTCAGCTGCTGATGAATGATCACAATTTTCAGTGTGTTAGTTTATATAAATTTTAAGTCACAAACAATGTCCCTTATAATGTTAATCAAAATAGATAGTGAAAGCACTGTGGAGATCACACAATCTTCAGAACTGCAAATGAATTACTGATTCGTGTTGAGGGTGTAAATTAATAAAATATGATTAAATTCATTGTCCTAGAGTTTATTGGTTTGTATAGATAGCTATAAATGTGAGTTCGGCATAGATAAACCTTTACCAGCCATACACACGTTAAAAAGGGGAAAAACAATGACAGATTCAAGATGTTTAAATAAAATGCAAAAGCTATATGATGAAATTCAATGACCTGAAGGTTAAAAAGGCAGTCTGCTGTTTGGTGGCAAATATTTAAAAAAATGTTTCTTATGATATTAAAAAGAAGCGCATTATTGTAGTTGAAAAAGGCTTTAATAAACAATCATGTTAAACAGCATTCTTTTTCAATGTCATTGTTACTGTTGCTTTTGAAGCATAAAAAAGAAAGAAAATACATGCATATAGCAACACTCATGGATTCCCCAAAAGCAGTTGGTTTATAAAATAAATTATGGCTGTGTAAAGCAGTGCTCACTGCACTACATTCTATATTCACCAAATAAGCTTATAAAGTAGACAATATAGTGAAACATTTATATATTTGTTATTTTTGTGCAAGATTACATCTGTATGAATTTGTGAAAAATATACTGACAACAATAAAATAATGTCCTCATATATGATTACATATTGCTGTGAAATACACTCACGTGCAATATGATATTCACAACAGTCAGTGGACTGTATATAATACGTTCATACAACTGGCAAACTACCGGCAAAGTCTTCTTACCCTCAAAAGAAGATTGGCCACCTCCTCGTCAGATAGGATCTCCCATAACCCTCTAGTGGCTAGCACCAAGAACTGGGCATACTGGTCAAGCTGGACACTACAGGTGTGAGGCTCAACAAGCACACAGTTCTTCAGAGCCAGGTCACCATGGTTGCCTAGTCCACGGGTAGTGGCCAGAACCCCATTCACCCTGCTGTCCATTTCACTATTGGTCAACTGCCCACCTAAAATATACATGGAAATCAAGTAACTATTTGTATAACTAACTTAACTGTGGCCTTCTTTTACAAACAAAAAGACATCCAAGTGAGTTTGAGGTCATTTCTCAATTGTTTACTTTGACAGTCAAAGTATATATATATATTATAAGTATCCTATCCATCATAAACAGATGTGAAATTTAGGCTTGTGTTACCCATTTTGAGGATTCTCTCACGCTCCTTTGGATTCAGTGGGGTATGGTCCTTGGAGAGTCGGTATGGTCGGTTACCTCGTACTAGCACTGCTCTTACATCTCCTGTAGGTTAGAAATTGCACTCATAAATCAACATGTATATGACCACATGGGGGAGAGAGGCATTTGGGACCTAATTTTTCTCTGAGCCAGCATAATGAGGACAGTGCTCATCTCCTCTCTCTTGCAGCCCTACCTTCCCTAGTTCTCAACAGAACCAGATACCCATTCAAAGCTTTGTGAACTGGGGTGTGCTATATGAGCTTGTTTCCTTCTTTGTGTCATACAGTGGTTGCATCCAACTGAGCTCACCATTGCTTGGCTAACAACAACAAAAACATAACTAGCAGAGCAAAGCCCATATGGCTCACATGCTCCTAATGGAACTCACAATATTTAACATGAAAATGAGTGCCCAGAAAAAACAAAATGAAACGGTGGCATTAAAATTAACAATTATACCGACTTTGATCGTTCTATGCTCTTGAACTTGAGATGACCTTGACCTCCGGCTCCAAATACACACATGTACTATGAAATAAACTACAGTAAAAGTTGTATTGTGCCTTGGGAAGACCTCAACCTTCAGTAACCTTGACCTTGGGATGACCTTGACCCTCATGTGACCTCTCATGCATGTCTGATCAAATAACCCAAAGTTTTTGCATACTATGGGTTAAATTAACAGCCATTCCACTGTATGATGACCTATTTTTTGCATGTTTTTGCAAGGCCTAAAATAACTTTTACATTCAAGATTAAGGCAAAAACTGAACAAATATGAAAGATCAATATCATCTCTAAATACAACAAGTTTGGACTTTATATTTCTCATAGTTTATGGTCAAGGTCACTTCAAAGTAGATGTGTTTTTAAAAAAAATGCAAGAGATGGTTCTTTAACTAAAAGTTTTATAAATATTTACATTTGAACAAATATTCCAATAACAATGTTATTTATCTAAATCTATTATATCTATTATATATCTATCTATACACACACACACACACACACACACATACACACCCATGCAAACACAAGGACACACACAAAATATTCCACTTAAAGAATGAAGGATATTAGGTAGGATTTGTAGTGTACAGAGGTTTGAAAACAAAACACAAACCTGCATTTGCCAAATGAATGTATCCCCTGATTTGAGGAGGGTCAGCCTTCTTGGTCTTGTTGTCTGTAGGCACCTTATTGTCACCATCTGCACCTGGAATATTGTTCATCACTGAGCCAACAGGTTGTGCTTCATTTTCTTCTTTATCTGGTTGTGGAACACTTTCAATAAGTGCAGTGAGAGCAGAGCATCCACTCCATCGCACTCTGGACCACTCATCCTTGCCATAGGACAAGAGGATATCAAGCAGCTGGTAACTCTTGATGTACGCCTGCCGAATCGCCTCCTCTTGCAGGTGTCGGGGCTTATCTATTTTGTTGCCTTGCGAGCGTGAGGATTTTGCAGCAGAAGGATGTGAGGACATGTCTTCTAGGAGTTCCCCATACTTGTGCTCGCACAGCTCTATGATGCGCTTAGTGAGTTCATCATCTTCCGGTTTGATAGTTACAGGAACTGCTCCATCTAACAGCCGGTCTTTCCCTTCTTTTTTGCCTATTTTCTCAAAACCATCTAGACTGCCATCCACTTTAGCACTAGACCCAAACACAAAACTGTGGTGTGAAATGTCTGTTTCTGTGTCAAACACCCCAGTAGGATGCAAAGATAGAGTGTTGTCAAATTTCATCAGTTCATGTAACAGTATTTTGTGTAGAAGACTGGCCGAAACTTCTGCTGTAAACCTGCCATGATAGCCATCAAAGAGACCAATGTAGCACTTATCCTTGTTCTCTCCAAAGCTGTCCTGGTAAATACAAACAATAAAATCATATGATACACATTTGAAATGAGAGTAGGTAAATTTATACTATAAATATAAATATGGAAATAAAACATTTGTCAAGAAGATCACTGTAACTACCCTAAATTCTTATATATCTTTGAAAAAAAAAAGTGTAAAGAAGGTCATGCCTCAACCAAAGAATTCTTTTTGTTTCTATAGATAGAATGATGAACACGCTGTGCTCCCAATAAGCGAGAATGATGAACAGGCTGTGCTCCCAAAAAGCCTCCAACAACGGACAAATCAGGTCAAGAATGCTCAATACCAACACACCCACATAAAAAAGAAAATTGTAGTTATTGAAAAATAATCTCGCTAAATGAATTTTTACAAAAGAGTTTACTTGATAGATTTTGGTGTCTTCCATGTCACTTTTCCATTTGGAGTTTGGGCTTGAACACATGCCAATGGCATAAACACACTCGGCATTACTGTTCAATGCTGTCGCACGACAAGTTGTGTCCACCGGATCCTTTGTTTTTCGGCACACTTCATACGTATCCTCAACCTCTGCCTTCAGAAGCTCATAGGCATCATTGACTTTCTGAATCTGGGCCGGAAGTAGTGGGTTTTCTGACGTCGCATCCTTTTTCATCTTTTTTAGTATAGCAGCTGGAAAACACATTAATCATATTATTCTATCTATCCTATTCTACCCCGTAATTCTCATGTCATTTGGGCACAACAGATGATTGTTTAACCAGCGTACTCCATCTTTCTCTGTCCTCAGCAACCCTCATGGCTTCGCAATAATCTTCATAATTGTATTAAATAAGAACAAATCAACTAGGTCAACCAGGTTTAATGAGAAGCAGAATGTTCTCCATATTTTGATAACGCTGAAAGAGCACATCAAATGGCATCATTTTACATCAAGTTTGTGAATTATCAGCAACAACAAAACACATACCATAGATATTTTTTATAATGCTATCATCTCATACTCAACACATTATCATTACCATTGATATTTTCTCTAAGTAAACTTTATCAGTCGAAGATTGTATTTTTAAGAACTTTTAGGATCACACATAGAATATGATGCAGATTTAGAAAATCAAGGCATGGTTGTTCTGTCGATTTTACCTCTCTTCTTTAGAAGCATTTCAGTTGATTCAGGTAGTTCGTGGCTTTTGCAGCCAAGCAACAACAAAGCATTGTGATATGCCCGATGATGCCTCAATGTTTTGATGTCAATGAAAACATGGCATAGTTCACAGAACATGGTAATGTCTGGCTTATCTGCTACCTCCAAAACGTAGGTATTTGGTGTGTCTGAAAAAATAATGGAAGCACAATAAAGTATTTTAACAACAATGAAAGCTACAACAGCAACAGCAAGAATATAACAGCAACTTCAAGAATATAACAACAGAAACAATTATATTGTAATAAGTTTGTTATTTCAATATAAAGATTTCATAATATCTGATTTCTCTACAAGACCATATGTCTATAGCGTCTATAATGAATGATGACATTTAAGTAATAGATACCACAATGATGCAAGCAATACTTCCATTATTATTTTCATCCATACACTGCGGCAATAAATCAATCAATACAATGATTATTAAAATTTTACTGTATGCTTTTGTTTTTGTTGCTTAATTGCTTGTAATGATGTATAGTCTATAATCCATTGCAAGATCTTGGAGCAGATGTTGACTTGGTGTGTGCGTAATTCCAAGCTGCCAATTAAAATAAAACAAATTTAGCATCAACCATGTATGCTCATTAATAGGCTTCTACCTGAAAGTTGTCAAAGATGCAAGAGTGAGGATAACCATCATTTACAACAAAATGCATACTTTTAAATATCTGTTATCAAATTATTATGCTAACCAGTTCTTGTAATTTCCTGTGCCTTGAAGATCTCAGTTGGTGGTTGAGGTGGTCCACCAGCTGATTCTAACTCTTCCTCCACGATAGCAGTTTTCTCGGAGCTTTCATGGTCTTCATAGGATGACAGGTGGTTGCTGTAATCGGAGGCACGTCTTTCCCCTTCATACATGTTGAACTCAAGCGCGCCTAGCAAGATGGCGCTACAAACGACAGAGAAATATTCTGTTATAACTGCTTAATTGTCTACGACTCTATATGAGAATAGTGGAAATGCTCCTAAAAAATAGAATCGCTGCTCTACTTAAAAAGATACTGGGAAAAAAATCAGTTACTGAAGTGAAAAATATTTGTGTAACCTAAAATGTTTCTGTACCATCAAAATCCCCAAATTATAAATACTGTTCCAACTGGCAACTATCAATAATACAAGTTTTACGTCTATTTATTGCTTGAAACAATCGTCATGCAGACAAACTGTGCTCGTTAATAGTTGCATTCAGAAGAATACAATATTCGTCAAATTTGTTACGAATCAACTATAGCATTACCTCGGTAGCTAGGCAAACAACAGACCGGAAATTAGCTGAATATTGCAAAGAGTCCGCTCCCTTGGCAAGACAACCTTGACCCACAAAGGATCGTGTCAAGAGAAAAGTGAAAGGCGATTCTGCTCCGAGTTGCCTAGAATATAAGCGCCACAAAGCACTTACGATTGCTCAACACGAACTATTTTTGCTTCTGGGTAACCTTTTGCCACAAACAAGCACTTTTAAAATGGCGCAGCATTTGTTGACTGCACAACAGCCAGTCAAAGTGAAGTTTGCTGAAAGTGAAAGTTAATAATATTTTTTCCCTTTATAAGCACAATTAAATAATGATATCTTGCTGAATTGATTTTGTATACATATTTTTCACATACGTACGCCGCAGCAAATGTGAAGCAGACGAAACATTCCAGACAGTTTAGCCAATGAGAAGCGATAATAGGCCTATGTTAGCGTGTGCGCAGCGTGGCTTTGTGTTGAGGGCGAATCGTTACGAATCCACATTTCTCGACTCCGCTACGCATCGGGTTTTTGTAGGGCTATGTGGGTCCCTACTATAGCCAGACAAAAGTCGGGATGCCCTACGCGGCCCGAGTGGGGCCCAGATCGGGCTGGTTTGCTGGGCATCCTTAGCTGAGATGTGCACATTTGGACAACACGGCGACCTGCTTTCTTTTGGGTTAACCAATATGGCGGTGATGAAATTTTAGTGGCTTCACACAAATGACGTCATGCTTATTCCCCTCTTCTAACCTCCTTGTAGGCCTACCCACTTTAGATCAGAGCCTTGTACCATACTGTAAATGACTAAAAGTCCTCCCTTGCTATTTTACGTTGAGCACATCGCCATTCGCAAATCGAAAACCCACCACACTGGTCGACATCTTTTTTCTCTTCGCAAACAACCTTTCGAGACCGCTACAGAGCACTCCGTAGCGCTCTCCGCGGGCATTGGGTTGCCAAGTCTTTCCGCCACAATAGTTACGTAGCGCAAGACTGTTTTCCAACTGGGGCCAAAGTTTAAACCATTAAACAAACATCGCTACAGGGTCAAAGAATTTACCATCAGGGGTGGGAATTGTCCGCGCTCCGCCATAAAAAAAATCCCATCCGCCAAAAACAATAATGCTTCCGCCCAAAAATTTAAAAAAAAAAAATTTTTTTACACTATTGCGGTGTTTAGACACAGCGCAACAGAAGTCTCACCGGAAGTAAGAGGTCGAGGTCGTTGTTTTTTCTTTTTTTTTTTGATTTAGCTGAAGAGCAAGTTGGAATGTCATTGCTTGCCATATTGATGTTGGAGCTATGTTTAGTTTTGACAGCTGATATTCAGATGTTGAATATACAGCTGTCACAGGCGCTTGTATCTGGACACGCGAGCGCCTATGACGCGTCTCTGTATTATAGTTACCAAAGGGAGACGCGTCATAGGCGCTCGCGTGTCCAGATACAAGCGCCTGTGACAGCTGTGTACATGTTCAGCTACTATGTACAAATTTTGTGTGTGTGTGTGTGTGTGTGTGTGTGTACAGCTCTCTCTCTCTCTCTCTCTCTCTCTCTCTCTCTCTCTCTCTCTCTCTCTCTCTCTCTCTCTCTCTCACACATAATCACTGTACATGTATACAGTTATATACAAAAATCCTTTTTGAATTTATGTTTTTTTTTTTTTATGCAACGTGTCTGTTAGTTGTAGCCTACATTGTTTATCAGCACTACATCACAGCATTATATTCTTTGGTCATTCAAACAAAGAGCACAAGAAAAAAAGACAAAAAAGAATGTTTTTCATGCTTCAAAACTACTTACATTTTGCAATCAGAATACGCCAGATTGCACAGATTTTGTTCTTGATTTTGAAAATTTTCCGGGGGGGGGGGGGGGGGCATGCCCCCGGACCCCCCTAGTTTCCTGTATTTTTCACTTCAGCAATTCCCACCCCTGACCATGGCACACTGCTCTGAAACGCAACCGGATTGACTGAACTGAACTCAAATGAATGTTGTATCCGGTATGATTGTCCAGCGTGTTCGGCTGAACTCATGGAAAAATTTGCAATAAACAAACAAATTTAGCTAATAACATAACATGAAAATTAATTAAACTAATAAATATATAAATATATCAATAATTAAATTATATTTAAAAATAAAATAAGATGAATTAAATTAAATTAATTTAAATTATTAAGTGTCCAATCAAGTTAACAAACGAATAAATAAATATACACATAAATTATACTAGATGAAACCAGCAGCAAGACCTGATTAATAACTCATATCAGAAACGCTATTTCTGAAATGCGTGTACTGTAGATATCACTGCTTGATAATCAATATTAATTTGCTTCAAAATGTAAAATGCACAAACAATAGTAATATCTGATATTAGTTCGTAGGCTATACTTAACAGTTGTGGTAAGGTCATGGTCCGAGCATGTGAATCCGTTCAGTACGATACGACTGTTATTAATATAAGTAATCGGTAACTATCAGTCTGTTAAATTAATCATTGGACGAACTTAATTCGACCTAAACAGTTGATGAGATATGAGTTGAGGTCTGGTTTCTTGGTGTTCGGCTGAAATTTCAGATATCAATATAACAAACACACACCGATCTCTTTTTTTATTGTTTCTTGAAAAGTAGATTGAACAGCAGGTGAGTGTTACCTTCTTTTTTTTCTTCTTCTTTAAAAAACAAAAACAAATTACATAGGCTTTATCTTTAGGTTCAATCAAAGATAATGGTTCAATTGCCATGTTGAAATAGAAATTTTAAGAAGGAGAAAAAGACCAAGAAGAAAAAGAAAAAGGCGAACAAGAAGATATTACACACTTAAAATATTGTCTTTCTTATCCAACGATGTGAGGTTTTAATATAACGTATTTACTTTAAATTTTAAACAAAGATATAAAAATTAATTAATTAATTAACTCTCTCTCCCTCTCCCTCTCCCTCTCCCTCTCCCTCCCCTTGCCCCATCCCCCTGTCCCTCTCTCTCTCTCTCTCTCTGCGATCTCATCTCTCTCTGGAGAGTTTCAAGCTGCCTTTAAGAATGGGTATTCAACTGTTGATAATATATTTATTTTGTTATCTTGTATTAAAAAACAGTTTAATGTTGATGGTAATAGAATATTGTACGTAGCATTTATTGATTTTGAAAAAGCTTTTGACTCGATCAACAGAAATATTTTGTGACCAATTCTGTTCAAATGTGAGATTACTGGTAAACTGTCTCAGTGTATTAAATCGGTCCTGATTTGGCTCGGAAGAGTCCGCTGGACCTAAAGCAACAATCAATCAATCAATCAATCAGTGTATTAAAAGTATGTACAATGTTGTTACAGCAAGAGTAAGATGTGGTGAAAAGTTGACTGACATAACTTTTTCAGTTGGCCTTAAACAAGGAGATGTGATCAGCCCGGTTTTATTCTCTTTATATATATATATCAATGGACTTGCCCTTAAAGTTGTACAAAATGGAAGACATGGTGTAGGCCTACATTTTTTGTTAGACACACTGGAACTATTTATTTTGTTACTTGCCGATTATGATTATGATTACTTGAAGAGAGTAAATACAGCAAAGTGCACTAGATTGTAGTTCGACCTGGACAAACTGCAAGACCCGAAGGTGGCAGAATTATTTCAGGCCACAATTGGAGGGAAATTTGCACCACTGCTCATTTTGGGGGCTGGTGAGGTAGATGCCAACACCATGACCACCACCTTCAACTCAGCTGTGACAGATGCCGCCACTGAGATCCTTGGCAAGCACCGACCAAAGAAGAAGCCGTGGATCACACCTGAACTTTTGGATCTGTGTAATAAACGAAGAGAAATTTTATTAAAAAAAAAAAAAAAAAAAAAAACACCTCACAGGGAGCTGATGTCTACCGAAAAATCAACAATGACATCCGAAAAGGCATGCGCACCGCAAAGGAGAACTGGATGGAAGATCAATGCCAGGAAATAGATAACAGTCTGAACAAGAACAACAGCAAGAAGACCTACCAGACTGTGAAGCGGCTGACAAGTGTTAAACAGCCCAAAGTCTCCACGATCCAAAGCAAGTCTGGCATATGCCTTACAGAAGAACAAGAAGTCTTGGACAGATGGACAGAGTACTGCTCTGAACTTTACAACCATACACCAAATGGAGACCCATCAGTTCTAGCATGTCCCGAGAACAGAGAAGAAGAAGAAATCCTCCCAATTCTCCGAGAAGAAGTTGAGGCTGCAGTGCAATCGCTGAAGAAAAGGAAGTCAGCGGGAGTGGACAACATACCCGCGGAACTGCTTCAAGCAGGAGGAGAAGCGATGATTGATGCCCTCACCATTATCTGTAACAAGATCTGGCAGAGTAGGGAGTGGCCTACACAATGGACCCAGTCGCTTGTCATCACTCTTCCCCAAAAAGGTAACCTTCAGGAGTGTGAAAATTACCGCACCATCAGCCTCCTCAGCCATCCCAGCAAGGTCCTCCTGAAAATAATACTCAACAGGTTGAAACCCCAAGCTGAACAAATCATAGCTGAAGAACAAGCAGGATTCAGGACAGGGCGAAGTACCACTGAACAGATTTTCAACCTCAGAATAATCTGTGAGAAATACCTTCAGCACCGTCAATATCTATATCATGTGTTCATAGACTTCAAGAAGGCGTCTGACCGAGACTGGCATGCAGCTCTATGGGCAACAATGAAAGTGTACAACATCAGCCCTAAAATTTTTGAAGTCATCAAAAGCCTGTATGACAAGGCTACCAGTGCAGTCCTCCATAACAGCGCCATCGGGAACTGGTTCAGACCAACAATCGGTGTGCGTCAAGGATGCCTACTCTCTCCAACACTCTTCAACATCTTCCTAGAGCGCATCATGTCAGATGCCCTTGCAGATCACGAAAGCACAGTCAGCATAGGGGGTAGAGCATCCTCCAATCTTCGTTTTGCGGATGACATTGATGGGTTGGCTGGAGAGGAACAAGAACTTGAACAGCTGGTACAGAGGCTTGATACCACCTCCAGAGCTTATAGAATGGAAATAAATGCAGACGAGACCAAAATGATTACCAACAACACCAATGGCATCAACACTGACATCAAAGTTCACGGCCAATCCCTCAACACAGTGCATAACTTCAAATATTTAGGAGCCATTGTATCAGGCAATGGGTCCCGACAGGAAGTCCTCTCCAGGATCGCACAAACAACTGCTGCCCTGACAAGGTTGAAGCCCATTTGGAAAGACATGACCATCAGTCTACATTCCAAAGTAAGACTGCTGCGCTCCCTTGTCATCTCCATCTTCCTATATGCTTGCGAAGCATGGACCCTCACAGCAGATCTCCAACGAAGAATACAAAGCATGGAGATGAGGTGCTACAGAAGACTTCTGGGCATTTCCTATACCCAACACATCACCAACGACGAAGTCCGAAACACCATCACACAAGCCATTGGAAAACACGATGACCTGCTCACAGTGGTGAAGAAACGGAAACTCCGATGGTATGGCCACGTCACCAGATCATCAGGCCTTGCAAAGACCATTCTGCAATGCACAGTGCAAGGAGGTAGAAGAAGAGGGAGACAGAAAAAGAGGTGGGAGGACAACATCCGAGAATGGACTGGTTTGACACTGAGCGAAGCCATCAGGGTTGCGGAGGACAGAGAAAGATGGAGTATGCTGGTTAAACGATCATCTGTGATGCCCCTACGACCTCCGAGTTATCGGACAGGATAGGATAGGATAGGATAGGCCGATTGTGTTGTTCTCCTCTCGGTAACAGTTGTTGGTTTACAACATCAGCTGAATTGTTTGCACCAGGCCTCGTTGGCAATTGGACTTAAGGTCAATAAGGAAAAAAGTAACATAGTTGTATTTAGAAAAGGGGGGTTCTTGGGCGCCAGAGAGATATGGTTTTTTGATAGACATCCTATGTTAGTAATGAATATGTACAAATACTTAGGAATTTATTTGTCTACAAGACTGAGTTTTTCTGGCACTTGTACAGATTTGAGCAGTAAAGCTAAGCGTGCTTTGTTATGTCTCTTAAAGAAACTGTACAGTTTGAATGTGTTCTCTGTTGATTTATTTTTTTAAGTTGTTTGACTCTCAAATACAACCAATCGCATTGGTACGTATCATATATCTATAGCGCTGTTGCAAAACTAGTGCAGATAAGAGTTATCCGTCCCTGCCTTCACCTATGCCAAGGACACCGGCTAGTTCCGGTTGAGTATTAAGCATGGCAGCACGTAGACGGAAGACTTGTGGCGGAGAAAAACAGTATTGCGTTTGCTGCCCTAATTTCGCAGGAAAAGTAATTGAAGGGCGCATTGTCAAGTTACACACATTACCAGCTAACAAAACACTGAAACGATTGTGGGAACAACGTTTGCGACTGATTCGGAAAGATTACAACAATGTAAAATAAGATTCAAGATTCAAGATTCTTTATTGTCCAAACACAAGGCATGGATATTTGTTTAGCAGTGCAATAAGGAAGGAGATAACAACATCAAAATTATTACAAACATGGACATACAATATTGATACATTTGATATACTATCAAAAACAACTTCCATACCAAAATACAAATCTATAAACACTAACACACATGCATAAACAGATAACCAGCCACATACCCATGCGTACACATTTAACACACAGATAATTTCTGAAAATCCTTACGGGAAGAGAGGGGACTATAAACTGATTACATACATACATACAGTATATAGGAGGGGCCGGGTAGCTCAGTTGGTAAGAGCGTCTTGCTAGTAACCGAAAGGTCGCTGGTTCGAATCCCGGATTGGTCAACGTGTGATCATATTATTTTCCCCTTTACCAACAACTGGCCCGCTGGTGTCAGTATAAATCGGTCCAGTAGTCACCTATATGCGAAAGTGTCGTGTGACTATAATCTACATACAAACAAACAAACAAACAACACAGTATATAGCAGCGGGGCCGGGTAGCTCAGTTGGTAAGAGCGTCTTGCTAGTAACCGAAAGGTCGCTGGTTCGAATCCCGGATTGGTCAACGTGTGATCATATTATTTTCCCCTTTACCAACAACTGGCCCGCTGGTGTCAGTATAAATCGGTCCAGTAGTCACCTATATGCGAAAGTGTAGTGTGACTATAATCTACAAACAACAACAACACAGTATATGTATACACAACTACAACACTCACCCATTCTTCCATGCCTTAGATCCATCCTAGATCATCATAATAATAATAATAATAATCATTATAATAATAAGAGTAATAATACAAAATAATCATCATATTATTAATAATAATCGTAATCATTAGAGTAATTAATAATTATAAAAATAATAATAACAATGCAACTACAACTAATAATAATAATAATAATACAACAGCAGCACCAACACACAACTAATAATTAATATATGGTAATAATGATAATAATAATAACAATACTACTACAACTAATAATAATAACAACTGAAAGACTGAAAATAATAAGACATAATTGCAGTTGCTTCACTGAATTAAAAACAAAAATTATTCTACTATATAATAATGTTATCTTCTAGATAAACTGCAAAATTAACTTCCCGTCCGCTGTGTTGATCTCACCCCCGTTGGGGTGCCGAAGGTTTCAGTATAAATAGTATCCACACTTTCTGGAAATTTAGTGCTTTAAATTCCCACTGTCGCTGTCTTTCTCATTTGCTCTTTCTCATTCCTGCTCTTTTCTATCAATCTGCTATACTATCGTCTTCTTCGCTAGACCAGTCTCCTACTTTTTTTCTTGAAAACTCTTCCGGGACAAGACTCCTTGTTTGTGTATGAGGTCTGTTGGATCAGCTTGGGAATATTGGACGCTTTCTGCCAGGTGGTCACTAGGGCTTCCTATGATGTTATTATTTAGCAATGTAGGCATTTTATATGTATGTGTTTTGTTGATAATTTATAATGATGTTTGTATTCTATTTTGTTTTTGTAAACGGGGGTTCGATAAGTTGGGGTGAAGCCTCAGCCGTCCCCTGCTTGGGATGTCTTTATTGTAAAGTGTAAAGAGCTTTCTGTTTTACCACTAGGGTTGTTTCAGCAGATCTTTTATGCGGATCGGGGGTTGTCCGGTCCTGATTTGGCTCGGAAGAGTCCGCTGGACCTAAAGCAATAATAATGTAATGTAAAAAAAAAAGTGTTGATCTCCGATAATACTGCGCTACCCGTCCGCTATCGGGGATCCACAACATTCTTGCCAATGGTCCATTCTTCTTGGTTAATGCGCCTGTGATCAGCCATTTGATGAAAGAAATAGAGGGTGCACTGACTCCAGGAAATCTACGAAAGTACTGTCGTTGACCCTGGGACGATGACAACCGTAGTACTAACGGACGAGGGCGTCGTTTCCGTACAGATGAAAGAACATTGACAGCACCCGGCCCAGAAAGACTGAAATAAGTTTCTGGACTTTGTTTGTGCATTGCGTCTCAATGTTTTTTGAGTAAATTAAGTAAATTTCTTCTTGTGTAGAGGGTAATGTTACGATGGAGACGCGCACGATAGTTCCGAACATTTTGTTTGGCAAAGCGTGCAATATTAGCGTGTATTTACCTTTGATCTGATTTTGCGCTGTTGCCAAACAAGCTTTGTATAATGTTGATACTGATAGTTTACATCGATCGGGTACCTCCCACATCGATCGATTGTTTTTGTAGTATCATTGAGTTATTTCTTGAATAATTTGTTTATTATCGATCGAATGTTACAGGTCTGATGGTCCTGATTTGTCTAAAAAGAGTCCGCTGGATCTAAAACAATAACCATGTAATTTAATTTCTGGCGATAGGTAGACGAATCTTGTAAATTCATAAACATTCTATGACGTAAAACAGTGCGTAGTTCCGGTGACGAGTGTTTATTTTGATTAGAATGTTCGAAGTTTCTCTGGATTGTTGAGAGACTATAATATGTACTTCACTGTGATCATATTATTTTCCCCTTTACCAACAACTGGCCCGCTGGTGTCAGTATAAATCGGTCCAGTAGTCACCTATATGCGAAAGTGTCGTGTGACTATAATCTACAAACAACAACAACAGCGTGCGAACATATAATCAAAATCGTCCCCTATACGCTTATGTGTCCTGGGACGTTAATCTATTTTAACTAACTAACTAACGTGCGAACAAGTCCCCTATATGCTTATGTGTCTGGGGAGGTTAATCTACTTGCTCCCCCCCCCCCCTCCCCGTGCAAATCCTTTTTGATATGATGATGACGATGATCATTGATGTCAAGGTGGCGGCGTGGTGATTCGTCCTTAACGCTAACGCAATAGGACGTTATTCCTCGCGAGCAGTGATTTTTTAAAGTGATTTTCGGAAATCGAAATGCATAGCCGTTGGTGTTTGCTGTATAAAGATTTTAAACTTTATATGACCCCTGCCTTGTTGCTGAGTGAACAGTCTGCGTAGATAAACGAATTCGAGTGACGCATGTCAAGATTCAAGCATCAGGGTTGAATCGACTATTGATACTCGACTATTGATAATACATGTACGTGTACACGTGTACGTGTAACTCTCTCTCTCTCTCTCTCTCTCTCTCTCTCTCTCTCTCTCTCTCTCTCTCTCTCTCTCTCTCTCTCTCTCTCTCTCTCTCTCTCTTTCTTTCTTTCTCTTATTTTTTTTTTCACCCCCCACCCTGTTTTTCTTCTTGTTCTTGCAATTTTCCTGTTATTTCTTTTCTTTTCTATCCCCCACACCCCATCGCTCTCTCCTGCCCTTTTTTTGTTTTTTTTTTAAATCTACAGGCAAATTGTGTTCTTTTTTTTCTCTTGATCTTATTCCTATTCCTTATTCCTATTCATTCTTTATTTATTTATTTATTCAATGTTTTGCTTTCCTTCCTTCCTTCTCTCCCACTGTCCAGCCCACCTTCAATCCTATCTTTTCTTTGTCTGGTCCTTTTTACCATGCTTAATATTTTCATTCCTTGTCCACAATGTCCTGTTTGTTAATGATTGTGTAATCGTTCTATCACTGAGTTAACGTTATAAGGCTTTACGTTCATTGCGTGTGTGTGTGTGAGTGATGTACATTTTAAGGATTTTAAATACGGAAGTTTAGTAATTATCATTATATAAGCCTAAGCTTACCTAAATTAATATCAAATGCACATTTGTACAGAGTCCATCGTTGTTCACACATGCCCTATATAGATCAGTTTAGTTCAAATGATTAATAGAACTTTCTTTACCAACTCAAAGTGGCCTATACAATACTCACAGGGATAGAGAGCCCAGTCTCCTGAATGGTATATGTCTGTGATAGACTAGAATGTGTTAGTGACAGCTAGAAAGCAAAGAGACAGTCTTGCGTTGATGAGCTGGATGTAAGGGTGCATGCTACCATTGTCCTTATGCACCTTAATTGTATGCTCTGTAGAAATGTAATACTAAACCTACATTACCACGTCAGTGTTCACACGCACACTTGAACATTCAACATTTCCCAGTACAAATTCATGAAGACGCTTTCGTAATACAGTTTGCTCTCGAATGTGTGTGTGTGTGTTCTTTATTTTTTGTTTTAAAAAGGGGTGGGGGTAGAAAGAGGTAGGTGGTGGAGGTGAGGGGTTAAGCAAATAATCTAAATTATTGCTCTAAACATTGTGTATGTATATTATGTATGCAAATGAGTGCGCATATATGTGCTTGTGTAGGGGTTACCATAATTATAGGCTATTTTATCAGCCGTTTTACATGCACTTAAAACTGGGATGGAAGTGGAAGCTGGTGACCTTTTACCACAGGGGGCATCATTAACCAAGTAGAACGAATCCTCGATAGTAAGAAGAATGTGGATCCTCAATAGCTTACCGGTAGCAGTGTTAGGTTTTGAATTTTAAAGTTCTCCGCAGGCATTGTATATTGTGATATTGTGAAATCTACTAAAGTTGTTCAGAGTGTACTTCTGTTCACTAACTTTTACATAAGAGGTTCGTATCCAAATACGACGTTCGCCTCTGTTTACAGCGAGATTGAAAGTGCCCAAAACATTTTGTGTTCCCTGTCGAGGCCGGTAGTAATGTTTACAGCTAGTATAAGTGCTTTATTTTTCTAAAAAGAAAAACAAAACAAGAAACGCCTCTGCATTATTATCTCATTGTGTAAGTGTATGAGTTCAAATATAGGATACCTCTTGTGTGAATTTATTTTTTTTTTTAAATAGATAAGTCGAGAGAGAAAGTCTTGTAGTAAATGCTCAATTTCTAGTATTGTGCTGCGGATTTTGTCGAGACTTATTTTTATAATTTTAACAATTTATAAATCCTGTGGAGCAATTGGTTCCTCCTGATGTCTCAACAAGCTTAGTGTATATTGACTGTGAAATGTTCAACTCTTGCCCACCAACAAAAATTCCAGTCGAGCTTGGCTCAGGATATGTTCACCTGCCTAATAAGTTCTGTGGCTGGTTGGACGAGCAACAGTAAACTTCGGATTTAACAAAGACAAATCTGAACTAATCTCTGTCGGAACATACCAAAAAACTGCAGCAGGTAGGCTATATATGTGTGCGACTGGACGGTGTGATGATGGAAAAGAATGTGTCCAAAACCCAAAAATTGATTGTTCATTTTAGAAGAGCGAAAGAGGATGTTGTTTCTTGCACCCCTGCATGTTAAAAATGTTGAAATAGTAGAACCATACAAATACCTGGATACGATTTTTGATCATCAGTTAAAATAGGATGTTAAAAAAACGGAGACAATTGTTAAGCGTGGCCCTATCCTATCCTATTCCGTAAATCGAAAGTCGTTGGGGCACCACAGATGATCTTTTAACCACCGTACTCCATCTTTCTCTGTCCTCAGCAACCCTGATGGCTTCGTTCAGTGTCAAGACAGTCCATTCTCGAATGCTGTCCTCCCACATCTTTTTCTGTCTCCATCTTTTTCTGCCTCTTTGCACCGTGCCTTGCAAGATGGTATTTGCAAGGCCTGAAGCTCTGGTGACGTGGTCATACCATTGGAGTTTCCGTTTCTTCACCACTGTGAGCAAGTAATCGTGTTGTCCAAGGGCTTGTGTGATGGTCTGTCGGACTTCGTCGTTGGTGATTTGCTGGGTATAGAAAATGACCAGAAGTCTTCTGTAGCACCTCACCTCCATGCTTTGTATTCTTCATTGTAGATCTGCTTTGGTGGTCCAGGTTTCGCAAGCGTATAGGAAGATGGAGATGACAATGGAGCGCAGCAGTCTTACCTTGGAGTGTAGACTGATGGTCCTTTCTTTCCACATGGGCTTCAACCTTGTCAGGGCATCAGTTGTTTGTGCGATCCTAGAGGACTACCTGTTGGGACCCATTGTCTGATACAATGGCTCCTAAATATCTGAAGCTATGCACCGTGTTGATGGATTGGATTTGGACTTTGATGTCCTTGTTGATGCCATTGGTGTTGTTGGTCATCGTTTTTGGTCTTCTCTTTTCTACTCCCTATGCTGGCTGTGCCTTCGTGATCTGCAAGGGCATCTGACATGATGTGCTCTAGGAAGTTGTTAAAGAGGGTTGGAGAGAGTAGGCATCCTTGACGCACACCGATTAATTATTGGTCTGAACAGTTCCCGATGGTGCTGTTGTGGAGGACTGCACTGGTAGCCTTGTCATACAGACAAGGGAGCGCAGCAGCCTTACCTCGGAGTTTAGACTGATGGTCCTGTCTTTCCAAATGGGCTTCAGCCTTGTCAGGGCAACAGCTGTTAGTGCGGTCTTGGAGAGAACTTCCTGTCGGGACCCATTGTCTGATACAATGGCTACTAAATATTTGAAGCTATGCATTGGGTTGAGGGATTGGCCTTGGTCTTTGATGTCCATGGTCAGCGTGGTCAGCAGACGGTATACCTACTCAGAAAGCTCAATTATTAATGCCTGGGTATGTTTACGATTTTTGGTCATCAGTTGAAATGGGATATTAATACTGGGGCTATTGTAAAGCGTTGTCAGCATAGGATGTACTCACAAAGCCCAATTATTTTTTTCTATCCTATCCTATCCTGTCCCGTAACCCTGAGGTCGTAGGGGCACCACAGATGATCGTTTAACCAGCATACTCTATCTTTCTCTGTCCTCAGCAGCCCTGATGGCTTCGCTCAGTGTCAGACCAGTCCATTCTCGAATGTTGTCCTCCCACCTCTTTTTCGGTCTCCATCTTCTTCTACCTCCTTGCACTGTGCCTTGCAGAATAGTCTTTGCAAGGCCTGATGATCTGGTGACGTGGCCATACCATCGGAGTTTCCGTTTCTTCACCACTGTGAGCAGGTCATCGTGTTGTCCAATGGCTTGTTGGATTATTTTTTCATTAGACAAAATGTTCAGTTTGTTTTACCAGTCCTTCATTGAGAGTTTTTTGACATTCTCATTCATTTGCTGGTTTCCCAACATGAACGTTAGATACATAAACAGCCTCTGCAGCATTATAAAAACATGCTCCAAAATCATTGGTGTTAATCCTTTGTGCCTTCTGCGATCAAAATATTATTGGAAAAGCTAAACCCATAATACTTCACGAATTTGTACCGCTATATTTCCTATTCGCCGATTTTTTCCATTCTGGTTCCAGAATTACAGATATTCAAAGTCTTTTATACCCTCTGCTGTCCGCCTTCTCAACGCTCAAAAATCAGAATAATGTCCCCACTCCGCCCCACCCCTATTTTCTCTTCACCACCACTATGCTTGATCATTATGCTTGCAGGTATAGCTGAATTGCCGCCCTCGATTTGATATTGTCTCCCTTGCCTTGGCTTTACGCACTGGAATCAACATGACTTTGTGCAAAGAACGTACAGCTGTACGTTCTTTGCTTTGTGTGAATTTTGGACGTAGAATCCATGGTGCGCAGGCGCTTGTATCTGGACACGCGAGCGCCTATGCATGGGATACCCAAAGAGAGACGCGTCATATGCATAGGCGCTCGCATCCCAAATAGAGACGCGTCTCATGCATAGCCTCTCGCGTGTCCACATACAAGCGCCTGTGCCATGGTGTGAATGCATGATGTGGCTGTATACATAGTAATAGCGTGAATGAGCGTGTTTAGGGATTCAGCGATATGTAAAGTGGCTTTTTTGGTAACTGGTGCGTAACTTGTGATGTTGGTGTAACTGTTTGATAAAGATGTTAGTGTGTGTGTAGGTGTGTGTGGGTGGGTGGGTGTGTGTGTGTGCGTGAGAGAAAAAAAGAGTGAGAGAGTGACTCCGTATATGTGTGGGTGTAGCTGTGGGAGCGTTTATAATAATAAGAAGCAGGTACATCAGCTTTGTATGCATGTGTGGTGTGTGAGTGCGCGTTCGCATGTGTGGGTTTGTGTGTGTGTGTGTGTGTGTGTGTGCGTTCACAACTATCCAACTCGGTTCCTTAGATTAACACACAAGCGTCCAACTGGGTTCCAAAAACAAGTGGGTTTCAAAAAATGGAACCCACTTTTTTTAATACTGTTTCTTGAAGAGAAGTGCTAAATCGGGATTTTTAGAAGTTTTCAAGGCTGGAACCTCCTTGTGCACTTTCGTCAAATTCGTGTGTGAATTATTTCACACATCAAAGTGTGTGAAAAAAGTTTCCACTTGCCAAAGCACACATGGCAAGGGAAGATAACTTTCAATGACGAGTTGCAGTTTCAAGATGGCGATGCTTTGTGGCCCCAAGGTGAGCAAGAATTTTAATTGTACGATTGTTTGATATGTGTTATGGAACATAAACTGTATGCTTTTGTCATTGTTGATTTTACTTGTTTGTTGATGATATTTTATTCGTAGGTTATAATTGTATTGGAATGAGACTGTGATCGATCGAATGGTCGGGAACCGAACGCCGCTAGATCTAGGCGAGATAAGTAGATCTGTTTTTTACGAAATAAAAAAAAGCCGTCGTTACATCTAGATTCATTTCTTTTTCCATCCAGACCAGAATGTATATTATAAGGATAGGTAATATGGCTAAACATTTTATTTGGTATAAAACGTA
The DNA here is from genome assembly GCA_036898135.1 of Oncomelania hupensis. NCBI lineage: Eukaryota > Metazoa > Mollusca > Gastropoda > Littorinimorpha > Pomatiopsidae > Oncomelania > Oncomelania hupensis. The sequence continues at coordinate 56,029,999 of CM072512.1, read as the reverse complement.
AGAAGTTGGGAAAGCATGTGTCTTTTGTCGTGCTGGGGGCTGTGATAATGCCCCCAATATAAGTTGAAGCAGAGGACTAGATGTTTTCCGATTTGTAAAAGACGAGGACAGATTTATAGTAATATAATATATATATATGTTGCCATTAAGTGTGTTTGAAACAGATTAAAAGAGTGCATCTAAGCGTGCATGTGCTGTTGTTTGTGTACGAATTCTGTCCTATAGGCCTATAATTGCTTTTGGCTTAGAATGTTACTCTTCACCTCTGATAATTTTTATTTTCAATGAAGTTTTTATGTGTCGATTAAAAAAATTTTTTTTATCATAGTTTTATGTTGCTATTTGGATTGCGGTAATGCATAACTAAAATATTGTGTAGCCTACACTCTATTATATATTGTTATATAAATTAAATTGACCAAGGACGTTTAGCACATGACATTCACAGCGCCCCAATACACAAACTAAAAAGGAGTACAATCCGCATTCATTTTCAAACAATTTCTAATCATTATCAGCAAATGAACCAAATTACTGATACTCTATTCAAGACGAAATAAATTTTGATCTAAATCGACTGTGTGTAGGTTACGAAGGGAAATTAGATCAAAAAATTTTTTTTTTTTTAATTCTGAGCTAAAGTGACGCAGGATGCTATTAAAAGGAATAGAAAACACCTTTTACCATGTTTTGCTTTGAGTAAGGAATATAATGTTGTTCAAATATGAACTGAAAGTGAAGTTAAAGAAGAGAATGGAGGGCGAGAAAAGAAACACAATAAATGTGTGTTTCGTTGCTGTCATTGCTTTTACATTTCATTTGCAGATGTTTTCTTCAACAAGCCAGGTGTTTGCTTTTCCTAAAGGACAAGGGATAATTCAAAGGTGAGATTAAGGATCACTATTAAAAATTGTGTACTATGGATTGGTTCTCTCTCTCTCTCTTTTCCCACTCTCTCTCTCCCACTCTCTCTCTCTCTTTCTCTCTCTCTCTCTAGCTTGTGTGTGTTGCATGAAGATCATAGATGTTTATTTTTATAAGGTAATTTAGTAATTCATTATTATTGTTACAAGGGCAGGATGTTGACAAAAAAGAAAGCCAGCGCTTATTTTTTTACCATTGGAAAATAAAATTGTCATCCTCTCTCTCTCTCTCTCTCTCTCTCTCTCTCTCTCTCTCTCTCTCTCTCTCTCTCTCTCTCTCTCTCTCTCTCTCTCTGAGTTGAAACATAGTCATGGTAGCGTGCGGACGCATTTTGCTGGAGCAGTGAGTTCAGATATTAATTAGTGATGTTTATTGACAGAAAAATGTGTTGCGGTTTCTAGTTTACTATATAGTATTGTACTCCAACGGTGTAGGCTATCTACCTAACTGCAACGGTGTAGGCTACCTACCTAACTGCAAGGTGTAGTCTGTCTACCTAACTGCAATGGTGTAGGCTATCTACCTAACTGCAACGGTGAATCTACATAACTGTAAAACTATGCCCACTACAGCTGTAAAACATAGGCTGGTTGTTGGCGTCTTTCACCGCTGCTTCATAGCATTTATTTATAGCAAAAAGGGTGAAGAAAGCTGCACTACGCTTCAGACCATAGAAACTCGAAACAACCCAGATTTGGTGGTGCTGTTTCTGACTGTGGCTCTCATTATTCAAAGTGGCGAGGTGGAGATGAATCCGTGACCGAATGAAAATTATGTAACAACGCCGACAGCAACGGCGGTGACAGCAGAGTGTTGGTAGCGATCGAAAAAGTATTTCAAGCCGTCAATCGCATCGATAAATAGCAAGTGAATGATGCCCAAGCTGTGACCATCAAACTGAACCAGGCGGAGAAGAATCTAGATGAGAGACTTCAGGCTTTGGAAAGCGACACAGAGAGAATTTGTGGAGATATTGTGAGATGAGTGCCAAGATGGAAATGATCGAAGAGAAAACCAAGAGCTAAGGAAAAAAAGTGGATAGTCTTGAAACGAAACTACAGAAAGTGGAAATGATGAGTGAGCGCATGAACAAGAAAGGCACACGGCAGGACATGGCAGCATGATTCAAGACGTCACAACCTAGTATTTAACGGAGTGCCGTCGGCGCCAGGGGAATCACCACAACCTTTGGAAAACAGGTTTGGAGTCATCATCACCAAAACCATGAAAGTCACCAGAGAAAGTGGTTTTGAAGGCGTGATTAGAGCTGGCAGATTTTTTGTAATCTCAGCATTAATATTGATAGTTTTATTTTTTCCACAACTCGATTCTTTTGTTTTCCAACAGGGTTTCACAAGGTGCCACAGATACCTATAAAACCAGGGTACCCCAAGGGTCAGCAGACAGCAATACACCACTGAGGGAATGGAATGATTCTCAGGCGGAACATTATCGGAGGAGGACGTGTCACGTATCACACCTGGTTGCCACTTACGCTTTGCTGAATTGCATCTTCTGCTGGCGAGACTTAAACGGGCTTGCACGTACTTGCACTCTGCTGTCCAGAGATGCCTCACCGCTTTACTGCTTGCGACTGCTGCGCCGTTGCCTTACCTTTTTGAGATTGGATGTCCTAATGGCTTTGGCGCTACCTGCTCCTTTGGTGAATATTTTATAGATTTTAAAAAGTTGTTAAGCTTTCGTAACATTTTTTTAGCTAGGAATTTGAGATGTTTGGGTCCTCATTGGAGATCGGTTTTGATATGTTTTTGATAGGTTTTGAATTAAATCTTTAAACCTCGGTTTTGACAGATCCTGGTTGAATTTTTGGACTTTGAGGCGCATCGCCGCGAAGAAAAGGGGTGGAAAGGATCACCCGGTTACTCAAAACAAAACTGAACTGAGGGACGATGACGTTGGTAAACGGAACTCGCAGGACGGTGGGGGCGTTGCTCTCTGACTGAATAATTTGGCCGTTAGTGCTGACCCCGGGCCCTCTTCTCCTTGGTGGAAGAGTGCCCAGGAAACACTCTCTGATTCCTCTTTCTCTCGTCCATCCCGGAGGAGACTGATGATAATTCTATGGAGGATGGGGTTGCTCCCACCCCCTTGGACGTTTGTTCGGGAGCGGTCGTTAGTGCTGGCCCCTGGCTCTTTTCCTCTAGGTGGATGGGGGCCCATGATCCATCTCTCTCGTCCATTCCGGAGGAGATTGAGGGTAACTTTATGGAAGAGAGGGCTGCTCCCTCTTCCTCAGATCCCTGCTCGGGAGCGGAGTCCATTGATTCTGGTCCCACGCTCGAGGAGGTGGTACACCTGATGACCCCTCCAGTCGCTGCTTCGAGTGACCCCCCCCCACCCCCCTCCCCCCCGTTGGGTCAAGCGTGGTCTACTGTTACCAGTGGAAGAAAGAACAAAATGAGACGACCCCTGGGGCCGACTCGCACACCAAATTACGGTCTTTGTCAATTTGCGGTAGTTATTAGACAAAAAGGTGATACCACTTTGGTTTCATTCAAATCATTTGGTTGGAAGCTAGCAGACCTCTTGCGCGGTTCTGTTGGCGCGGTGGACAGGGTAATTCCCCTACATAAAGATGAAGGTTTCCTCATAGGTTGTGTAAAACCTTGACGCAGTAACAGAAACTGATTGAACTTTCGCAGGTGGGCCAGATTATGATAGCATGTACTAACCCAGTGCCGGTGGTGGAATGGGTTGTCTCTGGCATCCCCCCACCCACCCCCACCCCTCTCCCCCATCGTCCCGGTGGAGGAGATACTCGAAAAGTACAATGAATCGGTGGACCCGGATGGTACCGTCCGCACCTGCAAGGTTAGGAAATTCCAACGCATCCTCCGGTCAGATGGACAGCCATCCACCGCGGTTAGGGTGACAGTCGAGGCGATGACGCTGCGGCAGCTCTCCTTCTCAATTGTAGGGAGTTCCTGGTGACTCCTTACGTGGCAACGGCACTTAAGTGCTACTGGTGCCAAAGATTCAGGCACATTCGAAAAATTTTTAATTCTGCGCAGATTTGTTCTTCCTGCAGGGCTGCCGGTCACTCGGGGGCCGCTTGTAGAGCCGTAGGGCGAACTTGTGCCAACTATCGATGTGACCACTAATCATAACTACCCTACTCGCAGTGAGCGCCTGTTGGCGAATGAATTGCGAGCGGCGACATTCATGCCACGAGTGCAGGCCTTATGCCTGGCCAAACAAAAAATTATGTCTGAGTCGGCGATTGGGGACGTGGCCTCGGGCGTGTCGGGCGGCGTTGCAGCTCTTGCGGGGGTGTTTGCTCCACCCCGTTCCCTCCCTAGTGCTTGGAGTGGTTCTCTCTGACGCTTGGCGGCGGGGAGCGAGAAAGGGGATACAGTTACAGCCCAGCCGGACACCGGGGTGGGTTCGGGATCCTACACAGAGCCTGTGAGGTTGGCACCTGGTGCCAAAAACGACCCTTGGGTGGCTATTCACAGGCTCGAACGCCTTGTCGAAAGACTGATCCAGTCCGTTGTGGACCTTGTCGAGATGGTCCGTGGCCGGACGGCCGGGGCACCGGTTGCTCCTACCCAAAAACAGGTTGGCGCCGACGTCCTGTACGCCGAGCGCGATCTGGGTCACAGAGCTCCCTCTCTGGTGGCCGTGCACAAGGCCATTCCCCTCGGGAGGTCCCGGCGGCGGTTGCCAGTTCCGACAGGGGCGGTGGAGGCGGTGGTGGGTCCGCCGCCCCTAAAGAAGTGGGCCCATGTGGTTATCCTGACCTCAGTGCTATTAGTGAACTGTTGGCCCAGTTCGATGCCCGACTCAGATCGGGCGAGATAACGCTAGATGGCCGAGCTTGCGTAGGTAACAGCTCGCCTCATGCCCCTACCAGGAATTAGGCTGTTTCATACTTTAACCTCACTTACCATGATGTTAGATCTAGTCCGTTTGCATTCTTGTCAGCTGAATATTTTCCCCAATATTAATATTGAAAGTTCTGGCTCTCCACTACTTGAATCTTTTGTTTTTCAACAGGGTGTCACATCGTGCAAGAGAGAGACCCAAGAAACCAGAATATCAAAAGCGTCAATAGAGAGCCATGATATGCGAGGACGAAAGAGGAGGCGACAAAATGGGCCGTTCAAGTCTTCGTCCGATTGTTCATACTTATCACCACATTCTAGGTTAGCCTTATCTTCATTGACTGTTGTACTGTCCTGAATTAGATCCATGATTACCCAGGTCTATGTTTCCCCAGGTCTGTGTTCTCCCAGGTCTGTTCCTCGGGTCGGTGTCCACCAAGGTTTATTTTCCACAGGTCTATATTCCCTCGGGCCTGTCATCCTCCAGGCCTATGTTAACTCAGGTCTATGTTCTCCAGGTCTTTATTCCCTGATGTTTAAATTCCCATGTTTCTATTCCCCCATGTCTATGCTTGGCCTCTAGGCAAAAATATATAAGTGCTATCGCCCATAGTGGCGTATCACCTAAAAAATAAAAAAAGAAATCGTTAGTTTTGGGGTGTTAAGGTCCAGGGTAGATTGTCAGATTACTAAGTGTTTTTAAAATGGTTTGTTTGTTAATCATCTTGGCAGCATACTTAATATCCCCTCTAACCCCGCCATGCCAACCCCCTCTCTCTCTCTCTCTCTCTCTCTCTCTCACTCTCTCTGTTTCACCAGTTCTATGTTCACCCAAATAAAAACCACTTTGCTTGCATAGACTACATTAAAATATAATTCTTCTTGCTCGATCTTTTGTGAGTAAGATGTATTTTGTCTCAAACACTAGCAATAACCCTTGTGGTATGTTATATACTGCAGATCCAGGATGCCGATCATCTCTTCGCAAGCCAAAGCAAGTGGTCAAGTCCTATCAAGTGCCCATTCAAGTGTTCAGTTTTTTGCTCAAGTCAAAGATGCATTGTCAAAAAGCAATGTTGTATTTTTTGCCAAGAACATTTAATGGAAAAATGTCAACCCATCTTCAACGAATTCACAAAGAAGAGCTAGAGGTTGCTCAGATTGTATAAATTGTTTCTTATTCAATTGAATATTATGTTTTTTTGCAATATTTGAATTTATTTCTATCCGTTGTTTTTTTTTCTTACCTGAAGAGATGTCGTCAGTTTTTGTTTTTGTTAACAGTTTTACTCGATGGACCAATTTCACTTCTCACTCCACCACCAACCCCCTCGGGGAAGATTGGTCCTAACAGCATTGTCACTTTAAAACAGTTGAAATTAAACTATGCATTATGACATGCCAATGGTGTACGTTCCTTTATTTTAATTTTGTTGTTGTTATTCATTCTGTATTTTGTTTACAAAAAGTACTTGTCAGTTATTCATTGAAATAAAATTGTTTCAGACTAAATTTGATATATTTGTCTTGAGTGTTTGATACGTTTTGAGTGTTTGCCTCCAGGTCTAAAGTTGATTACTCATTGCTTATAGGGTCCAGCGGAATACGATGAGCCGAATGAGAGGACCTCATCTAGGTGTATGAGTTAGAGTATTACTTCACAAATAATGCTAAAACAATGTAGATTGGCCTATGGTCGAATAAATTTTGTGTCGAATGTCAAATACTGCAAATGCATACGACTTTTTTTGACTATGTATTCGCTTAAAACTAAAATGAGTCCTAAATAGACCAAAAATGACATTTGACAAATAATAATTTGTCCGGTCTCTCGCCGTCGACTGAGCAAGACATTGAAGTGGTCAAGTACTGTTTTAACTAACACAACCTAAATACGTAATATGGAGTATACCCACGAGACCTCGAAAATGATACGTGAATTAAAGGCAAATTTATAGGGTACAAAATTATTAAATATTTGACAACATTTCTAAAGTTTCTAAGTTATTAATATTGAATTTACGATTCTTTGTTTTATGATACATATAAATGAGATTGTTAAATTGGTCAACATATTTCTAAGGTTTGTTCGTATGAGTACTTTGAAGTGACATTGGCTCTGAACTATGAGTGGTATAATGTCCAAAATTGATTTTAGAGATAATATAGTTTGATATTTCATATATTTTCAGTTTTTTCGATGATATTCAAAGTCAAGTTCATTGTAGGCCTTGCAAATACTTTAAAAAATTTTCATCAGGATTGCTTAGTCGAATTGGCGTCAGACTATGCGCCCAAAGGTTGCAAGTGAGCGCCTTGAGCCGCTTGAGTTAGATTCTTTATCGGCCAACATCTTGACCTGCCCAATAATTCATTTATTTAAAAATTATAAAAGTGTTGACCCTCAGGATACGAATAACCCCTTGGCAAACCAGATTGTGGCCGATAAACTATCTCGGGGCAATGAAATGTCAGTGTCTGGATTTCAGGTTAATGATACAAAACATTGGAACATAATGAAGCAGTGCCGCATTTGAATAGTAATGGCTATAAGACCCCCACATTTACAGGAACACGAGCATCTAATTCCGTGAATGTCATCTACAAATCTTGTCCCAAAACCATTATCAGCTTTTCAGGAGTATGGGTGCAAATACTTCACGGACGTTGTATAGAAAAAAATGACTACCTGCCGTGATAACTACGAACTAAGAACATGAATTTAAGCCACAAAATGAATTTAAGCCACAACCCTGTGTACACGTCTTTGAAGGTACACGCGAAATTTCAGCTCTGTCAGCTCAGCCATAAACGTTTGCGTTCTGTGTGCACATGAATGAACATGAAGGTTTAATGTCTATACCCACTATTGGTCATATGGCAGACGAGGATAACCAACTCAGGGAAAGAGGGGTAGGGTCCTAAATCAACACTGAACCACCAGAGCAATCGTACTGCTAAAATGGACAGTAAAAATGGAGTATGCACATACTTCATTAATATTAAATTGAACTAAAAGGACACATCCCATATGACTCACATGCTTCTTATGGAACTTGCAATATTTGCTTTGGATCGTGGAGACTTGATCTGTTTAAAGCGGCTGCCAATTGTTAAACACCCCAAGGTATCCACGATCCAAAGCAAGTCTGGAATATGCCTTACAGAAGAACAAGAAGTCTTGGATAGATGGATAGAGTACTGCTCTGACCTTTACAACCACACACCAAACATATACCCATCAGTTCTAGCATGTCCCCAGAACGGAGAAGAAGAAGAAATCCTTCCAATTCTCAGATAAGAATTTGAGGCAGCAGTGCAATCGCTAAAGAAAGGGAAGTCAGCGGGAGTGGACAACATACCCGCGGAACTGCTACAAGCAGGAGGAGAAGCGATGATTAACGCCCCTCACCATTATCTGTAACAAGATCTGGCATAGTGAGGAGTGGCCTACACATGGATCCAGTCACTTGTCATCACTCTTCCCAAAAAAGTTAACCTTCAGGAGTGTGAAAATTACCGCACCATCAGCCTCATCAGCCATCCCAACAAGGTCCTCCTGAAAATAATAGTCAACAGATTGAAACCCCAAGCTGAACAAATCATAGCTGAAGAACAAACAGGATTCAGGGCAGGGCGAAGTACCACTGAACAGATTTTCAACCTCATATTAATTTGCGAGAAATACGTACAGCACGAACAACATCTAAAATGTGTTTGCAGACTTCAAGAAAGCCTTTGACCGACTCTGGCATGCAGCTCTGTGGACAGCCATGAGAGTGTACAACATCAGCCCTAAAATTATTGAAATCATCATCTTCCTAGAGCGCATCATGTTAGATGCCCTTGCAGATCACGAAGGCATACTCAGCTTAGGGGGTAGAGCAATCTCCAACCTTCGTTTTGCGGATGACATTAATGGATTGGCTGGAAAGGAACAACAACGTGAACAGCTGGTACAGAGGCTTGACACACCAGAGCCTATGGAATGGAAATGAGAGCAGAGAGGACCACAATGATGACCAACAACACCAATGGCATCAACATGGACATCAAAGTCCAAGGCCAATCCCTCAACACAGTGCATAGCTTCAAATATTTAGGAGGAATTGTATCATACAATGGGTCCAGTCATGAAGTCCTCTCCAGGATCGCACAAACAACTGCTGCCCTGACAAGGTTGAAGCCCAATTGGAAAGGCATGACCATCAGTCCATATTCCAATGTAAAACTGCTGCGTTCCCTTGTCATATCCATTTTCCTATATGCTTGTTGCGAAACATGGACCCTCACAGCAGGTGTACTACGAAGAATACAAAGCATGGAGATGAGGTGCTACAGAAGACTTCTGGGTATTTCCTATTCCCAGACGAAGTCTGACAGACCATTACACAATGACATGCTCACAGTGGTGAACAAACGGAAACTCCTATGGTATGGCCACGTCACAAGATCATCAGTCTTTTCAAAGACCATCCTGCAAGGCACAGCGGAAGGAGGCAGAAGAAGAGGGAGACAGGTAAAGAGGTTTGAGGACAACACAGTCAAGGGTGGACTAGCTTGACACTGAGCGAAGCCATGAGGGTTGAGGAGGACGGAGAAAGATGGCGTATGTTGGTGAAACGATCTTCTGTGTTGCCCCAACGACCTTCGAGTTATGGGATAGGACAGGATAAGAATATTTAACATGAAAATGAATGCCCATAAAGAAATAAATGAAACTGTGGTATTAAAATGTAAATGAATATCGACTTTCATCTTTCTATGCTCTTGACCTTGAGATGACCTTGACCTCCTGTTCCAAAAACACTTATTGACGATCAAATATTTACAGCAAAAGTTGTATTATGCCAAAAGACTGACCTTTGAATGACCTTGACCTTCAGTGACCTTAACCTTGGGATAACCTTGACCTTCACAAGGATCTCATGCTCATGAAAGATCAAATAACTCAATGTTGTTGCATACTATGGGTTAATGCCATTCTACTGTACGATTACCTTTTTTTTAAAAAATATTTTTGCAAGGCCTAAAATGACCTTGACCTTCAAGATCAACTCAAAACTGGAACATATACGAAAGATCAATCTACCATCTCTAAATCTCTAAAGGAAACAAGATTGGACTTTATATCTCTCATTGTTTAGGGCCAAGGTCACTTCAAAATACCTATACTAACCGATGTTAGACAGCTCCAGTGACCTTGACCTTGACCTTGGAGTGAGGTTGACCAAATTTGCATATAATATGTGTGTCATTGATATATATCATGTTTCAAAGAATCATAAGTTCAATATTAATAACTTCGAAAAAAGTGAAATTTTGTTTAAAATTGTTATTTTTGTAACTAACATTTGTTGACCATGTGACCTTGACCTTGAAGTGAAGTCATTCATTTACTGATCATTTATGAGCACACCATCTTACCAAGTTTGGTTGTCCAAATTTAGACTCCAAAAAGCAGAATCATGTATGGAACCCAAAGTACTAGTTTGGTCGTTCGTGTGTGCCTGAAGGAACCCACTTGTACAAAAAGGAACCCACTTTTCCAAAGTCAACCACATCAAAGTTTGTTTATATATTTTAATTTTTTACTGATATTGGAATCATGTACAGTCAAATTAGGCTGTATGCTGAGTTTTGAAGTCCTCACTAGTTTACATCATGTGGAACCCAGTTGACATCATTTTGGAAAGAAACCCAGTTGGGAGGCTTTGAACGTAGCCTATGTGTGTGTGTGTGTGTGTGTGTTTAATTGTCTTCCATTTTAATGCGTGTGTGTCTGAGTGTAGATGTGTGTGTGTGGAAGGGGGAGCGGGAAGAAGGAGAGGGGGGCGGAGAGATGGTGGGAGAGATGTTTATATTAGTTAGTGTTATTTAGTTTATTAATCTCAGTGCAGTTTTTAGCTGTGAAGTGATGCAGATGTGTTGAGTGCGGTTGTGCCACCTATAGTGACGTCGTGTTAGCAGACAGCTTCTACTATAATAATAATAATAATA